>JASDDO010000022.1:417490728-418103932 GCA_030015575.1 Agapanthus africanus
AGAACCCCAGCAACACAGCAACAGCAGCAAGCAAGCAGCAGCAGCAGCAAGAAGCAGTAGCAGCAGCAGCAGAGAGTAGTAGCAGCAGCAACAGTGAGCAGCAAGCACAGAAGCAGCAACCACAGCCTCTTCCTTGCACCTCTTCTTCTTCCTCCAGCTCCATAGGGTTAAGTATGAGGTATATTTCATTAACTTACTCCCAAGTTTGCTTGGTTAGAGTAGTTTTGCTTCGGTTAATGGTTTTTGTTGCGTTTTAGTGCCATATGGGGTGTTTAGTGTGAACTTTGGCCAAGTGAGGTGTGTTTTGGTTTTAGTGGGTCGATAGAGTGTTGTTAAGGCCATATTAACCTAGCTTTAACCCCGATTGCACTGATAAACCACCAGATCCCTATTTGACGTATTTCGTCGTTTTAAAGCAAAACTGAGTTTTCTGGAAACTGCTATTGATCCGGTGAGTTCAGATTAAAATTGAGGAGACTGCAGTATAGTAGTTAGGTGCTGATACCCTAGGTAGAACCCGACCCCCAAACTCCGTACCGTGGCCGCCAATTTCTTCGTTCTGGCCGCCAATTGCGGCCAGATGTGTAGGGTTTGGGTTGGGGTTTGGTCCAATAGGTGTCTGCTAGTGTGTAGAGTGTTGTGATATATCTATTTTTGTAAGTTTAGTTCTGTAGTAAAATCTGGGACTAAATACCTGTTTAGTCGTTTTTCTAAACCTTCGCGACACGCGTGATACGTGAGTGGGTTTGGGGTTTCTGCGTATCGCGACGCGTCGGGGTAGTTTCAGGCGCGTGATCACACGTTTTTGCGTATCGCGCACACACGCGATTGGTTTGCGACACGGGTTTCTAGTTGGACTGTAATGTCGCGTTTCTGTGAAATTGAGCTTATGTGTGATATATGTTATGTGATTCTAGGTTCACAGGCCAGTGAGACGGACGCTGCGAAGAAGGGTAAGCAAGTCGTCGGCTACAGTTAGCGCGAGACTCGGTGAGTAGATTTCACATCTACGGGGATATCGTCCGCATGGCGTTATGCGTCAGGGCTGATAGGACCTTATTATTATATATTGCATTTACCCCATGGACTGTCATCGCATATTGCATTCCCTGCTGTATTTATATATATATGCTTAGAACTGATAGAACACCGCACTATTACTAACGGTTTATGTTGCACGGGCACTATTTGCATGCTACACACACCGTTAGTAATTGCCATGCCACACTCACTGTAGAGCTGCCATGATTATATTACTGTAGTTCATCGTACATATGATTGGTGATGATTCCTGGAAATTGGGAGCCGCATGATATCTTTAAAAACAGAAACTATTTTAAAAAGAAAGCGGTCTTCCCCTTATACCATACCATGGATTGATTTACATTGTACCTCGCATTGGATTTACTTATTGGTGTTGGATTTTCATGTGATTTCTGGTTTTGAGGACCGTGGAAGTATTTAAGAAAAGATGCATTATTTTGAAAAACCCGGTACCTCGTGATATGATATTTTGGTGCGTCCACCACGCGTTTTCTCGGTGCTGAGACGTGTGCTTGAAACCCGATTCGAGGAGATGGATGATCCGTTGCGGGTTCGTGGTTGACCCGGTATGGTACCCCGGGGCGAGAACGGTTTCGCTGTGCAGTAGACGGTGAGCCCGGCGGAGGGACTACTACCTACCGGTGATTGGTTGGACCTGGCAGTTGTCCGGAGGATACTGGCCAGAGTCGAGAGATGGATGCGGGATGATCCGTACTGCCGGGGCCGAGGGCCGACACCGCAAACGGACCCCATAGGCCGATCCGGACTGACGGAGCCCGATAAACGAGGATTTGCGTGTCGATGCTGGACACGGGTATTTTATGATATTTGGGTGCCGATGTTGGGCACTCGTGATTCCTCAGAGATGTACAGGATTTGAGGGCCGATGGGAGTACCGGCGCCTGAGTGTATTTGGGATTTGGGTGCAGCCTGAGACACCGATTATTGTTTTCCATGTTGACACTGTAACGTTTTGAAAATCGTTTCGGTGAAATTTCGAAAAAACGGTAAAATAAGGTGGTTTTCTGTAAAAAGTCAAAATACAAATATCTTTATTATAAAATTAAATATACATATTCTAGCTATGTAATTGTTAGTATTTGGTGTTTATTGAGCCACTGGTGAAATTTCAAATTTTCTGAAAATTTTTCCGAAATTAATTATTTTAATATTATTTTAAGCCGTCACTAATACATTTAATTAGGAAAAATTACAAATTGGAATGAGTTGAAGCAAATTTTGTGCATCATAATACATTAAATAAAATTTTATCATGTGGTTTCTGAAATGAAATGGTTTGTTAAAACGGTTTAGAAAATATTGAAGAAAAAGGCTTTTTTCGGTGAAATTAGTGTTAATGGGAATTGGGGAAATACATTTATCTTTTTTCCTACCCCACACACCCACACCTCACCCTCTCTCCCTCTCCCCATGTGGCCGGCCCCACCATGACAGCCCTCCCCCTCTCCCTCTCTCCAATCACCTCCTTTTTCAAAAGAAAAGAAAAGAATAGAATAGAAAATGAAAGAAACAATGTGGACTGTGACTAGATATGATTTTCCCCACCTCCCTCTCTCTCCTCCTTTTTCTTCACTTGCAGCCGAGCCCCCCTTCATTGCTGTCCAGAAATTTCCCCAAAAGCCCATCTCTTTTTCCTTCAAAAATTTCATCTTTTTGCCACAAAATCAAGCTAAAAATTCAATATTTCTTAAATCCAATCTCTACCCATTTCTTCTTGACCTTTTCTAGTGTGGATCATGGATCAAGAGAGCAATTTGGAGTCCAAGATTTTGGTGCTAGATCTCTAATTTTGTGCGGTATAATCTTAGCATTTTGCATAAGTTATTGTTTGATTACTTGAATCTAGCTATTATGTGTTTAATTAGGAATTAATTGTGGTTTTGATATTAAAGATTTAACTTTCAAGAGGGGGTTGTGAACTAAAGTTAGGGTTTTTGTTGTGTAATTATGGTTGCAATGTGTAGATTATCATCTTAAGGAAATGAAAACCTAACCTAGTTGCTAGTTTACTAATTGATGCTTGTAAATTGTTAAAATTGGAATTTTATGCAAACTAGGTTTTGGAAATTAATTGCAAATGTTAGACTAAAAATCTAATTAGGTTTTTCATGACTTCATTAACATTATTAAGTGTAGTTTAATGCTTTAGATCATGCAAATCTAAGCTAGATTGTAGTTTGTGCATTTTTCTATAAAATTGTTAAAATTGGTTATGTATGCAAACTAGATTTTTTGAGATTGATATTAAGAATTAAGTTTAAAATCTAATTAACATTGGTATGACTTAATTAAGATGTTTACTGAGCTTTATGGCCATTAGTTTTGTTAAAACGTCGAGTTTTGTACTAAAACGGGAAATGTTTGCTTGCTAGATTTTCGGAAAAATGCCTTTTAAAGTGAGTTTGGGTTTTTTGTGAATTTTAAGCTATTTTATATTATAATTAGTGCTCGTGATTGTACAATGAGTGTGTTTGGGTTTTTCTCGATGGTTTGGCGTTTATACGCCGACGTCGAGGGTTTTTGGGTTGATTTGTGAAAGCAAACCATAGGTTTTGACCTATGTGGGATTCGTGTGTCGTTTTGGTCATGAGTCGGATTTTAAAGCGATACAGTGCGTTATGATATGTAGGTACCCATGTGGACTTCGAGACGACAAGCAAGCGCGTGGCGACTTCGGCACCGGCGAGCGAGGACCAGGTGAGTAGATTTATATCTACGGGGAGAAGTCGGGTGGATGGCGTATAGCACCCCCGCAGTTCGTGGTGATGTATACGAATACGTATACACACATATATTTTGATTATATTATTGTTGATATGAGACTTGATGATAAAGGTAGATTCTAGGTGTTCATGGATTAGTTTAGTGTTAGTTGCGAAACCCTAGAGTAGTTGTTATACCCACATACGCACGCAGAGACTTGCATACATTACATTCTTGTGCGTAGATGGGGATGTGTATATATGTATATACGCGTGGGTATGAGACTATGCATATATACATTCATATACACATTCATGGATGATGAGGATGGTACTTGGGATTTGAGATGAGTCGATGAGATTTGATTTGATGCCGCGAGATAGGTGATATGGCAGGGTTCGTATTGGAGATACGACATGACGTTGTAGCGGGTCCTTGACGTAGTGTTTCACACACGTGCATGCATACTTAGGCGGTATCAGTATTATACTAGACGTAGATCAGTACCCCGATCATGATATTTGATAAAGAGGATACCAGATGAATAGTATGATGAATGTGATATTGACCCGTACCCCAATTTGGGATGCCGTACGACGGATTTACGTACGAGCTATATCTTGATGATTGATCCGCACTCTTGACTTGGGATGTCTGATTATAGATATGGTATCGGATATGATATTATTGAGGCGGGATCACCGACTAATATATATACATGTATGTATATGTATCGACTCAGATGTTAGGCGGTTTCCTTACCGGTAGTCCAGCTTGTTAGCTTAGCCCTTTAGTTTAGTTTAGTTGTTAGATTAGATTCGATTCTTACCTATTTCAAAAACTAACGAATCGTGGGTATTTTAAAAGACAGCCCAAGGGATCCTATGGATATTTCAAAAGACGTATCTTTTCATAAAAACACCGTATCCCCTATTTTCAAAACCCCATGATTCGTGTTATTTCAAAAGGCACCATTTGTAGGACTTATATTAGATTAATGCAGGTTAGTTACAGTTGCATCTAGTATTCAGCTCCTGCTTATTATTGTGGTTCGCTTCGCATCGCATACTTATGTTATAATTTCTTATTGCAATGTTGATATCATATTGTTAGGACACCAGCACCATTACCGATGATGCGTATGTACCACGTACACTTACTTGCCGGCTCACACATATCTTCATCGGTAATTGCCATGTCACGTACACCTTAGAAAATATTATTGCTTGACTTAGCTTGTTAGTTAGTAATTTGACGTGATATTAGTGTACCTGCCTTATATGCCAGCTTAACATTGTAGTTATTACTTGTCACTTCATGCATACTGGTATTCAATGTTATGCCTATATTCATGGTTTTACATGCTATTGATGATTTGGATTCGGATTTCCATGAGATTTTCTGGATTTGGGGGGGGGGGGAAACCGCAAAACTTATATAAACTGATTTCTCTCTTTTTAAATAAAAAGTGTGGTTTTTCCCATGATGTATGAGTCGTCCACCATGAGTTTGCTGATGGATTTCGAGACCCGATTCGAGGAGACGGATGAACCGTTTCGGGTACATGGTGGACCCGGTAAGGTATCCCGGGGCAAGAAGCGCGTGATGATGACGATGTGAGCCTGGCAGGGGAGCACTACCTACCGGTGATTTTACCCGACGCGTCGGATATCCGGAGGATACCGTCGTGGTCTTGAGATGGATGGTAGGGGCCGGTCTGGACTGACGGCGCCCTAGATATTGTGATTGAGACATTTAGATTTCGAGATATTGAGGTACAGAGACTGTGATACAGAGATATCGAGATATTAGGATTACGTTTTGTGCCGATGCTAGGCACTGTTTTATGCTGATTTCATTATGATACCTCATTTTAAAATATATACAAAGGAAATCCCACTAAATTATGAAAACAGTTCTTCACTTACATGTATTCTGTTTTCATGCATTCATACCTCATTCATATGATATTATTGCTACCTGAGGCACTGACACGGGCACATGAGATTACACTCGGGTTAGATATTTACCCTAGCCTTGTTATAGGTTGCATGTTATATATATAATTGAGGTTATATTATGATCATTGACCTAGGTTGCGTTATTTATGCGATTTCTTTCCGTAGATGTTTTTCTATTCACGTGTTGGCAACTCACCCCCGTTGTGCCCCAGTTTCTTGCAGGTTTGCCGTACAGGTTTCATTACGGCTTTGCGGGCATAGTTTCCTTCGGGTGATTTGCTAGTAGGTGGGTTTACTTGTATCGTACCCCCATTATATAACTTGTATATTATTACTCTGTTGTATCTAGAAGTTCCATCAACCAAACATGTGTTATTTTTGAGATAGAGACCAGTGATGTTATTCTTTCGACCTTAGAGTCGCGCGTTGTATTTCTATGGTTTTCTTGTTGTTTTGAGTTCCTTTTGAGTTTTGATCCTCGCCCTTGGCCTTGTATATTATATTGCTTGTGTGGTTGTGACCGTCGATTGACGAAGAGCTAGCTCCCGCTTGGGAATGCCTTTTTATTGATTTCGTATACTATTCATGTTGTATCCCGTTTGGGAGCCAGTATTTACAAAGGAGACTCTGCCGAAATTTTCAGGAAATACTTGATGTTTTTAAAACCGCATAACTCGGCTTATGTTATTAAAACTACTTGATTTTAAATTGGTTTTCCTTCACTCTACTACTTTTCTTGGTTTGGATTTCTGGGTTTTCGGTTTACTTAGATTACGTACGCCTCGAGACGTTCGTAGTTTAAGTGTCGGTCATGTTCCGTACTTTCGGGTCGTGACAAAGTTGGTATCAGAGCGTTAGGTTTTACCTTCGGAGCGTAGGATGACCCTTGGTTGATGGAATAGGTGACTAAAGTAGAGTGACGTACCGTGGGTATGTTCCGCGGCATACTTACGATACGCTACTCCACTTATGAAGCCCTAGGATGTACATTTCTTTGCTCAGTATTATATTCATTCCGATCTAGCCTCATCAGTACCAGTTATGGTTTTGCTGCCATGATTACGGGCAGGGAGAGGTACAGCTAGGGTTGTGGTCAGCACGAGCTCGTCACGAACGAGGACTGACCAGGGCAAAATTCCGGCGACACACGATTGCGGAGATGTGTCTTTTTACTGTGTTTCCGCGCCACGAGCATTTGGCGGATCGCCTTTATGAGGTTACTCGGACGTGTCGATTTGCACTAGAGGATTGAGCCGCTGATAGAGGCCAGCCAGATTTTGATGACCGTTGATATATTGCCTATTCATGATGATTGAGGCACGGTTCAGCGTGCAGACGAGTGAGCCCGTTATTGCTGCGAACGACGAGATATCGCCCCAGATGTTGGAGCTATTGCTGGACGAGTTGTACTAAGAGATGATAGAAGGTCGCTAGTCACCGAGGATGAATGACTAGGACATGTGGTTCGTTCGCTACCCCGATGCGAGGTCACCAGATAGATTGATTCCAGCTAGAGACGACTTCACGCGGAGACGTTGAGAGTCGATAGAGACGATCGAATGTCAGAAACCTATTATTCCAAGTTTAAAGTAGTCGGAAAGACATGCAGGCAATTCTATGGTCCCTCTAGAAGAATGAAACCCTAACTCGACATAATGACCGTGTTAAAGCCTTTGAACCTTCGGGTTTGCGGCAGTTCCACGGCGCCATTAGTGAGGCTTGGGTTTGCCCTTCTACGACTGGACCACCGATGCTGTGGTATGTACTCGATACTATTAACCTGTGCCCAAGAGGTTGAGCTCTTAGGGGATTATGAGGTTTTGATGACTCTATCGGATGGCTCGACTTAATTCGGATGCTAGGTGGTGAGATGCATTTCTTGGTAGACTCCCGATATGAGGATAGCCGTTGGAGCTCAGTCCATGTAGCCACGATGAGACGAGTCCGAAGCAGTCAACATCAGAGAAAAGTGGAGTAAGAGGTTCGTACGAGATCTTGATGAGACAACGTTCCACTCCGCCGACATCAGAGATGCGATATGTATGCCGAGGCATTGTACTTGGATATACCTTCCAGAAGGAGTCGCGTTGAGTTTGCAGCCGTTCCAGAACGAGAACAGATCTAGTAAGGGACGATGACTTCCGGACAGTTCGGCAGAGACGAGATTTGGGAGAGATCTCGATAGGACCTTTCTGGAATGAATTACGAGAAGACTTGGACCCAGGAGTGGTCATGTTACGCACACCGGCAGGCCAGAGTTCAAGATCGTCGACGAGACATGCTATGAGTGACCACGACAGTTGGCCAGAGATTCTTGGAGGATGTGCTTGAGCGGGACTATTCCGCCATACTTGATTTTGGTATTTTGAGCGATCTATTCGCATGATTTGGTTTTGATGATTGAGTTTCATGATATCGTTTTCATGCGCCGTGGTTGCACCTACTGCGTATTTACGATCTTTGCACAGTGTTGCACTTGATATCGTTTTCGTGCTTTGGTTTCACATATTTGTGATTTTACGGTTTTAGACATTTGAGTTGATTTTGTGCGTATGCACGCACACGATTTGGTTCCTGCACTCTGTATAGTTTATATATGCTTGCAGTGCAGTGATACGCCTTTTGTACACTTAGATGCACTGGACTTCGATTTTGATTGTGATACTCGATATTTGTTTTGTGCACATTGTGCACCTGATTTGATTTTGCGCATGTTCGGCGCTTGATATTAGATTTCATGATTTCTTGTATGATGGATGCCCCTGGTTTTGGGTTTTCGCGCATGTTGAGCGCATGTCTTGAGATGCGATTTTGGTGCACACCAGATGCACTAAATCGAGATTTTTTTTTTCGTGCATGTCAGATGCACCTGATTTTGCTGTCAGGCACACACGTTGCCTACGACAGATTCTTTGTGCACACCCGATGCACTTAGATCTTGTTTCTGTACACTTGTATGGCACATATATGGATTTTGATTGTCGTGCGCACCAGACGCACGTAGTATTCATACGCGTATTTTGGGATTGATTTCTTACAGAGCAGTACGTTTTTTTTTTATAATTGTGATGTGTTTTCATACTAAGCAGGATTAGTCAGAGGACAGTATCTGAATGTATTTTGCATGCATTGATAGCTATTGAAGGGAATTCCAAAAAGTGAGCTATAGTCTCAGTATTTACCTACGTGTCTGATATGACGTGAAACGTTTAAAACAAGGAAAACCCTTCTAAATTGTTTCCCAAAACGGCGGAAAGTACATTTCAAACAAAGGTATATATGTATATAGTTATTTTCTTATGATAGACATCCGCCACTGTGCAGTGTTATGTGCATTGCACAGCAACTTAAAAGATTTGGCATGCATTTCCTCCTGATGTTTACATGTATAGTTCCGATTTATAGCATATCGGTCTTTCTTTGGATTTGGCATTTGTGTCTTCACCTTTACTCTGATGATTGGGGGATGCTTGACGAAGTTTTGATTTCGAGTTATCTTCTCATTACTCATGCGAATGCATTGCGCTATGATGCGTTTTATGTATTTATGATTTCGGAGCCCCGGCGATTTGATAGTTTTGGATGAAATATTTTAGTATTTGGGGGGAGTTTTAATTTAAATTCGGGGACCGAATTTCTTTAAGGGGGGAAGATTGTAACGTTTTGAAAATCGTTTCGGTGAAATTTCGAAAAACGGTAAAATAAGGGGGTTTTCTGTAAAAAGTCAAAATGCAAATATCTTTATTATAAAATTAAATATACATATTCTAGCTATGTAATTGCTAGTATTTGGTGTTTATTGAGCCACTGGTGAAATTTCAAATTTTCTGAAAATTTTTCCGAAATTAATTATTTTAAGCCGTCACTAATACATTTAATTAGGAAAAATTACAAATTGGAATGAGTTGAAGAAAATTTTGTGCATCATAATACATTAAATAAAATTTTATCATGTGGTTTCTGAAATGAAATGGTTTGTCAAAACGGTTTAGAAAATATCGAAGAAAAAGGCTTTTTTCGGTGAAATTAGTGTTAATGGGAATTGGGGTAATATATTTATCTTTTTCCCTAACCCACACACCCACACCTCACCCTCTCTCCCTCTCCCCATGTGGCCGGCCCCACCATGACAGCCCTCCCCCTCTCCCTCTCTCCAATCACCTCCTTTTTCAAAAGAAAAGAAAAGAATAGAATAGAAAATGAAAGAAACAATGTGGACTTTGACTAGATGTGATTTTCCCCACCTCCCTCTCTCTCCTCCTTTTTCCTCACTTGCAGCCGAGCCCCCCTTCATTGCTGTCCAGAAATTTCCCCAAAAGCCCATCTCTTTTTCCTTCAAAAATTTCATCTTTTTTCATCAAAATCAAGCTAAAAATTCAATATTTCTTAAATCCAATCTCTACCCATTTCTTCTTGACCTATTATAGTGTGGATCATGGATCAAGAGAGCAATTTGGAGTCCAAGATTTTGGTGCTAGATCTCTAATTTTGTGAGGTATAATCTTAGCATTTTGCATAAGTTATTGTTTGATTACTTGAATCTAGCTATTATGTGTTTAATTAGGAATTAATGGTGGTTTTGATATTAAAGATTTAACTTTCAAGAGGGGGTTGTGAACTAAAGTTAGGGTTTTTGTTGTGTAATTATGGTTGCATTGTGTAGATTATCATCTTAAGGAAATGAAAACCTAACCTAGTTGCTAGTTTACTAATTGATGCTTGTAAATTGTTAAAATTGGAATTTTATGCAAACTAGGTTTTGGAAATTAATTGCAAATGTTAGACTAAAAATCTAATTAGGTTTTTCATGACTTCATTAATATTATTAAGTGTAGTTTAATGCTTTAGATCATGCAAATCTAAGCTAGATTGTAGTTTGTGCATTTTTCTATAAAATTGTTAAAATTGGTTATGTATGCAAACTAGATTTTTTGAGATTGATATTAAGAATTAAGTTTAAAATCTAATTAACATTGGTATGACTTAATTAAGATGTTTACTGAGCTTTATGGCCATTAGTTTTGTTAAAACGTCGAGTTTTGTACTAAAACGGGAAATGTTTGCTTGCTAGATTTTCGGAAAAATGGCTTTTAAAGTGAATTTGGGTTTTTTGTGAATTTTACGCTATTTTATATTATAATTAGTGCTCGTGATTGTACAATGAGTGTGTTTGGGTTTTTCTCGATGGTTTGGTGTTTGTACGCCGACGTCGTGGGTTTTTGGGTTGATTTGTGAAATCAAACCATAGGT
The DNA here is from genome assembly GCA_030015575.1 of Agapanthus africanus. Classification (NCBI taxonomy): domain Eukaryota; kingdom Viridiplantae; phylum Streptophyta; class Magnoliopsida; order Asparagales; family Amaryllidaceae; genus Agapanthus; species Agapanthus africanus. Next base: position 417,501,708 of record JASDDO010000022.1, read on the forward strand.
TTTGACCTATGTGGGATTCGTGTGTCGTTTTGGTCATGAGTCGGATTTTAAAGCGATACAGTGCGTTATGATATGTAGGTACCCATGTGGACTTCGAGACGACAAGCAAGCGCGTGGCGACGTCGGCACCGGCGAGCGAGGACCAGGTGAGTAGATTTATATCTACGGGGAGAAGTCGGGTGGATGGCGTATAGCACCCCCGCAGTTCGTGGTGATGTATACGAATACGTATACACACATATATTTTGATTATATTATTGTTGATATGAGACTTGATGATAAAGGTAGATTCTAGGTGTTCATGGATTAGTATAGTGTTAGTTGCGAAACCCTAGAGTAGTTGTTATACCCACATACGCACGCAGAGACTTGCATACATTACTTTCTTTTGAGTAGATGGGGATGTGTATATATGTATATACGCGTGGGTATGAGACTATGCATATATACATTCATATACACATTCATGGATGATGAGGATGGTACTTGGGATTTGAGATGAGTCGATGATATTTGATTTGAGGCCGCGAGATCGGTGATATGGCAGGGTTCGTATTGGAGATACGACATGATGTTGTAGCGGGTCCTTGACGTAGTGTTTCACACACGTGCATGCATACTTAGGCGGTATCAGTATTATACTAGACGTAGATCAGTACCCCGATCATGATATTTGATAAAGAGGATACCAGATGAATAGTATGATGAATGTGATATTGACCCGTACCCTAATTTGGGATGACGTACGACGGATTTACGTACGAGCTATATCTTGATGATTGATCCGCACTCTTGACTTGGGATGTCTGATTATAGATATGGTATCGGATATGATATTATTGAGGCGGGATCACCGACTAATATATATACATGTATGTATATGTATCGACTCAGATGTTAGGCGGTTTCCTTACCGGTAGTCCAGCTTCTTAGCTTAGCCCTTTAGTTTAGTTTAGTTGTTAGATTAGATTCGATTCTTACCTATTTCAAAAACTAACGAATCGTGGGTATTTTAAAAGGCAGCCCAAGGGATCCTATAGATATTTCAAAAGACGTATCTTTTCATAAAAACACCGTAGCCCCTATTTTCAAAACCCCATGATTCGTGTTATTTCAAAAGGCACCATTTGTAGGACTTATATTAGATTAATGCAGGTTAGTTACAGTTGCATCTAGTATTCTGCTCCTGCTTATTATTGTGGTTCGCTTCGCATCGCATACTTATGTTATAATTTCTTATTGCAATGTTGATATCATATTGTTAGAACACCAGCACCATTACCGATGATGCGTATGTACCACGTACACTTACTTGCCGGCTCACACACATCTTCATTGGTAATTGCCATGTCACGTACACCTTAGAAAATATTATTGCTTGACTTAGCTTGTTAGTTACTAATTTGACATGATATTAGTGTACCTGCTTTATATGCCAGCTTAACATTGTAGTTATTACTTGTCACTTCATGCATACTGCTATTCATTGTTATGCCTATATTCATGGTTTTACATGCTATTGATGATTTGGATTCGGATTTCCATGAGATTTTCTTGATTTGGGGGGGGGGGAACCGCAAAACTTATATAAACTGATTTCTCTCTTTTTAAATAAAAAGTGCGGTTTTTCCCATGATGTATGAGTCATCCACCATGAGTTTGCTGATGGATTTCGAGACCCGATTCGAGGAGACGGATGAACCGTTTCGGGTACATGGTGGACCCGGTAAGGTACCCCGGGGCAAGAAGCGCGTGATGATGACGATGTGAGCCTGGCAGGGGAGCACTACCTACCGGTGATTTTACCCGACGCATCGGATATCCGGAGGATACCGTCGTGGTCTTGAGATGGATGGTAGGGGCCGGTCTGGACTGACGGCGCCCTAGATATTGTGATTGAGACATTGAGATTTCGAGATATTGAGGTACAGAGACTGTGATACAGAGATATCGAGATATTGGGATTACGTTTTGTGCCGATGCTAGGCACTGTTTTATGCTGATTTCATTATGATACCTCATTTTAAAATATATACAAAGGAAATCCCACTAAATTATGAAAACAGTTCTTCACTTACATGTATTCTGTTTTCATGCATTCATACCTCATTCATATGATATATTGCTACCTGAGGCACTGACACGGGCACATGAGATTACACTCGGGTTAGATATTTACCCTAGCCTTGTTATAGGTTGCATATTATATATATAATTGAGGTTATATTATGATCATTGACCTAGGTTGCGTTATTTATGCGATTTCTTTCCGTAGATGTTTTTCTATTCACGAGTTGGCAACTCACCCCCGTTGTGCCCCAGTTTCTTGCAGGTTTGCCGTACAGGTTTCATTACGGCTTTGCGGGCATAGTTTCCTTCGGGTGATTTGCTAGTAGGTGGGTTTACTTGTATCGTACCCCCATTATATAACTTGTATATTATTACTCTGTTGTATCTAGAAGTTCCATCAACCAAACATGTGTTATTTTTGAGATAGAGACCAGTGATGTTATTCTTTCGACTTTAGAGTCGCGCGTTGTATTTCTATGGTTTTCTTGTTGTTTTGAGTTCCTTTTGAGTTTTGATCCTCGCCCTTGGCGTTGTATATTACATTGCTTGTGTGGTTGTGACCGTCGATTGACGAAGAGCTAGCTCCCGTTTGGGGATGCCTTTTTATTGATTTCGTATACTATTCATGTTGTATCCCGTTTGGGAGCCAGTATTTACAAAGGAGACTCTGCCGAAATTTTCAGGAAATACTTGATGTTTTTAAAACCGCATAACTCGGCTTATGCTATTAAAACTACTTGATTTTAAATTGGTTTTCCTTCACTCTACTACTTTTCTTGGTTTGGATTTCTGGGTTTTCGGTTTACTTAGATTACGTACGCCTCGAGACGTTCGTAGTTTAAGTGCCGGTCATGTTCCGTACTTTCGGGTCATGACAGACACATCCATGTAGATGTTATTTATCCCATGCTCAGTATTGATTACTATATATCTCATCCTGTAGTATTTACCTAATAGAGCACTTGCATTACTATTGCATCCACTGTTTGGCATGCATGGATATCACCTGCTGGCATTAGTAGAGCCACGCTGTATGTGCATGCTCGCGATTACCTTTATATGTTATCTCTATTCACGAGTTGGCAACTCACCCCCGTTGTGCCACAGTATTTGCAGGTTGCCCTTGTGAGTAGACGCGACTGGCTGTTTACCGCATCTTTTTGCACAGATACCATTGCTGAAGCGAGTTAGCCTTTTGCTGTTAGGTGGGTTTTTGTACGGTATCTGTTATCTTTCAGTTATATATTGATGTATCTAGTATTCTCCATCTACCTTTCTGTATTGACTTAGAGACAGTTGTGAGGACGATGTGTATGATTTTGCATTCTGGTGTCGAGCTCGCATGTGAGCCGACTTTATTTTATGCAGTCTTACCTTTTGTGATATTTGTCCTTGCTTTACTGTGTATTCTTCACTACGGCGTCGTATGGCATATTGTGTTGCTTTATTCATTTCTCTTGTTATTTCTGCTACACCTTGCTTTTACCCGCCTTGCGGAACAAATGTTTTAAAAAGAAATGTTGTCAAAATTATAAAAGTTATAACTCTTGAACTTAAAAAGGATTTCTACAAAATTAATGGAAGTTTCTCAGACATGTACGACTGTTTTTACAAAAATGTTTTAATCACTCTTTAATTTTTGGTTTTGATTTCTGGGTTCGGCTTACTTAGCCGCGTTACGCCTGGAGGCGTTGCGTGGTTAAGTGCCGGTCACGAGTCGAAACTCTCGGGTCGTGACAGTATGTCCACCGACGATACGTTCAAATCATGGAAAACCTGAGTGTCAAACACCGACACTCGAAACATCATGAAACCCGTGTCTAACATCGACACGTAAATCCTCATAACTCAGGCGCTGTCACCATGACTGGCCCTGACGATATGTCATACATCACTCCGGTCGGTATCCCCATGATAACCGCTGAGCCCAATTACTATCACCGGTAGGTAGTGGTCCCTCTGCCAGGCTTATCGTCTACACCACGAAATCACCACTCGCCCCGGGGTACTATACCGGGTCCACCATGTACCCGCAGACGGTGCCTCCCGCTCCTCGAATCAGGTATCACAAGCCAATCTCAGATCCGAGAAATCACATGGTGGACGCACTGAATATCATATCAAGAGAAACCGGTTTTTAAACAATACATAATTTTCTTGAATTACCCCCACGGTTCTCAAATCCATAAATCATATGAAATCCTTATCTCAATGCGTAAATTCATGAAAAACTGATATATGCAACATAAACAACAATATGTGCATATCAAGGGAAATCCGCTCTTTTAAATGAATCCATCTTTAAAATATATCTTGCGGTTCCCAAATCTTCCAAAAAAAACAAGTGCAGCATCATATAAAGTGTACATATAATTGTAGCAAGGTTTAAGTATCTAAATGTAAGCAAATATGTATGATGTATTTCATAAGCACAATAGTCAACGTCTCTATATCACATATCAAAACAATACCATTTAAGGTATATACAACTATAGCAAAAATAGGTGGGTGTACAGGTCAGTATGTATACATGATGTACAAGTAGCTATAGCAAGATATATGTGAAATGGAATAAGAGTCACTATCTAAACTATCCCTGCCCAATGCAATATCACTTATGTAGGAGGTTTGTGCGTGTCATGGCAATTACCGACGATGTGGGTGTAGCATACAAATCATTGCTCGTGCAACATGAACCGTCAGTAATGTTTATATCCAACAGGTACAATTCAAGGTACAATAGATATACTATGCAATGACGTTCATATGAAATAAACTAATATACAATAACATGCAGCTAACATATCATATCAGCCCCGACGCATAACGTCATACGGGCGATTTTCCCATAGATGTTAAATCTACTCACCGATGGTCTCGAGCTATGAAAATCCGACCACCTGCTTCCCTTTGTTCACAGCACCCGAAGTCCCCGCTTGCGAACATAAAATTTCACAAATACAACATAAAAGCTAAATATCCTATAATGACGAAAAGACAACGAAACGCAATGAAAACGCCGGAAAATTACACTGCGCTTAGCGCATCTATCGTGCACGACATCGGCCAAAAACCCTAACTGGATCGCTAAACTACAAAACACCAAGTCTAGACCCCGATCGTCCCGATAGCGCAACACAACACAAACAATTACAAGGAATACAATAGATATAACCTCGCAACGACCAATCGAACCCACGTCGGAAAAACCCCGAAACCTAGTAAGCAACTTATCGCAATATTTCACACTAGTTTCAAGCTAACGCATATCTATCGATTACAAACACCTTATAATAGCTTAACTAAGCTATCTAAACCGTTCTTATATTTTTAACACTTACTAATTAAGTTTTAGCAAAAACCTAGTAAGCAAAATTACATAATTAAACAAAGTGTTCATTAGCAAAATTATCATTTTCTACTAGGTTAATCTTTTTCTAATCACAAATTAACACTTTAATGAACATTAAGCACTTAATCAATCTTTAACCCTAACTTGAATTTCTTAAAAATTAAAATAAATGAATTAATCAAGAGTTTAAAGCTATATTAACAAATTAATTAGCTAACTTAAGATTTAAACACAATTAATTAAGGATTAAGGGAAGAAATTATACCTCCTCAAGAACACCAAAATGAAACTTAATCCCCCATCTTAGCATCAAAAAAACCATGCTTTGTTGAAGATCCAAGAAGGATTAGTGAAGGAAATGATGGTTTTATTTTTATTTAGGATTTTGTGGATTTATTTTTGGAATTTTTGAAGTGTTTTTGAGCGAGAAAGAAGAAGAAATGAGCTTGGGAAATGTTTTGGACAGAAATGGGAAGAGGTTTCGGCCAAGGGGAGATGGGGGTAGTTTTGTGAATTTTGGGTGAAGAAAGTTCTAGGAAATTAGGTAATAAATGCTAATAAATGCAAAATTTTCCACCTTTACACCTTTTCTTTTCTTTTTAAATTAAATCCTTTTGCACTCTAAAAATATCTAGATATTTAGAAAAGAAGTTTCCAAAATTTTCTACTGATAAAATTTAATTTATTCTCAAGAGAAGAAATTTCCCGATTTACGTGCACAATTTACCGCTTAAAATAATATTTTATTTGGGAAAAATTCTATCTGAACCAAAACCTTCCATATACCCCCAAAGTTCGCGCACTAGATTTATTTTAGCTAAACTAGGTGCCAGCAAGTTTATACGGACGTTTGATCGAAATCAGGTTAAAACGGGAAATACCGACAATTTTGCCCTAAAATGGGAAAATTCGCAAAACGATTTCTAAAACGTTACAATCTCCCCCCTTATAGAAATTCAGTCCCCGAATTAAAATTTAACTACGCGTACCTTCAAAGAGATGAGGGGATTTCTTCCGCATCTCGCTCTCGGCCTCCCAAGTGATCTCCTCACTAGTCGGGCTGCGCCAAAGAACCTTCATAGATGGCAAGACCTATGACCGAAATTTCTTCACCTGCCGATCTAAAATAACTACCGGCTGCTCGGTAAATGAAAGATCGTGCTCAAGCTGAACGGTCTCATGCTGAATCATGTGAGAAGGATCATGAAAATATCTACGAAGAATCGACACATGGAAAACGGGGTGCACATCCGGAAAACGAGGCGGGATAGCCAAACGATAAGCAACAGAACCCACTCGCTCAAGGATCTCGAAGGGACCAACAAATCTGGGACTGAGTTTCCCCCTCTTCCCAAATCGCATAACGCCCTTCATCGGAGAAATCCTCAGGAATACATGATCCCCCACTGCGAACTCAAGTCTGCGACGACGACGGTCGGCATAAGACTTCTGCCTGCACTGGGCTGCTCTCATCCTGTCCTGAATCAGCTGGATCTTCTCCATAGTCTCCTGAACTAGCTGGGGTCCCAAAACTCTACTCTCACTGAGTTCGGTCCAACAGACTGGCGATCGACACTTCCTACCGTACAAAGCCTCAAAAGGTGCCATCTGAATAATCTCCTGAAAGTTGTTGTTGTAGGAGAACTCAATCAACGGAAAGTGACGATCCCAACTGCCACCAAAATCAAGCACACATGCACGGAGCATATCCTCCAGAGTCTGTATAGTCCGCTCCGACTCGCCATCGGTCTGTGGATGAAAAGCGGTACTAAAACTCAACCGGGTACCCAAAGCTTCCTGAAACTTCTGCCAAAGATGGCTAGTAAACTGGGTGCCTCTGTCGGATACTATGCATGTGGGAACACCGTGTAAACGCACAATCTCATCTATATACAACTGAGCATAACCGAAAGTGGTCTTCACTGGAAGGAAGTGAGCCGCTTTCGTCAACCGGTCAACAATAACCAAAATGGAGTCATACCTTCGACTGGTCCTGGGTAGACCCACAATAAAGTCCATGGAAATCTGCTCCCATTTCCACTCCGGAATGGGTAAAGCCTGCAACTCTCCAGCCGGTCTCTGATGCTCAGCCTTGACTTGCTGACAAGTCAGGCACCTCGAAACGAAGTCCGATATATCACGCTTCATCCCTTCCCACCAGTAAAAGTCCCTCAAGTCACGGTACATCTTGGTGGAACCTACATGAACGCTAAAGACCGACTGATGTGCCTGCTCTAGGATCTCGCGTCTCAACCCATCAGCATCTGGTACACACAAGCGAGTCCCACATCGTAGCACACCATGGTCATCAATCATGAACTCCGAAACTCTTCCCTGTCGAACAAGATCAAGAATCTCAGTCAAACGGGCATCACTGGGCTACGCCTCACGGATACGATCAAGTAGTAGTGGACGGGCCCGGACATGAGCAAACTGTCCCCCAGCGGAAGTAAACTCAAACTGCACTATACCATCACTCAAGAGCTGCCAATCTGCAGAAAACTGACACTGAACTGTGCTCAACTGGGACAAGCTACCCCCGGGCCTATGACTCAAAGCATCAGCTACCACATTCGTCTTGCCCGGGTGATAAAGGATCTCATAATCATAATCCTTCACTAGCTCCATCCAACGGCGCTGTCTCAGATTCAGATCCCGCTGCTGGAAGATGTACTTCAAGCTCTTGTAATCCGTGAAGATCTGACACGACTCCCCGTACAAGTAGTGTCTCCAAATCTTCAACGCAAAGACCACCGCGGCCATCTCAAGATCGTGAGTGGGGTAATTCTGCTTATGCTTCTTCAGCTGCCTAGAAGCATAAGCAATCACTCTATCATGCTGCATCAGTACACAACCGAGCCCCACTCGTGAAGCATCATAGTAAACAACGCAGTCGCCCGATCCAGAAGCCAAAGATAGAACTAGTGCTGTCGTCAACCGAGTCTTCAACTGCTGAAAACTCTGCTCGCATGCATCATTCCAAAGAAAAGGAACTCCCTTCCGGGTCAGTTCAGTCAGCGGTGCAGCGATACTCGAGAAATCCTGCACAAAACGGCGATAATAACCAGCTAAGCCCAAAAAGCTGCGGACCTCAATCAACGATACAGGTCTGGGCCAAAGCTGTACAACCTCGATCTTCCTCGGGTCCACTAGAATACCATCACCAGTCACCACAAGACCCAGGAAGTCCACACTATCAAGCCAAAACGTGCACTTTAAGAATTTAGCATACAACTGGTGCTCTCTCAATATCTGCAAAGCAATCCTCAAGTGCTGCTCATGCTCCTCACGACTCCTAGAGTAGACCAGTATGTCATCAATAAACACAATAATAAACTGGTCGAGTAACGGCCTGAAAATCCGGTTCATTAGATCCATGAGCGCCGCTGGCGCATTGGTGAGTCCGAACGACATCACCATAAACTCATAATGCCTATAGCGCGTACGAAAAGCAATCTTCGGAATGTCATCATTCCGAACCCGCAACTGATGATAACCCGAACGCAAATCAATCTTAGAAAAATGTTTCGCACCCTGGAGCTGATCAAATAAATCGTCAATACAAGGTAAAGGATACCTATTCCGCACCGTAACTTGGTTCAATTGACGATAATCCACACACAGCCTCAAACTGCCGTCCTTCTTCCTGACGAACTAAACAGGAGCTCCCCACGGCGAAACACTCGGATGCACAAGTCCCCTATCAAGCAATTCTTGAAATTGGTCTTTAAGCTCTCTAAGCTATGCCGGAGCCATCCGATAAGGCGCTATAGAAATAGGCACCGTGCCAGGAATCAGATCAATGCAGAACTCAATATCGCGCTTTGGCGGCATCCTAGGTAACTCATCTGGAAAAACGTCGGGAAACTCTCGCACGGTGGGAACCTGGTCCAACGACCCCACAGTGGCTCCAGTATCATGGATGACAGCCAAGAATCCCCGACAACCTCTCCTCAAAATCCGACAAGCGCAAAGGACCGAAATCAAACTGTGAGGGGCGGCACCACGGTCCCCCTGCACAACAAACACTGACTCGCTGGGAAAACAAAACCTAACTGTCTTCTCGCGGCAGTCTATGGACACGTAGCAAGTAGCTAATGTAGGGTTCCTAGTTACTTTAATAATGTTCTACAAGGCATCAACCATGCCCGATTCAAAAAATAGCCGTGCCGAACAACCCGAACCAAGATCGTATACTAGAGATTATGCGAAAACTAGCAAGTAAAACATTTTAACTACAAGTGAAAGGGATTACAACCTTTGTAGATCCGGTCCTTCACTTCATTAGCTCTGTGTAGATGTCCCCATCGCTGCGATCGTGAACTCCGGACTCTAGAGAAGCTTCACAAGAAGAACGAATGTGCTTGCTTCGATGACTTCGAGGCCGAAGATGATCTACGTCGGGGAGACACTAACTCAAGCTATTCCTTCACTAGGTCATGAACTTTGTGAAGAGAACACACTCTACTACATGGCAAGTGGTAGAGGATGAAGAAGTAGAAAGTGGGCTCACTTTAGAATTGATTTCCTCACACTTTTTCTCATGGCACCATTAAAGCTAGTAAGCTTTTCATGAAGCTTGATGAAGAAGAAGAAGAAGAAAGAATAATTTTATTATATGAATTATTATTCTCTCAATAATGTAACCATGGGTGAGTTAAGCTATCATACTTAACTCATGTAGAGAATTAACCAAAGCATGAGGTTAAGGGTTGGGTTAACTAAATATCCTTAAGAATGATAAAAGAGTTGACTTTGTCAATGTTTCCACAAGCTTCATGAAAGCTTGAGAACTTTGACAAAGTCTTTCTCTTTTGTTATTCTTAAGATATAAACAAAACCCTAATCTTGGTATAAGTCTCATACACCCATCTTTGATGTATCATCAAGCATGACACAGTCATATGTACACAAATATATATCACATATACACTTATGCACAATCAAGTGAGAAAATAAATCTTAAGTGAGCTAATACTAGTTAATGTAATGTAATATATCAAATATATAATTATACATTAAATTATTAAATCAACTCTTGATTTAATAACCCGGCTATAACCGACTAATATCATGTGCAACAACTTATCGAATCAACACTTGATCCGATAAACCGGCTATATCGCACACAACCGATCAATGTTACAAATCGCGAGAATAGAATACGGTATCTAATATCGTATCAATCTCGGTCCTGCACATATCACATATGTGCTCCTACTCCATTTCGCTTGAGCCAGGAAACCCCTGTGTAGGACTCTAAAGACTCGTCAATACGCCGGCAGTAGGTGGTGATCATATCAATCACCCACAAGCCGCAAGCGGTCTGCTAAACGTAACGGCCACCCGAGTATTGAGCGATCAGAAGATCAACAAGCAAGCCCGCTAGTACTCTTGCGAATCCAATCAGTAACACTACAGCACAGTCCAGTCTGTTCGTTTGATATGTCGCATATCTCGCCTAGGGGTGGTAAACGTTAGACCCCAGCAGCTTGATAAGTCATGCCGATGTAAGGTCCATAACAAGCATGAAACTACTGATAACACTTACCAGTAAATCAGTGCAACCATGGACAGGGATTTCTAGTTATGGCCATTCGAGCATAGAGCAACATCAACCCCCAATACCGGGAGAGACGAATCCCCTCCTATCGCTCATTGCCTCCATGTGAATCGGGACTGTACCAAAAAACCACCTGTTTGCACGACTCAGTAGAGCCATGGTAGGGTGGAAATCAAAGCACTGTAGGAGACACACTACACTCTATGACGATCTCGGGTCAACAGACTAAGTTGTACCAGTGTCACCAGAGAACTGCCATCTGACGTGAGGTATAATACCATCTGGGAGTTCTCGGTGAGTCCGTTCAGTGTACCCAGTATCCACTGAGCACTCGCATACCGTCTCTGATGTCAAACACCAATGGATATGGGATCATCCATCGCCCATCACATGGGTCGAGAAGATATACGCTAGTCTACTCTGGAATATCGATGCCCCGTCTCGATATTCCCACGACTAGGAACATTGAAGGATGTACTCATTGACTACCCAGGCCCCACTAGTATGACCTACATCATAGTCCTGGAAGTCGAGTACACATCCTAAGGGCTTTATCAACATGTAATAGAGAGATAGCAAGTATACATGTTAAGATAAAGAGCAACCAGATAGCATACTATTATGTTGAGCAAGAAAGTCCTACCTATATATGTCCCAGCATCCACTACAATATACATCTCATGTACAGTAATGGATTCTAGGGCATACATATAACTAACAGCTAACCAGTCCATGCCCAGCAGAACGTCGAAGTCCAACATCTCTAGAAGTATCAAGTCGACGGAAAGATCTCTGTCACCAATACGGACAACACAAGACCGGAATACCTGTCGCGCAACAAACGACTCACCCATAAGAGTAGTCACGACAAGCGGCTGATCTAGCAAATATGACTCTCGGCCTAACCTCGGCATGAAGTGCGTAGAAACATACAAATGCGTAGATCCCGGATCAAAAAGAACATGTGCATCGTAAGAACATACAGAAAGGATACCTGAAACCACGGCATTGGACGCCTGTGCGTCCTGATGCGTCAAGGCAAACACCCGAGCTTGCCCTCTACCGGCAACTGGCTGTCCTCTGCCTCGGCTACCTCGGCCTCTCGGCACAAAACTACCACGACCACGACCTCTCTGAACAGGAGTCTGACGCGGCGCAACAACAGGAATAAGAGGCAACGCTCTCTGAGGCAGAGAAGCTGGTAAGGTAACCTGGGGTACTGCTGGCCCTCTCTGACGCACCACGGTACAATCCCGAACAAGGTGATGTAGAATACCACACCCAAAGCACCCATAAGACGGTCGTTGGCCCTCCTGGGAGTAAGAGTTGAATAACTGGCCCCGTCCCACATCTCTGCTACTCCACGAGTCTGAAGGAACTCTGCCTATGAGTGCAAACCTCGGTCTCCATGCTGGTACATCCGTACGAGTCCTCTTCAGTTCCGGAACAACCGATGACTCAGCTAGACGCTCCTCCACCAAAAGGGCTGCATCCACCGCTGCCGCATACGTCTCGCAATGCTGAATGCTGATGGCTAGGAACAACTGGGTAAGCAGGCCTCGAAAAAACCACTTCACCCTCATCTCCTCGGTCGCCACCAAGTACGGAGCATATACAGACAGCTCGGTAAACAGTACATCATACTCAGACACCGTCATCCGCGGAGTCTGGCGTAACGACTCAAACTGGCGCGCTCGAGCATCCCTGACACTCAGTGGAAGAAAACGAGTGAGAAACATCATCACAAACTCAGCCCAGGTCATAGGAGCAAGACCTGCGGCTCTGCCCCTCTCCAAGGACTCACACCACTTCTGGGCCAGACCCTCCAGACGGAAACTCGCGAACTCCACCCATCTCTCTTCGGAGCATCGGAGCGAACGAAAAATCTGTAGGGTTCCTAGGCACACCCATGAGGTTCTACAAGTGATCAAACATGGCCAATTCAAAATTTTCATGTGCCAAAGAAACCCTAACGCTAGATCGTAAACTAGAGGTAAGGCGATGCAAGCAAGTTAACAACTTTAACTAAAAGGGAAAGTGACTACAACCTTTGTAGATCCGGTCCTCCACTTCCTTAGCTCCATGATGATGTCCCTCCGCTGCGATCATCGGATCCCGGACTCTAGTGATGGTTTCGTCGAAGAAATGATCGGGCTAGGTCGTCGACTTCGATGCCGAAGATGATCTACGTCGAGGCAATTCAAACTCAAGCTCCACCTTCTCCAAGTCATGAAACTTGTGAAGAAAACACCCTATACAACATGGAAAGTGGTAGAGGATGAAGAAATAGGAAGTGGGTTCACTTTGGATATTGATTTCTCACTCTTTTTCTCAAGGCACCATTTTTGGTAGCAAGCTTCTTTCTTCTTGAGGAAGAAGAAGAAGAAGAAGAGAAAGAATATATGATAAGAATTATGAATAATAGAAAATAAAATCATTCTTATCATTATGCAACCTTGGGTTAGTTTAACAAGTGTAGAGAATAAACTAGGGTTAGGTGAATGGTTAGGTTTAGGAAAGAAACAAAGTGGTCAAAGCTTCAAGGTAAAAGCAAAAGAAGCCACCATTTTGTTTCTTGCCCTAAAATAAATAAATAAAACAAATAATTAAGAAAAGATAACAAAACCCTAACCATTCACTTAACCATGGTTTAAAGTAAACATACACCCAAGTTTGCATGTATCATCAAACATGATACAAACTAGTGCACAATACTATATCATATATACAATGTGCACATCAAGTGAGAAAATCCATCTTTAAGTGAACAAATACTAGTTAATGTAAAGTAATATATCTAATATATAATTATACATTAAATCATTAAATCAACACTTGATTTAATGATCCGGTCATATCGCATATGACCGACTAATATCCAATGTATCGACTTATCGAATCAATCCTCGATTCGATAACTAGGTTATATAACATACAACCAATCGATACATTCATCGCGAGAATAGAATACGGTATCACATACACGCATTATTCTCGGTCCCGCACATATCTCATATGCGCTCCTATTTCGTTTCGCTTGAGCCAGGAAACCTCTGTGTAGGACTCTAAAGACTCGTCAATACGCCGGCAGCAGATGATGATCATATCAAATACCCACAAGCCGTAAGCGGTCTGCTAAACGTAACGGCCAACCGGGTATTGAACGATCAGAAGATCGACGAGCAAGCCCGCTCACACTCCTGTGAATCCAACCAGCAACACTTACCGTACAGTCCGGTCTGTTCGTCTGATATGTCGCATATCTTTCCTAGGGGTGGTAAACGTCAGACCCCAGTAGCTCGATAAGTCATGCCGATGTAAGGTCCATAACAAGCACGAAACTACTGATAACACTTACCGGTAAATCAGTGCAACCCTGGCCAGGGATTTCCAGTTATGGCCAGTCGAGCATAGCACAACATCAACCCCTAATACCGGGAGAGACGAATCCCCTCCTATCGCTCATGCCTCCATGTGAATCGGGACTGTACCCAAAAACCACCAGTTTGCACGACTCAGTAGAGCCGTGGAAGGGTGGAAATCAAAGCACAGTGGGAGACACACAAGTCTCTATGACGATCTCGGGTCAACAGACTAAGCTGTACTAGTGTCACCAGAGAACTGCCATCTGACGTGAGGTATAATACCATCTGGGAGTTCTCGGCGAGTCCGTTCAGTGTACTCAGTCTCAACTGAACACCCGCATACCATCTCTGATGTCAAACACCAATGGATATGGGATCATCCATTGCCCATCACATGGGTCGAGAAGATATACACTAGTCTACTCTGTAATATCGATGCCCCGTCTCGATATTCCCACGACTAGGAACATTGAAGGATGTACTCATGGACTATGGCCCCACTAGTATGATCTGCATCATAGTCCTGGAAGTTGAGTACACATCCTAAGGGCATTATCAACATGTAACAGAGAGACTGAAAGTATACATGTTAAGATAAAGAGCAACCAGATAGCGTACTATCATGTCGAGCAAGAAAGTCCTACCTATATATGTCCCAGCATCCACTACAATATACATCCAATGTACAGTAATGGCCTCTAGGGTATACATATAACTAACAATCTCCCACTTGCACTAGGGCCATCTGTAGCAGTAGTTGTAGTATCTAATACTCAACCATCCCCTAAAAGTCTCTCTTTGGGAAAAGGCCTTCGTGAGTGGATCTTCCGTGTTGTCCCCTGAGTCTACTCTCCTAACCTCGATCACCCTGGAGATCAACTATCTCCATGATCAGGTGATGATGCCTCAGAATATGTCTGGGTCACTGATGGGACCAGGGTTCATGGGCCAAAGGCACACATCCATTGTCATACAATGGTAGGAACCTAGTTCATCTTATGAACCAATATACACCCAAACTGCCTCTTTAGTAGTATCTTTGATAGCGATGTCACCATCCTTTATCGTCTAGTCTGCCTCAGTATATAGCTTGGAACTCTTCAAACACACCGTCCCTTCACTGAGGGTAAAGACAATACCTGCAACTGACATTCAGTCATCTTTATCACCCTAGAACCTTTCCAGTGATTCTCCCCAGGATCGATTGATACCATCTCACTAAACTTAGTGAAAAGCCTAATATCCATTTAGATCTATCTCATAGATCCAAATCCGAGAATTTAGGAGGTATCACTTTATCCTATATGGAGAATCCATGTGATAAGAGGAGATCGACCGATCGTAGCATAGGAAACTCTTTTCTTATCAAGACTATGTCATCTACGTACTCTACGAGGACCATTACCATACTCCATACTACCCTTTTGTACATACAAGATTCATCTACCATTTTGATGAAGTCAAACTCTTTGACTACCACATCAAAACAGATGTTCCAACTCCGCGATGCCTGCTTTATCCTGTAAAGCAACTTGCACACGTTTCCGCTGCTCCCACTGTTTACGAAGCCCTCTTGCTGTGTTCTTATAGACGTTCTCTTCTAAATCATTATTTAGAAAAGTAGTCATGGCACCCAACCACCAGATATCGTAGTCATGGTATGTAGCAATGGCAAGTAGGATCTGGATGGACTTAAGCATCGTCCCTGGAAAAGGTTTCGTCATTATCCATGCTTGGTTGATGACGAAAACCTTTAACAAGTCTAGCTTTGAAAGTCTCAACTTTTCCATCTACACCAAGTAATCTTCTCAAGATATACTTGCTCCTGATGGGGATTTAACCCTTCAGATATCGCAACCAAAGTCCATACTTTGTTGGTGTATGCTCGGTACGTCTTGTTCCTTCGCATTCATTTGTACATATTTTTGCATTTGCATACTTATTTGAAAACCCATAAAAATTGAAAATTTTTGAAAAATTATAAAAATTAATGTATTCAATTTTGGTTAATTGACTTGAGTTTGATAAATAGGTCAACTTGCTAGGAAAAACTAAATCTTAGACTTAGTAAATTAAAAACCCTAAAAATAACCTTCCTTAAAGTCTAACGGTATAAAGTATATGTCTTTGTAGTTTATTTAGAAATAGGCAAATTTTGGGTTCACTTCTTGGGATAAGTCGAAACGAAGGAAAAGTATTGATATTTTATTAGAGTATAAGTTTGAAAAATAATTCCTAGCTTAAGTTTATATTCTGAAAATGTATACCCTACAATTTGCACAAACACGCACCTTGAAACTTGGAATAGTAGAGGAGAACTTGAAATGCTCTTGTTTAAAGTCCTTAGTACAATGAAAAGAAAAGAAAAAAAAGTGAATAAAGAAGAAAAATGAACACTGATTTTGTGATTACTTAAGGCTGCAAGAATAGAAAAATATTTAGCGAGGGTTCTTCATCACCTAGTGCCTTAGACCAACTGGTTTGGGAGTCACTGCTAAAAGCCTTGGGTGCTGCAAGACTAGGAATTACGCTTTAATGTGCAAACACATCTTGTAATCGGTCGTTGGCACCTCAAGAAGTATTAACGGTCGCATGAAGGATGTGTAAGAAAAATTCAATTAAAAATTCACCTACTAATAAGTGCTTTGGACAACGGATGAGAGTATGATTGCTTGATTTGAATTTCCAAGTGTAGGGGTGATCTATATACTCACGTGGGGATATGTGATTGGAGTTTAGATGAAAGAAAGGCGTGAAGAATAGAACTTGTATCTTTAGTAGAGTTGATAGAAATTCCTAAGTGCAGTTGAAACCCTAGAAGGAAAACTTAAGAAATGCCGAAAGCTAAGTAAGTCTATAGAACATATATAATCTTAAGTTAAATGATGAGAAAGTGTGAAGAATATGGGTGGATAATTTACAAGTAGAAGATAATAGAATTCCCTGCTAGAAAACCTAATTGGAGAACAAAAGTTGATGGGCCGAATTGATTGGATTTTGTGGGTAGTATCCGCTGAAAACCCTCAGGAGACAACACTCCTCCTACTAGGGACACCTAGAGGTTTAACGGCTTGTTGCATGAGCTCAGTGCAATCGCGTTTCCCTGTGAAAGTGCGGTTAGGATTTTAGAGAATAAAAATAAGTTTGCTCGAGGACGAGCAAAAGATAAGTTTGGGGGTATTTGTTCACACCATAATATTGTATTATTATATTCCCCATTCTTATTCGTTTTATAAATAAATAGGTGCTTTTGACGCATGTCTGCTACATATTACAGGTTACAGGTTCTTGGATCTAAAACAGTGAAAACGATGTAAACACGATGAAAAAGTGGACTTTGACCAGCAAACAGAAGACTCTTGATCAAGCCTACATCGAAGGACAGTTCACAAAGTACAAGGCAATGCAAGGTCCAAGATTACAAAGAGAACGGTTAAAAGTCCACCGTAATTATTCACTGGAGATCTGGAAGAAACATAGAAGCTATTTTAATAAAAGAACCAAATAATAAGGAAGCCCAAAGACAGAAGAGCCCACAAAGGAAATTTCAAGGCCCAATACTTCCTTTTAATAAAAGACAGAGACATAATATTTTACCAAAGCTTGAAGTCTACTTTGACTAGGTCTTCCTAAGGATATTTTGGTAAATGTAGACATGCGAATCAATTGTAACCTAGGTTTTCTATCTCCTATAAATAGAAGCCCAAATCATTATATTCTTTTCATGCCTCCCTTCATTAATAAAAATTTAGAAATCTTTTGGAGAGCATTGATGTTTCTTTTCAATTCATGAATTCAGATCTGTCAACCCTGCGTTGATGATTGGAGAGATGCATCTGTAAGTAGATTTAATTCCTTGCCCTAGTTTAGATTTCAATTCCTGCCCTAGGTAATTTTTATTCTCCGCCCTAGATAAATGTTCTTCAATTCCCTAATGAGTGAGTAGTCTCCTCGCTTGTTAGGGATAGATTTGGGGAAGGTTTGAGAGACGAAGATCTCTCATCCCCTTTCTTGCACGTCATATATTTTCATAGAACTCCATGCATACCTTCTTATTCCGCTCCCTACGGCACACTACCCACGAGGTAGCGGTGATACTGTAGTCTAAAGGCCCGGATTTTAAGGTTTTCCATGGAGGTTAGGATAAAGATTTCTAAAGGAAGGACAAGGATCTAGAGGAAGAACAATCTTCCCAATCATCCTAATCCCTTTTATTAATATTTACCATAATACCTAATTAGATCTTCATATGGGTATAGAAAGCGGTGAGATTTATAGACTTTCCAAACTTAACCTAGACCTAACCCTAGCAAGATTTAGATATTGATTAATTCAGTTTTTAGATTTAATAATCAATCCGTCTCCCATCGGAATTAACTCGTTTGAGCGAATAGGAGATTCACAAAATCCCTGTGGACCGACCCGTACTCACCGGCTAGCTATCAAGCGATGCCGTTCTTGATTGCGGTTATTAGATAGTTTTTGAGATCAATCAAATGTTCCTCATAATTTGGCAAATCAAGAACTACAAATTCACACAACTCGTTTTTATTTTCAACTGGTGAACTATTTTGGACAATCGATGGAAAACCGGAGTTGTGGGCTGGAATTGGGTATGGGTAGGTTTGATTTGGAAATCCTCTCTCATTCTCACTCTGTCCAACTGCCGCCTCATACATTGAAAAATTTGGAGCTAGCGGGACACTAGCTACCGGTTCACTAGGTTGCATAAGGGTGGCCATGGACGCCTCCACATTCCTCATCATTTTATTTGTTGCAGCAATATATGCCTCCAACGACTCTTCTAAACTAGACGTGGGTAGTGAGGGGGTTTCGGTAAAAGATTCAAAATCGTGTGGATATATGAAACTCCCTAATGGCTGTGTAGAAACGGTGTCTAGTGAAGGTGGTAAGGTCGGGTAGGACTGGTAGGAAGTGGGTGATTGGACAGGGGTAGGGTCAACATATGGATAAAAAGGTGAATAATCGTGCGGATCCCTAAAACTAGATGAGTGGAGAGGGGTGAAAGATCGACTGCGAGATTGAGCAATATGCTCAGCAATGGACATCGGCCTAGGAGTGACAGAAGGTCTTGAAGAAGTGGTATCAACATATGTAGGTGGTAAAGGTTGACTCGGTTGACACAAAGTGGGTTGAAAAGTCAAACTATTTCTCCTAGACGCCTCTATTTGATCTTTCAAATATATTTTTGGCAAGGAGGGATCGTCTTTAAATTGACCGAACAAATTGACGTATGACGCAAAATTAGGTTCGGGATACCAAAGTTCGGGTAATGATTTATTATGTGGGGTACCCATGTTAAAAGAAGGGGAAAAGGAAAGAAAGTTTGTTGTGCAAGGATTTATTTGCGGCTAAAAAAATTTTGCAAGCTCTATAAAATATTTGTCCTTTTTATTTTCATTTTTCATTGATTTTTTTCTTTCTCTTTATTTGGAAAAATTTTTGTTGCAAAAAGATTTTAGAGAAAAGATATGCAACAGCAAAATATTTTATAGAAAAGATATGCAACAGCAAAATATTACTTGCAATCAATTATTATTTTAAGCATATCACAAAAATCTTTATTTGGAAAGAATTGTAGCAAAAAGATATTCGAGAAAAGATATGCAACAACAAAATATTTCTTGCAATCAATTTAGTTCAAGCGGGGCCCAAAAATCCTGCACAAGATCGTTATTTGGAAGGGAATATATTTTTAATGTGCACAAAATCCTGCAGGCAATTTTCAGAAAATTTATTAAAAATTACAGAAGAGAAATAACAGAGGAGCTTACAGTGCAAAGTTGGTCAGATGACGTCACTATTCCACCGCCCTTCCGCGGCAAAACGTGGCTCCCACCGCGATTTCGCGGTCAAATTGACTGAACACTGCCCCAGAAAAATTTTGGTGCTTTGATTCGACTAGACGGCCGCGGTTCCGCAGCCTAAGGTGGGTTTTGGCCGCGGAATCGCGGCGGTATGGGGGGTTCACTGCTCCAAAAAATTGGCACTGTTCTGTTGTTCAAAATCTCTTCTGTTCCGATATTTTATTTCCTGTTTTGCTTTCTGAAAATCTCCAGATCCGAATTTGTATATCCTGCAAAAATTCAACCACAAAGTATCCCTTCCAAAAATAACAAATGATATATATTTTTATATTTTTTTGATTTTTTCAGATTTTTATGATTTTTTAAATTTTATGATTAACCCGAAATTGCGAAAAGAAAATTCTACGCCATCCCCGGCAACGACGCCGTTTGATTGATCTCAAAAACTATCTAATAACCGCAATCAAGAACGACGTCGCTTGATACCTAGCCGGTGAGTATGGGTCGGTCCACAGGGATTTTGTGAATCTCCTATTCGCTCAAACGAGTTAATTCCGGTGGGAGCCGGATTGATTATTAAATCTAAAAACTGAATTAATCTATATCTAAATCTTGCTAGGGTTAGGTCTAGGTTAAGTTTGGAAAGTCTATAAATCTCACTGCTTTCTATACCAATATGAAGATCTAATTAGGTGTTATGGTAAATATTAATAAAAGGGATTAAGATGATTGGGAAGATTGTTCTTCCTCTAGATCCTTGTCCTTCCTTTAGAAATCTTTACCCTAACCTCCATGGAAAACCTTAAAATCCGGGCCTTTAGACTACAGTATCACCGCTACCTCATGGGTAGAGTCCCGTAGGGAGCGGAATAAGAAGATATGCATGGAGTTTTATGAAAATATATGACGGGCAAGAAAGGGGATGAGAGATCTTCGTCTCTCAAACCTTCCCCAAATCTAACCCCAACAAGCGAGGAGACTACTCACTAATTAGGGAATTGAAGAACATTTATCTAGGGAAGAGAATAAAAATTACCTAGGGCAGGAATTGAAATCTAAACTAGGCCAAGGAATTAAATCTACTTACAGATGCATCTCTCCAATCATCAACGCAGGGTTGTCAGATCTGAATTCATGAATTGAAAAGAAACACCGATGCTCTCCAAAAGATTTCTAAATTTTTTTTAATGAAGGGAGGCATGAAAAGAATACAATGATTTAGGCTTCTATTTATAGGAGATAGAAACCCTAGGTTACAATTGATTCGCATGTCTACATTTACCAAAATATCCTTAGGAAGACCTAGTCAAAGTAGACTTCAAGCTTTGATAAAATATTATGTCTCTGTCTTTTATTAAAAGGAAGTATTGGGCCTTGAAATTTCCTGTGTGGGCTCTTCTGTCTTTGGGCTTTCTTATTATTTGGTTCTTTTATTAAAATAGCTTCTATGTTTCTTTCAGATCTCCAGTGAATAATTACGGTGGACTTTTAACCGTTCGCTTTGTAATCTTGGACCTTGCATTGCCTTGTACTTTGTGAACTGTCCTTCGATGTAGGCTTGATCAAGAGTCTTCTGTTTGCTGGTCAAAGTCCACTTTTTCATCATGTTTACATCGTTTTCACTGTTTTAGATCTAAGAACCATTAACCTGTAATATGTAGCAGACATGCGTCAAAAGCACCTATTTATTTATAAAATGAATAAGAATAGGGAATATAATAATACAATATTATGGTGTGAACAGTGTATATGGATTCCATTTCAGATCGGTTAGCATCCAGCCATTCTTACAGAGTCCCTACTCTCGATGACCTGCTCGAATCTAGTTAGGTCATCATCTCATGATGCAATCCTCGCTCCCACTGTCATCGAGAAACCAAAGTATCTCTCAGGCAGTTGAGGAACCCTACCAGATCGGCGGAGAGGCTGAGGTTCGTCGGGGATTATTGAATCCTTTGGTTCTGTCAAATCATCAGATGCAGTTTGTATAGCTGCAACCTTTCCAGTTCTACAGAACTGACCTTGCCTCGATCTTGTCCGGATTTTGCTTTTGACATAGACCGGACAATCCCAAATCTTAACTTACTTAAGAGATAGGCTCTTCCCATACCATATCTTATATGGAGTGGTAGGCACTGATTGCACAACCCCTTAAAAGAAATAGGTAACTCAGTAATACTCATCATAGAGCACACCATATCTTATATGGTGCGATTGCTCCACCCCGATACACCGTTGTGCTGTGGTATTTACGGAGGAGTAATGCCAAGAGAGAATCTCATTCTCCTTTAGAATAGTCCAGAAATTCTATGCACAAGTATTCTCCTTCCTGATCTTATCATAGGACATAATACTTATACCCGGTTTTTGGTTCTCTACTTCTAACTTATATTCTGTGAATATCTCAAAAAGTTCGGACTTATGTTTCAACAGGAACATATGACTAAATCTTGAGAGATCATCAGAGAATGTAATGAAGTACAAAGAACCGGTCCTGGCATGTGTAGACAGGAGACCTTACATACATCATCATGTATCAGTCCCAAGAGTTCACTAACTCTTTCTCTGTTTCCAATAAACAGAGCTATGGTCATCTAATCTTTGTGACATGAATGGCACGTTTCACAAGATGTAAATTCAAACTGATTTAAATATGCATCTAAAATGTAACTTCAGCCAGTCTGGTTGCATTGATATGACCTAGTCTACAATGCCTCAAGAACGATTCGTTCATTTCTGAACTTTTCCTCTTGTGTGTGTTCTGTATACTAGAACTGTAGTTTGATTTAGAACGTCAATGCTTTTAGATAACGTGCCTGAACCGATCAACTTTTGAAATAGGAAATGTTCAAAACATTATCCATCAATACAAAATTATATCCTTCTTTACTAATAAAGAGACTGATATGATTTTGTATATCAGGTTCGGTATCTAATAGCATTTGTTCAGAATCAATGTATTGGTAATACAGGGTGACAGTGACCAACAGACTTGGCTGCAACACTTTCCCCTTTTTCTGTCTCATGAAACTTATCACCCGTTCTCAGTTCTCTGCCTTTCTGTAGACCTATGTAACAGATTACATATCTGGGATCCTGATCCGGTATCAGATACCTAGGACGCAGAGGATACTGAGAAACAGTTCTGTATAATGAACACACCCGAAGGAAATGCATCATATGCACTTCTTCGTTTGGGCGGCATGGGAATTCTGGTATTCCCCTATTTCCTGCTCTGTCTTATAACAATTATAAGTTGGAGCGGGACCAACGTTCCCCAGCTCAGTATAACAAGCGGGTTCGGTCAATTCATCTATATTATTATCTTGATTAAGGCGTGATATGGTCACTACCAGGAGAGAGAGAGAGAAGAAAACACTCTGCGTGCGCTCTTGCAAGATTAGATTGGTTATATATTTTATCTAATCAGGATGGCTCCCACTGTTTTTATCAAATCTTCCTTCAAACCCTAAAAGGAAAGACTAGCCGAGATTAATTACACTCTACAAGTTCGCCAATCTTTCAGCCAGGCCAGTGTCGGTACTTTGAGGGAGGTTCCCCGAGCTTTCGCACGGACCTAAATACTGTAAACATCGTTTTCCCAGAGGCGTAACCCCGTTGACACCTTTCTAGACACCTACTTGATCGGCTAATTGCAAAGTGCAAAACTCTCCCAGGAGTAACAATTACTCGCAGTGGGTATCGGGATCCAACTATCACATAGAAGGTATGCAATCTCATTGCAAATTTCAACACTTGAAACACCCGATAAAGGATTTTACCCCTACCACCTATGACCTTGGCTAAGGTCAACAAATCATAAGCACTAGTTAAGTTCTACCTGTCATTTCGTGATTAATTAGACCCACCCACATGACCCTTGGCTAAGGTCAACAAAGACACATGACTGTCCTAACTAATCGCATCATATGCGGTGTAGGAAGACATCACTTAGCTACCGTACACTGTGCCTTGACTATGGTCAACAAACACAGCACGAATACTAAGTACTCTACTTCCTAAAATGACGGAGGGTTGCGAATGGTTTTTTTATGAAAACCTTTAACGCTTTGAACTTGATCACGTTGCGGAATCAAATGGTTTTTAAATGGAGTGTTTTTGAGACTTTTCTAGTTTTGCTAAATGGGTCACTCCCGGTGAAGGGATCGTCGGCCCTTTCCTCATCGAATAAGGTGCAGAATATATCATATATACCGCTGTGCAAAGCAGAAACTATAGAAGCAATCAAAAGACAAACCGAGAGTTGTAGCATCTGCCAGTTATTGCTAAAGGAGTCACTCCCGGTGAAGGGATCTCGGTCCTTTCCTTATCGAATAAGGTGCAGGATGTTCTACAAGGAACACCGCGATGCAAAGCAAGAATTGTAGCTACCTGTTTTATTTTGAAATTCGATTCCACAACATCTATTAGGTTTATTTTCTTTCATTAATCTCATTAATGAATGTCCCATCATTTAAGTCCACCTAAACATCACAGATAAATATAATGTACGCTTATGCCATCCGCATTCGCCTCGATGTCCCGTCTGCACCGTTAGGTTAGGTAACTAGCGGCAGAGCGGGGTAGGGCTAGCGCGGGTGTAAAACATAAGCAACGTCTATATAATATATCATATATACTATATATAATATATATCTGAACAAATCACATGATCACATCACAGATAACCCAGCAGAAAATTATCATATGAAATATTGGATATACTAGGACGTCCGTGTTTTTAATACGTGCCAGTATAAAACACGGATTCCACGGTCGTGATGAATAGCCAATCCCACACCCCTAGACCCCTACGAGAGCGGCAAGAAACCCTACCAATTCTAGGGTTAGGAGACCCGAACTTGACTCCTCGAGATGGCCTCCCACTGGACCCAAGAACCCGGTTGCTTGTGCTCCCCTCCTTGGGTCTATCCTAATGCGGAATAGTAAATAATATACAAAAGGTGACATCTTCCGCAACCTGGAAGTGCCCCAATAAAAGAATATTACATACAAGTTTTTACATGAATGAAAATGAAAAACACTCGTCTCACATAAAAAAACCCCGGCTATTCAAACACGACGATCCAATATAACATATCCAGCAACACATAACATCACATGTCATCAACGTAAGTAAATATGCCCATCCCAATTGTCGTTGACATATAGCAACGAAACCGGCGATATCACATATTACACTTACGGTCACAGAAAAGAAAGTATAAAACTACAACAGTTGGAATCCGCAACCTCTTTAGACATCGCATGCCTAATCAAATGAAATACGTAGACATCGCATGCCTAACAATTATAAACCCTGCATTTTAGTCTCATTATCGAAAACTCTTTTCAATATCAAGTCGGGCAATTCAATAAGATTCTCGACATCATGATCGAATGCTCGTCGCAAACTTTAGTAGGCGGCCGCACCCCCGACGCCGTCGACGAAGTGCACCAAGGCGGAACACCGCTGCCGCGAGCACCCGAACGGATGCTTTCGATGACGGGGTTCTCCTACAGTCACTTGGTCGGGGCTTTGGGGTGAGGTTGTCTATTAAGTTTACCCGACGAGTATCCGCGTACGCTACGTGATTGCGACGAACTTTTGATCACATCAAAATTCCGTGGCAACCGATCAAGTGAGACTAAACTGCTATGATTATAACATTCATTCAGTTATCTCATAACTACTTATGGATTCAAAATATTGTATCACATTCCGGATATATAGAAAATGTTAAACTTTCCGATCGAACAATCGAACACCCAAGTTTTCCCGAAATAGCTCAACACATGAAATAAGTTTAAAAACATTCACTTCGTGCCTCAGTACCAACCCCGTAGAAGGGTCAAGCCAACGCCTCACATGTGGCACGCCGTACTGCCCCAAACCCTAAGGTTCAAAGGGCAGTTCAAGACGGTCACATAATCGAGTTAAGGTTTGTTGTCTTCTAGAGGGACCATCGCGTTACTTGCACTACATAGAACGTCATTAAACTACGGAAAAATCCAACAATTGGAAATTTCCCGGCAGAGGAAAATTGGGTATTTATATCCGGTCGAACTTTTTAACATATTCTAAAATTACCCGGAAAAACATATAGACAAAGTTTGATAATCCGATCGAATCTACGAACTCCCAATACAACCCAGAAAACTCAACTCTTGAGTAAACATTAAAATATCCCAGAAAATACAGCACTAAAATATAGGAATTACTGTGCAAAAACTATGACAATATGCCACTTTATAGCCGCGGAATCGCCGCACATGCCATGCTCGTGCTGCGGTTCCGCGGCCACTTGGTCGATTCATGCTCACGTGCTTCACAGTAATTCTTACAAAAGCCTGCTTATTTTTCTGCATATTTGTAATTCACAAAAATCCACAAATTTCAAAAATGTACACAGAGTGGATTTTGATTTCGGGCTTCACCTTGGTGCACTTCATCGACGGCGTCGGGGGTGCGGCCGAAGATCCACTCTGTGTACATTTTTGAAATTTGTGGAGCACCCGATTTCAAAAATGACCTTCACCAATTTCAAAAATGACCTAGCCTCCGTCTACTCATCGCCTAAGGCTCTAGCTAGGCTCTGATACCACTGTAGGGTTCCTAGGCACACCCATGAGGTTCTACAAGTGATCAAACATGGCCAATTCAAAATTTTCATGTGCCAAATAAACCCTAACGCTAGATCGTTAACTAGAGGTAAGGCGATGCAAGCAAGTTAACAACTTTAACTAAAAGGGAAAGTGACTACAACCTTTGTAGATCCGGTCCTCCACTTCCTTAGCTCCATGATGATGTCCCTCCGCTGCGATCATCGGATCCCGGACTCTAGCGATAGTTTCGTCGAAGAAATGATCGGGCTAGGTCATCGACTTCGATGCCGAAGATGATCTACGTCGAGGCAACTCAAACTCAAGCTCCACCTTCGCCAAGTCATGAAACTTGTGAAGAAAACACCCTATATTACATGGCAAGTGGTAGAGGATGAAGAAATAGGAAGTGGGTTCGCTTTGGATTTTTATTTCTCACTCTTTTTCTCAAGGCACCATTGTTGGTAGCAAGCTTCTGTCTTCTTGAGGAAGAAGAAGAAGAAGAGAAAGAATATATAATAAGAATTATGAATAATAGAAAATAAAATCATTCTTATCATTATGCAACCTTGGGTTAGTTTAACAAGTCTAGAGAATAAACTAGGGTTAGGTGA
The DNA here is from genome assembly GCA_030015575.1 of Agapanthus africanus. Classification (NCBI taxonomy): domain Eukaryota; kingdom Viridiplantae; phylum Streptophyta; class Magnoliopsida; order Asparagales; family Amaryllidaceae; genus Agapanthus; species Agapanthus africanus. The sequence goes on from JASDDO010000022.1 coordinate 417,529,103, forward strand.
ATGGTTAGGTTTAGGAAAGAAACAAAGTGGTCAAAGCTTCATGAAGCTTCAAGGTAAAAACAAAAGAAGCCACCATTTTGTTTCTTGCCCTCAAATAAATAAATAAAACAAATAATTAAGAAAAGATAACAAAACCCTAACCATTCACTTAACCATGGATTAAAGTAAACATACACCCAAGTTTGCATGTATGATCAAACATGATACAAACTAGTGCACAATACTATATCATATATACAATGTGCATATCAAGTGAGAAGATCGATCTTTAAGTGAACAAATACTAGTTAATATAAAGTAATATATCTAATATATAATTATACATTAAATTATTAAATCAACACTTGATTTAATGATCCGGTCATATCGCATATGACCGACTAATATCCAATGTATCGACTTATATATCGAATCAATCCTCTATTCGATAACTAGGTTATATCACATACAACCAATCGATACATTCATTGCGAGAATAGAATACGGTATCACACACACGCATTATTCTCGGTCCTGCACATATCTCATATGCGCTCCTATTTCGTTTCGCTTGAGCCAGGAAACCTCTGTGTAGGACTCTAAAGACACGTCAATACGCCGGCAGCAGATGATGATCATATCAAACACCCATAAGCCGCAAGCGGTCTGCTAAACATAACGGCCACCCGGGTATTAAGCGATCAGAAGATCGACGAGCAAGCCCTCTCATACTCTTGTGAATCCAACCAGCAACACTTACCGTACAGTCCGGTCTGTTCGTTTGATATGTTGCATATCTCGCCTAGGGGTGGTAAACGTCAGACCCCAGTAGCTCGATAAGTCATGCCGATGTAAGGTCCATAACAAGCACGAAACTAGTGATAACACTTACCAGTAAATCAGTGCAACCCTGGCCAGGGATTTCCAGTTATGTCCAGTCGAGCATAGCACAACATCAACCCCCAATACCGGGAGAGACGAATCCCCTCCTATCGCTCATTGCCTCCATGTGAATCGGGACTGTACCCAAAAACCACTTGTTTGCACGACTGCCATTTGAGGTATAATACCATCTGGGAGTTCTCGGCGAGTCAGTTCAGTGTAGTCAGTCTCCACTGAGCACCCGCATACCATCTCTGATGTCAAACACCAATGGATATGGGATCATCCATCGCCCATCACATGGGTCGAGAAGATATACGCTAGTCTACTCTGGAATATCGATGCCCCGTCTCGATATTCCCACGACTAGAAACATTGAAGGATGTACTCATGGACTATCCAGGCCCCACTAGTATGATCTGCATCATAGTCCTGGAAGTCGAGTACACATCCTAAGGGCTTTATCAACATGTAATAGAGAGACTGAAAGTATACATGTTAAGATAAAGAGCAACCAGATAGCGTATTATCATGTCAAGCAAGAAAGTCCTACCTATATATATCTCAGCATCCACTACAATATACATCCAATGTACAGTGATGGCCTCTAGGGCATACATATAACTAACAAAATCCTGGCCATCTGGTCGATAAACGACTGCGTATCCTCAGTAGCATCTGTGCCAGTGAACACCATAGGCCTCAGCCTCATGAATTCTGTCAGCGACACGGTAATAACCTCCAGAGCTGTAACTGTGACTGCTGGAGCAGTAGGTACCATCGTGGTCCCCGCAACGGGTGGAACAACTGCCTTCCTCTGCGCTCTAATGGCCTCAACTAAAGTCCCCATCATCTGGCGTAGGTCCCGCATACTAGCCCCAATCATAGCAATGTGCTTCGGTACAACAGGTGTACCGCCCTGGTCAGTCCTCGCCTCAGACAAGTCGACTCTGACCTCGGCCCTCGCAGCCGCTCTCTGTGCCCTCGTAGTCTTCGGCGGCATATAGGCTGGAAATTGAAACAAGATTCGATAAGGATACAGAAATCGAATCACAAGGATGTACAAAATCACGGAAAGAATTTCAATAAGTCCTAAGGTCACTTAGGCGGAGTATCGTGTCGTAAGTATGTCGCGGAACATACACACGCTACGTCACTCTGCTTAAGCTGCCTACTCCATCATACCAAGGTCATCCTACACTCCGAAAGGCAAAACGTAGCGCTCTGATACCAACTTTGTCACGACCCAAAAATTTAGGCACATGACCGGTCCTTAAACCACGTAACGTCTACAGGCGTATGTAATTTAAGTAAGCCGAAACACAGAAATCTAAACCACCTCAAATGGGATAAATGGAGGAAAAAAACATAGTTTAAAGCATTCGGAAACTCTTAAGTAAAAGTATTTAACTCTAGTTTTCTTTCTTGAAAATTTCGGCAGCACCTCCTTTGTAAAAACTAGCCCCGAAAACGGGTACAACATAGTTAAAATATAACGCATCCCAGACGGGAAAAAATCACGCCCAACGGCGGACACAACAACCACAAACATATATACGACGCCGAAGCGAAGAAATATAAAAGAAAACTGCATAAAAAAGTAAAACTTTTCAACAAAACCGGCTTCCACGAGCACGGCACCCAAAGTCACCAAAATAATAATACAACACCGAATCCTCACAACTCGTCTCTAAGTCAAATAAAAGAAGTGGTAGATGGAGAATACTAGATCCAAAAAAAAGATATACAATGTACAAACAGATAACCGTAAACCCACCTAAAAGCAAGGCCTCACAGCCAACCGTAGCGGTATCCACAAAAGTAGAGATGATAAGACGCCCTGCCGCGACTACTCAGAGGGTAAGTCCTGCAAAACACTGTGGCACAACGGGGGTGAGTTTCCAACTCGTGAATAGTAAATAACATCATACTGTAATCGCAAGTATGCACGAACAGCGATAAATCTAGCACATGTAATCTGATTGCATAAGTATGGCAGTATGGATATGCAAAAATCATGTAAAGGTACATCAGCAGGGTACTACAACTACATGAAGCAATGCATATCAAAATAATCCTGAGTGTGTGGGATGATATAATAAAACCTCATGCAAAATCATCAGCATAGGAAAACACCGGTGTCCCTCACTGAAACATCAAATCCTAAATCCTCAGATCGGCCCTCACATCCTGTAAGTCACATGGAACCTGAGTGTCAAACATCGACACCCGAAATATCATGAAAACATATACCTGTATGTATATATATATATATATATATATAAGTATGAGGATATCAACCACGTATGTCCACCGACGATACGTTCAAATCATGGAAAACCTGAGTGTCAAACACCGACACTCGAAACATCATGAAACCCGTGTCTAACATCGACACGTAAATCCTCATAACTCAGGCACTGTCACCATGACTGGCCCTGACGATATGTCATACATCACTCCGGTCGGTATCCCCATGATAACCGCCGAGTCCAATTATTATCACCGGTAGGTAGTGGTCCCTCTACCAGGCTTATCGTCTACACCACGAAATCGCCGCTCGCCCCGGAGTACTGTCACGCCCAGCTTCCCGGTGTACGGCGAAGGGGACGCGACGAGGTCCGCTACGTATATACTCAGAAGTACATACGCTAAGCGTATCCAAGCAATATAAAATAAATCACAAGAGACAAGAAATATAGAAATAACAGCAACTTTATTAATAACATTCTTTTGTACAATGCATGAAAAGTAAATACAACTGGAATGAAAAGCGATGCCTAAACAATGGCATAACAGGAAATGAAAGTACTGAATAGAAAAAAGTACAATGTCTAGAGCTCGGGGTCTTCGTGAAACTGCTCCAAGTCTTCACCGGTGGGCTCGATCTCTGCTGTGTCCAAAGCACCTGACGACATTCAAAGAAGAAAGAAATAGAATGTCGTCAGCGAACAGGTCGCTCGGTAAGTCCCAAAGATAAGGAAGAATTAGAAAAGACAGAATAAGAGGTATCTTCTAAAGTTGTATACTATTTGTTGTAATGTTGTATTAACGTTGTTGTTTGCAGCTTGGTACAGAAGAATGCCAGTGTATACGAGAGGGGTCTCTATATGCTAGAGACCAGGGCAAACGGAATATAGAATACAAGGCCCCCTTAGAAAGCCCGGAACAACGGCAATGGAATATAGGTTAGGTGTCTTAATCTGACCACCTCGTGCCACCTTTAACACCTTTCGTACCAATCTACCCCTTAAACCCTGTAGTGTTTTGATAGTATTGTTGTATGGTATTGAATAAATTAGATGACTGACCAAAACCATGATATCAGTAAACAGATTGTAACTGCATAATCAGGTAAATGGAATAACGGAATAATGGATGTATATCAATGGTTTGATTCAGTCAAGTTATATAGATTGATAACTGGATTATGGGATTCATGTGTTCATATTGAGTTGGAATATTAAAGAATCTAGATTGACTTGAATCATATTCAAGTCAGAAATAATCAGACTCAAACCCGAGACAGACCAAAAGAAATGTAAGTCGAGGTTCTATATTTGTTAGGGTCCTTATTGTAATTTATAAAACTTGAGGGGTTTTATGTAAAAATACTTTTGTATAGTTTTCAAGATACACCTCAAGTATTTATTATTCGACTTTATAGTTATAATGAGTGTGATTTTATTTTGTCTTATTTCTAGTGAAAATATCCTAATTTCATAAATAAAGGTATTAATTTGTAATATTGATTTATTTGAAATGCATGGTATTTTAGTGTAAAATATATTCTTGTGATTTTTAGGAAAAGGTGGAAAATTTATATTATAATAAAGTAGAAATTTAAATGATAAATATATATATGTTTATACAAAAATAATTTTAATAAATATTTTATATTCCAAAAATCTCATTTTTCTTATGTCGTATTTTAAACCTTTCAAGACCGAATGCTCCTTGCGGAGGTCTGAATCTCGCACTACTAAGCCCGAGGGTGCACGATAAACCGTACTATCCCTAACGAGTTCCCCAAAGGTGGGTTGTAGTGGCGCTTTGCAAAGATTTAATAAATACTAATCATTTAGAAAACGGTTTTATAAAGATAAGGTATTTATTTGAAAAAATGTGTAAATTTCCGTATTTAGATTCTAGGGTTTCCTAAGCCAACTAACCTATTTCTAAATGGTCTAAATGATAAGTCATTAGAAGTCTCAAATAGCCTCTTCACCTTCAATTGCTGCCAGATAAGTGCCAGGTGAGTGGGAGGCTCTCCACTACAAGTAGTGGTCCTAATTAAGTAACAACTCACCTTAGACACAATTACCTAGACACCACAAAGTCAGATTTAGATAAACGATCGATGTCCACGACATATCGTATTTTCCTTTTAAAAGATATTGTTTTAAAATTGTATATAACTTAGAACTTTTAGAAAAGGTTTTATTAAGAAAAATGGTATTTTAATGTAAAATATTGTTTTGTCGTATTCTAAATTTTCAATGTAGCGTGTTATGATTGCATATGAGTGTGTGTGGAGGTAGGTCATTACCTCGTGATCTATTTTAAGGTATAGCAATGTTAAAGGGTTAAATGTGATAAACTAAACATGGTGGTATTTAAGTGAAAGAATACGATATATTACAAAAGCTATCATTTCATGTGTGAAAACTTGTTCAAATTAATTTTTAAGTGATTAGTAGTCAACATGAAGATGTTTAAGCATTATGGAATTGGTGATAAGTGAGTTTTGATAGAAAACCGAATCGGAAATCGGTTTGTTCCGATTTCCGTCGGGTTTGAAAAGTCGTATTTTTATGAAAGAATAGAAAGGTAGAAAAGAGGGACTTACGGGTTTGGACAACGCTAGAGAGTGAGAGGGAGGTAGAGGGTTTGCCGGCGCGTCGAAATGTCGTCGAGAGCTCCTAGCACGATCACCAGAAAGTCGCCGTCGATTTCGTCAGCGCTTCGCCTTTCGCTCGTTTTCCGATGTACCAAGTTCTCTTGGAATTTTGGGAGAGTGGACTTAGAAAAAGTGATGAGAGGATAGAGGGTAGGGGTGTTTATATAGGGTTAGGCTATGGTTAGGGTTTTAATTTAAAAATATATATAAAAATCATTAAAAATCATTAAACCTACGATTAAAAGGGATTTATTGGGCAAATGATAACCGATCCAAGCAATTAAAGTGTGCAGGGGGGTGGACCAAGTCAACAGGAGACTTTTCTCTGTTGGCGACTCGGCCGTCCGGCGGCGCCGGACCGAGTCGGCCGAGTCAGGGTTCCAATGGCCGGAGATTCTTCTGGGGTACAATTTGGTATATTTACTTTTTCATGTCCAGTACATATTTTGTGAATTATGGTCTTTTGACCGTTGACTTCTAAAAGAAATTAAAACAAAATAAATACAAAAATAATGTGGGGCATGGGATTTGAACTCTGGTGGCTTGGTTCAGCAGTGCAAGGTATTACCAATGAGGTACAAGCTCCTTCTTGTAATTATTGTGGTATTTAATTACTTAAAATGATAGCAGCAAGAATAAATACTCCTAGTATACATTAAATTTAAAGTAATTTCTTGTACACTAAAAATGGAGTTATTACATTCTTGTAGCTTGTAATTAAAAACAAAATAATTACCTATATCTTGTGCTCAGGCTAAAATACTCCTTTTTGGATTTTTTAAAAATTTTTAAAGAATTTTGTATAGAAAAGTGTATAGGAAAAATTAGGGATGTTACATTCTACCCTCCTTATAAAATTTCGTCCTCGAAATTTGAAAAAGGAAAGTGTAACAGTTTCAAGGAAAGTCTGATGACTGTAGTATAGATAGTGTATAAAAATGAAAAAAAGGGATACAAGGGTGAAAAAGGCTTACCGGTGTTACCTTGACCTTCAGGCATGGCTTCTACGGCTTCTAATGTGAATGCATGTCGCCGTGGTACATTCCTTCTAGCTGGAGGCACCTTCTGCCTTTGGGGCCTCTTTCTCTGCCCTCTAGGCATGTCCCTCATTGCTTGTTGAAATTGGCGAGTAGGCTGTGCAGGTGGTGGAGCAGGTAGTGCATAACGAGATGCAGGAGCCTGAATAGTTGGCCGCTGCGGGTAGTTGGTGGATGTGTGAGTTGAGTTGCTATTGTAAGGACAGTTCCCGATTCCGTAGTTGGATGCGCCACAAATTTGACACAAGCCTTTTGCGCGCCTACAGTCCTTCCACAAGTGTCCCTTTCTTCTACAGTAGTAGCAGAAATCTGGACTTGACTGGTTATTGGTTTCTTCTGATCTCCTGGGTTCAAACGATGGCCTTGGAGAGGCTCCTCCTGCTATTTGAGTGGCAGGTCATTTCAAACCGGCAGACTGAGGTCTGCTCCTTGCTTTTATCACCGCTTTATAACTGCGGGCAGCTTCCAAAGCATCCTCATGTGTCAGAAATTTTCCCGTGGCTAGAGCAACCTGAATCTCCATGTCCAGTCCTTGTTGAAATCGACGGGCTCTGATATCGTCCGTCGGAATTAGGTGTGCCGCGAATCGGCTTAGCATAGTGAATTCAGCATCGTATTCATCTACTGATTTATCCCACATCGAACCCTGTTGTAGATGAATAAACTGCTGCTCCATTGCAAACCTGGCAGTCACAGGGAAATATTTCGCATCGAACTTCTCGCTAAAAGTCTTCCATTCAATAGGTTGTACCAGACGGCTTTCTTCCGCCTTCCACCGGTTGCGAGCATTATCCGTGAGCTGTAGTTTCGCCACACGGACCCAAGATAGGTCTGGCACTTGAGCTGCTGCCAGATCGTCTTCTATGCTCTGTGCCCATTCTTCCGCTTCAAGAGGGCTTCCTTTACCAGAGAACTGCTTGGGGTGCAAAGCCCTGAATTGCTTTACCCCTGGTGCGTCGGTCTCAGGACGGTTCAGGAGTTGTTGATGTCCCTCAAGAAGGCTGCGGATCGCCTCAAGTAACATTGTTTGCTCGGTAGTTGGTGCAGGCACAGCTGGTGTGAGAGGTAGTGCTGGAGGTGTGTTGTTGACATTGGTGCTGGTGTTGTTCGGAAAATCCATAACCTTGAAGAAAAATTTGGGTTAGGATAGATTCAAATACATGAAATGATAAGATTCAAGGAATAGAAATTTGTAAGATTCAAGAAACATGAATTGTAAAGAATGTTTTAGTTGCTGGTTCTTGTGTTATATTGCTTAGGTTGTTCATGCAGACCAGAACTACATGATAGGGATTCATACAGCTCTGACCTGCATGGGCCACCAACAAAACCTGTCACGCCCCGCTTCCCGGTGTACGGCGAAGGGGACGCGACGAGGTCCGCTACGTATATACTCAAAAGTACATACGCTAAGCGTATCTAAGCAATATAAAATAAATCACAAGAGACAAGAAATATAGAAATAACAACAACTTTATTAATAACATTCTTTTGTACAATGCATGAAAAGTAAATACAACTGGAATGAAAAGCGATGCCTAAACAATGGCATAACAGGAAATGAAAGTACTGAATAGAACATGGTACAATGCCTAGAGCTCGGGGTCTTCGTGAAACTGCTCCAAGTCTTTACCGGTGGGCTCGATCTCTGCTGTGTCCAAAGCACCTGACGACATTCAAAGAAGAAAGAAATAGAATGTCGTCAGCGAACAGGTCGCTCGGTAAGTCCCAAAGATAAGGAAGAATTAGAAAAGACAGAATAAGAGGTATCTTCTAAAGTTGTATACTATTTGTTGTAATGTTGTATTAACGTTGTTGTTTGCAGCTTGGTACAGAAGAATGCCAGTGTATACGAGAGGGGTCTCTATATGCTAGAGACCAGGGCAAACGGAATATAGAATACAAGGCCCCGTTAGAAAGCCCGGAACAACGGCAATGGAATATAGGTTAAGTGTCTTAATCTGACCACCTCGTGCCACCTTTAACACCTTCCGTACCAATCTACCCCTTAAACCCCGTAGTGTTTTGATAATATTGTTGTATGGTATTGTATAAGTTAGATGACTGACCAAAACCATGGTATCAGTAAACAGATTGTAACTGCATAATCTGGTAAATGGAATAACTGAATAATGGATGTATATCCATGGTTTGATTCAGTCAAGTTATATAGATTGATAACTGGATTATGGGATTCATGTGTTCATATTGAGTTGGAATATTAAAGAATGTAGATTGACATGAATCATATTCAAGTCAGAAATAATCAGACTCAAACCCGAGTCAGACCAAAAGAAATGTAAGTCGAGGTTCTATATTTGTTAGGGTCCTTATTGTAATTTATAAAACTTGAGGGGGTTTTATGTAAAAATACTTTTGTATAGTTTTCAAGATACACCTCAAGTATTTATTATCCGTCTTTATAGTTATATTGAGTGTGATTTTATTTTGTCTTATTTCTAGTGAAAATATCCTAATTTCATAAATAAAGATATTAATTTGTAATATTGATTTATTTGAAATTCATGGTATTTTAGTGTAAAATATATTCTTGTGATTTTTAAGAAAAGGTGGAAAAGTTATATTATAATACAATAGGTATTTAAATGATAAATATACATATGTTTATACAAAAATAATTTTAATAAATATTTTATATTCCAAAAATCTAATTTTTCTTAAGATGTCGTATTTTAAACCTTTCGAGAACGAATGCTCCTTGCGGAGGTCTAAATCTCTCACTACTAAGCCCGAGGATGCACGATAAACCATACTATCCCTAACGAGTTCCCCAAAGGTGGGTTGTAGTGGCGTTTTGCAAAGATTTAATAAATACTAATCATTTAAAAAACGGTTTTATAAAGATAAGGTATTTATTTGAAAAAAGGTGTAAATTTCCGTATTTTAGATTCTAAGGTTTCCTAAGCCAACTAACCTATTTCTAAATGGTCTAAACGATAAGTCATTAGAAGCCTCAAATCGCCTCTTCACCGCCAATTGCGGCCAAGTAAGTGCCAGGTGAGTGGGAGGGTCTCCACTACAAGTAGTGGTCCTAATTAAGTAACCACTCGCCTTAGACACACTTGCCTAGACACCACAAAGTCAGGTTTAGATAAACGATCGATGTCCACGACATATCGTATTTTCCTTTTAAAAGATATTGTTTTAAAATTGTATATAACTTAGAACTTTTAGAAAAGGTTTTATTAAGAAAAATGGTATTTTAATGTAAAATCTTGTTTTGTCGTATTCTAAATTTTCAATGTAGCGTGTTATGATTGCATATGAGTATGTGTGGAGGTAGGTCATTACCTCGTGATCTATTTTAAGGTATAGCATTGTTAAAGGGTTAAATGTGATAAACTGAACATGGTGGTATTTAAGTGAAAGAATACGATATATTACAAAAGCTATCATTTCATGTGAAAACTTGTTCAAATTAATTTTTAAGTGATTAGTAGTCAACATGAAGATGTTTAAGTATTATGGAATTGGTGATAAGTGAGTTTTGATAGAAAACCGAATCGAAAATCGGTTTGTTCCGATTTCCGTCGTGTTTGAAAAGTCGTATTTTTATGAAAGAATAGAAAGGTCGAAAAGAGGGACTTACGGGTTTGGACAACGCTAGAGAGTGAGAGGGAGGTAGAGGGTTTGCCGGCGCGTCGAAATGTCGTCGAGAGCTCCTAGCACGATCACCGGAAAGTCGCCGTCGATTTCGTCAGCGCTTCGCCTTTCGCTCGTTTTCCGACGTACCAAGTTCTCTTGGAATTTTGGGAGAGTAGACTTAGAAAAAGTGATGAGAGGGTAGAGGGTAGGGGTGTTTATATAGGGTTATGCTAGGGTTAGGGTTTTAATTAAAAATAATATATAAAAATATATAAAAATCATTTAAAATCATTAAACCTACGGTTAAAAGGGATTTATTGGGAAAATGATAATTGATCCAAGCAATTAAAGTGTGCAGGGGGGTGGACCAAGTCAAGAGGAGACTTTTCTCTGTTGGCGACTCGGCCGTCCGGCCATATCCGGCCGGCGGCGCCGGACCGAGTCGGCCGAGTCGCCTGCCGACGGCGCCGAGTCGGGCCGAGTCAGGGTTCCAATGGCCGGAGATTCTTCTGGGGTACAATTTGGTATATTTACTTTTTCATGTCAAGTACATATTTTTTGAATTATGGCCTTTTGACCGTTGACTTCCAAAAGAAATTAAAACAAAATAAATACAAAAATAATGTGGGGCATGGGATTTGAACTCTGGTGGCTTGGTTCAGCAGTGCAATGTATTACCAATGAGCTACAAGCTCCTTCTTGTAATTATTATGGTATTTAATTACTTAAAATGATAGTAGCAAGCATAAATACTCCTAGTATACATTAAATTTAAAATAATTTCTTGTACACTAAAAATGGAGTTATTACATTCTTGTAGCTTGTAATTAAAAACAAAATAATTACCTATATCTTGTGCTCAGGCTAAAATACTCCTTTATGGATTTTTTAAAAACTTTTAAAGAATTTTGTATAGAAAAGTGTATAGGAAAAATTAGGGTTGTTACAGGTACCATACCGGGTCTACCATATACCCGCAGACGGTGCCTCCCGCTCCTCGAATCGGGTATCACAAGCCAAATCTCAGAACCGAGAAATCACATGGTGGACGCACTGAAATATCATATTAAGAGAAACCGGGTTTTCAAACAATACATAGTTTTCTTGAAATACCCCCACGGTTCTCAAATCCATAAATCATATGAAATCCATATCTCAATGCGTAAATCCATGAAAAACTGATATATGTTAGTGTATATGCCCTAGAGGCCATTACTGTATCATACTAGTATGTATATTACTTGATGGAAGCTTGGGATATCCACAGTTGTATAGACAATCTTGCTCGAAATGGTAGTATGCTACTTGGTTTGTCTCTGCTTTAATGTGTACATGTGTTTCTTTATTGTATCACCTATACGCATTAGTGGAGCCCTTAGGATCTTTGCTTGATTACCAGCATTGTGATGGCAGTCACACTCGTGGGGGCTGGGTAATCTATAAGCACATCCTTATATATACACGTCCCTGGTCGTGGGATTATCGAGACAGGGCATCGATACTCCGGAGTAGACTAGCGTATGCGCTTCTCATCCCAGTGCGGGAGACGGCCTGTCCCACAGCCGTCAGTAAGTCGTACTTGAGATAGTATGCGGGTGCTCGTTAGGTTACGAGTACACTGGACAGGACTCGTCGGGAACTGTTGGTTGGTATTATACCTATCATCAGTTATCAGTTCCCAGGTGACATGAGTACAGCTTAGTCCGCTGACTTGACACTGTCACTTCGCCTCGAGTGTGTTCCCACTGCACTTTGATTACTACCCTACCACGGCTCAAAGGAGTCGTGCAAATAGGTAGTTTTTGGGTGCAGTCCCGAAGCACTTGGAGGCAGTGACGGTTAGACAGGATTCGTCTCTCCCGGTATTGGTGGTTGACATCGTGCTGTGTCCAGGAGAGCCATTACACAAGTAGTCCCTGGCCAGGGCAAGCGAGATATACTGGTAGGTTTCCAGTGTTATCTCAAGGTGTTCTGGGCTACACTCCGACACGACATGTACCGCTATTAGGGGACTGACGTTTACCGCCCCTAGGCCCGCCATGCGATGTATCAGACGAACAGACCGGACTGTACGGAGACTGTCACATTCAGGCTCAGTGGGAGTTCAGATGGGGTCACCTCATAAGTCTTCTTTTCGGCATCTACCTGGGGACCGTTACGTACAGCCAGTGCCGCTTGCGGTCTGTGGTTAAACCCAGTGCCAGCGTAGTGTCGAGTCTTTCGAGTCCCACACAGAGGGTTATTCGCCTTTAGGAAAAATGAGTAGAGTTCGCATGGTTTTGCGACAGGGTTCGTTCACATCCGCGCACTTGTGCACGTTTGCTGTCCGGACAGCTTATACTAGCGGGCTTTGGTTTAAGCCGGATCCTAGTATATGATTTAGGATTGGTTTATCTCATTGTATTCGTGTTCCTCGGATCACGGATACGGGTGTGTATGCACAGTTGACTGAGACAGAGGCAGAGGATTTTGATTAGGGTTGATGACCATTGTCATTTTCTTAACCCTAATACTTATGTGTGAATTATGATTAATTGATATTAGTTAATTATAATTGTGCATGGTTAGGGTTGTTGACCACTTGACTATACTTGACTTGTTGACCTAGGTTGACATGTTGACCATCATCATTCCATATGAAAGATGCTCTTTGATCCTTGCAAATGGCATTTAATGTGAAATGATAATGGTCAAGTCTTGATTAACCATGACAATTATCTTAGGTAATTATCTAATTTCCATAATTCACATATATGAGGGGAATGGTTCATTTTATTCTCATTCTATCATTTTGGTTCTCTCTCCTCCTCTTCCTCTCTCTCTAGCTCTCCCCTCTCATGAGTTTAGAATCTCTTGAGCTTGAGATAAACCTTCTAAAATACTCTATACTCTTTCTAAGGTTTTAGGATTAGCACTCCAAGCATCTTAGTTACTTCTAGTTTGAAGTTGAAGCCAAAGGTTGAGGCTTTCGGGTGGATCCTTCTTCGACAAGAGAAGGCGACAAGGAGATCACTTTCATTCACTCCAAGGAGCAAGGAGAGAAGGACTAGAAGCGCTAGGTATAACCTCTTTACCGAGTAGCTAAACTTTTTAGCATTGTAGTTTGTTTTTGTTTAGCAAAGATCCTCCTTTTGCTAGTCCATGTTGCCTAGTGTGTTGAAAATCCATTTTTTATACCGTTTCCGCCTTCCCGCAAGCACCGGGGTGGGCAACGTGGACTTACAGTGGTATCAGAGCCTAACTAAACATAAACCAGCTAGTTAGTTAAGTGTATAGAAGTTCGATCGGTAAAAATCGCAAAACTAGATTTCAAAACCCTAAGTTTCTGTTTTTTTTTTCTGCTCTAAAAATAATAAATCATACTTCAAAAATCGTCTCAGGGTTTTGATAAGAAGCACACCAAAAACGATCCAGTGAACCGTTCAAAGCGCCGCGGTTCCGCGGAAAGAACATGCTTCTTGCCGCGGATCCGTGGCCAAGTTGACTCGGTCGTGGACCGGGTTTGGTGCAGTGTTCTTCTGTTAAGGTTTTGGGATTTTTAAAATATTTTATTTCTGCCCAGATTTTCCAGAAAAGAAATTTGTATTTAGGGTGGTTATAAATCCGTATTTTTTATCGAACTTCCCTATACTTTGACTAATGGGTTATATCTGTGATGTATTATATGTATTGAACGTCTGCTAATCGCTATACGTCGATTAGTGGGGGTTATACATATCTGTGATCTGTAATGCTTGTTGGTCTGTGTATATGAACTCGGTGGATTGTCGCGGATGAATAGCCGGGGTGGATGTGAGATGAGAGTTTCTTTTTCTTTCATTCATGTAACATGTAATTTGATATAATATTATTTGTATGGCCGCACAACCGGGTCGGGGTTGTAGCCGTCATTGTATAATTTCTTTTTACTGTTTTTGCTCCTAGGATAGACTCATGGAGGGGTGCACAAACTACCGGGTATCTCGAAGTGCCGAGTGGCCTACTCACGTCGTTGAGGGAGGTTGCTTCGCTTCGGGTACTTGGCGGGTAGTTTACCGCACCCGTAGGGGTCTTGGATAGGGTATTGGCTATTCATCTCGACCGTGTAATCCGTTTTTCATTGCAGGCTCGAACGAATCGTGGATTCCTAGTATATCCAAAGTGTACATCTGTGATCTGGATTGACTATCATTGCTATATATCTATATATGATATCTATTTAGGTCTTGCTTATGTTTTGCATCCGCGCTAGTCCAGCCCCCGCTCTGTCGTTAGTTAAGTAACCTAACGGGTGATGACGGGGCCCCGTGGCGAATGCGGATGGCATAAGCGTACACCATATTTTGGTTGTTTTCTGCAATGGTAGGATTAAATGATGGGACGCATTAAAATTAATGCAAGAAAATAAACCAAGTAAAAGTCGTTGGAACACTTTCAAAGCCACTCAGTTCTTTTCAAAACCAACTTTTAAATGCGGAGCTTGAACCACTCCTTTTAAAAGCTATCTCATTCCATTGATTATATCAAGTTCACTACGTTCACGGTTTCGCCAAATCCATTCGTAGCCCTCCGTCATTCCACATGAATGGTCGATAAGTATTCAAGCTATGTATGTTGGCCAAAATCAAGGCATAGTGATTGGTAGCTATTGGGTATTCATGTGCAACATAGATAGATGCGTTGGTTTGGGACAGTCGTACTGCCATTTTGGCCAAAGTCAAGGGTAGGTACGGGTGGGTCCAAATTAACCTGGAGAATGACGGGTAGAACTTGACATGTGACTTATGATATTTTCGCCAAAGTCAAGGTCATAAGAGCATGGGGCAAAAATCCACATCGAGAGTTTCATAAGTACTGAAACTTGCTAGCGCTGCATACCATTTGGAGTGTGATGATTCTGGTAGGATTCCTTCAGTTTTATCATGCGATGATATTTGGATCCCGATCCTACTGTGAGTATATGCTACTCCTCGGGAAATTTCTCACTTAATGATCAATGCTATAAACCTAGTAGGTGTCTAGAAAGGTGTTAGCGGGGCTACGCCCACAGGGAAAAGAGGTTACTTAATTAAGGAACTTCGCGAACGCGATGGAAAACCTCCCTCGAAGTACCGACACTGGCCTGGCTGAACGGTTAAGCAAGTATTGTACAGTGAGATTGATCCCGACTAATTCTTCCTTTATGGTTTGAGGAGGGATTCGAGAGACAGTGGGAGCCATCCTGTTTAGACAAACTAAAAACCACTCTAAACTTGCAAGAGCATCATGCTAAAGTGTTTCTTTTCTCTCTCCTAATTGCAGCGACCAATTAAGATGACCGGACTTAAGTTATTACTAGATAAAAACATACTAACAGGGCTAAACTATAAATATTGGCTCAGGAATGTCAAAATGGCAATCACTTATGACAAGTTGGGGTATCTTCTTACCACAAAAGCTCCCCCTGTCCCAAGTCCCAAAACCAGTGTCGTAGATAGAGAAATCTATAAGACCTGGGAAATCGACTGAACGAGGGCCTAGTGCCTCGTGCTTGCCTCTATGGACAACGAACATCAGAGGAGGCACGAGAATATGGACCTAGAGTCCATATTTCTTCATACAAAAGAACTGTATGGAGAGCAATCTCGTATCGCCAGATACGAAGTGTCGAAGAAGCTATTTTCGGCAAGATTGACCGTCGGATCATCAGTAGCGGAACACATGCTTAAGATGATTGGCTACATAGAGGAGCTCGCGGACCTTGGGACCACGTTGGAGAATGAGCTCTATATGGACTTGATTCTCCAGTCCCTTCCTTCCACTTACGCCCAGTTTATCCTAAACTTCAACATGTAAGGAAAGGAGGTTGAACTTTCCGAGCTTCTGAACATGTTGAGGAGTGCTGAGGGCACCCTACAGAAAGGTAGGGAGACATCCACTTTGTTTGTAGGAGGATCTTCCTCTTCTAAGTCAAGGGCGAAAGCCAAGGGAAAGAAGAAGAAAGCCCCCGGCAAACCAAGGGGCGGTGTTAGTAAAGTGGATACGAAGGGAAAGGCAAAAGAAACAAAGGTAGCGGGGAAGCTTGTGGGGAAAGAAGAGTGCTTTTACTGTCACAAGAGTGGACACTGGAAGAAAGATTGCAGGGCTTGGAAGGCCAGAACACAGGATCTGAAGCAAGTTGCGGCTTCAGCTTCAGGTGTGTATGTTATTGAAAACTGTCTATCAATAAACTCTACTTCCTGGGTATTGGATACCGGATCAGGATCTCATATCTGTAATTCTTTGCAGGCGTTGAGAAAGCGTAGGTTTTTGAAGGCAGGTGATATGACCCTCAGAGTTGCAAACGGAGCTAGAATGGATGCTGAGGCCGTGGGGGACTATCACCTGGGAATGTTAGATGGACATGTTTTGGTTTTACGTAATTGTTTTTTTGTACCCAACGCAACATGTAATATCATTTCTGTATCTGTAATATCTAAAGAAGGTTATGAATTTGCGTTTGTAAGTAATGCTGTAAACATTCACCTTAATCAAGTTCTGATTGGGTCAGGTACATTGAGCAATGGTATATACGTATTAAACCAACCAAAGATTTTCAATGTCCAGAATACACACAAAAGAAAGTATCCAGAAATCAATCAGGCTTTCTTATGGCATTGTAGACTCGGTCACATCAATGAGAGAAGGTTGACTAAGTTACATACAGAAGGATATTTGGATCCGTTCGAATATCAATCATATGCAACCTGTCAATCCTGTCTCAAAGGAAAGATGACAAAGACTCCGTTCACTGGACACGGAGTAAGAGCGATCGAGCTCTTGGGACTCGTACACAGCGACGTGTGCGGTCTAATGTCTACGCATGCACGAAGCAGTTATTCTTACTTCATTACTTTTACGGATGACTTTTCAAGGTACGGATATGTCTTCTTAATGAAACATAAATCCGAGGCCTTTGAAAAATTCCAGGAATATAAGAATGAAGTAGAAAAACAAACAGGCAAAAGTATCAAGGCACTGAGATCTGATCGAGGTGGTGAATACTTGAGTGCCGAGTTCCTGGATTACTTAAAAGAGAATGGAATTCTCTCTCAGCTTACTCCTCCATACACTCCGCAACATAACGGTGTATCGAAGAGTCGGAACCGAACCTTATTGGATATGGTACGGTCCATGATGAGTAACGCTGAGTTACCGCGATCATTCTGGGGATATGCGCTAGAATCAGCTGCATACCTTTTGAACCGAGTTCCAACTAAGACTGTGCCTACTACACCATATCAGATGTGGTGTGGGAAGAGACCCTATCTTAATCACATTAAGATATGGGGATGTCCAGCTTTTGTCAAAAAGCAGCATGCGGACAAGCTCGAGGCACACTCAGTACAGTGCAAGTTTGTGGGATATCCAAAGAACTCCAAGGGATATTTCTTCTATTGCGAAGAGGAACAAAAGGTTTTTGTTTCTCTCCATGCCCACTTTCTAGAATACCAGTTCTTAGAAAAGGAAATTAGTAGGAGCGCAATAGAACTGGAATAAATTCCAGAACCACGAGCTATTACTGAAAGCTTAGTAAAACCAGAGGGTTCGGAAGATCAGGACATTCTTACGCCGCTCCGCAGGAGTAGTAGGCAGTCTCATCCGCCCGAGAGATACTACGGTTTTCTCATAGACGGGGATAGAGAGGATTGCATCATTGATTGTGATGAGCCTACTAGCTTCCAGCAAGCTATTCAGAGCGTTGACTCGGTAAAATGGCTGGATGCAATGCGGACCGAAATGGAGTCCATGTACAACAACAAAGTATGGACGTTGGACATTGCTCCAGATGGGGTAAAACCCGTAGGATGCAAGTGGATCTTTAAAAGGAATATTGGTGTAGATGGACAGGTCGAGACCTATAAAGCTAGACTTGTTGCAAAGGGTTTTCGTCAAAGACCTGGTTTGGACTATGACGAAACCTTTTCTCCAGTGGCTATGCTGAAATCCATTCGGATCCTTCTTGCCATTGCTGCCTTCCATGATTATGAGATTTGGCAGATGGACGTAAAAACCGCTTTTCTAAATGGAAATTTAGAGGAGTGTGTCTATATGGACCAGCCAGAAGGTTTCATTCAGGTTGGGAGCAGCGGAAAGGTGTGCAAGTTGCTCAAGTCCATTTATGGACTAAAGCAGGCATCGCGGAGTTGGAACATCTATTTTGATGAGACGGTCAAGGAATTTGGCTTTATCAAAAATCCAGATGAACCATGCATCTATAGTAGATTTGTAGCGAGAACTGTAGTATTCCTCATTTTATACGTGGATGACATTCTCTTAATAGGAAATGACATTCCTATGCTACAATCTGTCAAAGCGTTCTTGTCACACAGGTTCTCCATGAAAGACCTGGGTGATGCCTCATACATTCTGGGGATCCGGATCTACCGTGACAGATCCAAGAGGATATTAGGACTCTCACAGTCCAGGTACATCGACACCATACTGAAAAGATTCAGTATGGAAGATTCCAAGCGCGGTAATCTACCGGCTTGTCACGGAATCACCCTCTCCAAAGAGATGTCTCCCAAGACTGATTTGGAGAGGGATCGCATGTCTATTATACCCTACGCTTCTGCGGTAGGCTCTATAATGTATGCGATGTTGTGTACCAGACTAGATGTGGCTTATGCACTGAGTGCGGTAAGCATGTATCAGTCAAACCCTGGGGAGAAACACTGGATAGCGGTAAAGAACATTCTCAAGTACCTGAGAAGGACTAAGGAGATGTTCTTGGTGTATGGCGGAAAAGACCTCCAGATTGAGGCCTTTGCTGACTCCAGCTTCCAGAGTGACAAGGATGATTCCAAGTCCATGTCGGGTTTTGTCTTTACCCTCAATGGAGGGGCGGTGTGTTGGAAGAGTTCAAAAAAGGAAACCGTTGCTGACTCGACTATGGAAGCGGAATATATCGCTGCATCTGATGCAGCAAAAGAAGCCTTCTGGATGAGGAAGTTCTTGAAAGAACTTCAGGTGGTTCCGTCCATTGTTGATCCAATACCTTTGTATTGCGACAACAATGGGGTTATAGCTTTAGCGAAGGAACCCAGGTTCCATCAGAAATCCAGACACATCTTGAGGCGGTATCACCTGATCTGGGAGATCGTGGATCGCCAGGAGATCGAGGTTCGGAGGGTTGCTTCAGAAGATAACACTGCAGATCTATTCACGAAGGCCTTACCCCAGACTCAGTTCGAGCGGCTGATCGAGATGTTAGGTCTTCGATACGCCAGTACATGGCCTTAGTGCAAGTGGGAGATTGTTAGTGTATATGACTTAGAGGCCATTACTGTATCATACTAGTATGTATATTACTTGATGGAAGCTTGGGATATTCATAGTTGTATAGACAATCTTGCTCGAAATGGTAGTATGTTACATGGTTTGTCTTTGCTTTAATGTGTACATGTGTTTCTTTATTGTATCACCTATACGCATTAGTGGAGCCCTTAGGATCTTTGCTTGATTACCAGCGTTGTGATGGCAGTCACACTCGTGGGGGCTGGGTAATCTATAAGCACATCCTTATATATACATGTCCCTGGTCGTGGGATTATCGAGACAGGGCATCGATACTCCGGAGTAGACTAGCGTATGCGCTTCTCATCCCAGTGCGGGAGACGGCCTATCCCACAGCCGTCAGTATGTCGTACTTGAGATAGTATGCGGGTGCTCGTTAGGTTACGAGTACACTGGACAGGACTCGTCGAGAACTGTTGGTTGGTATTATACCTCAGTTCCCAGGTGACATGAGTACAGCTTAGTCCGCTGACTTGACACTGTCACTTCGCCTCGAATGTGTTCCTACTGCACTTTGATTACTACCCTACCACGGCTCAAAAGAGTCGTGCAAACATGTAGTTTTTGGGTGCAGTCTCGAAGCACTTGGAGGCAGTGACGGTTAGACAGGATTCGTCTCTCCCGGTATTGGTGGTTGACATCGTGCTGTGTCCAGGAGAGCCATTACACAAGTAGTCCCTGGCCAGGGCAAGCGAGATATACTGGTAGGTTTCCAGTGTTATCTCAAGGTGTTCTGGGCTACACTCCGACACGACATGTACCGCTATTAGGGGACTGACGTTTACCGCCCCTAGGCCCGCCATGCGATGTATCAGACGAACAGACCGGACTGTACGGAGACTGTCACATTCAGGCTCAGTGGGAGTTCAGATGGGGTCACCTCATAAGTCTTCTTTTCGGCATCTACCTGGGGACCGTTACGTACAGCTAGTGCCGCTTGCGGTCTGTGGTTAAACCCAGTGCCAGCGTAGTGTCGAGTCTTTAGAGTCCCACACAGAGGGTTATTCGCCTTTAGGAAAAATGAGTAGAGTTCGCATGGTTTTGCGACAGGGTTCGTTCACATCCGCGCACTTGTGCACGTTTGCTGTCCGGACAGCTTATACTAGCGGGCTTTGGTTTAAGCCGGATCCTAGTATATGATTTAGGATTGGTTTATCTCATTGTATTCGTGTTCCTCGGATCACGGATACGGGTGTGTATGCACAGTTGACTGAGACAGAGGCAGAGGATTTTGATTAGGGTTGATGACCATTGTCATTTTCTTAACCCTAATACTTATGTGTGAATTATGATTAATTGATATTAGTTAATTATAATTGTGCATGGTTAGGGTTGTTGACCACTTGACTATACTTGACTTGTTGACCTAGGTTGACATGTTGACCATCATCATTCCATATGAAAGATGCTCTTTGATCCTTGCAAATGGCATTTAATGTGAAATGATAATGGTCAAGTCTTGATTAACCATGACAATTATCTTAGCTAATTATCTAATTTCCATAATTCACATATATGAGGAGAATGGTTCATTTTATTCTCATTCTATCATTTTGGTTCTCTCTCCTCCTCTTCTTCTCTCTCTAGCTCTCCCCTCTCATGAGTTGAGAATCTCTTGAGCTTGAGATAAATCCTTCTAAAATACTCTCTACTCTTTCTAAGGTTCTAGGATTAGCACTCCAAGCATCTTAGTTACTTCTAGTTTGAAGTTGAAGCCAAAGATTGAGGCTCTCGGGTGGATCCTTCTTCGACAAGAGAAGGCGACAAGGAGATCACTTTCATTCACTCCAAGGAGCAAGGAGAGAAGGACTAGAAGCCCTAGGTATAACCTCTTTACCGAGTACCTAAACTTTTTAGCTTTGTAGTTAGTTTTTGTTTAGCAAAGATCCTCCTTTTGCTAGTCCATGTTGCGTAGTGTGTTAAAAATCCGTTTTTTATACCGTTTCCGCCTCCCCGCAAACACCGGGGTGGGCAACGTGGACTTACAATATATGCAACATAAAACAACAAAATGAGAATATCAAGGGAAATCCGCTCTTTTAAATGAATCCATCTTTAAAATATATCTCGCGGTTCCCAAATCCTCCAAAAAAACAAGTGCAACATCATATAAAGTGTACATATAATTGTAGCAAGGTTTAAGTATCTACATGTAAGCAAATATGTATGATGTATTTCATAAGCACAATAGTCAACGTCTCTATATCACATGTCAAAACAATACCATTTAAGGTATATAGAACTATAGCAAAAATAGGTGGGTGTACAGGTCAGTATGTATGCATGATGTACAAGTAGCTATAGAAAGATATACATGAAATGGAATAAGAGTCACTATCTCAACTATCCCTGCCCAATTCAATATCACGTATGTTTGTGGTTTGTGCGTGTCATGGCAATTACCGACGGTATGGGTGTAGCATACAAATCAGTGCTCGTGCAACATGAACCGTCCGTAATATGTTATATCCAACAGGTACAAGTCAAGGTACAATAGATATACTATGCAATGACGTTCATATGAAATCAACTAATATGCAATAACATGCAGCTAACATATCATATCATCCCCGATGCATAACACCATACGGGAGATTTCCCCATAGATGTTAAATCTACTCACCGATGGTCTCGAGCTATGAAAATCTGACCATCTGCTTCCCCTTGTTCGCAGCACCCGAAGTCCCCGCTTACGAACCTAAAATTTCACAAATACAACACATAAGCTAAATATCCTATAATGACGAAAAGACAACGAAAAGCGATGAAAACGCCCGGAAAATTAAACTGCGCTTAGCGCATCTATCGCTCACGACATCGGCCAAAAACCCTAACTGGGTCGCTAAACTACAAAACACCAAGTCTAGACCCCGATTGTCCCGATCGCGCAACACAACACAAACAATTACGAGGAACACAATAGATATAACCTCGCAACGACCAATCGAACCCACGTCGGAAAAACCTTGAAACCTAGTAAGCAACTTATCGCAATATTTCGCACTAGTTTCAAGCTAACGCATATCTAGCGATTATAAACACCTTATAATAGCTTAACTAAGCTATCTAAACCATTCCTATATTTTTAACACTTGCTAATTAAGTTTTAGCAAAAACCTAGTAAGCAAAATTGCATAATTAAACAAAGTGTTCCTTAGCAAAATTATCATTTTCTACTAGGTTAATCTTTTTCTAATCACAAATTAACACTTTAAAGAACATTGAGCACTTAATCAATCTTTAACCATAACTTGAATTTCTTAAAAATTAAAATAAATGAATTAATCAATAGTTTAAAGCTATAATAACAAATTAATTAGCTAACTTAAGATTTAAACAAAATTAATTAAGGAATAAGGGAAGAAATTATACCTCCTCAAGAACACCAAAATGAAACTTAATCCATCATCTTAGCATTCAAAAAACCATGATTTGTTGAAGATCCAAGAAGGATTAGTGAAGGAAATGATGGTTTTATTTTTATTTAGGATTTTGTGGATTTATTTTTGGAATTTTTGATGTGTTTTTGAGTGAGAAAGAAGAAGAAATGAGCTTGGGAAATGTTTTGGATAGAAATGGGAAGAGGTTTCGGCCAAGGGGAGATGGGGGTAGTTTTGTGAATTTTGGGTGAAGAAAGTTCTAGGAAATTAGGTAATAAATGCAAAATTTGCCACCTTTACACCTTTTCTTTTCTTTTTAAATTAAATACTTTTGCACTCTAAAAATATCTAGATATTTAGAAAAGAAGTTTCCAAAATTTTCTAGTGATAAAATTTAATTTATTCTCAAGAGAAGAAATTTCCCGATTTACGTGCACAATTTACCGCTTAAAATAATATTTTATTTAGGAAAAATTCTATCTGAACCAAAACTTCTCATATACCCCCAAAGTTCGCGCACTAGCTTTATTTTAGCTAAACTATGTGCCGGCAAGTTTGTACGGACGTTTGATCGAAATCGGGTTAAAACGGGAAATACCGACAATTTTGCCCTAAAACGGGAAAATTCGCAAAACGATTTCTAAAACGTTACAGTTCGATACGTATACCTTATAGTATTTAGTTCATGATGTGTATTATGTTGCATTCTTATTATTCTCATTGCATTTCATATACCTGTGTTAGTACATCTACACCATTATCGATGATGCGTATGTTACACTTACACATATTGCCGGCTCACACACTTCATCATCGATAATTGCTATGTCACTACACAGTAGAACTGCTACATCATGCTATGATATACCTGATATGTTCACATAACTATGCTATGTTGCATGATATACTTGCTACAGCTATATGTACCTTATGCATACATACTGACATGTACACCCACATATCTTGCTATAGCTGCATATACCTCTAAGTGGTATTGTATTGACATATGATATTGTGTCATGACCCGAAATATTAGCTCGTGACCAGCACTTCAATCACGCAACGTCTAAAGGCGTAACGGAATTCAAGTAAGCTCAAACCCAGAAATCTAAACCTTTTAAGTAAAATAAAGGAGGTGAAGTTTTGAAATAAAGGTATAATGAAATCAAGTTTTCTTAATACATAGGGAAAGAACATGAATGATGCATGTGAAATTTACTAGTTTGAAAACATGTTTCGTCTTTTTAAAAATTTTGGCAGCACCTCCTTTGTATATTTTGATCCAAAACCACAAGTACATAATAAGAATAATGGCATCCCCAAGCGGGAGCTAGCTCTTCGGCAAACGACAGATCACAACCACGCAATATAGCATAAATAAGTATACGACGCCCAACGGCGAAGTTCACCACAAAAGATAAATAAAAGCAAGACATATAAATCACAAGTAGCGGAAAACCCATCGCCCTAAGTCTCGCAACCACAATCCCACTAAGTCTCATTACTTATATAAATTCTAATTTTGATTGATTGATGGAGTTAACTAGATATAATATGAAATGTAATACAAAGGTGGGTACGATACAAATGTCCCACCTACCTCTGCAAAACACCCAAAAGAACTGTGTGCCAGCGATGCCGTTACTGATCCACGCGTTCAACCTGCAAGAACTGTGGCACAACGGGGGTGAGTTGCCAACTCGTGAATAGAAATATATCTACAAGTAGAAATCGAATAAACAACGACTCCTAGGTCAACTATATCAAAAGGTAATACTATGATATCTACGGTACCGGGTCGTATATGTGCCAACAAGGTCGTCAAAACCTAAATGCATGCGGATAACATCCAACAGTAATAATCAATGCATGCAGATATGTGGATCTCGTCCACCCATAAATCAATGTCTATAGGCATGTGTATAACCTCCAACAGTAGAATCAGTGTATGTATGTGTTGGATATAGTACTCTCAGAGTCAATTATTGGATCACAGGCACGTGATTGCAATGATTGAGGGAGGACCTATACCGGTAGGACAGTCTTACTCAAGATGATAGTATGCTTGTAAGACCACGGCAGCGCCCCGGCCGTCTTTCCGAGGCCAAAATGCGGAAACAAAAACTTTTCGTTAACGATAAACCGGCGCTACCGCGGACTATCAACCCGGATCGGACCATTAACCTACTACTATCTAACTAGAGAAAAGGTAGAGAGGCTATACCGAGCGATCCGTGTCCTTAGGTCTTCGGCCAACATCCCGATCTCCCAGCGAAATCTCCGGTCTCGATCTCCTCGTCGGAAAGGGCACCACATCACCGAGTCTTTTTACGGGCTCCCACCTTTGGACCGAGGCAACTCGGACACAAAGTTGGCAAGCCGACATGTCGAAGATTGCTGTAGACTGAGTGTAGAAACCTTTTGTCTCAAGGGGTTAAAGAAGTTGCCATTTTTGGATGGAGGAAGGAGATTAACTTTGAGATGGAGCTATATGATTTTTGTGCAAGAAAATGAGATGAAAATCCCTCTCCAAAAATTTAGACAGCCCCCCCTTGAAGTGGCCGGCCAAGATCAAGAGAAGAGAGGGAGTGGGTCAATCATACAAGAAAGGGAAAAGGGTGATGATTAGGAACAATGATCACCACTAAGTCAAAACCAAAACCCATCACCAAAGTAATGATGCACAAAATAATCATCATATACTAGAACCATCATGAGAACCATCATGCGCCACAAAAAGTCTTCTCCATTATTAATTGCACATTTGCAAATAACTCCCTCCCACCAATTTTCAGCCAAGGAAAGAAACAAAGGAAAATGGCCGAAACGGAATGCAAACTGGCAACTTCAAAAAGAGATCCGGTAACAAGTTATTGGATAACCCCACGACTGTATATACATACCCGCATTTGTATTCCGACCGAATACAAATGCAATGAGACAAAATCTACACTGTACAATACTAGGATCCGGCTTAAACCAAAGCCCGCTAGCATTATCCGTCCGATCATGATCCGTGCAATACCGCACGTACATGATCGAACCCTGCCATATATCCATACGGCCTCTACAGCGTTTGGTCCGAAACTTGAGAAACTGTCTGTGGGGGACTCTAAAGACTCGTCAATACTTTGGCTGTGGATTTAACCACTAGCACGTCAGAGGTATTAGCCGTACGTAACGGGCTACCAGGTATTGACCAAAAAGGTGGTCGATGAGTGAACTCATCCTGACACCCTACAGAGCCTGTCAGTGACAATATCCATACAGTCCGGTCCGTTCGTTTATGAGCATCGCATGGCGGGCCTAGGGGGTTGGTAAAAGTCAGACCCCCAAAAGCGGTACATCATGTCGGAGTGTAGCCCAGAACACCCTGAGATACTACTGGAATACCTACCAGTAAATCTCTTGCCTTGGCCAAGGACTACGTGTAATGGCTCTCCTAGACACAGCGCGACCTCACCCCCAATACCGGGAGAGAAGAACCCATGTAGATCCGCTCACTGCCTCCATGTGTCTCGGGACTGTACCCAACTAAAACCTGTTTGCACGATTCCTTTGAGCTATGGTAGGTTAGTAATCAAAGTACAGTGGGAACTCACACAAGACAAATGATGATCTCAGGTCGATGAACTAACCTGTACACATGTCACCAGGGAACTGCTATCTGACGTCTGGTATAATCCCAACAAGCATGTTCCCGGCGAGTCCTGTCCGGTGTACTCATAACCCAATGAGCACCTGTATACATCTTAGGTGAACCAACTGACACCAGTGGCTTGTGAGACCGGCCACCGCCCCTCGTCGGTGTCTCGACAGTATACAGTAGTCTACTCTGGAGTATCGATGCCCTGTCTCAAAAACTCCCACGACTAGGGACCTTTAAAGGATGTGCTTATAGACCCCAGCTCCCACGTATATGATCGCCATCATACTGCTGGCCGTCAAGCAAGAATCCTAAGGGCTCTATCAACGCGCAATAGTGACCTGTAAGGTCACCTAAAGCAGTACACGATGATAAAGATAAACCAGATAGCATACTATCATCTTGAGTAAGACTGTCCTACCGGCATAGGTCCTCCCTCAATCATTGCAATCACGTGCATGCGATCCAATAATTGACTCATAGGCACTATATCCAACAATCTTCCACTTGCACTAAAGGCTAATTATTGCGATGTCGCATACTCACAGCCCGTGTGATACCGAACACCCAACTCCTCTACTAATCAGTCTCACAAAGCCCGTTTGCGAAACTATTGCGTTCGAGGAATAGCCTCAGTGAGTGGATCCGTCCTGATGTTTCTTTCTATGTCTCTCTTTATCTCAAGTTCGCGGAGAAAGCCATCTCCCGAAATGAGCAATACCTGTCTTAGAATATGTCTGGATATCTGATGGGACCTAGTTCATAAATGAACTCCAAATCCAAACTTCTTATACTGTACGTCAACTGAAACCAATCAGTATCCTGCACCATCCCTCCCTCAGTATCCCTTTGGACTACCTGTCCAAAATACTGCCCCTCGTCAGAGGGAAAAACTATAACTCTGACAGTCACTCTGTCAACCAGGTCACCTTGGAAGCCTGGAATGATAACTGTCTCCTGAAGGAGGATGCCGTTATCATATCCCCAGAACATCAACTTATTGCATCTACTGCAAAAAACAACATCTAGTGTGGTACTTGACATCTCATGATTGACTCAATTGCCTAATCAAGTGATCTGCCAATCATGCGCATCCTTCTCCCCTTTAGTCTGTAAGACGCCTTTAGAGAGGGTGACTCCATCACCTGCAGGTACACTACCATGCCAGAAGTCGTCCATTCTAAAACACCTTTAGAATACTGTCTAAGTACCCATATTGGGATACTACCCAAATCTAGAACTAAAACCATAGATCTAGTAACCAGAATATCTGATATAATATCCAATTCCTATGTGGAGAAACCACTGTGTAACAACCAAAGTATAACCGATCGTAGTATAGGAATATCACTTCCTACTCTGTGTATGTTAGTTGTATGTATGCCTTAGAGGCCAGTATTGTACAGATGATGTATATTATATTGGATGCTTGGACATATATAGAGATGACTTTCTTGCTCAATATGATAGTATGCTATCTGGTTGCTCTTTATCTTAACATGTATACTTGTCTCTTTATACTGTTTTATAGTTACATGTTGGTAAAGTCCTTAGGATGTGTACTTGACTACCTGGACTATGCTGCGGATCATACTGGTGGGGACATGGTAGTCCATAAGTACATCCTTCAAGGTCCCTAGTCGTGGATGTATCGAGACGGGGCATCGATATACCAGTGTAGACTAGCGTATACGCCTCTCGACCCATGAGATGGGCGATGGATGATCCCATATCCATTGGTGTTTGACATCAGAGATGGTATACGGGTGCTCAGTGGAGACTGGGTACACTGGACGGACTCGCCGAGAACTCCCAGATGGTATTATACCTCACGTCAGATGGCAGTTCTCAGGTGACACCAGTGCAGATAAGTCTGTAGACCCAAGATCGTCATAGAGTCTTGTGTGATTCCTACTGTGCTTTGATTTCCACCTTACCACGTCCATGAGGGCATACAAAACGATGGTTTTTGGGTACAGTCCCGAGTCACATGGAGGCAATGAGCGATAGGAGGGGTTTCGTCTCTCCCGGTATTGGGGTTGATGTTGCGCTGTGCTCGATTGGTCGTACCAGGGAAGTCCCTGGCCAGGGCTAATTGGAGATTTACTGGTAAGTGTTACCCGTAGTTTCTCGACCCGTTATGAGCCTCACATCGGCATGACTTATCGGTTATTGGGGTCTGACGTTTACCACCCATAGACTTGATATGCGACATATCAGACGAGGAAACTGGACTGCACGGGAAGTGTCGCCGGTTGGCTCGACGGGAGTTGTAGCAGGTTCGCTTGTCTTCTTCTGATCGCTTAATACCCGGGTGGCCGTTACGTTTAGCTGACCGCTTGCGGCTTGGGGGTGCTTGATATGATCATCACCCACTGCTGGCGTATTGACGAGTCTTAGAGTCCCACAAAGGAGTTACCTAGTCCAGGCGAAATGTTGTGGTGCGCGTATGCGATATGCGCATGGACCGATTAAAATGCGCGTATGGGATACCGTATATTGATCGGGCGGCTTGGTTTTTGTGGGGTCGTATGTGATATGACCGGATTGATGAATCAAGTGTTGATTTATCATTTAACCATTAGCTTCTCACTTGAAATCCTTTCTTGAGTATGATGGATGTATGCATGCATGTATGCTTTCTTTATAGATTCATGCACATATGGATGTGCATACATACATACATACATACATACATCATTTATCATGCTTACTTATACAAAGAAAATGGTGGCAATATGGGACTCACACCATGGTTTAAATATATGAGTTATTATTTGATTTTTGTTAAAACAAAAGAAAAGAACAAAAGGATAATTCATGGTTAGTTTCTACACTCTTCCTTAAACCTAATCATGCTCATCTACTTCTAACCATGGGTTAACCTTCTCTTGGTGTTTTAAACTCAAATTAAATAATGTCTTTATCATCTAACCATGGTTTGAGATGAGAAGAAGAAAATATATATACATATATTTTCATTTTTCTTTTTAAGAGTTGTCTTTTTCACTCTTGTTAAAAGAATAGCCATCATCTTCTTCCTCCTTCTTCACTTGCTCTCTTGACTTTTGTAGTGAGCAAAATACATAACAAGATAGGATTTTGAAGTGAGAAAGAGAACCACAACACCATTCTACAAAAGTCTAGCCCACTTGTTTAGAGTGTTAGCGTCATTTCATTCTCTTGATCGAGTGAAGTCGCAAGCTTGGACAAAGCGGACTCCGGGTGGATCATCGTGGACCTAGAAGAGTTCAAGCGGACTTTTTCCAAACCCCAAGTAGCCGAGTCTAGCGTAGGGAGCTACAAAGGTTGTACTCTCAAAACCCTAGCTTTTCTTACTTGTGACGATGTGCAAAAATTTGAAACCCTAATTTTCTAAGAACGATTCAATGTATGCTTACTTAGCACCCTAAAAATTCCATCTTTGGTACATGTGATGCTTCCAAACCCTATGTGAGGTGCTAGGTTAACCCAACATTGGTATCAGAGCTACTAGGCATTAGATGTCGACCTATGGGGGGTTCTCACTGTGTGACAGTGTGGCGAAGCATAGGCTCTTACCCCCAGGGTGTCCCGAGACCGGAAGGTATTCCGGCGGGTTGTAGTCCTCGCGAGGGGGCATGCGTAAAAAGTAGCTGCTGAGGGACCTGTTGGTGCCACGGTGACCTCATTGGATGGGGTGGCTGCCTGACCAACATTGGTATCAGAGCCGACCTAGAACATTAGGCGACACTTTTACGAAGTAAAAACTCCGATCGAACCGAAATACGACCTTTTAAAACCCTCTCTGGACATTTTTCCGAACCTGGTTATTTTCAGAATTAAAAATATGTAAAAAATAGAGCAGGGAATTCTAAGAAATACTGAGAAAAATTAACCCTGATTAGCCAATTCCACCGCGGAACTGCTGCCATAGCTTGCTTAGGCCGCGGCTCCGCGGCCGTACAGAGACTTTAAGGCTTCATTTTTGTACAGTGTGTTCTTGTCTGCTTATAGATGGTTTTGGGTATTTTTAATCTGAATTTAGTACTGTATATTCTGGAGATGGTTTTGGACTCGTCGATTCGATCGGAATTTTCATTTCGTGACTTTTCCGGATAAATTAGAAAGTATTGAAGTGTTTGAACGAGTATCATTTGCTCACTTTTCACGAGGTTTAAATATTTTAGAGATACGTGCAAGTTTTGTAGTGGACCCTCTAGAAGACAACAAACCTTAACTCGATTATGTGACCGTCTTGAACTGCCCTTTGAACCTTTGAGTTTGGGGCAGTACGGCGTGCCACATGTGTGGCGTTGGCTTGACCCTTCTACGGCTGGACCGCTACTACTGTGTCACACTCCGGGTTTTTGAACTCCGCTCAATTGTTGAGCTTTAGGGAATCTTGGGTATTTGATCATTCGTTCGAAAACTTTAATACTGTCTATTTATCTCGAATGTGATGCAATGTATGTAATTCATATTACTAGACATGAAATACGAAGTATGTAATATTTCGCATTTACGATGTCTAAAGAGAATGTGGATTCCAAATATTGCAGTTTTACACTTTCTTTTCTGTGACCGTAAGTGTAGTATGTCGATATCGCCGGTTTCGTTGCTATACATCAACGACAATTGGGGTACGCATACTTACTTACGTTGATGATATGAGATATTATGTGTTGCTGAGATACGATGTGCAGGATTGTCGCGATTGAACGGCCAGGTTTTTTTTATGTGAGATGAGAGTTTTATATTTTCATTCATGTAAATTCAAATGTAATGTAATATTCTTTTATTTGGGGCACTTCCGGGTTGAGGTTGATGCCACCAGTGTTGTATATTATTTACTTTTCTGCATTAGGATGGACCCAAGGAGGGGAGCACAGGTGACCGGGTTCTGGGGTTCAGTGGGAGGCCATCTCGAGGAGTCGAGACCGGGTCTCCTAAACTCCAGAATTGGTAGGGTCGCTTGCCGCTCTCGTAGGGGTACAGGGTGTGGGCTTGGCTATTCATCGCGACTGTGGAATCCGCATTTTCTATTGTTGGCTAAATACTAAATACGGACGTCCTAGTATATCCGACATTATATCTATGTTTCTGCTGCGATATCTATGATGTGATCATTCAATATGTTCTGATGGATACAGTATATAGTATATATGATATATTATATTGACGTTACTTATGTTTTGCACCCGCACTAGCCCTGCCCTGCTCTGTCGTTAGTTACCTAACCTAACGGTGCACGAGGGGACATCGAGGCGAATGCGGATGGCATAAGTGTACGTCGTATTTATCTGTGATGTTTAGGTGACTTAAATGATGGGACTTCATTAATGTGATTAATGAAAGAAAAGAAACCTAAAAGATGTTGTAGAATCAAATTTTAAATAAAAAGGGTAGCTACAGTTTTGCTTTGCATAGCGGTATATATGATATACCCTGCACCTTATTCGATGGGGAAAGAGCCGAGATTCCTTCACCGGGATTGACCTCTTTAGCAAAACTGGCAGATGCTACAACACTCGGTTTGACTTTTGACTGCTTTTGGAGTTTTTCTTTGCACAGCGATATATATGATATATCCCGCACCTTATTCGATGAGGAAAGAGCCGAGATCCCTTCACCGGGAGTGACCTCTTTAGAAAAACTAATAAAAGCCTCAAAATCACTCCATTTCAAAATTCACTCGATTCTACAACGATATCAAGTTCATTACGCAATAGGCTTTCAGAAAAACCTGTCGTAGCCTTCCGTCATTTCAGATAAGTCCTGCTTAGTATTCGTGCTGAGTTTGTTGACCTTGTCAAGGCGCAGTGTGCGGTAGCTGACCGGTATTTATCTGCTTATGCATGTGATGCAGATTGGATTAGGGTAGTCGTACGACCTTGTTGACCTTGTCAAGGGTCGTACGAGTAGGTTTAATTCAATCAAGAAGTGACGGGTTGAACTTGACTTACGGTCTATGGTTTGTTGACCTTGTCAAGGTCATAGATCGTTTGGGGCAAAATATTATCGGGAATTTCAAGTGTTGAAATTTGCAATGAGATTGCATACCTTCTATGAGATAGTTGGATCCCGATACCCACTGCGAGTAATTGTTACTCCTGGGAGAGTTTTACACAGGACAATTAGCCGATCAAGTAGGTGTCTAGAAAGGTGTCAACGGGGTTACGCCTCTGGAAAAACGAGGTTTACTTTAATTAGGTCCGTGCGAAAGCACGGGGAACCTCCCTCAAAGTACCGACACTGGCCTGGCAGAAAGATCGGCGAAGTTGTAGGGTGTAATTAATCCCGACTAGTCTTTCCGTTTAAGGTTTGAAGGAAGATTTGATAAAAATAGTGGGAGCCATCCTGATTAGATAAGATAATAACCAATCTGATCTTGCAAGAGCATACGCTAAAGTGTTTTCTTCTCTCTCTCTCCAGGTAGCGACCATGTCATGCCTTAATCAAGATAATAATATGGATGTATTGAATGAACCCGCATGTTATACTGTGCTGGGGAACGTTGGTTCCGTTCTTTCTTATAAGAGTTATAGGACTGAACAGGATATAGGGGAATACCAGGATTTTCATGCCACCCGAATGAAGAAAGTACATGTTGATGCATTTTCTTCGGGTGCGTTCATTACAGAGAACTGTTTCTCCATTTGCCCTACGTCCTGGGTTTTAGATACCGGGTCAGGATCCCATATATGTAATCAGTTACATGGGCTTAGAAAAGGTAGAGAACTTGGAGAAGGTGATAAAGACATAAGAGTTGGAAATGGTGCAATTGTTGCAGCTAAGACCGTCGGGGAATATCACCTTGCATTTCAAACTGGTAATACATTGGTTCTGAACGAATGCTATTACATGCCGAACCTGATATGCAACATTATATCGGTTTCTTTGTTGAGTAAAGAGGGATATAATTTTGTATTACAGGATAATGTTATGAACATTTTCCGTAACCAAAAGTTGGTTGGATCAGACACGTTGTGCAATGGCATTTATGATCTAAATCAATCAACAGTTCTAAGCATAACAAACACACACAAGAGGAAGAGTTCGGAACTGAACGAATCCTTCTTGTGGCATTGTAGACTAGGTCACATCAATGCGACACGACTAGCTAAGTTGCATAAGTATGGATATTTGAAACCGTTCGAATTTTTATCTTATGACACTTGCCAGTCATGTCTCAAAGGCAAGATGACCAAAACTCCGTTTACAAGACACGGAGAAAGAGTTACTGAACTCTTGGGACTGATACATAGTGATGTATGCGGTCCCATGTCTACACATCCCAGGGATGGTTCTTCGTACTTCATTACATTCACTGACGATCTCTTTAGGTTCGGGTATGTGTTCCTGATGAAACACGAATCAGAAGCTTTTGAGAAATTTAGAAAATATAAACAAGAAGTCGAGAACCAAACCGGAAAAAGTATTAAAATCCTTCGATCTGATCGAGGAGGTGAATACTTGAGCAATGAATTCCTGGACTTCCTAAAAGAGAATGGGATTCTCTCTCAGCTGACTCCTCCATATACACCACAGCACAACGGTGTATCGGAACGGAGGAACCGCACCCTATTAGATATGGTGCGCTCTATGATGAGCACAGCTGAGTTACCTATTTCCTTCTGGGGATATGCGCTGGAAACGGCAGCATACCTATTGAATCAAGTTCCATCTAAATCTGTACCTACCACACCATATGAGATATAGAGTGGGAAGAGGCCATATCTTAAACGAGTTAAGATATGGGGTTGTCCGGCCTATGTCAAAAGACAAAATCCGGACAAACTCGGGGCACGGTCAGTTCTTTGCAAGTTTGTGGGATATCCAAAGAACTCATATGGGTATTTTTTCTACCACAGTGAGGAAAAAAAAGTGTTTGTTGCTCAACATGCCACCTTTTTAGAAAAGGAATTTCTTGTAAAAGAAATTAGTGGCAAAGTGGTGGAGCTGGAAGAGGTTCCAGATACACAAACTACAACTGAAGATTTAGTGGAACCAGAAGATTCAGTAGCTCCCAACGAACCTCAGCCTCTCCGCCGATCTAGTAGGGTTCCTCGCCAACCTGAGAGATACTACGGTTTTCTCATGGATGGTGGGAGCGAGGATTGCATCATGGAGGATGATGACCCAACTAGCTTCGAGCAGGCCATCACGAGTGGGGACTCAGTGAAATGGATGGATGCAATGCGGTCCGAGATGGAATCCATGTACACCAACAAAGTATGGACTTTGGAAGATGCTCCTGAAGGGGTAAAACCCATTGGGAGCAAGTGGATCTTCAAGAAAAAACTTGGTGTAGATGGGAAAGTGGAGACTTTCAAAGCTAGACATGTTGCAAAGGGTTTTCGTCAAAGACCAGGTGTGGACTATGACGAAACCTTTTCTCCAGTGGCTATGCTTAAATCCATCCGGATCATGCTTGCCATCGCTGCATATCATGATTACGAAATCTGGCAAATGGATGTTAAGACAGGCTTTCTAAATGGTTATTTAGAAGAGTGCGTGTACATGACTCAGCCAGAAGGCTTCATAGATAGTGGGAGCAGCAGGAAGGTGTGCAAGCTGCTTAAATCCATTTATGGATTAAAGCAAGCATCGCGGAGTTGGAACATCTACTTTGACGTCGTTATCAAAGAGTTTGATTTCGTCAAAAATGTAGATGAACCTTGTATTTACAAGAAGGTGGCAGAGAGTAAAGTTGTTTTCCTCGTATTGTAAGTGGACGACATACTCTTGATAGGATATGATATTCCTATGCTGCAATCGGTCAAGCTCTTCTTATCACAAAGATTCTCAATGAAAGATCTAGGTGATGCCTCCTGCATATTGGGAATCAGGATCTATAGAGATAGATCTAAACGGATACTGGGATTGTCCCAATCCAGGTACATTGACACCATACTAAAGCGGTTTAGTATGGAAGAATCCAAGCGTGGGAACTTACCCACGATCTCTGGAGTCACTCTCTCCAAAGAGATGTCTCCCAAGACTGATTTGGAGAGAGCTCGCATGCAAGGGATACCCTTTGCTTCAGCTGTAGGCTCTATCATATATGCGATGTTATGTACCAGACCCGATGTAGCATACTCACTAAGTGTAGTGAGTAGGTATCAAGCTGATCCTGGAGAGAGTCACTGGACAGCAGTGAAGAGCATTCTCAAGTACATACGAAAGACTAAAGAGATGCTCTTGGTGTATGGTAACGGAGAACTCCAAGTGGAGTCCTTTACCGATTCGAGCTTCCAGAGTGATAAGGACGACTCTAAGTCGCAGTCGGGATTTGTCTTTACCCTTTACGGAGGGGCGGTTAGCTGGAAAAGTTCCAAGCAGGAAACCGTGGCAGACTCGATGATGGAGGCTGAATACATCGCTGCCAACGATGCTGCCAAAGAGGCTGTCTGGATCAAGAAGTTCATTACTAAACTTGGAGTGGTTCCATCCATTGAGCATCCAATACCTTTGTATTGCGAGAACAATGGTGCGGTGGCTTTGGCCAAGGAACCCAGGTCCCATCAGCGATCCAGGCATATTCTGAGGCGGTATCACCTGATCCGGGAGATAGTTGATCGCCGGGAGATCGAGGTCAGGAGGGTTGACACGAAGAATAACACAGCGGATCCACTCACGAAGGCCATTCCCCAGATACAGTTTGAGAGCCTCTTCAGGATGCTCGGTATGCGATACTACAGCAGCTAGCCCTAGTGCAAGTGGGAGATTGTTAGTTGTATGTATGCCCTAGAGGCCAGTATTGTACAGATGATGTATATTATATTGGATGCTTGGACATATATAGAGATGACTTTCTTGCTCAATATGATAGTATGCTATCTGGTTGCTCTTTATCTTAACATGTATACTTGTCTCTTTATACTGTCTTATAGTTACATGTTGGTAAAGCCCTTAGGATGTGTACTTGACTACCTGGACTATGATGCGGATCATACTGGTGGGGACATTGTAGTCTATAAGTACATACTTCAAGGTCCCTAGTCGTGGGTGTATCGAGACGAGGCATCGATATACCAGTGTAGACTAGCGTATACGCTTCTCGACCCATGAGATGGGCGATGGATGATCCCATATCCATTGGTGTTTGACATCAGAGATGGTATATGAGTGCTCAGTGGAGACTGGGTACACTGGACGGACTCTCCGAGAACTCCCAGATGGTATTATACCTCACGTCAGATGGCAGTTCTCAGGTGACACCAGTGCAGGTTAGTCTGTAGACCCGAGATCGTCATAGAGTCTTGTGTGATTCCCACTGTGCTTTGATTTCCACCTTACCACGTCCATGAGGGCGTGCAAAACGGTGGTTTTTGGGTACAGTCCCGAGTCACATGGAGGCAATGAGCAATAGGAGGGGTTTCGTCTCTCCCGGTATTGGGGGTTGATGTTGCGCTGTGCTCGATTGGCCGTAACAGGGAAGTCCCTGGCCAGGGCGGATTGGAAATTTACTGGTAAGTGTTACCCGTAGTTTCTCGACCCGTTATGAGCCTCACATCGGCATGACTTATCGGTTATTGGGGTCTGACGTTTACCACCCCTAGACTTGATATGCGACATATCAGACGAGGAGACCGGACTGCACGGGAAGTGTCGCCGGTTGGCTCGACGGGAGTTGTAGCAGGTTCGCTTATCTTCTTCTGATCGCTCAATACCCGGGTGGCCGTTACGTTTAGCTGACCACTTGCGGCTTGGGGGTGCTTGATATGATCATCACCCACTGCCGGCGTATTGACGAGTCTTAGAGTCCCACAAAGGAGTTACCTAGTCCAGGCGAAATGTTGTGGTGCGCGTATGCGATATGCGCATGGACCCGATTAAAATGCGCGTATGGGATACCGTATATTGATCGGGCGGGTTGCTTTTTGTGGGGTCGTATGTGATATGACCGGATTGATGAATCAAGTGTTGATTTATCATTTAACCATTAGTTTCTCACTTGAAATCCTTTCTTGAGTATGATGGATGTATGCATGCATGTATGCTTTCTTTATAGATTCGCACATATGGATGTGCATACATACATACATACATACATACATCATTTATCATGCTTACTTATACAATGAAAATGGTGGCAATATAGGACTCACACCATGGTTTAAATATATGAGTTATTATTTGATTTTTGTTAAAACAAAAGAAAAGAACAAAAGGATAATTCATGGTTAGTTTCTATACTCTTCCTTAAACCTAACCATGCTCACGTACTTCTAACCATGGGTTAACCTTCTCTTTGTGTTTTAAACTCAAATTAAATAATGTCTTTATCATCTAACCATGGTTTGAGATGAGAAGAAGAAAATATATATACATATATTTTCATTTTTCTTTTTAAGAGTTATCTTTTTCACTCTTGTTAAAAGAATAGCCATCATCTTCTTCCTCATTCTTCACTTGCTCTCTAGACTTTTGTAGTGAGCAAAATACATAACAAGATAGGATTTTGAAGTGAGAAAGAGAACCACAACACCATTCTACACAAGTCTAGCCCACTTGTTTAGGGTATTAGCTTCATTTCATTCTCTTGATCGAGTGAAGTCGCAAGCTTGGACAAAGCGGACTCCGGGTGGATCATCGTGGACCTAGAGGAGTTCAAGCGGACTTTTTCCAAACCCCAAGTAGCCGAGGAGTCTAGCGTAGGGAGCTACAAAGGTTGTACTCTTAAAACCCTAGCTTTTCTTACTTGTGAAGATGTGCAAAAATTTGAAACCCTAATTTTCTTGGAACGATTCAATGTATGCTTACTTAGCACCCTAAAAATTCCATCTTTGGTACATGTGATGCTTCCAAACCCTATGTGAGGTGCTAGGTTAACCCAACAGTGTATGTCATCCAGATACCAGGACATCACACCCTACTACCTTCTTAACAGATCCATCCCCTATACTGATGAAGTCAAACCTATGACTGTCACATCAGAAACAGATGATCTATCTCCGCTATATCTGCTTTAGTTCATAAATAGACATAAGCTACCTGTCCACTATGCTTCCGCTGCTCCCACTGACTACGACAACCCTCTGGCAGAGTCA
Source organism: Agapanthus africanus (assembly GCA_030015575.1). NCBI lineage: Eukaryota > Viridiplantae > Streptophyta > Magnoliopsida > Asparagales > Amaryllidaceae > Agapanthus > Agapanthus africanus. The sequence goes on from JASDDO010000022.1 coordinate 417,567,865, forward strand.
TATACTCGTACGCTTCTAAAGCCAGTTCAGAACGACGCTATACTCATCCTTCTGCTGGGTCTCATAGTCTGGAACAACAGCAATGGCAAGTCTGGGTAAACAAGAACCTCCCTTCCACCGACCTTGAGGCTACCGGAGTACCTCTCGGGTGCCTGAGGTTACCCACCTTATCTGCGGAGTGGCCAATGGAATGTCAAACCAGATTGAATCTTTAGGTTCTCATCAAATTTTCAGTAAACGTTTGTGGTTCTGGAATCACTTCTAGTTCTACCATACTCCCACTACTGTTTTCTGAAAAAATCCATTTTACTAAAACTGTGCCGAGTCAAGAACAATATCACTATTGATCTTTCAGATGGTAGAAAGTCAACCCTCGTCATAGCCCGGGTCAACCCACAAACAACCATTACAGAAACGTGCCTTGAGTTATCCAGAGTCTGGTTTTATGCATAAGCCGGACAACTCCTCGTACCTTAACATCGTTAAGATATGAACCGTTCTATATCCAATATAGAAACAGAGGCACTCATTTAATTAGAACCAGATTCAAATCATGCAATTGTCTCCAAGGCATGTCAACTAAATGGAAGGAGGCCGATCAGCGTTTCTCAACTTAGGAATGCATCCAGATATGAGTAACCTGAAAGAGAAACAAGTTTTTCAAAACCATTAATATCAACTGAATACCATACACAAGTATCTACATCTTCGATCACCTTGAAGAATCCCGATACTTGCAACACCTGGTTCTCTACTTTATTCATATACCTATAGCTTCTCAAAATTCGGACTTTGCGTTTCTACGAAACACTTGTCTAAAAACTAGAGAAGTCATATGTAAACTGAATATAGTACGAGGACCAACCCCTCTGTCCTAATGGACACTGGACAATATACAATACTCTGTATAAGTCCCTTGAGTATAATAACTCATTCCCTGTGTGTCGTAGGTTGAAAACTGTACTTATGGTTAAGAAGAATTACACCGCTGTTTAATGCTCCTTGCCTAACCATCCACTGATATAGGTAAATGTCATGGACATAATTTCAAAAAGGTATATCTTACTCTATAAAAATAGACGTACAGATATATCAATTTGAAATTGGTGCATAACAACGGATATTCAAAACCAGATATTTGCCGTCCGGCAAACAACCCTTGCGATTTCCTTAAATATCACCAATTAAAACGAATTCCTATATAATGAGGATGATCACCTAATTCCCAATAACTTACTCCCACTCATCATCTGTAAAACCATACAGATGTGATAATCAAACCTGGTAAATACATACCCTGGAGTAAAGACTAATTGGGAAATCAGTTTTCTTTTAACAGTACACAGTGAAACTGAAACATTGAAATGTTTCGTAGGGGTATCCAGGTATTCCTAGTAATGCCTCTTCCATTATCCAGATTCACAACTGTAACCGTATATTTCTTTGCCATCTCTCCAAATTCCTTCATATGTCTTTAGTCATTACCTTCTGTACACCCTCTTAGGCTAAATGGTTTTCTTCCTTCCCTACCGTTCGGCACCAGCCTATAGTTTGGAAGAAGACTATCCAATAAGCATAATGGGTGTACTGTCCTAATCCTAGGAGCACTCGCAACCCAAGAGAAGGTAAAGATAAAAGACACCTGAATAAACCTTATTCCTATTTCTCCTAAACCAGAATCCATCCCCGAACTGGAACAAGTTCCTTTCGAGTTCGTATATAACCATACGATGGAGTATCCAAATAACTGTGGATCTTCGTAGTGATATGGAGTGTTCTGGAGAAACACAAAGGTGATATAGGATTGGCGAAGAAGTAGTTGGTTTAGTCGTGAATAGCAGTCGCAATTTATTTTGCCCTCTTACTAATCCCTTTATATGTCTTTACTTAATACCTTCCGCACACCTTCGTTAGGCTAATAGGTTTTCTTCGTCCCCTACCGTTCGGCACCTGCATATGGTTTGGAAGAAGACTATCCAATTTGCGTAATAGGTGTACCGTCCTAATCCAAGGAGCACTCGCAACCTGAGAGAAGGTAAAAGGAAAAGACAACTGAATAGTCCTATTCGTTTTCTCCAGAACCAGAAACCATCCTCGAATCGGGAACAAGTTCCTTCGAGTTCGTATATAACCATACGATGGTTTTATCCAATAGAAGTGGACGTTCGTAATAATACGGGGTGTCCTGGAGAAAAGGGTAAAAGTAGGAGTAGCAATGAGGTATGCAACTCTGACAATCCAAAAGCCAGTGTTTTAAGAAGGTTCGGTCAACTTGGTCACTGAGTCATAGTCAAGGGTCGGGTCATGGTCGCTGCCAAAGAGAGAGAGAAAAGAAACACTCAGCGTGCACTCTAACCTAGATCAGAATGGTTATCATTTTATCTAATCAGGAAACCTCCCACTGTAACCTCAAATTCTCCTCCAAACCTGAAAGAAGATTAGTCGGGATCACCCAGGAGTAAACCAACTCATCGGTGAGAATCGGGATCCAACTATCAACGCATGATAACGTGATGGAATCCACTCACGTTATCACACTCCAGAAGGTATGCGCATACCTGGCAAGTTTCAGTTTCTTTAGAAACTCCCGATGTGATTTTTACCCCTAGGACCCAAGTGACCTTGACACAGTCAACAAATCAAAGAGTCCTAGTCAAGTTCAACCCGTCATTATCCTGAATTGCATTAAACCCACCCGTACAAGCCCTTGACACAGTCAACAAGGCCGCACGACTGTCCTAACCAATCCCATTAATATGCCACAAACGAACACTACTTAGCTACCGTACACTACGCCTTGACACAGTCAACAAACGCAGCATGAATACTAAGTAATATTTGTACGAAATGACGGAGGGCTACGTCTAGTTTTTGGCGAAATACTTTTAACGTAATGAACTTGATATCGTTGAAGGAACTGCATAGCTTTTTATAAAAATATAGTGACGAAAACCTTTGCTAAAGAGGTCACTCGCAGTGAAGGTATCCCAGCTCTTTCCCCGTAGAATGAGGTGCAGGATATTCCAACTAAATACCACGATGCAAAGCAAAAGTAATCGACTATAGTGAAGTTATTGCCCTGACGCAAACTTCTGTCCAAGGGGTCACTCCCGGTGAAGGGATCTCGGCCCTTGCCTCGTCGACTGAGGTGCTGGATATTCATAACCGAATACCACTGTGCAAAACAAAATAGAACGTCCTTGCAATAACAACTTTTTGAAAATTGTTCCAACAACATCAAACAGGTTTGTTTAGCTTGCATTGATCCGAATCAATGCATTCCCATCAATTGATCACACCAATAAAGAACGAAAATACGATGTACGTATATACCATCCGCATTCGCTACTGGGTCCCGTCATCACCCGTTAGGTTACTTAACTAACGACAGAGCGGGGACTGGACTAGCGCGGGTGTAAAACATATACAACATCTACTAGTATATACATCAATATATAATAATCGCTCAAGGCGTGATAAAATGCAACATCACAGAACAATACAGATATCTAGGATCCCCGGGTTTCATAGAGCCGCTACTGAAACCCGACGTTCCCCTGGTTATGTGGATAGCCTGTGCAATGAAATCCTAGACCCCTACGGGTGCGGAAAGTTACCCGCCAAAACCTGAAGCGAGCCAGCCCCCTTCAATAATGTGAATGGACTACCCAGCACTTCACGGAATCCGGTAACTTGAGCACCCCTCCTTGGGTCAACCTGTACCCCCTACGAGTGCGTCGAATAGCCCGCCAATTCTAGAGTGAAGCCCCCTCCGTCTCAAAGCCATGAGATGCGGGCCTGTTGCCCTCTAGAACCCGGCTATCCGTGCACCCCACCACGGGGTAATCCTAGCATAGAAAGTAAAATATACATACAACGGGTACATAGACCTCAGCCCGGTCGTGCCCCAAAAGAATAATATACAAACAGGCAGTGACGGCAGTCCACATGTCGGACGCTCGCCATGCAATATTAAATGTACATATACAACCAAACTGTACTACCATTGCATCCAGGCTATCCACCACGACAGATCCGCAACATCACAGCACAACACAGAACATCAACGTGAATGTCACGTTCACAAATCCGTCTAAAAGGGCTATAGCTGTTAGACAGGATTTACCGATCAAGTGACATTCACGGTCGCAGATATAATGTAAATACTGTGGACAAACATGTTTAAAATTTTCGATCGACTAAATTTCCCGAAGTGGGCCCCAAGTACAATACCCAGTACTCAAACAAAATCTGGGCCCCAACAAAAATTACCAGAAACCACAATTTCAACTCAGGAATCATTGTAGGAAAAATGGTGCAGAGACTTTACTTTTCGACGGCTGAACCGCGGCCAAAAGGAGTTTGCGGCCGCGGTTCCGCGGCTATACAGTAACATCATGCGACCATTTTTCTTCAGAGTTCACACAAAACCCTGCCTGATTTTCTGAAACATACCAAATAATTTTTTGACAACAACAGAAAATCGGCAAAAACTGTTAAATTGAAATCGCGGTTTTTGAAAATCCAATCGATCGATGTTCTAAACACGTTAGAGCAAGCTGGTAAAGGTTAATGGCCGGGCTCTGATACCATGTAAGACCACGACAGCGCCCCGACCGTCTTTCCGAGACCAAAATGCGGAAACAAAAACTTTTCGTTAACTAGAAACCGGCGCTACCGCGGACTATCAACCCGGATCGGACCATTAACCTACTACTAGCTAACTAGAGAAAAGGTAGAGAGGCTATACCGAGCGATCCGTGTCCCTCGGTCTTCGGCCACCATCCCGATCTCCTCGCGGAATCTCCGGTCTCGATCTCCTCGTCGAAAAGGGCACCACATCACCGAGTCTTTTTATGGCCTCCCACCTCTGGACCGAGGAAACTCGGACACGAAGTTGGCAAGCCGACGTGTCCAAGATTGCTGTAGACTGAGTGTAGAAACATTTTGTCTCAAGGGGTTAAAGAAGTTGCCATTTTTGGATGGAGGAAAGAGACGAACTTTGAGATGGTGCTATATGATTTTTGTGTAAGCAAATGAGATGAAAATCCCTCTCCAAAAATTTGGATAGCCCCCCGTTGAAGTGGCCGGCCAAGCTCAAGAGAAGAGAGGGAGTGGGTCAATCATACAAGAAAGAGAAAAGGGTGATGATTAGGAACAATGATCACCACCAAGTCAAAACCAAAACCCATCACCAAAGTAATGATGCACAAAATAATCATCATATACTAGAACCATCATAAGAACCATCATGTGCCACAAAAAGTCTTCTCCATGATTAATTGCACATTTACAAATAACCCCCTCCCACCAATTTTCAGCCAAGGAAAGAAACAAAGGAAAATGGCCGAAACGGAATGCAAACTGGCAACTTCAAATAGCGATCCGGTAACAATTTACTGATAACCCCGCGACTGTATATACATACCCGCATTTGTATTCCGACCGAATACAAATGCAATGAGACAAAATCTACACTGTACAATACTAGGATCCGGCTTAAACCAAAGCCCGCTAACATTATCCGTCCGATCATGATCCGTGCAATACCGCACGTACATGATCGAACCCTGCCATATATCCATTCGACATCTACAGCGTTTCGCCCGAAACTTGAGAAACTGTCTGTGGGGGACTCTAAAGACTCTTCAATACTTTGGCTGTGGATTTAACCACTAGCACGTCAGAGGTATTAGCCGTACGTAACGGGCTACCAGGTATTGACCAAAAAGGAGGTTGATGAGCGAACTCATCCTGACACCCTACTGAGCCTGTCAGTGACAATATTCATACACCAGTCTATTCGTCTATGAGCATCGCATGGCGGGCCTAGGGGGTTGGTAAAAGTCAGACCCCTAAAAGCGGTAAAAGTCGTGTCGGAGTGTAGCCCAGAACACCCTGAGATACTACTGGAATACCTACCAGTAAATCTCCTACCTTGGCCAAAGACTTTGTTTAATGGCTCTCCTAGACACAGCGCGACCTCACCCCCAATGCCGGGAGAGACGAACCCCTGCAGATCTGCTCACTGCCTCCATGTGGCTCGGGACTGTACCCAACTAAAACCTGTTTGCACGACTCCTTTGAGCCGTGGTAGGGTAGTAATCAAAGTACAGTGGGAACTCACACGAGACAAATGACGATCTCAGGTCGATGAACTAACCTGGACACATGTCACCAGGGAACTGCTATCTGACATCTGGAATAATCCCAACTAGCATGTTCCCGGCGAGTCCTGTCCGGTGTACTCATAACCCAATGAGCACCTGTATACATCTTAGGTGAACCAACTGACACCAGTGGCTTGTGACACCGGCCACCGCCCGTCGTCGGGGTCTCGACTGTATACACTAGTCTACTCTGGAGTATCGATGCCCTGTCTTGAAAACTCCCACGACTAGGGACCTTTAAAGTATGTGCTTATAGACCCCAGCTCCCACGTATATCATCGCCATCATACTGCTGGCCGTCAAGCAAGAATCCAAAGGGCTCTATCAACGTGCAATAGTGACCTGTAAGGTCACCTAAAGCAGTACACGATGATAATTATAAACCAGATAGCATACTATCATCTTGAGTAAGACTGTCCTACCGGCATAGGTCCTCCCTCAATCATTGCAATCACGTGCCTGCGATCCAATAATTGACTCTGAGGGCACTATATCCTACAATGCTATCTAGTTTATCTTTATCATCGTGTACTTCTTTAGGTGACATTACAGGTCACTATTACACGTTGATAGAGCCCTTAGGATTCTTGCTTGACGGCCAGCAGTATGATGGCGATCATATACGTGGTAGCTGGGGTCTATAAGCACATCCTTAAAGTAGTCCCTAGTCGTGGGAGTTTTCGAGACTGGGCATCGATACTCCATTAGTAGATTAGTGTATACAGTCGAGACCCCGACGAGGGGCGGTGGCCGGTCTCACAAGCCATTGGTGTCAGTTGGTTCACCTAAGATGTATACAGGTGCTCATTGGGTTATGAGTACACCGGACAGGACTCGCCGGGAACATGCTAGTTGGTATTATGCCTGACGTCAGATAGCAGTTCCCTGGTGACATGTGTACAGGTTAGTTCATCGACCTGAGATCGTCATTTGTCTTATGTGAGTTCCCACTGTGCTTTGATTACTACCCTACCACGGCTCAAAGGAGTCGTGCAAACAGGTTTTAGTTGGGTACAGTCCCGAGGCACATGGAGGCAGTGAGCGGATCGGCAGGGGTTTCGTCTCTCCCCATATTGGGGGTGAGATCGCGCTGTGTCTAGGAGAGCCATTACAAGAAGTTCTTGTCTAAGGCAGGAGATTTACTGGTAGGTTTTCCAGTAGTATCTCAGGGAGTTCTGGGCTACACTCCGACATGACTTGTACCGATTTTGGGGGTCTGACTTTTACCAACCCCTTAGACCCGACATGCGATACTCATGGACGAACGGACAGGACTGTACGGATATTGTCACTGACAGGCTCAGTAGGGTGTCAGGATGAGTTTGCTCATCGACCTCCCTTTTAGTCAATATCTGGTAGCCCGTTACGTACAGCTAGTACCACTGCCGTGCTAGTGGTTAAATCCACAGCCAAAGTATTGACGAGTCTTAGAGTCCCCCACAGACAGTTTCTTAAGTTTCGGGCAAAACATTGTAGAGGCCGTATGATATATGGCAGGGTTCGATCATATACATGCAGTAGTGCACGGATCATGATCGGGCGGATAATACTAGTGGGCTTTGGTTTAAGCCGGATCCTATTATTAGATTTGTTGGATTACTTTAGTCTCATCGCATTCGCATTCAGTCGGAATGCGGATGCAGGTATGTATATGCAGGTGAGGGGTATCCTTGTGATCCGTCACGAGTTTACTTTAGATGTTGCCGTATCTTTTTATTATTGTAAACATTTGGGTTAATGTTTACTTATAGAAATAATGAGCTAAAAGTCATGATTAGAAGCATTAATTGTGACACATGTACAAGTGGTGACTCATGGTCTCTTTCTTTGTGCATGTGTCACATTATTTGATGGATTTGAGTGTTGATATGATAAGAAGAGTGAGAAGGGCAGCCATGGTAAGGGTTTGCTCTTTTATTATTTTCATTCTCACTCTCTCATTTTATCATCATACAACACAAGAAAGAAAAGGCTCCTCTTCATCTTCTTCCTCTAACTCACCATTTCAATTAATGGCTTCATCTCCAACCTCCATCCATACACTCTCATGTGCTGAGAATCAATAGATGCTTGAGACAAAGTGATCACACACATTCTATACTTCATCTTGGACACGTCGGCTAGTAAACTTCGTGTCCGAGTTGCTTCGGATGAAGCGGGAGCCCGTAAAAAGACTCGAAGATGTGGTGCCCTTTCCGACAAGGAGACCGGAGATCGGAGATGTCGCGAGGAGCTAGGGATGGTGGCTAAAGACCAAAGGACACAGATCGATCGGTATAGCTTTTCTAACCTTTCTGTAGTTGCTAGTTATAGGTTAATGGTTCGATATGGGATTAAAGTCTGCGATAGCGCCGGTTTCAAGTTTTGAATAAGTTTTCGTTTCCGCATTTTGGCCTCGGACAGACGGCCGGGGCGCTACCGTATATGTACATGGTATCAGAGCCACGCCATTAACATTTACTAGCTTGTCCTAACGTATTTAAAACATCGATCAAACAAAATTTCCGAAACCGCAATTTCAAAAACGAAGTTTCTGTCGAATTTTTTTTTGTGGTCAAAAAATTATTTTGAGTATTGCAGAAAACCAGGCATGCTTTTTTAAGAAATCTGAGCAAATTTCGTAGCATGATGCTACTGTTTCGCCGCAATACCCCTATTTTGGCCACGGTTCCGCCGCCATTTTGTGCCTTCAATGCACCAAATTTTCTACAGTGGTTTTTATCTTGGAATCGGGGTTTCTGGAATTTATATTTTTGGCCCAGATTATTTTGAGTACTGGGAATTGTGCTTGGGGCCCACTTCGGTAAATTTTGTCGATCGAAAATTTTAAATATGTTAGTTCACAGTGCTTACTTTATATCTGTGACCGTGAATGTCATTCGAGCGGTAAATCTTATCTAATTGCTATAGTTCTTTTAGACTGATTTGCGAACGTGACATTCACGTTGATGTTCTGTGTTGTGCTGTGATGTTGCGGATTTGTCGTGGTGGATAGCCTGGATGCAATGGTAGTACAGTTTGGTTGTATTTGTACATTTGATATTGTGGGGCGAGCGTCCGACATGTGGACTGCCGTCACTGCATGTTTGTATATTATTCTTTTGGGGCACGACCAGGCTGAGGTCGATGTACCCGTTGTATATATTTTACTTTCTGTACAAGGATTACCCTGCGGTGGGGTGCACGGATAGCCGGGTTCTAGAGGGCAACGAGCCCACATCTCATGGCTTTGAGACGGAGGGGGCTTTACTCTAGAATTGGCAGGCTATTCGCCGCACTCGTAGGGGGTACAGGTTGACCCAAGGAGGGATGCTCAAGTTACCGGATTCCATGGAGTGCTCCATTCACTTTGTTGTAGGGGGCTGCCTCGCTTCAGGTTTTGGCGGGTAACTTGCCGCGCCCGTAGGGGTCTAGGATTTCATTGCACAGGCTATCCACACGACCAGGGGAACGTCGGGTTTCAGTAGCGGCTCTATGAAACCCGGGGATCCTAGATTATCTGTATTGTTCTGTGATGCTTATTACATTTCTGTGATGTTGCATTTTATCATGCCATGAGCGAATATTATATATTGATATATATACTAGTAGATGTTGTATATGTTTTACACCCGCGCTAGTCCTGTCCCCGCTCTGTCGTTAGTTAAGTAACCTAACGGGTGATGACGGGACCTAGTGGCGAATGCGGATGGCATATACATACATCATATTTTCATTCTTTTGTGGTGTGATTAATTGATGGGACTGCATTGATTCGGATCAATGCAAGCTAAACAAACCTATTCTGATGTCGTTGGAACATTTTTCAAAAAAGCTGTTATTGTAAGGATGTTCTCTTTTGTTTTGCACAGTGGTATTCGGTTGTGAATATCCAGTACCTCAGTCGACGAGGCAAGGGCCGAGATCCCTTCACCGGGAGTTACCCCTTGGACATAAGTTTGCGTCAGAGTAATAACTTCACTATAGCCGATTGCCTTTTTGCTTTGCAACGTGGTATTCAGTTAGAATATACTGCACCTCATTCTACGGGGAAAAGCGTCGAGATCCCTTCACCGGGAGTGACCTCTTTAGCAAAGGTTTTCGCCACTATATTTTTATAAAAAGCTATCCGGTTCCTTCAACGATATCAAGTTCATTATGTTAAAGGTTTTTCGCTAAAACCATTCGTAGCTCTCTGTCATTTCAGACGGGTAGCACTTAGTATTCATGCTATGTTTGTTGGCCTTAGTCAAGGCATAGCGTATGGTAGCTATTTGTTACTTTTCTGCAGTATGGATAGATGCGTTGGTTTGGGACAGTCGTATAGCCTTGTTGGCCCTAGTCAAGAGCTTGTACGGGTGGGTTCAAATTAACCTGGACAATGACGAGTAGAACTTGACATGTGACTTATGATTTGTTGGCCTCAGTCAAGGTCATAAGAGCATGGGGTAAAAATCACATCGGGAGTTTCTAAAGAAACTGAAACTTGCCAGGCATGCGCATACCTTCTAGAGTGTCATAACGTGAGTGGATTCCATCACGTTATCATGCGATGATAGTTGGATCCCGATTCCCACTGATGAGTTGGTTTACTCCTCGGGTGATCCCGACTAATTCTTCTTTCAGGTTTGGAGGAGAATTTGAGGTTACAGTGGGAGGTTTCCTGATTAGATAAATTGATTGTAAGTCCACGTTGCTCACCCCGGTTCTTACGGGGAGGCGGAAACGGCGAAAAACGACTTTTTGGCGCATGGCAACATGGACTAAAAGCCGGATCTTTGCTAAACTAGAAACTAACAAACTACTAGAGGCTTTAACTATTATGCCGTAGAAATTATACCTCACGAAACCGGTCCTTCGGGTCTTCATTCCGCTGTCCCGCTCGTCCGTCCAAGCTCCAAGGAACGATCCGGATCTTGGTCACCTCCGCGGCCTCCTTGAGTCGAAGACGATCCACCCGAGAGTTGTACACCAAGCTCCACCTCGAGCCGAGGCAACTAGGGCAACGAGATCGCTAGTCTAGATGCCCTAGGTTGTGTAGTAGAGATATATGGAAGTGTTTGTCTTTGTGGGATCTTTTTCTCTCAACACATGAGATCAAAAGAAGAAATCAAGAGGAGGAAGAAGGAGGAGCTAGCAACCATGAGAGCTTTTCTTTTCTTCTCACAAGAACAAGAGATAGAATGAGAAATGAATTATTAGCTAAAGAAATGAACCATGGTTGCAATAATTCAAAACTATCATCATTACCAATCCTTTCATGATAAAGTTGATGGCTACTAATTGAATTGACCATTTTCATAATCCATAAAAGAAAAAGAAATCCAAAGAAGAGTGTAGACCTCTCATGAAGGTCAACGGTCAACTTCGGTCAACGGGTCAACTAAGTCAAGAGTGGTCAAGGTGGTCAAATGGTCAATGCAATTAGCCATCACAAAATTATCACAAAAAGGATTAGTAAAATAATGTCTCCGGCTCATAATGGTTTTGACCGAACGAATTGTCAAAACCCTAATGAGCCTGCCACATAACAGTTTTGGCCGAACCAACTGCCAAAACCCTAATGGGGCACCTCCTCCTTTATCGCTCCTCAAAACTGTGCATACACACCCGCATCCGCATTCCGTAGAATGCGAATGCACAGAAGACAAAACAAATCCATCTGTGCAATACTAGGATTCGGCTTAAACCAAAGCCCACTAGTATTGCCTGCCCGAACAGCATACGCACACAAGTGCACGTAAGTGATCGTAGCCCCGCCGTAAAACCATACGGCCTCTAAACGTTTCGCTCAGTGCAGGGAAACTCTCTGTGTGGGACTCTAAAGACTCGACACTACGCTGGCAGTGGGTTTAACCACAGACCGCAAGCGGCACTAGCTGTACGTAACGGTCTCCAGGTAGATGTCGATAAGAAGGCCGATCAGGTAAACCCATCCGAACTCCTACTGAACCTGTATGTGACAATCTCCATACAGTCCGGTCTGTTCGTGTGATATATCGCATGGCGGGCCTGGGGGGCGGTGAACGTCAGTCCCCTAATAGCGGTACAAGTCGTGTCGGAGTGTAGCCCAGAACACCCTGAGATAACACTGGAAACCTACCAGTATATCTCGCTTGCCCTGGCCAGGGACTACTCGTGTAATGGCTCTCCTAGACATAGCGCGATGTCAACCCCCAATACCGGGAGAGACGAATCATGTCTAACCGTCACTGTCTCCAAGTGCTTCGGGACTGCACCCAACTACTACCTGTTTGCACGACTCCTTTGAGCCGTGGTAGGGTAGTAATCTAAGTACAGTGGGAACACACTCGAGGCGAAGTGACAGTGTCAAGTCAGCGGACTAAGCTGTACTCATGTCACCTGGGAACTGATAACTGACAATAGGTATAATACCAACCAATAGTTCCCGACGAGTCCTGTCCAGTGTACTCGTAACCTAACAAGTACCCGCATACTATCTCCAGTACGACGTACTGACGGCTATGGGACAGACCGTCTCCCCCGCTGGGATGAGAAGCGCATACGCTAGTCTACTCCGGAGTATCGATGCCTTGTCTCGATAGTCCTACGATTAGGGACCTGTATAAGGATGTGCTTATAGATTACCCAGCCCCCACGAGTATGACTGCCATCACAACGCTGGTAATCAAGCAAAGATCCTAAGGGCTCTACTAATATGTATAAGTAATATGCTAAAAGAAACACATGCACATATTGAAGTAGAAACAAACCAAGTAGCATACTACCATTTTGAGCAAGATTGTTTATACAACTGTGAATATCCCAAGCTTCCATTAAGTAATATACAAGCTAGTATGATACAGTAATGGCCTCTAGGGCATATACACTAACATTGATAACCATTCTGATCTAGATTAGAGTGCACGCAGAGTGTTTCTTTTCTCTCTCTCTTTGGCAGTGACCATGACCCGACCCTTGACTATGACTCAGTGACCAAGTTAACCGAACCTTGTTAAAAACACTGGCTTTTGGATTGTCAGAGTTGCATATCTCATTGCCACTCCTACTTTTACCCTTTTCTCCAGAACACCCCGTATTACTACGAACATCCACTTCCATTGGATAAAACCATCGTATGGTTATATACGAACTCGAAGGAACTTGTTCCAGATTCGAGGATGGTTTCTGGTTCTGGAGAAAATGAATAGGACTATTCATTTGTCTTTTCCTTTTACCTACTCTCAGGTTGCGAGTGCTCCTAGGATTAGGACAGTACACCTATTACGCTAATTGGATAGTCTTCTTCCAAACCATAGGAAGGTGCCGAAAGGTAGGGCATGAAGAAAACCATTTAGCCTACAAGGTGTACAGAAGATATTAAGTAAAGACAAATAAAAGGATCAGAAAGAGTGCAAAGTAAACTGCGACTGCTATTCACGAACAAACCAAGTATTTCTTCGCCACTCCTACTTCACCTTTGTATTTCTCTGGAATACCCCGTATCACTACGAAGATCCACTGTTTATTGGATACTCCATCGTATGGTTATATACGAACTCGAAGAAACTTGTTCCAGTTCGGGGATGGATTCTGGTTCAGGAGAAATAGGAATAAGGTTTATTCAGTTGTCTTTTATCTTTACCTTCTCTCGCGTTGCGAGTGCTCCTAGGATTAGGGGAGTACACCTATTATGCTTATTAGATAGTCTTCTTCCAAATCATAGGCTGGTGCCGAACGGTAGGGAAGGAAGAAAACCATTTAGCCTAAAGGGGTATACAGAAGATAATGACTAAAGACATATAAAGGGATTGGAGAGATGGCAAAGAAATAAACGGTTACAGTTGTGAATCTGATAATGGAAGAAGCATTACTAGGAATACCCGGATACCCCTTCGAAACATTTACATGTTTCAGTTTCACTGTGTACTGTTAAAAGAAAACTGATTTCCCAATTAGTCCTTGCTCTAGGGTATGTATTTACCAGGTTTGATTCTCACATCTGTATGGTTTTACAGATGATGAGTGGGGATAAGTTATTGGGAATTGGGTGATCATCCTCATTATATCGTGATTCGTTGTAATTGGTGATATTTGAGGAAATCGCCTGGGTTGTTTGCCGGACGTCAAATATTTGGTTTTGAATATCCGTTGTTATGCAGCAATTTCAAATTGATATATCTGTACGTTTATTTTTATAAAGTGAGATATAACTTTTTGAAATTATGTCTATGACATTTACCTATATCAGTGGATGGTTAGGTAAGGAGCATTAAACAGCAGTGTAATTCTCCTTAACCATAAGTACAGTTTTCAACCTACGACACACAGGGAATGAGTTATTAGACTCAGGGGACTTATACAGAGTATTGTATGTTGTCCAGTGTCCATGAGGACAGAGGGGTTGGTACTCGTACTATATTCTGTTTACTTGTGACTTCTCTAGTTCTTAGACATGTGTTTCGTAGAAATGCAAGGTCTAAGTTTTGAGAAGTTATAGGTATAAGAATAAAGTAGAAAATCAGGTATTGCAAGTATCAGGATTCTTCAAGGTGATCGAAGATGTAGATACTTGTGTATGGTATTCAGTTGATAGTAATGATTATGAGAACTTGCTTCTCTTTCAGGTTACTCATAATTCGATGCACTCCTAAGTTGAGTAATGCTGGTCGGCCTCTCTCCATTTAGTTGACATGCACTGGAGACAGCTGCATGATTTCAATCTGGTTCCAATTAAATCAGTGCCTCTGTTTCTATATTGGATATAGAATAGTTCATATCTTAACATTGTTAAGGTACGGGGAGTTGTCCGGCTTATGCTTAAAACCAGACTCTGGATAACTCAAGGCACGTTTCTGTAATGGTTGTTTGTGGGTTGACCCGGGCTATGACGAGGGTTGAGTTTCTACCATCTGGAAGATCAATAGTGATATTGTTCTTAACTCGCCACAGTTTTAATAAAAATGGATTTTTTCAGAAAACAGTAGTGGGAGTATGGTAGAACTGGAAGTGATTCCAGAACCGCAAACGATTACTGAAATTTTGATAAGAACCTAAAGATTCAATCTGGTTTGACATTCCATTGGCCACTCCGCAGATATGGTGGGTAACCTCATGCACTCGAGAGGTACTTCGGTATGCTCAAAGACGGTGACAAGGAGGTTTTTATTTACCTAGACTTGCCATTGCTGTTGTTCCAGGCTATAAGATCCGGCAGGAGGATGAGTATAGCATCGTTCTAAACTAGCATTAGAAGTGCACATGTATATGACTCTGCCAGAGGGTTGTCGTAGTCAGTGAAAGCAGCGGAAGCATATTGGACAAGTAGCTTATGTCTATTTATGGACTAAAGTAGATATAGCGGAGATAGATCATCTATTTTTGATGTGACAGTCATAGGTTTGACTTCACCAGAATAGGGGATGGATCTGTTAAGAAAGTGGTAGGGTGTGATGTCCTGGTATTTGGATGACATACACAAAGTAAGAAGTGAAATTCCTATACTACGATCGGTTATACTTTGGTTGTCATACAGTGGTTTCTCTACATAGGATATGGATATTATATCATATATTCTGGTTACTAGATCTATGGTTTTAGATCTAGATTTGGGTAGTTTCCCAATATGGGTACTTAGACAGCATTCTAATGGTGTTTTAGAATGAACGACTCCTGGCACGGTAGTGTACCTGCAGGTAATGAAGTCACCCTCTCTAAAGGTGTCTTACAGACTAAAGGGGAGAGGGATGCGCATGATTGGCACATCACTTGCTTAGGCAATTGAGTCAATCATGAGATGTCAAGTACCACACCAGACGTTGTTTTTGCACTAGGTGCAATAAGTTGATATTAATCCTATCCTGGAGAAACGTTCGGAAGCAGTTTTAGAACATAAGTGGATGTTCTAGGTATATGATAACAACAGCCTCTTTTAGGAGACGGTTATCATTCCAGGCTTCCAAGGTGACCTGGATGATAGAGTGACTGTCAGAGTTATAATTTTTCCTCTGACAAGGGGCAGTTGTTTGGACAGGTGGTCCAAGCGAATACTGAGGGAGGCATGGCGCAGGATACTGATTAAGTTCAGTTGACGATACAGTCTAAGAAGTTTGGATTTGGAGTTCATTTATGAACTAGGTCCCATCAGATATCCAGACATATTCTAAGACATGTATTGCTCATTTCGGGAGATGGCTTTCTCCGCGAACTTGAGATAAAGAGAGACATAGAAAGAAACATCAGGGCGGATCCACTCACTGAGGCTATTCCTCGAACGCAATAGTTTCGCAAACGGGCTTTGTGAGACTGATTAGTAGAGGAGTTGGGTGTTCGGTATCACACGGGCTGTGAGTATGCGACATCGCAATAATTAGCCTTGAGTGCAAGTGGGTGATTATTGGATATAGTGCCCTCAGAGTCAATTATTGGATCACAGGCACGTGATTGCAATGATTGAGGGAGGACCTATACCGGTAGGACAGTCTTACTCAAGATGATGGTATGCTATCTGGTTTATCTTTATCATCGTGTACTGCTTTAGGTGACTTTACAGGTCACTATTACATGTTGATAGAGACCATAGGATTCTTGCTTGACGGCCAGCAGTATGATGGCGATCATATACGTGGGAGCTGGGGTATATAAGCACATCCTTAAAGTGGTCCCTAGTCATGGGAGTTTTCGAGACTGGGCATCGATACTCCATTAGTAGACTAGTGTATACAGTCGAGACCCCGACGAGGGGCGGTGGCCGGTCTCACAAGCTATTGGTGTCAATTGGTTCACCTAAGATGTATACAGGTGCTCATTGGGTTATGAGTACACCGGACAGGACTCGCCGGGAACTTGTTAGTTGGTATTATACCTGACGTCAGATAGCAGTTCCCTGGTGACATGTGTACAGGTTAGTTCATCGACCTGAGATCGTCATTTGTCTCGTGTGAGTTCCCACTGTGCTTTGATTACTACCCTACCATGGCTCAAAGGAGTCGTGCAAACAGGTTTTAGTTGGGTACAGTCCCGAGCCACATGGAGGCAGTGAGCGGATCGGCAGGGGTTTCGTCTCTCCTGGTATTGGGGGTGAGATCGCGCTGTGACTAGGAGAGACATTACACGAAGTCCTTGGACAAGGCAGGAGATTTACTGGTAGGTTTTCCAGTAGTATCTCAGGGTGTTCTGGGCTACACTCCGACACGACTTGTACCGCTTTTTGGGGTCTGACTTTTACCAACCCCCTAGGCCCGACATGCGATGCTCATAGACGAACGGACCGGACTGCACGGATATTGTCACCGACAGGCTCAGTAGGGTGTCAGGATGAGTTCGCTCATCGACCTCCCATTTAGTTAATACCTGGTAGCCCGTTACGTACAGCTAGTACCATTGACGTGCCAGTGGTTATATCCACAGCCAAAGTATTGACGAGTCTTTAGAATCCCCCACAGACAGTTTCTCGAGTTTCGGGCGAAACGTTGTAGAGGCCGTATAATATATGGCAGGGTTCGATCATATACGTGCAGTAGTGCACGGATCATGATCTGCTGGATCATACTAGTGGGCTTTGGTTTAAGCCGGATCCTAGTATTAGATTTGTTGGATTACTTTAGTCTCATCGCATTCACATTCGGTCGGAATGCGGATGCAGGTATGTATATACAGGTGAGGGGTATCCTTGTGATCCGTCACGAGTTTAATTTAGATGTTGCCGTATCTTTTTATTGTTGTAAACATTTGGGTTAATGTTTACAAATGGAAATAATGAGCTAAAAGTCATGATTAGGAGCATTAATTATGACACATGCACAAGTGGTGACTCATGGTCTCTTTCTTTGTGCATGTGTCATATTATTTGATGGATTTGAGTGTTGATATGATAAGAAGAGAGAGAAGGGCAGCTATGGTAAGGGTTTGCTCTTGTATTATTCTCATTCTCACTCTCTCATTTTATCATCATACAACACAAGAAAGAAAAGGCTCCTCTTCTTCTTCTTCCTCTAGCTCACCATTTCCATTAATGACTTCATCTCCAACCTCCATCCATACACTCTCATGTGCCGAGAATCAATGGATGCTTGAGACAA
This sequence comes from Agapanthus africanus, assembly GCA_030015575.1. Lineage (NCBI taxonomy): Eukaryota > Viridiplantae > Streptophyta > Magnoliopsida > Asparagales > Amaryllidaceae > Agapanthus > Agapanthus africanus. Next base: position 417,586,055 of record JASDDO010000022.1, read on the forward strand.
AATGATCACACACATTCTCAACTTCACCTTGGACACGTCGGCTAGCAAACTTCGTGCCCGGGTTGCTTCGGACGAAGCGGGAGCCCGTAAAAAGACTCGAAGATGTGGTGCACTTTCCGACGAGGAGACCGGAGATTGGAGATGCCGCGAGGAGCTAGGGATGGTGGCTAAAGACCGAAGGACACGAATCGATCGGTATAGCTTTTCTAACCTTTCTCTAGTTGCTAGTTATAGGTTAATGGTTCGATCCGGGATTAAAGTCTGCGATAGCGCCAGTTTCAAGTTTTGAAAAAGTTTTCGTTTCCGCATTTTGGCCTCGGACAGACGGTCGGGGCGCTATCGTAGACGTACAGTATGTATGTATGTATGTGGATCCATTCCACGCATCAACCACTGACGCAACAACATCATGCATGTAAATATCATAAAGGAGTGTGCATGAAAGTATGAGGATATATATATATATATATATATATATATCAACGGTGTCCCTCCCGACATATCAATCATGGAACCTGAGTTCCTAGCATCGACACTCGAAAACAACATGAAAACCGTGCCCAGCATCGGCACGTAAATCCTCATATATCGGTTCTGTCAGTCCGGATCGGCCCACGGGCTCCGTCTGCAGAATCGGCCCTCGGCCCCAGCAGTACGGTTCGGCCCGTATCCATCTTGCTACTCCAGTCGGTATCCTCCGGATAACCGCCGAGTCCAAATACTATCACCGGCAGGTAGTGCTCCCCTGCCGGGCTCACCGTCTAACATATACGAGTCATCTTGCCCCGGGGTACCTCACCCGGTCCACCATGTACCCGCAGACGGTGCCTACCGCTCCTCGAATCGGGTTTCACATACCACTCTCAGATCCGAGAAAACACATGGTGGACGCACTGAAATATCATATCAAGAGAAACCGGGTTTTTAAAACAGTACATGCTTTCTTTTGAAATAGCCACAGTTCTCAAATCCAGAAATCCCATGAAAACATCACATCTCAATGCGTAAAATCATAGAGCATGATGCATGCGACATATAATAGAAATGTGAGCATACCCGTGTATCATGCAATATGGAATAGTGATATGACATATTAAGGGAATACCGCTCTTTTAAAAAGATTCCAGTTTGTAAATTATAACATACGGTTCCCAATCTCCTAATAAAATCAGTTATCTATGTAGGTACAATATGTATATGCGCAAGTATAGATGTACCAATGTATGTGTGCATAAATGTGAATATATCAATGTATATGTGCACCAATGTGAGTATATCAATGTATGTGTGCACCAATGTGAATATACAATGTGTATGTGCGCAAGTATGAATATATCAATGTATACGTGCACTGATATGGATATACAAGTGTGTATATCCGCAAGTATAGATGTATCAATGTATATGTGCAAGCAGGTTATGCGAAGAGTCATATCATAATGCAGCGATCCTACTGTGTAGTGAGATGGCAATTATCGATGATGAAGTGTGTGAGCCTATAAAATGTGTACGTGTAACATACGCATCATCGATAATGGTGCAGGTGTACTATCACAGGTATATGCGATGCAATAATAATATCATGAATGCAGCATAAGGTAAATCATCAGCTAAAAGCTATAAGGTATATGTAACTATCATATGTCCGAGTCGGTGAATCTATCAATCGACATCTAGCCCAGTAACATCGCGTACGGTATAATTCATCGTACGGCAACCTCTAGTCAAGGGTAAGGATCAATCATCAAGTCAAACTCATCACGCACGGAAAATCATCGTACGGTGGCATTAAACTAATAGGGATCCTATCATCCTATACGACAAATGAGGGTACGGCCTAATATCACATACGCCCTATCATCCATGATTCACAACATTCTATATATGTATGTATATCTATGTACCTATGTCCCGGTTCACATCCGCAAAAATCTCATATTAGGGGACAGGCAGGGTATAAACCATCTCGATCGACTCGCATCCGTATACCATCATATCATCATATCATCATCTCATCATATCCCTCTTATATCCTTTCATCGCATTTATAACACACATCAAATCGAATTTACATCAACATTCTATCTATACTAAACATAAGTATCTAATCTAACATACACACCCGAACCATACAATTAGATTTTTAAAGAAGCGAATCATAGTTTTGAAAATAGGGGTTACGGTGTTTTTAAGAGAAGATATCATTTGAAAATCCGCAACATCCCTCAAGGTATATGTTTAAAAGATACATATGATTCTTCGGTTTAGAAAAAGGTATGGTTTGGATGACGCATTTACAACGACTATCTAGTCCTACAGTACCCTAAACGGCAAAACCGCTAAAAGTCATCATATGATAGTAGTAACATATCACTTCTAACTATTCTCTAGTTTCTAATATGGTTTCATAGCTATCTCATTCTAACCCTAGTTTCCTAATCTAGGTTTCCTAACCATACTCTATAAATCGGTTTTCCATCAAAAAGTTGCGGGGGTGCTATACGCCATCCACCCGACTTCCCCGGTAGATATAGATCTACTCATCGTAGTCCTCGCTCGCCGAAGTCGATGAAGCCTCGCTCCGTCGCTTCGGAATCCACGCGAAGATACCTACAATAACAACACATATCGTAACGATATTAAAATCAAGGCGGAAAACCAAAACGGCACGCGCATTGCTCGTAAGTTAGAACATATAGCTTATGAATACTGTAGGGTTCCTAGGCACACTAATGAAGTCTCACAAAGCATCAAACATGGCTAATTTAAATTTTATGAGTGCCGAGAAACCCTAACACGGATCGTTAACTAGATAATGAGGCGATGCGATGCAAGTAAACGAATTTTAACTAAAGGAAAGAAGCTACAACCTTTGTAGATCCGATCCTCCATGTCCTAGGCTCCGTGATGAGGTCCCTCCGCTGTCCAAATCAAATACATGACTCTAGCATCGGCTTCATCGGAGAAAAGGGCGGACTTGGTCATCGGTTCGATACCGCAGATGATCTACGTCGAGGCATCACAAGATCAAGCTCCCAATTCACCAAGTCATGAAACTTGTGAAGAAAACACACTCTACTACTTGGCAAGAGGTAGAGGATGAAGAAATAGGAAGTGGGTAGACTTAAGAATTGGATTTCTCACTCATTTTCACTAGTTGCCATTGATGGTAGCTAGGTTTTCTTTCTTGCTCAAGATGAAGATGAAGAAGAAAGATATGATAAGTGTTATTCTAAAAAGAAAATAAAAACAACACTTATCATTTACTAACCTTGGTTGAGTGTAGAGAATAGACCATGGTTAGTTTTAATGGTTAGGGTTAAGCATGAGACAAGAATGGTGGATTTGGTCAAAGCTTCATGAAGCTTCAACTAGCAAACAAAAACCCCACCATTCTTTCTTTATCTTTTCCAAAATAAGAATTATAAATAAATAGATAACAAAACCCTAATCATTAGTTTAACCATGGCTTAATTCTTTACACTTAACCAAGTAAACATGTATCATCAAACATGATACAATCAAGTGCACAAAAGTATATCACATATACAACTTGCATAATTCAAGTGAGAAAATCCATTTAAAGTGAACCAATACTAGTTAATGCAAAGTAATATATCAAATATATAATTATGCATTAAATCATTGAATCAATACTTGATTTAACGATCCGGTCATATCGCATATAACCGACTAATATCAAATGTATTGGCTTATCGAATCAATCCATGATTCGATAACTAGGTTATATCGCATACAACCAATCGATACTTTCATCGCGAGAATGAAATACGGTATCACATACACGCATTATTCTCGGTCCTGCACATATCTCATATGCGCTCCTATTTCGTTTCGCTTGAGCCAGGAAACCTCTGTGTAGGACTCTAAAGACTCGTCAATACGCCGGCAGCAGGTGATGATCATATCAAACACCCACAAGCCGCAAGCGGTCTGCTAAACGTAACGGCCACCCGGGTATTGAGCGATCAGAAGATCGACGAGCAAGCTCGCTCAAACTCCTGTGAATCCAACCAGTAACACTTACCGTACAGTCCGGTCTGTTCGTCTGATATGTCGCATATCTCGCCTAGGGGTGGTAAACGTCAGATCCCAGTAGCTTGATAAGTCATGCCGACGTGAGGTCCATAACATTCGTGAAACTACTGATAACTCTTACCAGTATATCACTGCAACCCTGGCCAGGGATTTCCTGTTATGGCCAGTCGAGCATAGCACAACATCAACCCCCAATACCGGGAGAGACGAATCCCCTCCTATCGCTCATTGCCTCCATGTGAATCGGGACTGTACCCAAAAACCACCTGTTTGCACAACTCAGTAGAGCCATGGTAGGGTGGAAATCAAAGCACAGTGGGAGACACACAAGACTCTATGACGATCTCGGGTCAACAGACTAAGCTGTACCAGTGTCACCAGAGAACTGCCATCTGACGTGAGGTATAATACCATCTGGGAGTTCTCGGCGAGTTTGTTCAGTGTACCCAGTCTCCACTGAGCACCTGCATACCATCTCCGATGTCAAACACCAATGGATATGGGATCATCCATCGCCCATCACATGGGTCGAGAAGATATACGCTAGTCTACTCTGGAATATCGATGCCCCGTCTCGATATTCCCACGACTAGGAACAAAGAAGGATGTACTCATTGACTACCCAGGCCCTACTAGTATGATCTTCATCATAGTCCTGGAAGTCGAGTACACATCCTAAGGGCTTTATCAACATGTAATCAGAGAGACAGAAAGTATACATGTTAAGATAAAGAGCAACCAGATAGCGTACTATCATGTCTAGCAAGAAAGTCCTACCTATATATGTCCCAGCATCCACTACAATATACATCCAATGTACAGTAATGGCCTCTAGGGCATACATATAACTAACAAATACAAAATCAATCAAACAACCCTTGTTGTCGATGTACAAACATGCGACAACCAAAAACGAATCCAGATATCAAAACTCATCATTTCAGATATGGAAAACATATCCTAAATCATACACAAGTATTCCCAGATTTTGACTCAGGTTAGATAAATCTAAGCAAACAAGTCTAGGGTGATGTATATAGTGCATGTAAGCTACTGAACCAACCTAGGCCCCTACCCTCACCAAGTGGCCGGCCCCTATACCCAAAATTCCGAGCTCGCCGGCCAGGGGGTCTCTGTTTGGGTTCATCAGGTCAGAGTGGTCTCCTAGTAGTATATCTAGGCCCCTAGTATTGTTTGGTTGTCTCAGAAAGTCCCCCAGGTCAACCCAGATTCACAGCAGGCACACTAAAAGTCACAAAACCAATACGGAACAAATCCTAAGTTCATGCATCGGGTTCAGGTCTATGGCTCAGGTCAGGAATCGTGTCACCATATCATGTAAACACTCCTAACAGCTCCAAGATTTTACCTATAGTCAATACAGAAAAATCCAGTAGGGCCAAATTCCCATAAACACCTTCAGGTAACTACCCTACAAAGTCCAAACCCTAACTCTCCAACTCACCCGGGGTCGCCGGAATTTTCCCAATGGTCGCCGGCCAAAACCGGTGGGTATGGGATAGGGTTTCAGGTGAACACTCTAGGTCTTGAGCACAACACTAACACATTGTTTGTTTTCCCAGTGAATGCTCGGGGTCACAGCAGGTCATGGATAGCACAAAACGACACTAAAACACGATACCTCACAAAACTAATCTAAAGGGAAGAAATTATACCTCATTTGGTCCCTTCTAGGCAACACTAACTTCCCAACGCCGTCAAAATCCCTCTTTGCTCGTTTCAATGTGTAGAGGGAGAGATGAAGATTATGTTTTGTGAAGGGAGTGTAGGGTTTTGGGGATTGTTTGGAGATAGATCTAGGGTTCTTTGAGGAGGGTTATGGGGTTGAGGAGATGAAGAGGGAGTTGAAAATGGTGGGGGATTGAAAATGAGGCAGCAGCCCCCTCCCTCTCTCTCACTAATATTCACTCTTTCTCTCCCCAAGGTATACCTAACCCGCTCATTATGTCCCCTTTGACTTTTTCCTTTTCCCCTTTCCTTTTTCTCACCAAAAACACATACACCCATATAAAACCATAAATGAAATAATATGTAACCAAATGAAACATGTCATGGTGCACTAACCATGAAAACTGTACAAACACGGATTTGGCTTAATCGCGATTAGCAGTGCACTAATCGGGTTTTTATCAAAACTGCGTATAATAAATTTTAAAATTGCCAAATCCGTTAAATATATTTTTAAATGAATAAATCATTTTAATTTCCATTTATTTCACAAATATTTGTATATATTTATACTCTTTTTTAAAAACCCTAATTTCGCAAATCGGGCAGTTTTCGGGAAATATATTATTTTAATATTAAATTCCCCAAAATAATATTTTATATTTTCTGAAATGTTACAGAATTCCCCCCTTAGATAAATTCGGTCCCCGAATTTAAATTTAAACCCCCGAAATATAAAACATTTCAATAATCAGCTCAAATCACGGGGCTCCGAAATCATGGAAAACACAGAAATAACATAACGTGTCAAGTGCGCATGAAAACGAGTACAAAACTCAAAATCAACTCCGTCAAGCGTCACGCAAATCATCAGATTTGCGTGCATATCCTCGGAGTTACAATAGAGATGCAGATCTCGAAATCCACTACCGAAATCCAACATACACTAGTCAAATAGTATAATACGTATATAGTACGCATCTTTGAAAACTCCAAAACCGGAATAAAATACATGCAAAAATCTTTTCTAAATTTCCGTGTGATGCGTAACTCACGGCATAAGTGACGGACGCTCATTTTAAAATAATAATATATGTCCATATACATTTTGCTAAATATACGTTCCGTCGTTTTGAAAATATCCCAAAAGGTTTTCCTATAAAAATATCCGCGTCGCCCACGGACACGTAGGAAAATAGCGAGACTATAGATCCTCTTGAAAACCCTTTTGGTAATCTTTTACTGCATGCAGAGTACTCAGGTACTGTCCTCAGATCAGTCCTGTTTGGCTACTACACAATATAGTGCCCAACATAAAAACAAAGTGCTCAAAAGCAAAATCTGTTAGTTATGTATATGCCCTAGAGGCCATTGTTGTACATATGATATATATTATGATGGATGCTTGGATATATACAGAGAGTACTTTCTTGCTCGTCATGATAGTACGCTATTTGGTTTCACTTTATCTTAACATGTTGACTTGTATTGGTTTACTGTCTTTCTCTCACATGTTGATAAAGCCCTTAGGATCTGTACTCGACTACTGGGATTATAATGAGATCATACTAGTGGGGCCACGGTAGTCGATAAGTATATCCTACAAATGTTCCTAGTCGAGGGTATATCGAGACGGGGCATCGATACACCAGAGTAGACTAGCGTATACGCATCTTGACCCATATGTTGGGCGATGGATGATCCCATATCCATCGATGTTTGACATCAAGGATGGTGTACGGGTTCGCAGAGGAGACTGGGTACACTGGACGGACTCGCCGAGAACTCCCAGATGGTGATATACCATACGTCAGATGGAAGTTCTCCGGTGACACTGGTACAGGGTAGTCTGTAGACCCGAGATCGTATAGAGTCTTGTGTGATTCCCACTGTGCTTTGATTTCCACCTTACCACGTCCAAGAGGGCGTGCAAACCGGTGGCTTTTGGGTACAGTCCCGAATCATATGGAGGCAATGAGCGATAGGAGGGGATTCGTCTCTCCCGGTATAGGGAGTTGATGTTATGCTGTGTTCGATTGGCTATAACTGGAAGTCCCTGGCCAGGGGTGATATAGAGATATACTGGTAAGTGTTACCAGTAGTTTCTCGACCTGTTATGAGCCTCACATCGACACGACATATCGGTTATTGAGGTCTGACGTATACCACCCCTAGACTTGATATGCGACATATCAGACGAACAGACCGGACTGTACGGGAGTGTTACTGATTGGATTCACAGGAGAATGGACAGGCAAGCTTGTTGATCTTCTGATCGCTCAATACCTGGGTGGTTGTTATGTTTAGCTGACCGCTTGCAACTTGTGGGTGTTTGATATGATCATCACCTGCTACCGGCGTATTGACGATTCTTTAGAGTCCTACACAGAGGTTTCTTGGCTCAGGCAAAACGGAGTAGAGGCACATATGTGATATGTGCAGGACCGAGGATAATGCGATATGAGATACCGTATTATATTCTCGCGATATTGAGATATGAACCGTGACATTGGATCAAGTGTTGATTCGATGAATCGGTACATGATATATTAGTCGGTTATATTCGATATAGCCGGATCGTCGGATCAAGTGTTGATTCGATGATTTAATTTATATAATATATATGATATATTGTATTACATTATCTAATATTGGCTCGCTTTATTATTTCATTTTCTCACCGGATTAATACATTAATATATATGCGATATATGTTAATTGTATTATTTTCTTTTGTTGCAAATATATAATATATATGTGATATATATTATTGTGACATGATATGATTTATTATGAAACATGTTTAAGGATAATAAAAAGAGATTAGGGTTTGATTAGGGTTAGCTCTTTCTTGATTATTCTAGAAGGATTTTCTTTTGTCTTGGTTAAGATATTATGGTTGATACTTATCCTTGACTCATACTTAACCTAACCAAACCCTAGCTCTAGTTTATTCTCTACAAAGGTTTAGCCTCTCATCCTTGACCATGGTTCAATAATCAATCATATACTCTTATCTACTATTCGTCACAAAAGGATTATTCTCATTATTCTTCATCTTCTTCTCTTTTGAGTTTGAGAGAGAGCTCACTTGTGATTTCTTTTGTGATGAGTTCTTGTGAGAAAATGATATAAAAAGAAAGCATAAATACTACTCCATCATCCTCATCTAATCTAGCCCATTAGATTAGGGTGTTCACCTCATTAGAGTGAGAAAGCTTGGGTTATAGCAACTTCGACGTAGATCATTGGAGAAGCGGAACACTTCAAGCTAGCATGGATCGTTCGAGTCGTGGAGCCTCTCTTGAGTCCGGGAGATCGTGGATCGCGGCGAAGGGACCTCTACTCGGAGCTTGTGAAGCGAAAGATCGGACTAAAAAGGTTGTAATCCCTCACACTTAGGTTTAAAGATATTATCTTGCATGTTAAACCCTAATAATCTAGCAAAGATCCCGTCTTTGGGTTGTTCGGCACATCTAAAATTTTATTCGGGCATGTTTGATGCTTTATGAACCTTCACAAGAGTGCCTAGAAACCCTACAGTGGTATCAGAGCTACTAGGCATTGGATGTCGACCTATGGGGGGTTCTCACTGTGTGACAATGTGGCGAAGCATAGGCTCTTACCCCCAGGGTGTCCCGAGACCGGAAGGTGTTCCGGCGGGTTGTAGTCCTCGCGAGGGGGCATGCGTAAAAAGTAGTTGCTGAGGGACCCGTTGGTGCCACGGTGACCCCATTGGATGGGGTGGCTGCCTGCCCTACAGTGGTATCAGAGCCTAGCTAGAGTATTAGGCGACATGTTTACGAAGTTAAAACTCCGATCGAACCCGGACCGACAAAAATGAACCCCTCTATGGATATTTTTCAAAAATGCGATTTTTTCTGAATTAAAAATACCTGAAAAATACATCAGACAAAAATAAGAATAATTGTGAAATACGAAGAATTGATCCGTACAGACGACCGCGGAATCGCGGCCGTACCCTGCTTGGGCCGCGGTTCCGCGGCAGTACTGTTTGATGTGACAAGTTTAATTTCACAGTAATTCTTTTTTAATTCTTGTAAGGTTTCTGGTATTTTTATTTTTACTCAAGTGTTGAATATTCTGGGGTTTATTTTGTAATCGTAGATTCGATCGGAAAATTTAAATTCGTTATAATTTCCGGATATTTAGAAACTGTTAAAATGTTCGAACGGATATCATTAACTCAATTTTTCCCGGCACGAAAATCATTCAAGTGTTGAATTTTTCTCGGGTTTAAATCTTTCGGAAAACCGTGCATGTGACGCGATGGACCCTCTAGAAGACAACAAACCTTAACTCGATTATGTGACCGTCTTGAACTGCCTTTTGAACCTTCGGGTTTGGGGCAGTACGGTGTGCCACATGTGAGGCGTTGGCTTGACTCTTCTACGGCTGGACCGCTGCTACTGTGACGTATTCTGGAACTTTTGAACTCCGCTCAAGTGTTGAGCTATTTAGGAAATCTTGGGTATTTGATTATTCGATCGGAAAGTTTAATACTATCTATTTATCTAGAATGTGATACAATATGTGGAATTCATAGAGTTAGGCATGAAATGAGAAGTATGTGATATTTCGGATTTACGATGTCTAAAGTGATTGTGGATTCCAAATATTGTAGTTTTACAATTTCTTTTTTGTGACCGTAAGTGTAGTATGTAGTTGTATTGCCGGTTTTCGTTGCTATACGACAACGACGATCGGTGTATGCATACTTACTTACGTTGATGATATGTGATATTATGTGTTGCTGTGATATGTTATATTGGATCGTCGTGTTCTGAATAGCCGGGGGTTTTATGTGAGATGAGGGTTTTTATTTTCATTCATGTAAAATTCAATTGTATGTAATATTCTTTTATTGGGGCACTTCCAGGATGAGGTTGATACCACCCTTGTATATTATTTACTTTTCCGCATTAGGTAGACCCAAGGAGGGGAGCACAAGTAACCGGGTTTTAGGGTCCAGTGGGAGGCTATCTCGAGGAGTCGAGACCGGGTCTCCTAACCCTAGAATTGGCAGTGTTACTTGCCGCTCTCGTAGGGGTCTAGGGATGCGGGTTTGGCTATTCATCGCGACCGTGGAATCCGTGTTTTAGACCGGCTCGTATTGAAAACACGGACATCCTAGTATATCCAATATTTCATATATGTTCTTCTGCTGCAATGTTCTGTGATGAGATCATATTACTGCCTGAAACGAATGCTTATACTATATATATATATATATATATGCTGATATATAAATATTACTGCTTTCGTTTCTTCTGTGATGCTTAAGAAGCATAAGCTGATGGGATTTTTTATTAATGAGATTAATAAAGAGAAAAGAAACCTAAAAGATGTTGTAGAATCAAAACTTTATAAAAAAGGGTAGCTACAGTTTTGCTTTGCATAGCAGTATATATGATATACCCTGCACCTTATTCGATGAGGAAAGAGCCGAGACCCCTTCACCGTGAGTGAACTTTTTAGCGAAACTGGCAGATGCTACAAAACTCGGTTTGTCTTTTGATTGCTTTTAGTGTTTTGCTTTGCACAGCGATATATATGATATGTCCTGCACCTTATTCGATGAGGAAAGAGCCGAGATCCCTTCACCGGGAGTGACCTCTTTAGCAAAACTAATGAAAGCCTCAAAAACACTCCATTTCAAAATTTCACTTGATTCTATGACGATATCAAGTTCATTACGCAATAGGTTTTCAGAAAAACCTGTCGTAGCCCTCCGTCATTTCAGATAAAGACTATTTAGTATTCGTACTGCGATTGTTGACCTCTGTCAAGGCGTAGTGTGCGGTAGCTGACTAGTAATTATCTATAAAGCATGTGATGTGATTGGATTAGGGTAGTCGTACAACCTTGTTAACCTCTGTCAAGGGTCGTGCGAGTGGGTTTGATTCAATCAAGAAATGATTGGTTGAACTTGACTAGTGCACTATGGTTTGTTGACCTTTGTCAAGGTCATAGCACACTAGGGTCAAAATATTATCGGGAATTTCAAGTGTTGAAATTGGCAATGAGATTGCATACCTCCTATGTGTTGGAGATAGTGCCCTCATAGTCAATTATTGGATCGCAGGTACGTGATTGCAATGATTGCGGAGGACCTATACCGGTAGGACAGTCTTACTCGAGATGATAGTATGCTATCTGGTTTGCCTTTATCAGTCGTGTACATGATCAGGTGACTGATTATATGTTACACTTTGATAGAGCCCTTAGGATCTTGCTTTACTACCAACAGTATGATGGCGATCATATACGTGAGAGTTGGGTGGTTTATATGCATATCCTTAATTGCGGTCCCTAGTCGTGGGAGTTTCGAGACAGGGCATCGATACTCCGGAGTAGACTAGTGTGTACAGTCGAGACCCCGACGAGGGGCGGTGGCCGGTCTCACAAGCCACTGATGTCAGTTGGATCACCTAAGATGTATACAGGTGCTCATTGGGTTATGAGTACACCAGACAGGACTCGCCGGGAATCTGCTAGTTAGTACTATATCTATCGTCAGATAGCAGTTCCCTGGTGACATGTGTACAGGTTAGTTCATCGACCTGAGGTCGTCATTTGTCTCGTGTGAGTTCCCACTGTGCTTTGATTTCTACCCTACCACGGCTCAAAGGAGTCGTGCAAACAGGTAGTTTTTGGGTACAGTCCCGAGCCATATGGAGGCACGTGAGCGGATCGGCAGGGGATTCGTCTCTCCCGGTATTGGGGGCGAGGTCGTGCTGTGTCTAGGAGAGCCATTACACAAAGTCCATGGCCATGGCAGGAGATTTACTGGTAGGTACTCCAGTAGTATCTCAGGGTGTTATTGGGCTACACTCCGACACGACTTATACTGCTATTGGCGGTCTGACGTTACTAGCCCCCTAGGCAGATATGTGATACTCATAGACGAACGGACCGGACTGTATATACATTGTCACTGTTAGGCTCAGTAGGGTTTCTGGATGAGTTCGCTCATCAGCCTCCCTTGAGGTCAGTCCATGGGCAGCCGTTACGCATTGCTAGTGCCGCTAACGGTTTGTGGTTAAACCCACTGCCAGGGTACTGACGAGTCATTAGAGTCCCCCACAGACAGTTTCCCAAGTTCGGGCGAAACATTGTAGAGGCCGTATGGTTTTATGGCAGGGTTCGGAAAATGCACGTGCGTTTACGCACGTGTTATTTTTCGGGCAGATGATTCTGGTCGGCTTTGGTTTAAGCCGGATCCGAGTATTATATTGAGTAGGTATAATATCTTTGTCTCAGTTGCATTTGTATTCGTTCGTAATACAAATGCGGGTATATTTATACAGTTACAGGGTTATCCTGAAAGTCGTTTCAGGATCACTTTTGGAAGTTGCCAGTTTCCAGTTTTCTATCAGCCGTCTTTTAACATTCGGTTAAAGACGGATTTATCTTTTCTTGGATGAGGGTGAGTCAGTGTTTCTAGAAACTTCTAGAAGTGGTGATGAGGCTAGTGAGTCATTAGAGCTTTAATTGTGCATTTAATGAAAGGATAACTAAGGTTAATGAGTCATCCTTTACATTAATTCTTTTTGTTTTTGCTTTGATATTTTGATTTAGATCTTTTTGCTTACACTCACCCCCTTTGCTCCTACACTCACCCTCCTCATTCTACATATATTGGCCGGCCATTATTTGTGTTAAAGAGAGAGATTGATTTCATTTTTGGAGAAAAAAGACTATGGTTTAGGGTGCATGGAAATTTCATTACCTCTTTCATTCCATCACCCGATAAAATGGCAACTTCATTAACCGATCATCCACGGACTTGGACGAAGTGAGACAAAGTCATCTACTCATTCTCTACATCATTCTTGGTCGTCTCTTTTAGCAAACTTGACGACCGAGTTGCCTCAAGTCAGAGGCGGGAGCCCGTTTAAAGAATCAGTGACGTGGTGCCACCTAGACGAGCAGATCGGAGATCGACGAGATCGGAGCAGCCGCAACGGAGCGTGGGATGATGGTTAAAGAATGAAGGACTCGAATCGTTCGGTATAACCTTTCTACACTCTTTACAGTTTGTTAGTTTAGCAATAATGGCAGATCCGGGTTAAAGTATACGATAGCGCCAGTTTAAAAAGTTTTTTGTTCCGCATTTGGCATCTGTAGACGGCCGGGGCGCTAGCGTAGACTTACACTATGAGATAGTTGGATCCCGATACCCACTGCGAGTAAGTGTTACTCCTGGAAGAGTTTTACACAGGACAATTAGCCGATCAAGTAGGTGTCTAGAAAAGTGTTAACGGGGTTACGCCTCTGGGAAAACGAGGTTTACTTTAATTAGGTCCGTGCGAAAGCACGGGGAACCTCCCTCAAGTACCGACACTGATCTGGCTGAAAGATTGACGAAATTGTAGGGTGTAATTAATCCCGGCTAATCTTACCTTTTAGGGTTTGAAGGAAGATTTGATAAAAACAGTGGGAGACATCCTGATTAGATAAGATAATAACCAATCTAATCTTGCAAGAGCATACGCTAAAGTGTTTTCTTCTCTCTCTCTCCAGGTAGCGACCATGTCAGGCCATAATCAAGATAATAATATGGATGTATTGACTGAACCCGCTTATTATACTGAGCAGGGGAACGTTGGACCCGTTCTTTCTTATAAGAGTTATAAGACTGAATAGGAAATAAGAGAATATCTGGATTCTCAAGCCGCCCAAAAGAACATGCATGTTGATGCATCTTCTTCAGGTGTATTAGTTATTGAGAACTGTTTCTCAGTTCACCCTACGTCCTGGGTATTAGATACCGGATGAGGATCCCATATATGTAAATTGTTACATTGGCTACGTAAAGGTAGAGAACTGGGAAAAGGTGATCATTCCGTTCAAGTAGGGAACGGTGCAAGTATTGCAGCCAAAGCAGTTGGCGAATATCACCTAGTATTGCCAAGTCGTAATACACTGATTCTAAATGAGTGCTATTATATACCGAACATGATGTGCAACATTATATCAGTTTCTTTATTAAGTAAAGAAGGATATAATTTTGTAGTAAAGGATAATGTTATGAACATATTCCTAGATCAAAAGTTGATTGCATCAGGCTCGTTACATAATGGCATATTCATTTTAAATCATAATACAGTCCTCAATATACAAAACGCACACAAGAGGAAAAGATCAGAAATGAACGAATCCTTCTTGTGGCATTGTAGACTTGGTCATATCAATGCGAAACGACTGGCTAAGTTACATAAGGATGGTTATTTGAATCCGTTCGAATTATCATCTTATGATACTTGCCATTCATGTCTCAAAGGAAAAATGACCAAAGCTCCGTTTAGTGGACACGGAGAAAGAGTTACTGAAGTCTTAGGACTGGTACATAGTGATGTATGTGGTCCCATGTCTAGGCATGCGAGGAACGGTTCTTCCTACTTCATTACATTCACTGACGATCTCTCTAGATTCGGACATGTGTTTCTAATGAAACACAAGTTTGAAGCTTTTGAGAAATTCAGAGAATATAAGCACGAAGTAGAAAAACAAACGGGCAAAAGTATTAAGATCCTTCGATCTGATCGAGGAGAGAATAATTAAGCAATGAGTTCCTAGATTATCTAAAAGAGAATGGGATTCTCTCTCAGCTTACTCCTCCTTATACACCACAGCACAACGGTGTATCGGAGCGGAGGAATCGCACCCTATTAGATATGGTGCGCTCTATGATGAGTACAGCTGAGTTACTTATTTTCTTCTGGGGGTATGCTCTTGAGACAACAGCATACCTATTGAATCAAGTTCCAACTAAATCTGTACCTACCACACCATATGAGATATGGAGTGGGAAGAGACCATGTCTTAAACGAGTTAAGATATGGGGTTGTCTGGCCTATGTTAAAAGGAAAAATCCAGACAAACTCGAGGCACGGTCAGTTCTATGTAAGTTTGTATCCTAAACATTCAAATGGATATTTTTTCTACCACAGTGAACAACAAAAGGTGTTTATTGCTCAACATGCCACCTTTTTAGAAAAGGAATTTCTTGCAAAAGAGATTAGTGGCTCTGAGGTAGAACTGGAAGAAGTTCCAGCAACACAAACTGTAACTGAAGATTTAGTGGAACCAGAGGATTCGGTAGTACCCGACGAACCCCAGCCTCTCCGCCGATCTAGTAGGGTTTCTCGTCCACCTGAGAGATACTACGGTTTTCTCATTGATGGTGGAAGCGAGAATTGCATCATGGAAGATGATGACCAGACTAGTTTCGAGCAGGCCATTACGAGTGGTGACTCTGTGAAATGGCTGGATGCAATGCGATCTGAGATGGAATCCATGTACTCCAATAAAGTATGGACTTTGGAAAATGCTCCTGAAGGGGTAAAACCCATTAGGAGCAAGTGGATTTTTAAAAAGAAATTTGGTGTAGATGGAAAAGTTGAGACTTTCAAAGCTAGACTTGTAGCAAAAAGTTTTCGTCAACGACCAGGTGTGGATTATGACGAAACCTTTTCTCCAGTGGCTATGCTTAAGTCCGTCCGGATCTTACTTGCCATTGCTGCATACCATGACTACGAAATCTGGCAAATGGATGTTAAGACCGCCTTTCTAAATGGTGATTTAGAAGAGTGCATGTACATGACTCAGCCAGAGGGCTTCGTAGATAGTGGGAGCAGCGGAAAGGTGTGCAAACTGCTTAAATCCATTTATGGGTTAAAGCAAGCATCACGGAGTTGGAACATCTGTTTTGATGTAGTAGTCAAAGAGTTTGACTTCATCAAAAACATAGATGAACCTTGTATCTATAAGAAGGTAGCAGAGAGTAAGGTTGTCTTCCTCGTATTGTACGTGGATGACATACTCTTGATAGGAAATGATATTCCTATGCAGCAATCAGTCAAGCTCTTCTTATCATAAAGATTCTCAATGAAAGATCTAGGTGATGCCTCCTGCATATTGGGGATTAGGATCTATAGAGATAGATCCAAAAGGATACTGGGATTGTCCCAATCCAGGTACATTGACACCATACTAAAGAGGTTTAGTATGGAAGAATCCAAGCGTGGGAACCAACCCATGATCTCTGGACTCACTCTCTCCAAAGAGATGTCTCCCAAGACTGATTTGGAAAGAGCTCGCATGCAAGGGATACCCTATGCTTCGGCAGTAGGCTCTATCATGTATGCGATGCTATGTACCAGACTCGATGTAGCATACTCACTAAGTGTAGTGAGTCGGTATCAAGCAGATCCTGGAGAGAGTCACTGGACACCTGTGAAGAACATTCTCAAGTACTTGCGAAGGACTAGAGACATGTTCTTGGTGTATGGTAACGGAGAACTCCGGGTGGAGTCCTTTACCGATTCCAGCTTCCAAAGTGATAAGGACGACTCTAAGTCGCACTCGGGATTTGTCTTTACCCTCAATGGAGGGGCGGTATGTTGGAAGAGTTCCAAACAGGATACCGTTGCAGACTCGACGATGGAGGCTGAATACATCGCTGCCAACGATGCTGCCAAAGAGGCTGTCTGGGTTAAGAAGTTCATTAGTGAACTTGGTGTGGTTCCATCTATTGAGCATCCAATACCTTTATATTATGATAACAATGGAGCTGTGGCTTTGGACAAGGAACCCAGATCCCATCAGAAGTCCAGACATATTCTGAGCCGGTATCACCTGATCAGGGAGATAGTTGATCGCCGGGAGATCGAGGTCAGTAGAGTAGATACGAAGGATAACACTGCGGATCCACTCACGAAGGTCATTCCCCAGATACATTTTGAGAGATTATTCGGGATGCTAGGTATGAGATACTACAGCAGCTGGCCTTAGTGCAAGTGGGAGATTGTTAGTTATGTATATGCCCTAGAGGCCATTGTTGTACATATGATGTAGGGTTCCTAGGCACTCTAGTGAGGTCTCACAAGGCATCAACCATGCCAATTTCAAAAAAACGGGGTGCCGAGAAACCCTAATACGGATCGTTGGCTAGATTTCTAGGCGACAAAAGCAACTAGTTAACACTTAACTATTAGAATACGGAAATACAACCTTTGTAGATCCGGTGCTCCACCTCCATAGCTCTGCAACGAAGTCCCCTCGCTGTCCAAATGAATTCCCGGGCTCTAGCGTCGGCTTCGTCGGAGAAATGGCGAGCTAGGTCGTCGATGTCCATGCCGAAGATGATCTACGTCGAGGCATCGCTAGATCAAGCTCCACCTTCACCAAGCCATGAAAACTTATGAAGGAAATACCCTATACTACTTGGCAAGAGGTAGAGGATGAAGAAATAGGAAGTGGGTTCACTTTAGAATTGGATTCTCACTCTTTATCATCACTTGCCATTAATGGAGCAAGCTTTCTTCCATGAAGTAATGAAGAAGAAGAAGAAGAATGTTATGATGATAAGTGTTAGTCAATAATTCAAAAAGAATTATTCTTATCATAACTTGAACCATGGTTAGATGTAGAGATTTAACTCAAGTTAAATGAATGGTTAGGGTTAGAAGAAGAAGACAAAAAGGTTACATTAGTCAAAGTTGCATGAAGCTTCAAGAAGCTTCATGTAAGAAAGCAACCTTTTTATTTTCTTTTTCCCTTTTTCTTTTAATCCAAATTAAAAGATAAATGAATAAATGAAGGTATAAAAACCCTAACCATTTACTTAACCATGGAATAACTCTTTACACAAACCCTAGCAAACATGTATCATCAAACATGATACAATCAAGTGCACAAAAGTATATCACATATACAATGTGCACATCCGAGTGAGAAAATCCATTTAAAGTGAACCAATACTAGTTAATGCAAAGTAATATATCAAATATATAATTATAAATTAAATCATTAAATCAACACTTGATTTAACGATCCGTTCATATCGCATATAACCGACTAGTATCCAATGTATCGGCTTATCGAATCATTCCTTGATTCGATAACTAGGTTATATCGCATACAACCATTCGACACATTCATCGCGAGAATGAAATACGGTATCACATACAAGCATTATTCTCGGTCCCGCACATATCTCATATGCGCTCCTATTTCGTTTCGCTTGAGCCAGGAAACCTCTGTGTAGGACTCTAAAGACTCGTCAATACGCCGGCAGCAGATGATGATCATATCAAGCACCCACAAGCCGCAAGCGGTCTGCTAAACGTAACGGCAACCCGGGTATTGAGCGATCAGAAGATCGACGAGCAATCTCGCTCACACTCCAGTGAATCCAACCTGTAACACTACCGTACAGTCCGGTCTGATCGTCTGATATGTCGCATATCTCGCCTAGGGGTGGTAAACGTCAGACCCCAATAGCTCGATAAGTCGTGTCGATATGAGGTCTATAACAATTCGAGAAACTACTGGTAACACTTACCATTAAATCTCAGCAACCCTGGCCAGGGATTTCCTGTTATAGCCAATCGAACACAGCGCAACATCAACTCCCTATACCGGGAGAGACGAATCCCCTCCTATCGCTCATTGCCTCCATGTGACTCGGGACTGTACCCAAAAACCACCGTTTTGCATGCCCTCTTGGACGTGGTAAGATGGAAATCAAAGCACAGTGGGAACCACACAAGACTCTATGACGATCTCGGGTCAACAGACTACTCTGTACCAGTGTCACCAGAGAACTGCCATCTGACGTAAGGTATAATACCATCTGGGAGTTCTCGGCGAGTCCGTCCAGTGTACCCAGTCTCTACTGAGCACCAGTATATCATCTCTGATGTCAAACACCAATGGATATGGGATCATCCATTGCCCATCTGTATGGGTCGAGAAGGTACACGCTAGTCTACTCTGGTATATCGATGCCCCGTCTCGATATACCTACGACTAGGGACTTTGAAGGATGTACTTATGGACTACCATGTCCCCACTAGTATGATTCGCATCATAGTCCAGGTAGTCAAGTACACATCCTAAGGGCTTTACCAACAGGTAATAGAGAGGCAATCTGTGTACACGTTAAGGTAAAGAGCAACCAGATAGCATACTATCATGTCGAGCAAGAAAGTCCTTCCTATATATGTCCCAGCATCCACTACAATATACATCCAATGTAAAGTAATGGCCTCTAGGGCATACATATAACTAACATATGATATATATTATGATGGATGGTTGGATATATACAGAGAGGACTTTCTTGCTCGTCATGATAGTATGCTATTTGGTTTCACTTTATCTTAACATGTTGACTTGTATTGGTTTACTGTCTTTCTCTCACATGTTGATAAAGCCCTTAGGATCTGTACTCGACTACTGGGATTATGATGGGATCATACTAGTGGGGCAACGGTAGTCAATGAGTACATCCTATAAATGTTCCTAGTCGAGGGTATATCGAGACGGGGCATCGATACACCAGAGTAGACTAGCGTATACAAATCTTGACCCATATGATGGGCAATGGATGATCCCATATCCATCGGTGTTTGACATCAAGGATGGTGTACGGGTGCTCAGTGGAGACTGGATACACTGGACGGACTCGCCGAGAACTCCCAGATGGTGATATACCATACGTCAGATGGCAGTTCTCCGGTGACACTGGTACAGGGTAGTCTGTAGACCCGAGATCGTCATAGAGTCTTGTGTGATTCCCACTGTGTTTTGATTTCCACCTTACCACGTCCAAGAGGGCATGCAAAACGGTGGCTTTTGGGTACAGTCCCGAATCACATGGAGGAAATGAGCGATAGGAGGGGATTCGTCTCTCCCGGTATAGGGAGTTGATGTTGTGCTGTATTCGATTGGCTATAACTGGAAGTCCCTGGCCAGGGGTGATATAGAGATATACTGGTAAGTGTTACTAGTAGTTTCTCGACCTGTTATGAGCCTCACATCGACACGACTTATCGGTTATTGGGGTCTGACGTATACCACCCCTAGACTTGATATGCGACATATCAGACGAACAGACCGAACTGTACGGGAGTGTTACTGATTGGATTCACAGGAGAACGGACAGGCTAGCTTGTTGATCTTCTGATTGCTCAATACCTGGGTGGCTGTTACGTTTAGCTGACCGCTTGCAGCTTGTGGGTGTTTGATATGATCATCACCTGCTACCGGCGTATTGACGATTCTTTAGAGTCCTACACAGAGGTTTCATAGCTCAGGCAAAACGGAGTAGAGGCACATATGTGATATGTGCAGGACCGAGGATAATGCGATATGAGATACCGTATTATATTCTCGCGATATTAAGATATGAACCGGGACATCGGATCAAGTGTTGATTCGATGAATAGGTACATGATATATTAGTCGGTTATATTCGATATAGCCGGATCGTCGGATCAAGTGTTGATTCGATGATTTAATGTATATAATATATATGATATATTGTATTACATTATCTAATATTGGCTCGATTTATTATTTCATTTTCTCTCCGGATTAATACATTAATATATATGCGATATATGTTAATTGTATTATTTTCTTTTGTTGCAAATATATAATATATATGTGATATATATTATTGTGACATGATATGATTTATTATGAAACATGTTTAAGGATGATAAAAAGAGATTAGGGTTTGATTGGGGTTAGCTCTTTCTTGATTATTCTAGAAGGATTTTCTTTTGTCTTGGTTAAGATATTATGGTTGATACTTATCCTTGACTCATACTTAACCTAACCAAACCCTAGCTCTAGTTTATTCTCTACGAAGGTTTAGCCTCTCATCCTTGACCATGGTTCAATAATTAATCATATACTCTTATCTACTATTCATCACAAAAGGATTATTCTCATTATTCTTCATCTTCTTCTCTCTTGAGTTTGAGAGAGAGCTCACTTGTGATTTCTTTTGTGATGAGTTCTTGGGAGAAAAAGATATAAAAAGAAAGCATAAATACTACTCCATCTTCCTCATCTAATCTAGCCCATTAGATTAGGGTGTTCACCTCATTAGAGTGAGAAAGCTTAGGTTATAGCAACTTCGACGAAGATCATCGGAGAAGCGGAACACTTCAAGCTAGCATGGATCGTTCGAGTCGTGGAGCCTCTCTTGAGTCCGGGAGATCGTGGATCGCGGCGAAGGGACCTCTACTCGGAGCTTGTGAAGCGAAGGAGCGGACTACAAAGGTTGTAATCCCTCACACTTAGGTTTAAAGATGTTATCTTGCATGTTAAACCCTAATAATCTAGCAAAGATCCCGTCTTTGGGTTGTTCGGCACATCTAAAATTTTATTCGGGAATGTTTGATGCTTTATGAACCTTCACAAGAGTGCCTAGGAACCCTACAAAATCAGCCTCAAAAGGCGTATCCAATAATCACATGCGTCTGGTGCGCATGGAAATCAAATCCAAATACAGGTGCCACAATAGGTACAAAGAAAATCTAGGTGCAACGGGTGTGCACAAAAACATCTGTCCACTGCAATGGTGTGCATGACAACAATATCGGGTGCATTTGATATGCACAAGAGTCCAATCA
Source organism: Agapanthus africanus (assembly GCA_030015575.1). Classification (NCBI taxonomy): domain Eukaryota; kingdom Viridiplantae; phylum Streptophyta; class Magnoliopsida; order Asparagales; family Amaryllidaceae; genus Agapanthus; species Agapanthus africanus. The sequence continues at coordinate 417,608,260 of JASDDO010000022.1, forward strand.
GGTGTACAAGGTGCACAAAACAATATCGAGTATTAAAATCTAATCGACGGTATATAACACATTTCAATCCAAATCCAAATCATGTATACCATGGTATATAATCGCACAACCATGTGCATCAACGTGCACAAAAGCAATTCGAATAATAAAGTGCATGAACACTATGCCGAAAGCTTAAATCAAATCATATACATGCCCTAGGCATGAAATCACAATAAATATCTCGAATGACATCAAAACGAAGTCAGGTGCAACTGTGGTGCACAAAATACGTATCAATACACTACAAGCACATATAAGCTATACCGAGTGCAAAAATCAAATCATCCGTATGAAATCCACGAAATCATAAACACATGATACGAAGGTACAAAATCAACATCAAACGCAATAGGCATGCACAAATCGCAAATCAACACGACGGTGTATAAAATATATGTCAAGTGTGACAACTATGCGCAAAACGTAAATACCCAGTAGGTGCAGCCATGGTGCACGAAATCAATATCAGGAAACTCGTCATCAAAACTCAAATCCAAGCGATATAAGCGTGATACTCGGATCACAAACGCAAATCGCAAAAAGGACATTGAGGTACACCTCCTACAATGTCGAAAAAAATAATTTGGTGTGCCTAAAACTGGCAGGGCAAGAATATCCGCTCACCTATGCTCACAGCCTGGTGTCCTTATCTTCTCTGTGGATTACCAATCTCGCAATCCATCGGCTCATCGGCCCTGTCAGGTGTGCTAACGGGGACGATTCCGTTCTGGTACTTCTCTAGTCATCTCTCGGTCAATCATCACGACCTCTCGTAAAGTAGCACGTTGCTGGCGTCGGCCTCTGGTTCTCTGAATGCATGTGACCCATTTGATCCTGGGTGCAAATCTCATTGCAGCAGTATCCCGGAAGGAATCCTGTTCAAGGTCTCTTCCAATCTTTCCTATGCCGAACTGTACGGAGGCTGGTACTCTTACATAATCTTTTCTCGTTTTCTGGACATCTGCGTGTCCCGCACACATTTCCTCGAAAACTGGCCGTATCCAAACGCCTCTGTAAGCATATCAGGTCTCTGATCTCGAGGGATAATAGCAACAGCTCGTCAGCATCTCGCATGAACATCTGGTTCCACTTGTCTTTATCGTCTTCCACTATGATGTCACGCCATGCTATCAGCACGCTGCAACTGTTCTCGGACACGGTCAATCTGAAGTCTGTCGCACGGACTCGAAGTCACGAACTCGGTATCTTCATCACTTGGTAGAAGATATCTGGCCGAACACGTCCTCGGGAGCTCGCCCTAACCATCGGAGGAATACTTTATACTCGCCCGCTCCCGATCAACTCACAACGCATCTGGGTGAGGTCCTCTATCCGAAGCTGGTCAGCTTACTGATCTCTTATCACATGGTATCTGGACGATGTCAAACTTTTCGATCGAGTCATCGAGGTCCCAAAATTTCCAAAAGGCTCAACACCTGAGCGCAGTCTAAAAATATCTGGTACATACCACAGCACCTCTGGACCAGCCATAGAAGGACAAACCCAAGCCTCAATGATGGCACCGCTAAACTGCCACAAACCCTAAGGTTCAAAGCGGTTCCATGGTCATCATGTCGAGTTAGGGTTTCATTCTTCTAGAGGGTCCACAGAATTACCTGCATGTTCCTCCGAACACTTTAAACTTGGGAAAAATGGGTTTCTGACACTCGTTCGAACCTTTTTGCTTCGTCTATACAACATGTGAATATTCTTCGCCCGCATGCTAAACAAAGCCTCAATCCTCCAAGAAAGGCGATACATCGGTGGTCATCTCTGGCTCGGTCTGCTCTAGGTCTGAGTAAGATTCTTTCCACACTGGAAATCTTCAACTCAACTGGGCCTGCGTCAACGCATCAATCTGACGAATCACCTTCGTCTCTCAAATCGGGGTAGACTAGCTATCATCTATTGCATTTCTGCCTGGAAGCTCCGGCGATCTTAGCTTGTAAGCTCTGGAAGCGACATCCCATCATCTCAGCAACAGCCGGGTCACTTGTCTGCACGGTAGGCGACATCAAAATCTCTGAGATATGCTGTACATCAACAGTCCTCTCGCAACTGGCAGCCTCTGTCAATGGCCCGATCATCCGGTGTGAAACCAAGCACTCGCATCCACAAGAGGTCACAACAACAATAGTAACTTGAGACATTCCCACGTCACCAGAAAACACAATGGTCGGACCTCGTACCAGACGAGCTCGCCCTGACCGTAACACTAGCTGTTAGTTATATGTATGCCCTAGAGGCCATTACTGTACATGCGATGTATATTGTAATGGATACTTGGACGTATATAGTGAGGACTTTCTTGCTCGACATGATAGTATGCTATCTGGTTGAACTTTATCTTAACATGTACTCTGATTGTCTCTATGTTACATGTTGATAAAGCCCTTAGGATATGTACTCGACTACTGGGACTGTGATGAGATCATACTAGTGGGGCCACGGTAGTCGACGAGTACATCCTATAACTGTTCCTAGTCGATGGTGTATCGAGACAGGGCATCGATGCACCAGAGTAGACAAGCGTATACGCATCTTGACCCATATGATGGGCGATGGATGATGCCATATCCATCGGTGTTTGACATCAAGGATGGTGTACGGGTGCTCAGTAGAGACTCGGTATACTGGACGGACTCGCCGAGAACTCCCAGATGGTATTATACCTCACGTCAGATGGCAGTTCTCCGGTGACACTGGTACAGAGTAGTCTGTTGACCCGAGATCGTCATAGATTCTTGTGTGATTCCCACTGTGCTTTGATTTCCATCATACCACGTCCAAAAGGGCGTGCAAAAAGGTGGCTTTTGGGTACAGTCCCGAATCACATGGAGGCAATGAGCGATAGGAGGGGATTCGTCTCTCCCGGTATACGGAGTTGATGTTGTGCTGTGTTCGATTGGCTATAAACGGAAATCCTTGGCCAGGGTTGCTGAAATTTACTGGTAAGTGTTATCAGTAGTTTCTCGAACTGTTATGGACCTCATATCGACACGACTTATCGAGCTACTGGGGTCTGACGTTTACCACCCCTAGGCGAGATATGCGACATATCAGACGACGAGACCGGACTGTACGGGAGTGTTACTGATTGGATTCACAGGAGAATGTACAGGCTTGCTTGTTGATCTTCTGAGTGCTCAATACCTGGGTGGCTGTTACGTTTAGCTGACCGCTTGCAGCTTGTGGGTGTTTGATATGATCATCACCTACTGCCAGCGTATTGACGATTCTTTAGAGTCCTACACAGAGGTTTCTTGGCTCAGGAAAAACGGAGTAGGAGCACATATATGATATGTGCGGGACCGAGGATAATGCGGTATGTGATATCTTATTAGATTCTCACGATATGAGATATCGGCTGGGTATATGTGATATAGCCGGGTCATCGTATTAGTCGGTTATATGCGATATAGCCGGATAGTCGGATCAAGTATTGATTCGATAATTTAATGTATAATAATATATATGATATATTAAATTACATTAACTAATATTAGCTCACTATAAGATTCTTTTTCTCACTCGGGTAATACATTGATATATATGCGATATATGTTAATTGTATTATTTTATTATGTTACAATAAATAGTATATATGTGATATATAATATTGTAACATGATATGGTTATTAATGCAACATGTTTAGTGGAGATTAAACTTGGTTAGGGTTTCATTAGGGTTAATCATTTCTAGAAGTTTCTAGAAGGTTTTCTATTTTGTTTGGGAAAAGATATTTTGCAAGATATTTCTTTAACTTAACCCTAACCCTTAACCCTAGTAAAATATCTATAATGGTTACTTGAACCATGGTTGCATTTCTAACCTTATCAAGACTATCATTATTCATCACAAAAGGAATCAATTATTATTATTATTATTATTATTATTATTATTATTATTATTATTATTATTATTATTATTATGATTATTATTATTATTATTTCTTCTTTTCATGGAAAAGCTTTCTAGGTTTTTCCTAAGTGATGAAAATGAGTGAGAATAAGAAAACAAATGAGGGAAAAAATCCTACTTCATCATCATCATCTACCCTTGCCCTTTAGATGAGAGTGTTCACTTATTTTAGGGAGTGAGAGCTTGTGTTAACGAAATTTCAAGGTAGATCATCTTTGTTATCGAAGATCGGAAGCAAGCTTGCACCTTTCTCTTCGCGAAGCCTCTCGAGAGTTCGGAACACGATGATCGAAGCGAAGGGACTTCAACACGGAGCTTAAGAAGTGAAGGACCGGATCTACAAAGGTTGTAATCCCTCTCACTTAGTGTTAAAGTGTTTAACATGCTTGTTTTCGCCTAAACTCTAGTTTAAAGATCCGGCTTTGGGTTGTTCGGCACGGCTAAATTTTTAATCGGGCATGGTTGATACCTCGTAGAATCTTGTGAGCGTGCCTAGCAACCCTACAGTGGTATCAGAGCCAAGCTAGAGCTTTAGGCGAAGTCTGAGCGAAGCTAAAGTCCGATCAAACTCCGACACACCCGAGTATACCCCTCTCTAGACATTTTCTAAAAATGTGATTTTTTATGGATTAAAAATACTCAGAAAATAAATCAGGAAAAACTAAGAATTACTGTGAAGTACGGACCATTAATGCGCTCAAATGACTGCAGAACCGCGGCCAAACCAAGGGTTTGGCGGCGCTTCCGCGGCCAAAATTATGATTTGGTCCCACGTATTTCATATATTTATTCTTATGTCCTTTCTTGTTATTGTTTTCTGGGAATTTTTTAATTCCACTCAAGTGTTGAGTTTTCTAGGGTTGTATTGGGGACTCGTTGATTCGATCGGATAATTTAACTTTGTTTAGTTTATCCGGGTAATTTTTAGAACGTGTTAAAAAGTTCGGCCGGATATTAATAACTCACTTTTTCCCCTGCCGGAAAATTTCCAAGTGTTGGATTTTTCCGTAGTTTAAGAACGTTCTAAGTCGTGCAAGTAACGCAGTGGACCCTCTAGAAGATCACAAACCTTAACTCGATTATGTGACCGTCTTGAACTGCCTCTAAACCTTAGGGTTTGGGGCAGTACGGCGTGCCATATGTGAGGCGTTGGCTTGACCCTTCTACGGCTACACCATTGGTACTATGGCATGTAATGGATATTTTTAAACTAATTTCAAGTGTTGAGAATAAATCTGGGAAAACTTGGGTGTTTGATTATTCGATCGGAAAGTTTAACATTGTCTATTTATCTGGAATGTGATACAATATTTGGAATCCACAGGTAGTTATGAGATAACTAATTTGAATATTATAAACATAGCAGTTTAGTCTCAAATGATCGGTTACCACGGAATTTTTATGTGATCAAAAGTCCGTCGCAATCACGTAGCGTACGCGGATACTCGCCGGGTAAACTTAATAGACAGTCAGGCCCCATAGCCCCGACCAAGTGACTGTAGGACAACCCCATAGCCAAAAGCATCTGTTCGGGTGCTCACGGTAGCGCTGTTCCGCCTTAGTGCAGTTCGTCGACGGCATCCGGCGGTGCGGCCGTCTACTAAAGTTTGCGACGAGCATTCGATCATATATGTCGGGAATCTTGTTGAATTGCCCGACTTAATATTGAAAAGAGTTTTCGATAATGAAACTAAAATGCGGGGTTTATAATTGTTAGGCATGCGATGTCTAAGGAATTCATTTAGTTAGGCATGCGATGTCTAAGTAGGTTGCTGATTCCAACGGTTTTAGTTTTACACTTTCTTTTCTGTGACCGTAAGCGTAGTATGTGGTGTATCACCGGCTTCGTTGCTATACATCAACGACAATCGGGATACGCATACTTGCTTACGTTGATGATATGAAATATTATGTGTTGCTGTGATATGTTATATTGGATCGTTGCGTTTTGAATAGCCGGGGGTTTTATGTGAGATGAGAGTTTTTCTTTTTCATTCATGTAAAATTCATTTGTATGTAATATTCTTTTATTGGGGCACTTCCGGGCTGAGGATGATGTCACCATTTTATATTATTTACTTTTCCGCATTAGGTAGACCCAAGGTGGGGAGCACAAGTAACCGGGTTCTAAGGTCCAGTGGGAGACCATCTCAAGGAGTCGAGACCAGGTCTCCTAACCCTAGAAATGACAGTGTTCCTTGCCGCTCTCGTAGGGGTCTAGGGATTTGGGTTTGGCTATTCATCGCGACCGTGGAATCCGTGTTTTATACAGGCTCGTACTAAAACACGGACGTCCTAGTATATCCAATATTTCATATATGTTTTTCTGCTGCAATGTTCTGTGATGAGATCATATTACTGCCTGAGACGAATGTTTATATTATATATATAAGATATATGTTATATTGCAGATTTCGTTTCAAATGTGATGCTTATGAAGCATATTAAAATGGGACTTCATTAATGAGATTAATGAAACTAAAAGAAACCTAAAGATGTTGTAGAAACTTGTTTAAAAACTGGTAGCTCTAGTTCTTGCTTTGCATAGCGGTGTTCCTTGTAGAATATCCTGCACCTTATTCGATAAGGAAAGAGCCGAGATCCCTTCACCGGGAGTGACCTCTTTAGTGAAACTAGCAGATGCTACAAACTCGGTTTGTCTTTTGATTACTTCTATAGTTCTTGCTTTGCATAGTGGTATTTGTGAAATATCCTGCACCTTATTCGATGAGGAAAGGGCCGACGATCCCTTCACCGGGAGTGACCCCTTTAGCAAAACTAGAAAAGCCTCAAAAACACTCCATTTAAAATCACTCGATTCTACAACGATATCAAGTTCATTACGTAAAGGGTTTTCTTAAAAACCTGTCGTAGCCCTCCGTCATTTCAGATAAGTACTACTTAGTATTCTTGCTGCGGTAGTTTGGCCTTCGTCAAGGCGTAGTGTACGGTAGCTAACTAGTGCTTATCTGCTAGCATATGATGCGATTGGATTAGGGTATTCGTACGGCGTAGTTTGGCCTTCGTCAAGGGTCGTGCGGGTGGGTTTAATTCAATCAGGAAATGACGGGTTGAACTTGATGTAACACTTTGAATCTTAGTTAGAATGTTTTTCGTGTTAAATTAGAAATTGTGAGTGTTTTTGTATGTGTACATAGGATTATTAGTTATTTAGTCGGGTTTACCCTAATTGGAAAATTTTCCTTTGTAGTGTACACTTGCACACTTAGCCAATTTTGTGACTTAGGACTTTTAGTGTAGCATGTTAACCATTCTTGTGTTGCATGGTTGTATTTAAACCCCCACCCATTTTTAAAACAAGTCAAATCCCTTTTAAAATCTAAATAAACAATTGAAAGCATGGTGTTAGGTAAAGAGGATTGACTTTTGACCCCATTCCCTCTCTTCTCTCTCTCTTCTCCTCACTTCAGAATTCTGCAGAATTCCAGCAGAAAACCCCCATCTTTCTCCATCTTTTCTTCTCCTTTTTCCTTTCTCTTTGATCCCTACACAAAAACCTACACAAATCAACACACATTCATCACAAAACAATGGAAAAGTGAGCTTTTTGAGGTGTTTGGAGGCAAATCTGCACACTTGATGTTAGAGCTGGGATTTTTGGTGTTTCATAGGGTCTTTTGAAGGTATTAACTCATGTTAGCACTCCATTTCCATAAACTTGTAGTATTCTTTAGCAAAAATCTCATTTTTGTGCATTTTTAGTGATATTAAAGAATATTTGTGATACATATGTTTAACTGGGATATTGTTGGCTTGGTTAACTCTATTTTGTGCTATTAGAGCCATTTAGGCCAGGTTTTGTTTCAGTTGGCACAGAAATACCATAAAGTTTCATTTTAGTGCATAAAGTGGGGTTTTTAACTAGAAATAAGGCTCTGTAGGATCTGCTACTACCCGAGATGTTTCAGAGTGAAATTGGAATTACTGTAGCATACACAGGGGGTATAGAGTGCACACACAAAACCTGGGAGTCCCTCCCCTTACCCAGGCCGCCGAAATAAGCATTCTGGCCGCAATTTGCGGCCAGATGGGGGTGTTTTGGGTTGGGGTTTAGGCCAATAGAGTCTTCTGCTATTTGTAGTATTTTGGTATATATATATTTGTAATATCTGTTCTGTATCAAAATCTGGAGTAGATTACCCTTTTTCCCGTATTTTGAAACTTTCGCGACACGCGTGATACGTGTGTGTGGGTTTGGGGTTCCAGCGTATCGCGACGCGTCAGAGTGACTTCAGGCGCGTAATCACACGTCTTAGCGTATCGCGCACACACGCGTTTGGTTCGCAATACGGGTTTCTAGTTTGACGTTAACATTACGTTTTTATGGATTTGAGCTTATGTGTGATATATTGTGTAATTCTAGGTTCGTAGGCGAGTACGATGGAGGCCGCGCAGAAGGGGAAACAAGTCGTCGTCTATACCTAGCGAGAGACTACGGTGAGTAGATTTAACATCTACGAGGATATCTCCCGCATGGCGTTCTACGTCAGGGCTGATAGGACCTTATAGCTACATTTACATACATTGACTGTTCATGGCTACTACCTTATAGCTACATTTACATACATTGACTGTTCATGGCTACTATTTAGTGCATACTGCATTCCCTGCTATATGGATATAAACTAGAATTAATAGAACACCGCACCATTATTAACGGTTCATGTTGCACGAGCACTATCCTGCATGTTACACACATACCGTTAGTAATTGCCATGACACTCACACTGTAGAATTTCCATGATCATTATGCAATAGCTCATCTTTTATGTGACTCGACATGATATTCATACTTGATGCACATATCACATCACATTGACTTGCATATTGGTTTGGATTACATGTGATTTCTGGATTTGGGAACCTTGGCTATTTCAAATATGTAATCATTTAAAAACTCGGTTCTCTTGATATGATATTTCGGTGTGTCCACCATGTGTTTTCTCGGTGCTAGAGTGATATATATGAACCCGAATCGAGGAGCTGGATGAGGCCGATTACGGGTACATGGTGGACCCGGTATGGTACTCCGGGGCGAGAACGGTTTCACTGTGTAGTAGACGGTGAGCCTGGCAGAGGTACTACTACCTACCGGTGATTGGTTGGACCTGGCAGTTATCCGGAGGATACTGATCAGAGTCGATAGATGGATGCGGGATGATCCGTACTGCCGGGGCCGAGAGCCGATACCGCAAACGGAGCCCGTGGGCTGACCCGGACTGACGGAGCCCGATGGATGAGGATTTTCCTGTCGATGCTGGACACGAGTATTTGTGATATTTGGGTGCCGATGTTGGGCACTCGTTATTCCCAGAGATGTACAGGATTGGAGGGCCGATGAGAGTGCCGGCGCTTGAGCTATTTGGGGGATCTGGGTGCGTTGGTGGACACCGATTATATATATTCCACGTTGACATTCTGTGTAGATGTTATATTGCCCATGCTCAGCATTTATTATTGTATCTCATCCTGTAGTTATATCACCTGATAGAGCACTTGATTATTGCACATACTGCTTATCACGCATTGATATCATCTGTTGGCATATGATAGAGTAGCGCAGTACGTGCATGCTCGCGATTACCTTTATATGTTATTTCTATTCACGAGTTGGCAACTCACCACCGTTGTGCCATAGTATTTGCAGGTTGACTTTGGAGTAGTCGCGGCAGGCTGTCTTTTGCATCTTTTGGCTACAGATACCACTATAGTTGGTGCGAGAGTTATTTTGCTATTAGGTGGGTTGTGGTATCTGGTTACTTTTATTGTACATGCTTTTGTATCTAGTATTCTCCATCTTCCATATATGTATTTGACTTAGAGACAGTGAGGATGATGATGTATATTTTTGGTATTCTGGTGTCGAGCTCGTTGTGGGCCGACTTTACTTATGCAGTCTATTCTATCAGTGATGTTCCTCCTTGTTGCTCTTGATCTTCGCTACGGTGTCGTATATTGCTAACTTGGTGATTGTTTACTTAGATTTCCTAACATGTTAGTAAGTTCTTTCATTCAAAACTTAAAACACTCTATACTTTTACAGGTTTGATTTCTTGGTTTTCGGTTCACTTAGTCGCGTTACGCCTATAGACGTTACGTGGTTAAGTGCCGGTCACGGGCCAAACTTTGGGTCGTGACAAAGTTGGTATCAGAGAGTAGGTTTTACCTTTTGGAGTGTTCCTAGGATGACCCTGGTATGATGGAGTAGGTAGCTGAAGCAGAGTGGCGTAGCGTACGTATGTTCCGCGGCATACTCACGACACGGTACTCCGCCAAAGCGACCTTAGGACTTATTGATTTGATTTCCTTCATGAGTATGTACATTCTTGTGATTCGATTTCTATATCCTTATCGAATCCTACTTTTCCTTTCAACCATTATGCCGCCAAAGACTACGAGGGCACAGAGAGCGGCCGCGAGGGTCGAGATTTGAGTTGACTCGTCCGAGACGAGGACTGATCCGGGTTGTACACCGGTTGTGCCCGAGCAGGCTGTTCCTGCTGTGACAGATCAGATTGCCATGTTAGGGGCTGGTGTGCAGGAGATGTGCCAGACGATGGGATCCAGTATGCAGGAGATGTAAGTGCATGGCGGTGCCCCGGCCGTCGATCCGATGCCGGAAATGCGGAAACGAAAAACTTTGCGAAACTTGCAAACCGGCACCACCGCGCACTTTTAACCCGGATCGGGCCATTAACCTAACTACTAGCAAACTAAAAGATGGGTAAAGAGATATACCGAGCGATCCGTGTCCTTCGGTCTTCGTCTCCACTCCGATCTCCTTGCGGAATCTCCGTTCGTCGCCTCCTCGTCGAAACGGGCGCTATGTAGCCGATTTCTTTTACGGGCACCCACCTCTTGACCGAGGCAACTCGGGAGCGAAGTTGGCAAGCCGACGTGTCCAAGAGTGTTGTAGGTGTAGTGTAGTAGGGTTGTCTCATTTGGGGTTGAAGTTGCCTTTGGATGGAGGTAAAGAAAAGAGATGAACTTGGGAATTTTTGTGGCAAGCTAAAATGAGATGAATGATACTTTTTCCAACACCAAAAATAATATGAACCTCTCCCTCATCCCTCCTCATGTGGCCGACCCCTTATCATTAAATGGTGGGGGGAAAATCAAAACAAGAAGGAAGGTAAGTGTAGTAAAAGCAAAGGGGTGACCACAACCAAATGTGATGATAACCAAGTCAAATCCATTTCTAATCCCATTTAATGCAAAGAGTGATGGAAAAAGAATCTCATCATGAAGGATCTATCATGAAGCTCTCAAATGAAAGAAAACCCCTCCTCAATAAGTTATTTGCAAACTTGCAAATAACCCCCTCCATCACAAAAGTCCGGCCGTGAAGGAATAAAGGAAAACTGGCCGGAACAGAATGCAAACTGGCAACTTCAGAAAACTGATCCCGTAATAAATTACAGGAAAACCCCGCGACTGCATATACATGCCCGCATTTGTATTCCCACTTAACACAAATGCAAAGAGACAAAACTTCACTGTCTAATACTAGGATCCGGCTTAAACCAAAGCCCGCTAGTAAAATCCGTCCGATCACGATTCGTGCAATACCGCACGTATCTGATCGAACCCTGCCATATCTCCATACGGCCTCTACAGCGTTTCGCCCGAAACTTGAGTAACTGTGTGGGGGGGACTCTAAATACTCGTCAATACTATGGCTGTGGATTTAACCACTAGCACGTCAGAGGTATTAGCCATACGTGACGGGCTACCAGCTATTGACCAAAAGGGACGTCAATGAGAGAACTCATCCTGACACCCTACTGAGCATGTCAGTGATAATATTCGTACAGTCCGGTCCGTTCGTCTATGAGCATCGCATGGCGGGCCTAGGGGGTTGGTAAAAGTCAGACCCCCAAAATCGGTACAAGTCGTGTCGGAGTGTAGCCCAGAACACCCTGAGATACTACTGGAATACCTACCAGTAAATCTCCTGCCTTGGCCAAGAACTTTTCATGTTCTGGCTCTCCTAGACACAGCGCGACCTCACCCCCAATACCGGGATAGACGAACCCCTGCAGATCCGCTCACTGCCTCCATGTGGCTCGGGACTGTACCCAAATAAAACCTGTTTGCACGTCTCCTATGAGCGTGGTAGGGTAGTAATCAAAGCACAGTGGGAACTCACACGAGACAAATGACGATCTCAGATCGATGAACTAACCTGTACACATGTCACCAGGGAACTGCTATCTGACGTCAGGTATAATACCAACTAGCAGGTTCCCGGCGAGTCCTGTCCGGTGTACTCATAACCCAATGAGCACCTATATACATCTTAGGTGAACCAACTGACACCAGTGGCTTGTGAGACCGGCCACCGCCCCTCGTCGGGGTCTCGACTGTATACACTAGTCTACTCTAGCGTATCGATGCCCTGTCACGAAACTCCCACGACTAGGGACCTTTTAAGGATTTTCTTATAGACCCCAGCTCCCACGTATATGATCGCCCTCATACAGCTGGTAGTCAAGCAAGAATCCTAGGGGCTCTATCAACGTGTAATAGTGACCTGCAAGGTCACCTAAAGCAGTACACAATGATAAAGATAAACCAGATAGCATACTATCATCTTGAGTAAGACTGTCCTACCGGCATATGTCCTCCCTCAATCATTGCAATCACTAGCCTGTGATCCAATAATTGACTCTGAGGGCACTATATCCAACAATCTCCCACTTGCACTTAAGGCTAATTATTGCGATGTCGCATACTCACAGCCCGTGTGATACCGAACACCCAACTCCTCTACTAGTCAGTCTCACAAAGCTCGTTTGCGAAACTATTGCGTTCGAGGAATAGCCTCAGTGAGTGGATCCGCTCTGATGTTTCTTTCTATGTCTCTCTTTATCTCAAGTTCGCGGAGAAAGCCATCTCCCGATAGGAGCAATACCTGTCTTAGAATGTGTATGGATATCTGATGGGACCTTGCTCATAAATGAACTCCAAATCCAAACTTCTTAGAATGTATCGTCAACTGAACTTAATCAGTATCCTGCGTCATGCCTTCCCTCAGTACCCACCTGGACCACCTGTCCAGATACTGCCCTTCGTCAGAGGGAAAACTATAACTCTGATAGCCACTCTGTCGTCCAGGTCACCTTGCAAGCCTGGAATGATAACCGTCTCCTAAAAGTGGCTGCCGTTATCAAATCCCTAGAACATTCACTTATGTTCTAAAACTGCTTCCGAATGTTTCTCAAGGATTGGATCAATATCAACTTACTGCATCTACTACAAAAACAACATCTAGTGTGGTACTTGATATCTCATGATTGACTCAATTGCCTAAGAAAGTGATCTGCCAATCATGCACATCCCTCTCCCCTTTAGTCTTTAAGACACCTTTAGAGTGGGTGACTCCATCACTTGCAGGTATACTACCGTGCCAGGAGTCGTCCATTCTAAATACTCATAGAATGCTGTCTAAGTACCCAGATTGGGAAACTACCCAAATCTAGATCTAAAATCATAGATCTAGTAACCAGAATGTATGATATAATATCCAAGTCCTGTGTGGAGAAACCACTGAGTGACGACCAAAGTATAACCGATCGTAATATAGGAATATTACTTCCTACTCTGTGTATGTCATCCAAATACCAGGACATCACACCCTACTACCTTCTTAACAGATCCATCCCCTATTCTGATGAAGTCAAACCTATGACTGTCATGTCAGAAATAGATGATCTATCTCCGCTATATCCGCTTTAGTCTATAAATAGACATAAGCTACTTGTCCACCATGCTTCCGTTGCTCCCACTGACTACGACAACCCTCTGGCAGAGTCATATAGACGTACACTTCTAAAGCCAGTTTAGAACGACGCTATACTCATCCTCCTGCCGGGTCTCACAGTCTGGAACAACAGCAATGGCAAGTCTGGGTAAACAAGAACCTTCCTGTCACCGTCCTTGAGGCTACCGGAGTACCTCTCGAGCGCCTGAGGTTACCCACCATATCTGCGGAGTGGCCAATGGATGTCAAACCAGATTGAATCTTTAGGTTCTTATCAAATCTTCAGTAATCGTTTGCGGTTCTGGAATCACTTCCAGTTCTACCATACTCCCACTACTGTTTTCTGAAAATATCCATTTTTGTTAAAACTGTGGCGAGTTAAGAACAATATCACTATTGATCTTCCAGATGGTAGAAAGTCAACCCTCGTCATAGCCCGGGTCAACCCACAAACAACCATTACAGAAACGTGCCTTGAGTTGTCTAGTGTCTGGTTTTAAGCATAAGCTGGATAACTCCCCATACCTTAACAATGTCAAGATACGAACTGTTCTATATCTAATATAGAAACAGAGGCACTGATTTAATTGAACCAGATTCAAATCATGCAGCTGTCTCCAGTGCATGTCAATTACTCAACTTAGGAATGCTTCCAATTATGAGTAACCTGAAAGAGAAGAAAGTTCTCTTAATCATTACTATCAACTGAACACCATACACAAGTATCTACATCTTCGATCACCTTGAAGAATCCTGATACTTGCAACATCCGGTTCTCTACTTTATTCTTATATACCTATAACTTCTCAAAACTCAGACCCTGTGTTTCTACGAAACACCTGTTTAAAACTAGAGAAGTCATAAGTAAACCGAATATAGTATGAGGACCTACCCCTCTGTCCTAATGGGCACTGGACAACATACAATACTCTGTATAAGTCCCTTTAGTCAAGTGACTCATTCACTGTGTTTCGTAGGTTGAAAATTGTACTTATGGTTAAGAAGAATTACACCACTGTTCAATGCTCCGTACCTAACCATCCACTGATATAGGTAAATGTCATAGACATAATTTCAAAAAGGTATATCTCACTCTATAAAAATAGACGTACAGACATATCAATTTGAAATTGGTTCATTATAACGGATATTCAAAACCAAATATTCGTCGTCCGACAAACTACCCAGGTGACGTCCTCAAATATCACCAATTACAACGAATCCCGATATAATGAGGATGATCACCTAATTCCCAATAACTTACTCCCACTCATCATCTGTAAAACCATACAGATGTGAGAATCAAACCTGGTAAATACATACCGTGGAGCAAGTGTCTAATTGGGAAATCAGTTTTCTTTTAACAGTACACAGTGAAACTGAAACATTGAAATGTTTTGATGGGGTATCCCGGTATTCCTTGTAATGCCTCTTCCATTATCCAGATTCACAACTATAACCGTATAATTCTTTGCCACTTCTCCAAATCCCTTTATATGTCTTTAGTCATTACCTTCTGTACACCCCTTTAGGCCAAATGGTTTTCTTCCTTCCCTACCATTCGGCACCAGCCTATGGTTTGGAAGAAGACTATCCAATGAGCTTAATAGGTGTACTGTCCTAATCCTAGGAGCACTCGCAATGCGAGAGAAGGTGAAGATAAAAGACAACCGAATAAACCTTATTCGTATTTCTCCTGAACCAGAATCCATCCCCGAACTGGAACAAGTTCCTTTCGAGTTCGTATATAACCATACGATGGAGTATCCAATAAGCTGTGGATCTTCGTAGTGATACGGAGTGTCCTGGAGAAATACAAAGGTGATTTAGGATTGGCCAGGAAATACTTGGTTTGGTCGTGAATAGCAGTCGCAATTTACTTTGCCCTCTTACTAATCCCTTTCTTTGTCTTAACTTAATACCTTCTGCACACCATCGTTAGGCTAATTGGTTTTCTTCATTCCCCACCGTTCGGCACCAGCCTAAGGTTTGGAAGAAGACTATCCAATTTGCGTAATAGGTGTACTACTCCTAAACCAAGGAGTACTCCCAACCTGAGAGAAGGTAAAAGGAAAAGACAACTGAATAGTCCTATTCGTTTTCTCCAGAACCGGAAACCATCCTCGAATAAATTCCTTCGAGTTCGTATATAACCATACGATGGTTTTTTCCAATGGAAGTGGACATTCGTAGTAATACGGGGTGTCCTGGAGAAAAGGGTAAAAGTAGGAGTGGCAATGAGGTATGCAACTCTGACAATCCAAAATCCAGTCTTTTAAGAAGGTTCGGTTAATTTGGTCACTGAGTCATAGTCTAGGGTCGGGTCAATGGTCGGTGCCAAAGAGAGAGAGAAAAGAAACACTCAGCGTGCACTCTAACCTAGATCAGAATGGTTTTCATTTTATCTAATCCGGAAACTGTAAGTCCACGTTGCCCACCCCGGTGCTTGCGGTGAGGCGGAAAACGGAATAAAAATCGGATTTTTATGAGCTTAGGCAACATGGACTATGCTTAGAAGGATCTTTGCTAAACAAAAACTTGCTAAAGCTAACTAGAAACTAGCTAAGTGCTAGAAAGGTTATACCTTGGGCTTTATGTCCTTCTCTCCTTGCTCCTTGGAGTAGTGGAAGGAGGTCACCTTGTCGTCTTCTCCCGTCAAAGAAAGATCCACCCGAAAGCCTCAACCTTTGGCTTCAACTCCAAGCTAGAAGTAACTAGGGTTCAAGAAGTGCTAGTCCTTCAACCTTAGATGAGAGTAGAGATGATCAAGAGAGGGTTTTTCTCAAGCTCAAGTGTTTCTCAACACATGAGAGGGGAGAGCTTGAGGGAGAGGAAGAACAAGAGAGACAAATGAAATGATAAAACGAGAATAATGTGAACCATTCACACTAATATGTGCATATTATTTTAATTAGATAATTAGCTAGATAATTGTCATGGTTAATCAAGACATGACCATTATCATTTCATTTTAAATGCAAATTGCAAGGATCAAAGAGCATCTTCCAAATGAAATGATGATGGTCAAAGTGTCAACCAAGGTCAACAAGTCAATAAGGTCAAATGGTCAACAACCATAACCATGCTCAATTATTAAACTAATACCAATTAACAATAATACACACATAAACATTAGGGTTAATAAAATGACAATAGCCATTAACCCTAATCAAGGTCCTCTCCTTCTGTCTCAAGCAACTGTGCATACGCACCCGCATTCGTGATCCGAGGAACACGAATACAATGAGAAAAACTAATACCAAATCATATACTAGGATCCGGCTTAAACCAAAGCCCGCTAGTATAAACTGTCCGGACAGCAAACGTGCACAAGTGCGCGAATGTGAACGAACCCTGTCGCAAAACCATGCGACCTCTACTCATTTTGCCTAAAGGCGAATAGCTCTCTGTGTGGGACTCTAAAGACTCGACACTACGCTGGCAGTGGGTTTAACCACAGACCGCAAGCGGCACTAGCTGTACGTAACGGTCCCCAGGTAGATGTCGATAAGAAGACTGACGAGGTGAACCTTATCTGAACTTCTACTGAGCCTGTATGTGACAATCTCCGTACAGTCCGGTCTGTTCGTCTGATACATCGCATGGCGGGACTAGGGGGCGGTGAACATCAGTCCCCTAATAGCGGTACAAGTCGTGTCGGAGTGAAGCCCAGAACACCCTGAGATAACACTGGAAACCTACCAGTATATCTCGCTTGCCCTGGCCAGGGACTACTCGTGTAATGGCTCTCCTGGACACAGCGCGATGTCAACCCCCAATACCGGGAGAGACGAATCCTGTCTAACCGTCACTGCCTCCAAGTGCTTCGGGACTGCACCCAAAAACTACCTGTTTGCACGACTCCTTTGAGCCGTGGTAGGGTAGTAATCAAAGTGCAGTGGGAACACACTCGAGACGAAGTGACAGTGTCAAGTCAGCGGACTAAGCTGTACTCATGTCACCTGGGAACTGATAACTGACGATAGGTATAATACCAACCAACAGTTCCCGACGAGTCATGTCCAGTGTACTCGTAACCTAACGAGCACCCGCATACTATCTCAAGTACGACGTACTGACGGCTGTGGGACAGACCGTCTCCCACACTGGGATGAGAAGCGCATACGCTAGTCTACACCGGAGTATCGATGCCCTGTCTCGATAGTCCAACGACTAGGGACCTGTATAAGGATGTGCTTATAGATCACCCAGCTCCCACGAGTGTGAGCGCCATCACCATGCTGGTAATCAAGCAAAGATCCTAAGGGCTCTACTAATATGTATATCAGCGATATGCTAAAAAAAACACATGCACATATTAAAGCAGAGACATGTTAGTTATATGTATGCCTTAGAGGCCATTACTGTACATAGGATGTATCTTGTAGTGGATGCTGGGACATATATAGGGAGAACTTTCTTGCTCGACATGATAGTATGCTATCTGGTTACTCTTTACCTTAACGTGTGCACTGATTGTCTCTCTGTTACATGTTGGTAAAGCCCTTAGGATGTGTACTTGACTACCTGGACAATGATGCGGATCATACTAGTGGGGACATGGTAGTCCATAAGTACATCCTTGAAAGTCCCTAGTCGTGGGTGTATCGAGATGGGGCATCGATATACCAGAGTAGACTAGCGTGTACCTTCTCGACCCATACAGATGGGCGATGGATGATCCCATATCCATCGGTGTTTGACATCAGAGATGATATACGGGTGCTCAGTAGAGACTGGGTACACTGGACGGACTCGCCGAGAACTCCCAGATGGTATTATACCTCACGTCAGATGGCAGTTCTCTGGTGACACTGGTACAGAGTAGTCTGTTGACCCGAGATCGTCATAGATTCTTGTGTGGTTCCCACTGTGCTTTGATTTCCATCTTACCACGTCCAAGAGGGCGTGCAAAACGGTGGTTTTTGGGTACAGTCCCGAATCACATGGAGGCAATGAGCGATAGGAGGGGATTCGTCTCTCCCGGTATAGGGAGTTGATGTTGCGCTGTGTTCGATTGGCTATAACAGGAAATCCCTGGCCAGGGTTGCTGAGATTTACTGGTAAGTGTTACCAGTAGTTTCTCGAATTGTTATAGACCTCATATCGACACGACTTATCGAGCTATTGGGGTCTGACGTTTACCACCCCTAGGCGAGATATGCCACATATCAGACGACGAGACCGGACTGTACGGTAGTGTTACTGGTTGGATTCACTGGAGTGTGAGCGGGCTTGCTCGTCGATCTTCTGATCGCTCAATACCCGGGTGGCCGTTACGTTTAGCAGACCGCTTGCGGCTTGTGGGTGCTTGATATGATCATCATCTGCTGCCGGCGTATTGACGAGTCTTTAGAGTCCTACACAGAGGTTTCCTGGCTCAAGCGAAACGAAATAGGAGCGCATATGAGATATGTGCGGAACCGAGAATAATGCGTGTATATGATACAGTATTCCATTCTCGCGATGAATGTATCGACAGGTTGTATGCGATATAACCTAGTTATCGAATCAAGGGTTGGTTTAGTAAGCCGATACATAGGATACTAGTCGGTTATATGCGATATGACCGAATCGTTAAATCAAGTGTTGATTTAATAATTTAATGTATAATTATATATTTGATATATTACTTTGCATTAACTAGTATTGGTTCACTTTAAATGGATTTTCTCACTTGGATTGTGCACATTGTATATGTGATATACTTTTGTACACAAGCATTGTATCATGTTTGATGATACATGCTCACTAGGGTTTGTGTAAAGAATAAACCATGGTTGTGTAATGATTAGGGTTATCATTTTCTTATTCTTTATTCTTTTTGGAAAATGAAAAGAATAAAGAGAAAATGGTTGCGATTTTTTGTTTCATATTGAAGCTTCATGAAGCTTTGACCAAATGACCATTTTGTCTCATGCTTAACCCTAACCATTCCACTCAACCATGATTGATTCTCTACACATAACCATGGTTTGAATATGATAAGGTTTGATTTTCTTTTCCTTTTTCAATTAACACTTATCATATTCTTCATCTTCTTCTTCTTCTTCACTTCAAGAAAAAGCTTGAAAGCTTTAATGGCAAAGTGAGAAAAAGAGTGAGAAATCCAATTCTAAAGTCTACCCACTTCCTATTTCTTCATCCTCTACCTCTTGCCAAGTAGTAGAGTGTGTTCTCTTCACAAGTTTTTGGACTTGGTGAAGTTGGAGCTTGATCTAGCGATGCCTCGACGTAGATCATCTTCGGCATCGTCGTCGATGACCTAGCCAGTCCATTCTCCGATGAAGCCAACGCTAGAGCCCGGGAATTCACTAGGACAGCGAGGGGACTTCGTTGCGGAGCTATGGAGGTGGAGCACCGGATCTACAAAGGTTGTATTTCCGTATTCTTGTAGTTAAGTGTTACCTAGTTAGCTTTGTCGCCTAGAATTCTAGCCAACGATCCGTAGTCGGGTTTCTCGGCACCTAGATTTTTTGAAATCGGCATGGTTGATGCCTTGTGAGACCTCTTTAGCATGCCTAGGAACCCTACAAGACAAACCAAGTAGCATACTACCATTTCGAGCAAGATTGTATATACAACTGTGAATATCCCAAGCTTCCATTAAGTAATATACAAACTAGTATGATACAGTAATGGCCTCTAGGGCATATACACTAACAATCTCCCACTTGCACTAAGGCCATGTACTGGCGTATCGAAGACCTATCATCTCGATCAGCCGCTCGAACTGAGTCTGGGGCAAGGCCTTGGTGAATGGATCTGCTGTGTTATCTTCTGAAGCAACTCTCCGGACCTCGATCTACTGGCGATCTACGATCTCCCTGATCAGGTGATACCGTCTTAAGATGTGTCTGGATTTCTGATGGGACCTGGGTTCCTTCGCTAAAGCTATAGCCCCGTTTTTGTCGCAATACAGAGGTATTGGGTCAACAATGGACGGAACCACCAGAAGTTCTCTTAAGAACTTCCTCATCCAGACAGCTTCTTTTGCGGCATCAGATGCAGCGATGTATTCCGCTTCCATCGTCGAGTCAGCAACGGTTTCCTGTTTGGAGCTCTTCCAACATACCGCCCCTCCATTGAGGGTAATGACAAAACCCGACATGGACTTGGAATCATCCTTGTCACTCTGGAAGCTGGAGTCAGCAAAGGCCTCAATCTGCAGGTCTTTTCCGCCATACACCAAGAACATCTCCTTAGTCCTTCTCAGGTACTTGAGAATGTTCTTTACTGCTATCCAATGTTTCTCCCCAGGGTTTGACTGATACCTGCTTACCACACTCAGTGCATAAGTCACATCCGGTATGGTACACAACATCGCATACATTATAGAGCCTACCGCAGAAGCGTGGGGTATAATAGACATGCGATCCCTCTCCAATTCATTCTTGGGAGACATCTCTTTGGAGAGGGTGATCCCGTGACAAGCCGGTAGATTACCGCACTTGGAATCTTCCATACTGAATCTCTTCAGTATGGCGTCGATGTACCTGGACTGCGAAAGTCCTAATATCCTCTTGGATCTGTCACGGTAGATCCGGATACCCAGAATGTATGAGGCATCACCCAGCTCTTTCATGGAGAACCTGTGTGACAAGAACCCCTTGACAGATTGTAGCATAGGAATGTCATTTCCTATTAAGAGAATGTCATCCACGTATAAAACGAGGAATACTACAGTTCTCGCTACAAATCTACAATAGATGCATGGTTCATCTGGATTTTTGATAAAGCCAAATTCCTTGACCGTCTCATCAAAACAGATGTTCCAACTCCGCGATGCCTGCTTTAGTCCATAAATGGACTTAAGCAACTTGCACACCTTTCCGCTGCTCCCACTCTGAATGAAACCCTCTGGCTGATCCATATAGACAAACTCCTCTAAATGACCATTTAGAAAAGCTGTCTTTACGTCCATCTGCCAAGTCTCATAATCGTGGAAGGCAGCAATGGCAAGAAGGATCCGAATGGATTTCAGCATAGCTACTGGAGAAAAGGTTTCGTCATAGTCCAAACCAGGTCGCTGACGAAAACCCTTTGCTACCTGTCTAGCTTTATAGGTCTCAACATGTCCATCTACACCAATCTTCCTTTTGAAGATCCACTTGCATCCTACTGGTTTTACCCCATCTGGAGCAATGTCCAACGTCCATACTTTGTTGGTGTACATGGACTCCATCTCGGTCCGCATTGCATCCAGCCATTTTACCGAGTCGACGCTCTGAATGGCTTGCTGGAAGCTAGTAGGCTCATCACAGTCTATGATGCAGTCCTCTCTATCCCCGTCAATGAGAAAACCGTAGTATCTCTCGGGCGGATGAGACTGCCTACTACTCCTGCGGAGTGGCGTGGGAATGTCCTGATCTTTCGAACCCTCTGGTTCTACTAAGCTTTCAGTAATAGCTTGTGGTTCTGGAATTTCTTCCAGTTCTATTGCGCTCCCACTTATTTCTTTTTCTAAGAACTGATGTTCCAGAAAATGGGAATTACGAGAAACAAGGACTTTTTGTTCCTCTGCGTAATAGAAAAGATACCCCTGGAGTTCTTTGGGTATCCCACAAACTTGCACAGTACTGAGCGTGCCTCGAGCTTGTCCGTATGCTGCTTTTTCATATAAGCTGGACATCCCCAAATCTTCATGTATTGAAGATAGGGTTTCTTCCCACTCCATAACTCATATGGTGTGGTAGGCACAGTCTTAGTGGGAATTCGGTTCAAAAGGTATGCAGCTGATTCTAGCGCATATCCCCAGAACGATCGCGACAACTCAGCGTTACTCATCATGGACCGTACCATATCCAATAGGGTTCAGTTCTGTCTCTCCGATACACTATTATGTTGCGGAGTGTATGGAGGAGTAAGTTGAGAGAGAATTCCATTCTCTTTTAAGTAACCCAGGAACTCGGCACTCAAGTATTCACCACCTCGATCAGATCTCAGTGTCTTTATACTTTTGCCTGTTTGTTTTTCTACTTCATTCTTATATTCCTGGAACTTATCAAAAGCTTCGGATTTATGCTTCATTAAGAAGACATGTCCGAACCTTGAGAAATCATCCGTAAAAGTAATGAAGTAAGAATAACCGCTTCGCGCATGTGTAGACATTGGACCGCACACGTCGCTGTGTACGAGTCCCAAGAGCTCGCTCGCTCTTACTCCGTGTCCAGTGAACGGAGTCTTTGTCATCTTTCCCTTGAGACAGGATTGACAAGTTGCATACGATTGATATTCGAACGGATCCAAATATCCTTCTGCATGTAACTTAGTCAACCTTCTCTCATTGATGTGACCCAGTTTACAATGCCATAAGAAAGTTTTATTAATTTCTGGAGACTTTCTTTTGTGTGTATTCTGGACATTGAAAATCTGTGGTTGGTTTAATACGTATATACCGTTGTTCAATGTACCTGACCCAATCAAAGCTTGATTAAGGTGAATGTTCACTACATTACTTACAAATGCAAATTCATAACCTTCTTTAGATAATAAAGATACAGAAATGATATTACAGGTTGCATTTGGTACATAATAACAACTACGTAAAACCAAAAAATGTCCACCCGACAATCCCAGGTGATAGTCCCCCACGGCCTCAGCATCCATGCTAGCACCGTTCGCAACTCTGAGGGTCATGTCACCTGCCTTCAAAACTCTACGCTTTCTCAACGCCTGCAAAGAATTACAGATATGAGATCCTGATCCGGTATCCAATACTCAGGAAGTAGAGTTTATTGATAGACAGTTTTCAATAACATACACACCTGAAGCTGAAGCCGCAACTCGCTTCAAATCCTGTGTTCTGGCCTTCCAAGCCTTGCAATCTTGTTTCCAGTGACCACTTTTGTGACAATAGAAGCATTCTTCCTTCCCCACCAGCTTTCCCGCTACCTTTGTTGCTTTTCCTTTTCCCTTCGTATCCACTTTACTGACACCGCCTCTTGGTTTGGCGGGGGCTTTCTTCTTCTTACCCTTGGCTTTTGCCCTGGATCTAGAAGAGGAAGATCCTCCTACAAACAAAGTGGATGTCTCCCTACCTTTCTGTAGGGTGCCCTCAGCACTCCTCAACATGTTTAGAAGTTCGAAAAGTTCTACCTCCTTTCCTTGCATGTTGAAGTTAAGAATAAACTGGGCGTAAGTGGAAGGAAGGGATTGGAGAATCAAATCAGTATAGAGTTCATTCTCCAACGTGGTCCCAAGGTCCGCGAGCTCTTCAATGTAGCCAATCATCTTAAGCACGTGTTCCGCTACCGATGATCCGACGGCCAACCTTGCCGAAAATAGATTCTTCGACACTTCGTATCTTGCGATACGAGACTGCTCTCCATACAGTTCTTTTGTATGGATAAATATGGACTCAAGGTCCATATTCTCGTGCCTCCTCTGATGTTCCCATCAAGGCTAATATGAGGCATTTGGCCTTCGCGCAATCTATCTTCCATGTCTTACGGATTTCCTTATCCGCGATGCTGGAGGTGGGACCTGGGACAGGGGGAGCTTTGATGGTAAGGACATACCCCAACTTGTCGTAAGTGATTGCCATCTTGACATTCCTGAGCCAATCTTTATAGTTTGGCCCTGTCAATATGTTTTTATCTAGTAATAACTTAAGTCCGGTCATGTTGAATGGTCGCTGCAATTAGAAAAGAGAAAAGAAACACTTTAGCATGATGCTCTTGCAAGTTTAGAGTGGTTTTTAATTTGTCTAAACTGGATGGCTCCCACTGTCTGTCGAATCCCTTCTCAAACCGTAAAGAAAAGATTAGTCAGGATCACTCTCACCATACAATACTTGCTTAACCGTTCAACCAGGCCAGTGTCGGTACTTCGAGGGAGGTTTTCCAACGCTTTCGCGAAGTTCCTTAATTAAGTAACCTCTTTTCCCTGTGGGCGTAGCCCCGCTAACACCTTTCTAGACACCTACTAAGTTTATAGCATTGATCGTTAAGTGAGAGTTTTCCCGAGGAGTAGCATATACTCATAGTAGGATCGGGATCCAAATATCATCGCGTGATAAAACCGAAGGAATCCTACCAGAATCATCACACTCCAAATGGTATGCAGCGCTAGCAAGTTTCAGTACTTATGAAACTCCCGATGTGGATTTTTGCCACATGCTCTTATGACCTTGGCTTGAGGTCAAAATGTCATAAGTCACATGTCAAGTTCTTCCCATCATTATCCTGGTTAATTTGAACCCACCCGTACCTACCCTTGACGTAGGCCAAAATGGTAGTACGACTGTCTCAAAGCAACGCATTCTATCTATGCAACAGATAAATATCCGGCAGCTACCAATCAATATGCCTTGGTGTGAGGTCAAAATACATAGCTTGAATACTACCGTGTATTTAACTGAAATGAGGGAGGGCTACGGATGGTTTTGGCGAAACCGTGAACGTAGTGAACTTGATATAATCGATGGAACGAGATAGCTTTTAAAAGGAGTGGTTCAAGCTCCGCGTTTAAAAGTTTAGTTTTGAAAAGAACCGAGTGGTTTTCAAAGTGTTCCAATCGACTTTTACTTGGTTTATTTTCTTCCATTAGTTCTTTTAATGCGTCCCATCATTTAATCCTACCATTGCAGAAAACAACCAAAATATGACGTACGCTTATGCCATTCGCATTCGCCACGGGGCCCCGTCATCACCCGTTAGGTTACTTAACTAACGACAGAGCGGGGGCTGGGCTAGCGCGGCTGTAAAACATAAGCAACGCCTAAATAGTTATCATATATAAGTATATAGCAATGATAGACATTACAGATCACAGATGAATACATTGGATATACTAGGAATCCGCAATCCGTTCGAGCCTGCAACGAAAAGCGGATTACACGGTCGCAGTGAATAGCCAATACCCCACCCAAGACCCCTACGGGTGCGGCAAACTACCCGCCAAGTACCCGAAGCGAAGCAACCTCCCTCACCACCGTGAGTAGGCCACTTGGCACTTCGAGATACCCGGTAATTTGTGAACCCCTCCATGGGTCTATCCTAGGAGCAAAAACAGTAAAAAGAATTATACAATGACGGCTACAACCCCGACCCGGTTGTGCGGCCAAACAAATAATAATATTACATCAATTTACATATTACAAATGAATGAAAGAAAAGCAACACTCATCTCACATCCACCCCGGCTATTCACCCGCGACAATCCAACCCATTCATATACACATACCAATATCAAACACAGATCACAGATATGTATAACCCCGACTAATCGACATATAGCGATTAGCCGACGTTCAATACATGCAAACAACACAGATATAACCTTTGTAGTCAAAGTGTATTGAAGTTCGAAAAAAATACGGATTTTTAGGCCCCCAAAAATAAATTTATATTCTGGAAAATCTGGGCACAAATAAACCATCTGAAAAATCCTAAAACCAAGCCAGAAATACACTGCACCAAACTCGACTCAGTGAAGAGTTAAAACGGCGGCGGTTCCGCGGCAATAGCTTGCTATTGTCGCTGAACCGCGGCGGTTTAGACGACTCACTGGACCGGGTTTGGTGGTTTTCTTTAAAAAACCCTGAGACGATTTTAGCAGTATACCAAATTTTGTTTTGACCAAAAAAAATTTAACAGAAACTTAGGGTTTCGAAAACTTGGTTTTTCGATTTTTACGTTTCGAACTTCGATACACTTCACTACTTAGCTAGTTTATGTTTAGTTAGGCTCTGATACCACTTTAAGTCCACGTTGCCCACCCCGGTGCTTGCGGGGAGGCGGAAAACGGAATAAAAATCGGATTTTTATGAGCTTAGGCAACATGGACTATGCTTAGAAGGATCTTTGCTAAACAAAAACTTGCTAAAGCTAACTAGAAACTAGCTAAGTGCTAGAAAGGTTATACCTTGGGCTTTATGTCCTTCTCTCCTTGCTCCTTGGAGTAGTGGAAGGAGGTCACCTTGTCGTCTTCTCCCGTCAAAGAAAGATCCACCCGAAAGCTTCAACCTTTGGCTTCAACTCCAAGCTAGAAGTAACTAGGGTTCAAGAAGTGCTAGTCCTTCAACCCTAGATGAGAGTAGAGATGATCAAGAGAGGGTTTTTCTCAAGCTCAAGTGTTTCTCAACACATGAGAGGGGAGAGCTTGAGGGAGAGGAAGAACAAGAGAGACAAATGAAATGATAGAATGAGAATAATGTGAACCATTCTCACTAATATGTGCATATTATTTTAATTAGATAATTAGCTAGATAATTGTCATGGTTAATCAAGACATGACCATTATCATTTCATTTTAAATGCAAATTGTAAGGATCAAAGAGCATCTTCCAAATGAAATGATGATGGTCAAAGTGTCAACCAAGGTCAACAAGTCAATAAGGTCAAATGGTCAACAACCATAACCATGCTCAATTATTAAACTAATACCAACTAACAATAATACACACATAAACATTAGGGTTAATAAAATGACAATAGCCATTAACCCTAATCAAGGTCCTCTCCCTCTGTCTCAAGCAACTGTGCATACGCACCCGCATTCATGATCCGAGGAACACGAATACAATGAGAAAAACTAATCCCAAATCATATACTAGGATCCGGCTTAAACCAAAGCCCGCTAGTATAAACTGTCCGGACAGCAAACGTGCACAAGTGCGCGAATGTGAACGAACCCTGTCGCAAAACCATGCGACCTCTACTCATTTTGCCTAAAGGCGAATAGCTCTCTGTGTGGGACTCTAAAGACTCGACACTACGCTGGCAGTGGGTTTAACCACAGACCGCAAGCGGCACTAGCTGTACGTAACGGTCCCCAGGTAGATGTCGATAAGAAGACTGACGAGGTGAACCCCATCTGAACTTCTACTAAGCCTGCATGTGACAATCTCCGTACAGTCCGGTCTGTTCGTCTGATACATCGCATGGCGGGCCTAGGTGGGCGGTGAACGTCAATCCCCTAATAGCGGTACAAGTCGTGTCGGAGTGTAGCCTAGAACACCCTGAGATAACACTGGAAACCTACCAGTATATCTCGCTTGCCCTGGCCAGGGACTACTCGTGTAATGGCTCTCCTGGACACAGAGCGATGTCAACCCTCAATACCGGGAGAGATGAATCCTGTCTAACCGTCACTGCCTCCAAGTGCTTCGGGACTGCACCCAAAAACTACCTGTTTGCACGACTCCTTTGAGCCATGGTAGGGTAGTAATCAAAGTGCAGTGGGAACACACTCGAGGCGAAGTGACAGTGTCAAGTCAGCGGACTAAGATGTACTCATGTCACCTGGGAACTAATAACTGACGATAGGTATAATACCAACCAACAGTTCCCGACGAGTCCTGTCCAGTGTACTCATAACCTAATAAGCACCCGCATACTATCTCAAGTACGACGTACTGACAGCTGTGGGACAGACCGTCTCCCACACTGGGATGAGAAGCGCATACGCTAGTCTACTCCGGAGTATCGATGCCCTGTCTCGATAGTCCAACGACTAGGGACCTGTATAAGGATGTGCTTATAGATCACCCAGCTTCCACGAGTGTGAGCGCCATCACCACGCTGGTAATCAAGCAAAGATCCTAAGGGCTCTACTAATATGTATATCTGCGATATGCTAAAAAAAACACATGCACATATTAAAGCAGAGACAAACCAAGTAGCATACTACCATTTCGAGCAAGATTGTATATACAACTGTGAATATCCCAAGCTTCCATTAAGTAATATACAAACTAGTATGATACAGTAATGGCCTCTAGGGCATATACACTAACAGAAACCTCCCACTGTAACGTCAAATTCTTCCCCAAACCTGAAAGAAGAATTAGTCGGGATCACCCGAGGAGTTAACAAACTCATCAGTGGGAATCGGGATCCAACTATCATCGCATGATAACGTGACGGAATTCGCTCACGTTATCACACTCCAGAAGGTATGCGCATATCTGGCAAGTTTCAGTTTCTTTTGAAACTCCCGATGTGGATTTTTGCCCCATGCTCTTATGACCTTGACGAAGACCAACAAATCATAAGTCACATGTCAAGTTCTACCCGTCATTGTCCAGGTTAATTTGAACCCACCCGTACAAGCCCTTGACGAAGGCCAACAAGGTTATACGACTGTCCCAAACCAACGCATCTATCTATGCAGCAGAAAGGTAACAAGAAGCTACCATACACTATGCCTTGACGAAGGCCAACAAACATAGCATGAATACTACGTGCTACCCGTCTGAAATGACGGAGGGCTACGAATGGTTTCTGGCGAAAACCTTTAATGTAATGAACTTGATATCGTTGAAGGAACCGGATAGCTTTAAAAAAATATAGTAACGAAAACCTTTGCTAAAGAGGTCACTCCCGGTGAAGGGATCTCGGCTCTTTCCCCGTAGGATAGGGTGCAGGATATTCCAACTGAATACCACGATGCAAAGCAAAAGTAATCGGCTATAGTGAAGTTATTGCCCTGACGCAAACTTCTGTCCAAGGGGTCACTCCCGGTGAAGGGATCTCGGCCCTTGCCTCGTCGACTGAGGAGCTGGATATTCATAACCGAATACCACTGTGCAAAACAAAAGTGGACGTCCTTGCAATAACATCTTTTTGAAAAGTGTTCCAACAACATCAGAATAGGTTTGTTTAGCTTGCATTGATCCGAATCAACGCAGTCCCATCAATTGATCACACCATAAAAGAACGAAAATAATGATGTACGTATATGCCATCCGCATTCGCCACTGGGTCCCGTCATCACCCGTTAGGTTACTTAACTAACGACAGAGCGGGGACTGGACTAGCGCGGATGCAAAACATATACAACAACTACTAGTATATATATCAATATATAATATTCGCTCAAGGCGTGATAAAATGCAACATCACAGAAATGTAACCAGCATCAATGAACAATACAGATATCTGGGATCCCCGGGTTTCATAGAGCCGCTACTGAAACCCAACGTTCCCCAGGTCGTGTGGATAGCCTGTGCAATGAAATCCTAGACCCCTACGGGCGCGGCAAGTTACCCGCCAAAACCTGAAGTGAGGCAGCCCCTTTCAGCAACGTGAATGGACCACCCAGCACTTCACGGAATCCGGTAACTTGGGCACCCCTCCTGAGTCAACCTGTACCCCCTACGAGTGCGGCGAATAGCCCGCCAATTCTAGAGTAAAGCCCCCTCCGTCTCAATGCCATGAGATGCGGGCTCGTTGCCCTCTAGAACCCGGCTATCCGTGCACCCCTCCACGGGGTAATCCTAGTACAGAAAGTAAAATATACATACAATGGGTACATCGACCTCGACCCGGTCGTGCCCCAAAAGAATAATACAAACAGGCAGTGACGGCAGTCCACATGTCGGACGCTCGCCCCGCAATATCAAATGTACATATAAAAAAAACTGTACTAACATTGCATTCAGGATATCCTCCACGACCAATCCGCAACAACACAGCACAACAAAGAACATCAACGTGAATGACACGTTCGCAAATCCGTCTAAAAGGGCTATAGCAGATAGACTGGATTTACCGATCGAGTGACATTCACGGTCGCAGATATAATGTAAATACTGTGAACTAACATGTTTAAAATTTTTGATCGAACAAATTTACCGAAGTGGGCCCCAAGCACTACTGTAGCACTCACAGAAAATCTGGGCCCAAAAATAATATTCCAAAAACCCCATTTCACAGACTAGGACCCACTGGAAAAAAATGGTGCAACAAGGGGTCAATATGGCCGCGGAACCGCGGCCAATGCATGGGTTTGGCCGCGGTTCCGCGGTGGAACTGTGGATTCATGTCACCAAATTTTTGCAGAAGTCTTAGAATTCCCTGCATGTTACTCTGCAACAACCTGAAAAATTTTTTGAGCTAAAAAAATTTCGACAGAGAACAGATGCAATGGAAATCGGGTTTTCGGAAATTTGTTCGATCGAACTTGTAAACACATTAGAGCAAGCTAGACTAGGTTAATGGCGTGGCTCTGATACCAATATAAGTGCACGGTGGCGTCCCGGCCGTCGATCCGACGCCGGAAATGCGGAAATGAAAAACTTTGCGAAACTTGCAAACCGGCACCACCGCGCACTTTTAACCCGGATCGGGCCATTAACCTAACTACTGTAAGTGCACGGCGGCGCCCTGGCCGTCGATCAGACGGCCAAATGCGGAAGCGGTGATAAACTTTAATTTTGCGGACTTAGCAAACCGGCACCACCGCGCACTAAACCCCGGATCAGGCCATTAAACTAGATCTAGCTAATAACAAGACGAGTTAGAGATATACCGAGCGATCCGTGTCCTTCGGTCTTCATCTCCACTCCGATCTCCCGCGGATACTACGTCCGTCACCTTCTCGTCGAAACGGGCACCACAATGCCAAAATCTTTTACGGGCTCCCACCTCAATGCCGAGGCAACTCGGGCGCGAAGTTGGCTGGCCGACGCGTCCAAGATTTGCTGTAGAATAGTGTAGAATACTTGTCTCTTTGGGGTTTAAGAGGTTGCCATGTATGGAGGAATTTTGCACTAGAATTTCATGGATACTTGATGGAGAAATTGAGCATGCAAAGGAAATGAAATGGAGCATCCCTCAAAGAATTGAGCTCGGCCACTACTCTTTTGCTCACTGGGAAGTAAAGAAGCAAGCTCACTGGGAATGTGTACATGGGTGAAATCCATTAATTAAAACCATGCATCAAAAATTACTTTTCCCACAAAAAAAAACACAGCACACTTATACAAAAGGGGGGGCGGCCCACGAATAAAGCATGAAAGAAATTTACACACAAATAAACCTCTCTCTCTCTCTCCTCACATGATTTGGCCGGCCCCTGCACAAATGAATAACCATACTTGTGCAAACTAATTAATGTGTGAAGTGTGCATTAATCATTCATGCACCAAGATGAAATTCCCACCTCAAAAATAATCCTCACTCCATACCCAAACAGTGGCCGGCCATTCCAACTTACCCATCACAAATTCACATCAAAACCCATACCCTCTCTTATCACAATTAATGCAAGTGATGGTGCATCAAAAGAAACAAAAGGAAAGGGAATCAAAAGATGCAATCAAAAAATCTCTCATCCCATAAATAAACCCTCCACAAAATGTTATTTGCAAACTGCAAATAACACCCTCCAACGAAAAGTCCGGCCGTGAAGGAACAATGGAAAAACCGGCCGGAACGGAATGCAAACTGGCAACCCCAGAAAACTGGTCCCATAATAAATTACAGGAAAACCCCGATACTGTGCATACACACCCGCATTTGTATTTCGACCGAAATACAAATGCAAAGAGACAAAACTAGACTATCTAATACTAAGATCCGGCTTAAGCCAAAGCCGGCTAGTAAAAACTGTCCGATCACGATCCGTGCAATACCGCACGTATCTGATCGAACCCTGCCATATCTCCATACGGCCTCTACAGCGTTTCGCCCGAAAGCTTGAGTAACTGAAAGTGTGGTGGACTCTAAAGACTCGTCAATACTATGGCTGTGGATTTAACCACTAGCACGTCAGAGGTATAAGCCAATACGTGACGGGCCACCAGCTATTGACTAAAAGGGATGTCGATGAGTGAACTCATCCTGACACCCTACTGAGCCTGTCAGTGACAATATCCGTACAGTCCGGTCCGTTCGTCTATGAGCATCGCATGTCGGGCCTAGGGGGTTGGTAAAAGTCAGACCCCCAAAAGCGGTACAAGTCGTGTCGGAGTGTAGCCCAGAACACCCTGAGATACTACTGGAATACCTACCAGTAAATCTCCTGCCTTGGCCAAGGTCTTCGTGTAATGGCTCTCCTAGACACAGCGCGACCTCACCCCCAATACCGGCAGAGACGAACCCCCGAAGATCCGCTCACTGCCTCCATGTGGCTCGGGACTGTACCCAACTAAAACCTGTTTGCACGACTCCTTTGAGCCGTGGTAGGGTAGTAATCAAAGTACAGTGGGAACTCACACGAGACAAATGACGATCCCCAGGTCAATGAACTAACCTGTACACATGTCACCTGGGAACTGCTATCTGACGTCAGGTATAAGACCAACTAGCATGTTCCCGGCGAGTCCTGTCCGGTGTACTCATAACTCAATGAGCACCTGTATACATCTTAGGTGAACCAACTGACACCAGTGGCTTGTGAGACCGGCCACCGCCCCTCGTCGGGGTCTCGACTGTATACACTAGTCTACTCTGGAGTATCGATGCCCTGTCTCGAAACTCCCACGACTTGGGACCTTTTAAGGATGTGCTTATAGACTCCAGCTCTCACTTATATGATCGCCCTCATACTGCTGGAAGTCAAGCAAGAATCCTAGGGGCTCTATCAACGTGCAATAGCGACATGTCAGGTCGCCTAAAGCAGTACACGATGATAAAGGTAAACCAGATAGCGTACTATCATCTCGAGTAAGACTGTCTTCCCGGGATAGGTCCTCCCTCAATCATTGCAATCACGTGCCTGTGACCCAATAATTGACTCTGAGGGCACTATCTCCAACAATCTCCCACTTGCACTCAAGGCTAATTATTGTGATGTCGCATACTCACAGCCCGTGTGATACCGAACACCCAACTCCTCTACTAGTCAGTCTCAAAAAAACCGTTTGTGAAACTATTGCGTTCGAGGAATAGCCTCAGCGAGTGGATCCGCCTAGATGTTTCTTTCTATGTCTCTCTATATCTCAAGTTCGCGGAGAAAGCCATCTCCCGAAATGAGCAATACCTGTCTTAGAATGTCTGAATGTCTGATGGGACCGAGCTCATAAATGAACTCCAAATCCAAACTTCTTAGACTGTATCGTCAACTGAACCTAATCAGTATCCTGCGCCATGCCACCCTCAGTATTGCCTTGGACCACCTGTCCAAAATACTGCCCCTCGTCAGAAGGAAAACTATAACTCTGACAACCTCCTTGTCGTCCATATCACCTTGGAAGCCTGGAATGATAACTGTCTCCCAAATGAGGCTGTCGTTATCATATCCCTAGAACATTCACTTATATTCTATAACTGCTTCCGACTGTTTCTCCAGGATTGGATCAATGTCAACTTATTGCATCTAGTGCAAGAACAACATCTGGTGTGGTACTTGAAATCTCATGATTGACTCAATTGCCTGAGCAAGTGATCTGCCAATCATGCACATCCCTCTCCCCTTTAGTCCGTAAGACACCTTTAGAGAGGGTGACTCCATCACCTGCAGGTACACTACCGTGCCAGGAGTCGTCCATTCTAAATACTCTTAGAATGCTGTCAAGGTACCCTGATTGGGAAACCACCCAAATCTAGATCTAAAAACATAGATCTAGTAACCAGTATGTCTGATATAATGTCCAAGTCCCATGTGGAGAAAACACTGTGTGACGACCAAAGTATAACCGATCGTAGTATAGGAATATCACTTCCTACTACCTTCTCAACAGATCCATCCCCTATTCTGATGATGTCAAACCTATGACTGTCACATCAGAAATAGATGATCTATCTCCGCTACATCTGCTTTAGTCTATAAATAGACATAAGCCTGATGTCCACCAATGCTTCCGCTGCTCCCACTGACTACGACAACCCTCTGGCAGAGTCATATAGACGTGCACTTCTAAAGCAAATTTAGAACGACGCTATACTCATCCTCCTGCCGGGTCTCGCAGCCTGGAACAACAACAATGGCAAGTGTGGGTAAACAAGAACTTCCCTGTCGCCGTCCTTGAGGCTACCGGAGTACCTCTCGGGTGCCTGAAGTTACCCACCATCCCTGCGGAGTGGCCAATGGAATGTCAAGCCAGATTGAATCTTTAGGTTCCTTATCAAATCTTCAGTAATCGTTTGCGGTTCTGGAATCACTTCCAGTTCTACCATACTCCCACTACTGTTTTTGAAAAAATCCATTTTTAATAAAACTGTGGCGAGTCTAGAACAATATTTCTATTGATCTGCCAGATGGTAGAAAGTCAACCCTCGTCATAGCCTGGGTCACCCACAAACTGCCATTACAGAAACGTGCCTTGAGTTGTCCAGTGTCTGGTTTTAATCATAAGCCGGACAACTCCCCGTACCTTAACATCGTTAAGATATGAACTGTTCTATATCCAATATAGAACCAGAGGCACTGATTTAATTTAACTAGATTCAAATTATGCAGCTGTCTCCAGTGCATGTCAACTAAATGGAGAGAGGCCGATCAGTGTTACTCAACTTAGGAATGCTTCCAATTATGAGTAACCTGAAAGAGAATCAATTTCTCTTTATCATTACTATCAACTGAATACCATACACAAGTATCTACATCTTCGATCACTTTGAAGAATCCCGATACTTGCTACACCTGGTTCTCTACTCTATTCAAATACCTATAACTCCTCAAAACTTAGACCCTGTGTTTCTACGAAACACATGTCTAAGAACTAGAGAAGTTAAAAGTAAACAGAATATAGTACGAGGACCAAGCCCTCTGTCCTAATGGACACTGGACAACACACAATACTCTGTATAAGTCCGCTGAGTCTAACAACTCTTTCACTGTGTGTCGTAGGTTGAAAACTGTACTTATGGTTAAGAAGAATTACACCGCTGTTTAATGCTCCTTACCCAACCATCCACTGATATAGGTAAATGTCATCGACATAATATCAAAAGGTATATCTCACTCTATGAAAATAGACGTACAGATATATCAATTTGAAATTGGTGCACAACAGCGGATATTCAAAACCAAATATTTGCCGACCGGCAAACAGCCCAGGTGATCTCCTCAAATATCAGCGATTACAACGAATCCCGATATAATGAGGATGGTCACCTAATTCCTAATAACTTACTCCCACTCATCATCTGAAAAACCATACAGATGTGAG
Source organism: Agapanthus africanus (assembly GCA_030015575.1). NCBI lineage: Eukaryota > Viridiplantae > Streptophyta > Magnoliopsida > Asparagales > Amaryllidaceae > Agapanthus > Agapanthus africanus. The sequence goes on from JASDDO010000022.1 coordinate 417,643,849, forward strand.
AATCATACCTGGTAAATACATACCCTGGAGCAAGTGTTAATTGGGAAATCAGTTTTCTTTTAACAGTACACAGTTGAACTGAAACATTGAAATGTTTCGATGGGGTATCCTGGTATTCCTAGTAATGCCTCTACCATTATCCAGATTCACAACTATAACCGTATAATTCTTTGCTACCTCTCCAAATCCCTTTATATGTCTTTAGTCATTACCTTCTGCACACCCCTTTAGGCCAATTGGTTTTCTTCCTTCCCTACCATTCGGCACCAGCCTATGGTTTGGAAGAAGACTATCCAATAAGCATAACGGGTGTACTGTCCTAATCCTAGGAGCACTCGCAATGCGAGAGAAGGTGAGGATAAAAGACACCTGAATGTACTTTATTCCTATTTCTCCTGAACCAGGATCCATCCCCGAACTGGAACAAGTTCCTTTCGAGTTCGTATATAACCATACGATGGATTATCCAATAAAATGGGATCTTCGTAGTGATACGGAGTGTCCTGGAGAAATACAAAGGTGATTTAGGATTGGCGAAGAAATACTTGGTTTGGTCGTGAATAGCAGTCGCAACTTACTTTGCCCTCTTACTAATCCCTTGCTTTGTCTGAACTTAATATCTTCTGTACACCGTTTAGGCTAACTGGTTTTCTTCATTCCCTACCGGTCGGCACCAGCCTATGGTTTGGAAGAAGAATATCCAATTTGCGTAATAGGTGTACTACTCCTAAACCAAAGAGTACTCGCAGCCTGAGAGAAGGTGAAAAGAAAAGACAACTGAATAGTCCTATCCGTTTTCTCCAGAACCAGAAACCATCCTCGAATTCCTTCGAGTTCGTATCTAACCATACGATGGTTTTTTCCAATGGAAGTGGACGTTCGTAGTAATACGGGGTGTCCTGGAGAAAAGAGTAAAAGTAGGAGTGGCAATGAGGTCTGCAACTCTGACAATCCAAAAAACCAGTGTTAAGAAGGTTCGGTCAACTTGGTCTCTGAGTCGTAGTCTTAGGGTCGGGTCAATGGTCGCTGCCAGAGAGAGAGAGAAAAGAAACACTCAGCGTGCACTCTATCCTAGATCAGAATGGTTATCACTTTTTCTAATCAGGAAACCTCCCACTGTACCTCAAATTCTCCTCCAAACCTGAAAGAAGAATTAGTCGGGGTCACCCGAGGAGTAAACAACTCATCAGTGGGAATCGGGATCCAACTATCATCGCATGACAACATGACGGAATCCGCTCACGGTATCACACTCCAGAAGGTATGCGCATATCTGGCAAGTTTCAGTTCTTTTGAAACTCCCGATGTGATTTCTGCCCTATGCTCTTATGACCTTGGCGTGATGTCAAAATATCATAAGTCACATGTCAAGTTCTTCCCATCATTATCCAGGTTAATTTGAACCCACCCGTACATACCCTTGACGTAGGCCAAAATAGTACTACGACTGTCCCAAACCAACGCATCTATCTATGCTGCAGATAAATACCCGGCAGCTACCAAACACTATGCCTTGGCGTGAGGTCAAAATACATAGCATGAATACTACCGAATATTTAACTGAAATGATGGAGGGCTACGAATGGTTTCTGACGAAAACCTTTAACGTAATGAACTTGATATCGTTGAAGGAACGGATAGCTTTTTAGAAAATATAGTGACGAAAACCTTTACTAAAGAGGTCACTCCCGGTGAAGGGATCTCGGCTCTTTCCCCGTAGAATGGGGTGCAGGATATTCCAACTGAATACCACGGTGCAAAGCAAAAGTAATCGGCTATAGTGAGGTTAATGCCCTGACGAAAACTTCTGTCCAAGGGGTCACTCCCGGTGAAGGGATCTCGGCCCTTGCCTCGTCGACTGAGGAGCAGGATATTCCAAATGAATACCACGATGCAAAACAAAAGTGAACGTCCTTGCAATAACAGCTTTTTGAAAAGTGTTCCAACAACATCAGAATAGGTTTGTTTAACTTGCATTGATCCGAATCAATGCAGTCCCATCAATTGATCACACCACAAAGAACGAAAATATACTGACGTACGTATATGCCATCCGCATTCGCCACTGGGTCCCGTCATCACTCGTTAGGTTAGCTTACTAACGACAGAGCGGGGACTGGACTAGCGCGGATGAAAAACATATACAACATCTACTAATATATATACCAATATATAGTATTTCGCTCAAGGCGTGAATAAAATGCAACATCACAGAAATGTACAGCATCACAGAACAATACAGATATCTGGGATCCCCGGGTTTCACAGAGCCACTACTGAAACCCGACGTTCCCCTGGTCGTGTGGATAGCCTGTGCAATGAAATCCTAGACCCCTATGGGCGCGGCAAGTCACCCGCCAAAACCTGAAGCGTGGCAGCCCCCTTCAGCTCCGTGAATGGACCACCCAGCACTCCACGGAATCCGGCAACTTAGGCACCCCTCCTGGGTCAATCTGTACCCCCTACGAGTGCGGCGAATAGCCTGCCAATCCTAGAGTGAAGCCCCCTCCGTCCCAATGCCATGAGATGCGGGCTTGTTGCCCTCTAGAACCCGGCTATCCGTGCACTCCTCCGCGGGGTAATCCTAGTACAGAAAGTAAAATATACATACACCGGGTACATCGACCGCACCAGGTCGTGCCCCAAAAGAATAATACAATCAGGCAGTGACGGCAGTCCACATGTCGGACGCTCGCCCCGCAATATCAAATGTACATAATACAACAGCACAGTACTAGCATTGCATCCAGGCTATCCCCCACGACCGATCCGCAACATCACAACATAAACGCAAAACATCAACGTGAAAGTCACGTTCGCAAATCCGTCTAACCGGGCTATAGCAGTTAGACCGGATTTACCGATCGAGTGACATTCACGGTCGCAGATATAATGTAAATACTGTGAAAAATGTGTTTAAAATTTTCCGATTGACCAACAATTAACAAGTGGGCCCCCAATCAAAACTGTAGCACTCACAGAAAAACTGGGCCCAATTTTAATATTCCAAAACCCATAATTAATCCCCTGAAGCCCACTGGAAAAAGTTGGCCCACTGAACTCTCTTTACTGCGGCGGAACCGCGGCCCAATAGAAGGCTGTGGCCGCGGTTCCGCGCTCTGTTTGAGTGATCAGTGTGTCGAATTTTCCCAGAGTTCTTAGAACTCCCTGCACATCATTCTAAGATCACCTGAAAAATTTTTAGACTTCAAAAAATTTCAACAGAAACTGATGTGAAGGAAAAATACGGTTTTTGGAATTTTGGTCGATCGGAACTGAAAAACACATCAAACGAAGCTAGACGAAGTTAATGGCGAGGCTCTGATACCACTGTAAGTGCACGGCGGCGCCCTGGCCGTCGATCAGACGGCCAAATGCGGAAGCGGTGATAAACTTTAATTTTGCGGACTTAGCAAACCAGCACCACCGCGCACTAAACCCCGGATCGGGCCATTAAACTAGATCTAGCTAATAACAAGACGGGTTAGAGATATACCGAGCGATCCGTGTCCTTCGGTCTTCATCTCCACTCCGATCTCCCGCGGATACTACGTCCGTCACCTTCTAATCGAAACGGGCACCACAATGCCAAAATCTTTTACGGGCTCCCACCTCAATGCCGAGGCAACTCGGGCGCGAAGTTGGCTGGCCGACGCGTCCAAGATTTGCTGTAGAATAGTGTAGAATACTTGTCTCTTTGGGGTTTAAGAGGTTGCCATGTATGGAGGAATTTTGCACTAGAATTTCATGGATACTTGATGGAGAAATTGAGCATGCAAAGGAAATGAAATGGAGCATCCCTCAAAGAATTGAGCTCGGCCACTACTCTTTTGCTCACTGGGAAGTAAAGAAGCAAGCTCACTGGGAATGTGTACATGGGTGAAATCCATTAATTAAAACCATGCATCAAAAATTACTTTTCCCACAAAAAAAAACACAGCACACTTATACAAAAGGGGGGGGGCCCACGAATAAAGCATGAAAGAAATTTACACACAAATAAACCTCTCTCTCTCTCCTCACATGATTTGGCCGGCCCCTGCACAAATGAATAACCATACTTGTGCTCACTAATTAATGTGTGAAGTGTGCATTAATCATTCATGCACCAAGATGAAATTCCCACCTCAAAAATAATCCTCACTCCATACCCAAACAGTGGCCGGCCATTCCAACTTACCCATCACAAATTCACATCAAAACCCATACCCTCTCTTATCACAATTAATGCAAGTGATGGTGCATCAAAAGAAACAAAAGGAAAGGGAATCAAAAGATGCAATCAAAAAATCTCTCATCCCACAAATAAACCCTCCACAAAATGTTATTTGCAAACTGCAAATAACACTCTCCAACGAAAAGTCCGGCCGTGAAGGAACAATGGAAAAACCGGCCGGAACGGAATGCAAACTGGCAACCCCAGAAAACTGGTCCCATAATAAATTACAGGAAAACCCCGATACTGTGCATACACACCCGCATTTGTATTCCGACCGAAATACAAATGCAAAGAGACAAAACTAGACTATCTAATACTAAGATCCGGCTTAAGCCAAAGCCGGCTAGTAAAAACTGTCCGATCACGATCCGTGCAATACCGCACGTATCTGATCGAACCCTGCCATATCTCCATACGGCCTCTACAGCGTTTCGCCCGAAAGCTTGAGTAACTGAAAGTGTGGTGGACTCTAAAGACTCGTCAATACTATGGCTGTGGATTTAACCACTAGCACGTCAGAGGTATAAGCCAATACGTGACGGGCCACCAGCTATTGACTAAAAGGGACGTCGATGAGTGAACTCATCCTGACACCCTACTGAGCCTGTCAGTGACAATATCCGTACAGTCCGGTCCGTTCGTCTATGAGCATCGCATGTCGGGCCTAGGGGGTTGGTAAAAGTCAGACCCCCAAAAGCGGTACAAGTCTTGTCGGAGTGTAGCCCAGAACACCCTGAGATACTACTGGAATACCTACCAGTAAATCTCCTGCCTTGGCCAAGGTCTTCGTGTAATGGCTCTCCTAGACACAGCGCGACCTCACCCCCAATACCGGGAGAGACGAACCCCCGAAGATCCGCTCACTGCCTCCATGTGGCTCGGGACTGTACCCAACTAAAACCTGTTTGCATGACTCCTTTGAGCCGTGGTAGGGTAGTAATCAAAGTACAGTGGGAACTCACACGAGACAAATGACGATCCCCAGGTCAATGAACTAACCTATACACATGTCACCTGGGAACTGCTATCTGACGTCAGGTATACGACCAACTAGCATGTTCCCGGCGAGTCCTGTCCGGCGTACTCATAACTCAATGAGCACCTGTATACATCTTAGGTGAACCAACTGACACCAGTGGCTTGTGAGACCGGCCACCGCCCCTCGTCGGGGTCTCGACTGTATACACTAGTCTACTCTGGAGTATCGATGCCCTGTCTCGAAACTCCCACGACTAGGGACCTTTTAAAGATGTGCTTATAGACTCCAGCTCTCACTTATATGATCGCCCTCATACTGCTGGAAGTCAAGCAAGAATCCTAGAGGCTCTATCAACGTGCAATAGCGACATGTCAGGTCGCCTAAAGCAGTACACGATGATAAAGGTAAACCAGATAGCGTACTATCATCTCGAGTAAGACTGTCTTCCCGGGATAGGTCCTCCCTCAATCATTGCAATCACGTGCCTGTGACCCAATAATTGACTCTGAGGGCACTATCTCCAACAACTACTAGCAAACTAAAAGTTGGGTAAAGAGATATACCGAGCGATCCATGTCCTTCGGTCTTCGTCTCCACTCCGATCTCCTCGCGGAATCTCCGGTCGTCGCCTCCTCATCGAAACGGGTACCACGTAGCCGATTTCTTTTACGGGCTCCCACCTCTTGACCGAGGCAACTCGGGCGCGAAGTTGGCAAGCCGACGCGTCCAAGAGTGCTGTAGGTGTAGTGTAGTAGGGTTGTCTCATTTGGGGTTGAAGTTGCCTTTGGATGGAGGTAAAGAAAAGAGATGAACTTGGGAATTTTTGTGGCAAGCTAAAATGAGATGAATGAAACTTTTTACCACACCAAAAATAATATGAACCTCTCCCTCATCCCTCCTCATGTGGCCGGCCCCTTATCATAAAATGGTGGAGGGATAATCAAAACAAGAAGGAAGGTAAGTGTGGTAAAAGCAAAGAGGTGACCACAACCAAATGTGATGATAACCAAGTCAAATCCATTTCTAATCCCATTTAATGCGAAGAGTGATGAAAAAGAATCTCATCATGAAGGATCTATCATGAAGCTCTCAAATGCAAGAAACCCCCTCCTCAATAAGTTATTTGCAAACTTGAAAATAACCCCCTCTATCACAAAAGTCCGGCTGTGAAGGAACAAAGAAAAACTGGCCGGAACGGAATGCAAACTGGCAACTTCAGAAAACTGATCCCGTAATAAATTACAGGAAAACCCCGCGACTGCATATACATGCCCGCATTTGTATTCCCACTGAACACAAATGCAAAGAGACAAAACTTCACTGTCTAATACTAGGATCCGGCTTAAACCAAAGCCCGCTAATAAAATCCGTCCGATCATGATTCGTGCAATACCGCACGTATCTGATCGAACCCTGCCATATCTCCAAACGACCTCTACAGCGTTCCGCCCGAAACTTGAGTAACTGTGTGGGGGAGACTCTAAAGACTCATCAATACTATGGCTGTGGATTTAACCACTAGCACGTCAGAGGTGTTAGCCATACGTGACGGGCTAACAGCTATTGACCAAAAGGGACGTCGATGAGAGAACTCATCCTGACACCCTACTGAGCCTGTCAGTGACAATATCCGTACAGTGCGGTCCGTTCGTCTATGAGCATCGCATGGCGGGCTTAGGGGGTTGGTAAAAGTCAGACCCCCAAAAGCGGTACAAGTCATGTCGGAGTGTAGCCCAGAACACCCTGAGATACTACTGGAATACCTACCAGTAAATCTCCTACCTTGGCCAAGGACTTTTCATGTTCTGGCTCTCGTAGACACAGCGTGACCTCACCCCCAATACCGGGAGAGACGAACTCCTACAGATCCGCTCACTGCCTCCATGTGGCTCGGGACTGTACCCAACTAAAACCTGTTTGCATGTCTCCTGTGAGCGTGGTAGGGTAGTAATCAAAGCACAGTGGGAACTCACACGAGACAAATGACGATCTCAGGTCGATGAACTAACCTGTATACATGTCACCGGGGAACTGCTATCTGACGTCAGGTATAATACCAACTAGCAGGTTCCCGGCGAGTCCTGTCCGGTGTACTCATAACCCAATGAGCACCTGTATACATCTTAGGTGAACCAACTGACACCAGTGGCTTGTGAGACCGGCCACCGCCCCTCGTCGGGGTCTCGACTGTATACACTAGTCTACTCTGGAGTATCGATGCCCTGTCTCGAAACTCTCACGACTAGGGACCTTTTAAGGATTTGCTTATAGACCCCAGCTCCCACGTATATGATCGCCCTCATACAGCTGGTAGTCAAGCAAGAATCCTAGAGGCTCTATCAACGTGCAATAGTGACCTGCAAGGTCACCTAAAGCAGTACACGATAATAAAGATAAACTAGATAGTATACTATCGTCTTGAGTAAGACTGTCCTACCAGCATAGGTCCTCCCTCAATCATTGCAATCACGTGCCTGTGATCCAATAATTGACTCTGAGGGCACTATATCCAACAGGAGATGCGCCAGATGATGGGATCTCTAGTTGAGACACATCGAGCGCAGCGACCAGAGTTAGTTCCACCCGTTGCAGAGACCGCGTTGGTACCCACAGTACAGGCAGTTGCCCCTGCAGCTACAGAGGTTATCTCAGTATTGTTGTCAAAGTTTATGAGGCTGAAGCCTCCGGTTTTCACAGGCACCGATACAGCCGAGGACCCACAGTCTTTCATTGACAGGATGGCTCGGATATGTCGTTCCCTCATATGCGCAGATGCGAGATGGGTTGAGTTTGCGATCTTTCTCCTGGAAGGTCTTGCGCATAAATGGTGCGAATCAGTAGAGAAGGGTAGAGCAGCAGGTCTTCTTCCTATGACCTGGACAGAGTTCGTGGCGCTATTCCTTGCCCGTTTTCTTCTACTGAGCGTCAGAGATGCTAGAGCACGCAGGTTCGAGTCCTTACTTCAGACTCCGGAGATGTCAGCGGCAGAGTATGATGTCCCGTTCACCGAGCTATCAGTTTATGCTCCGTACCTAGTGGCTACCTAAGAGATGCGAGTTAAGAGATTTGTCCGAGGCTTGCTCACACCACTGTTCCTTGCGATTAGCGCGCAGCACTATGAGACATATGCAGCAGCTGTAGATGCAGCCTTATTGGTAGAGGAGCGCCTTGCTAAGACTTCGGCAGTCCCAGAGCCGAAGAGAGTTCGTGCGGATACATCAGTGCAGAGACGGCTTTTTCGGCGCCGTGACAGGCACCTTGCAGGTGGCAGAGATTCGGGACGAGGCAGGCTGTTTAGCTCCTATCCCCAGGAAGGTCAGCGACCATCATCGGGATGTTACCGTTGCGGGAGTTCTTATCATCGTGTGTGAGATTGTCCTGAGGTACCCCGGAGGGAGGCAGCAGCACCGCACGTCACATTACCACCTTCACCACCCCAGACGACATTGCCTATAGTACCTACTATTACTCCGCATCAAACGCATGCACAGAGAGGTCGTGGTCACGGTCGATTTGTTCATAGAGGACGAGGTGACCAAGGCAGAGGGCAGCTAGCTGCCGGCAGGGGACAGTCAGTCGCGGGTGGAGGACAGGCGCGAGTTTTTGCTTTGACGCATCAGGATGCGCAGGCGTCTAATGAGGCGGTCTCAGGTATCCTTCCAGTATGTTTGGTTGATGCACACGTGTTATTCGATCCCGGATCCACGCACTCGTACGTATCCACACACTTTGTGCCGAGTTTGGGTAGAGAGTCCGGTTTGCTTGACTAGCCGTTTGTTGTGACTACTCCTGTGGGAGAGTCGTTTGTTGCTAGGCACGTGTTCCGATCCTGTACCGTCCGTATCAGCGAGAGGGAGTTGCCTGTCGATTTGATCCTTCTTGAGATGTTGGACTTCGACGTTCTTTTGGGCATGGATTAGTTAGCCACGTGCTATGCTTCTGTTGACTGCCGCGAGAAGACAGTTCGATTTTGTTTTCCCGGCGAGTCGGTTTTTTTTGTGTTGGGGGACCATGGTGTTACCCCTCACAGTGTGATTTCTTCTTTTCGCGCTGGACAGCTTTAGAGGAAGGGATGTCAGGGATTTCTCGCCTATGTTTGCGATACTAGAGCTACAGAGGTTCCGTTGGATCTGGTTCCGGTTGTTAGAAAATTCCCTAATGTGTTCCCTGACGAGCTTCTTGGGCTACCGCCCGAGCGTGATATTTCTTTCTGTATTGATTTGGTTCCTGGCACGGGGCCTATTTCTGTACCGCCTTATCGGATGGCCCCGGCGGAACTTAGATAATTGAAGGATCAGTTGCAAGATTTGCTGGATAAAGGACTTATTCGACCCAGTGTTTCTCCTTAGGGTGCTCCAGTCCTGTTTGTCAAGAAGAAGGACGGCAGTATGCGTTTGTGTATCGACTACCGCCAGCTGAACAGGGTTAGAGTGCGGAATAGGTATCCTTTGCCACGCATTGACGATTTGTTCGACCAGCTTCAGGGGGCAGGATACTTTTCGAGGATCGATTTGCGATCAGGCTACCATCAGCTGCAGGTTCGACAGGAGGACATTCCTAGGACAGCTTTCCGCACGCACTACGGCCATTATGAGTTTTTGGTGATGTTGTTCGGACTCACCAACGCACCAGCAGCATTCATGGACTTGATGAACCGTATTTTCCGGCCGTATCTTGATCTGTTCATCATAGTATTCATTGACGATATCTTGGTGTATTCTCGGAGTAGAGAGGAGCACTAGCAGCACCTGCGGATTACACTGCAGACCTTGAGGGAGCATCAGCTTTTCGCCAAATTCTCCAAGTGTGCCTTCTGGCTGGACAGCGTAGACTTCTTGGGGAACGTGATTACACGAGATGGTATATGTGTAGACCCGAGGAAGATTGAGGCCGTTCGGAGTTGGCCTAGACCCACGTCAGTGACAGAGGTTCGCAGCTTTCTAGGGCTGGCAGGCTACTACAGGCGATTCATGCAGGACTTCTCTCGCATTGCTACACCTTTGACCGGGTTGACCCAGAAGGGAGTTCGTTTCGATTGGACGGAGGAGTGCGAGCACAATTTTCAGCAGCTACGGGCTCTACTGACTACGACACCAGTGCTATCATTGCCTTCAGGATCAGGCGGATTTATGGTCTACTGTGACGCTTTACGAGTGGGGCTAGGGTGTGTATTGATGCAGCATGACAGGGTGATCGCATATGCTTCGCGGCAATTAAAGAAACATGAACAGAACTACCCCACTCATGATTTGGAGATGGCTGCAGTGGTCTTTGCACTTAAGATCTGGCGACATTACCTGTATGGAGAGTCGTGCCAGATATTCACCGATCATAAGAGCTTAAAATATATATTCCAGCAGCGAGACCTGAACCTTAGACATCGCCGATGGATGGAGTTAGTGAAGGACTACGATTGTGAGATCTTGTATCACCCGGGCAGGGCGAATGTAGTGGAGGATGCTTTGAGCAGGAGGCCCGATGGTAGTTTATCTTGTTTGAGCGCAGTACAGAGGCAGTCGTCGGCAGATTGGCAGATTTTATGCGACGGCCGGGTACAGTTCGAGTTCACGCTGATCGGAGGACAGATTGCGCATGTTCGTGCACGCCCACAGTTGCTTGACCGTATACATGAGGCACGGCACAGTGATGACCGATGTTCAGAGATCAGGACACAGATGGGACAGGGCAGATTTTCCGAGTTCGTGATCGATGATCAGGGGATACTACGATTTGGGGCTAGACTGTGCGTACCAGATGCTGAGGGATTGCGGCATGAGATTCTTGAGGAGGCACATCGATCGGTATATAGTGTTCATCCCGGTTCCACCAAGATGTACCATAACATGAGAGGTGTTTACTGGTGGGACGGAATGAAGAGAGACGTCGCAGATTTTGTGTCGAGATGCCTGACTTGTCAGCAAGTCAAGGCTGAGCAACAGAGGCCCGCGGGAGAGCTACAGCCGTTACCCATTCCGGAGTGGAAATGGGAGCAGATTTCTATGGACTTCATTATGGGTCTACCCAGGACTAGTCGAGGGTATGACTCCATCTGGATGATCGTGGATCGTTTGACGAAAGCGGCTCACTTCCTACCGGTGAAGACGACTTTCGGATTTGCTCAGTATGCCCAGATTTACATCGACGAGATCGTACGACTGCACGGAGTTCCGACATGTATCGTGTTCGACAGAGGCACCCAGTTTACCAGCAGGCTATGGCAGAGACTTCAGGAGGCTTTGGGCACTCGCTTGAGTTTCAGCACAGCATTTCATCCGCAGACCGACGGACAGTCAGAGCGGACTATTCAGACTCTCGAGGACATGCTCAGAGCGTGCGTATTAGACTTTGGAGGTAGCTGGGATCATCATTTACCCCTAGTAGAGTTCTCCTATAACAACAGCTACCAGGAGACCATTCAGATGGCACCGTTTGAGGCTCTTTATAGGAGGAGATGCAGATCGCCCGCCTGTTGGACAGAGCTTAGTGAGAGCAGTATCTTAGGGCCGCATATTGTGGAGGAGACGACCGCGAAGATCCAGTTGATTCGCAATAGGATGAGAGCAGCCAACAGTAGGCAGAGATCTTATGTGGACCGTCGTCGGCGCAGACTTGAGTTTTCTGTTGGTGATCATGTTTTCGTGAGGGTCTCCCCAATGAAAGGTGTGATGAGATTTGGGAAGAAGGGGAAGCTTAGTCCCAGATTTGTGGGCCCCTTCGAGATCCTCGAACGTGTTAGTGCAGTTGCATATCGGTTAGCCCTTCCGCCCAGTTTTCCAGACGTGCACCCCGTATTTCACATTTCGATGCTCCGCAGATATCTTTACGATCCTTCGCATGTGATTCAGCACCCGACGATCCAGCTTGAGCGCGACCTTTCCTATGCAGAGCAGCCAGTGATGATCTTGGATCGACAAGTGAAGAAATTGAGATCGAAGGACATACCATCAGTCAAAGTACTTTGGCGTGGCCAGAGCGGCGAGGAGGTCACTTGGAAGACCGAGAGCGAGATGAGGAAGAGGTATCCCCATCTTTTTGAAGGTACGTGTAGTTAGATTTTTTAAAATTCGGGGACCGAATTTCTTTAAGGGGGGTAGATTGTAACACTTTGAATCTTAGTTAGAATGTTTTTCGTGTTAAATTAGAAATTGTGAGTGTTTTTGTATGTGTACATAGGATTATTAGTTATTTAGTCGGGTTTACCCTAATTGGAAAATTTTCCTTTGTAGTGTACACTTGCACACTTAGCCAATTTTGTGACTTAGGACTTTTACTGTAGCATGTTAACCATTCTTGTGTTGCATGGTTGTATTTAAACCCCCACCCATTTTTAAAACAAGTCAAATCCCTTTTAAAATCTAAATAAACAATTGAAAGCATGGTGTTAGGTAAAGAGGATTGACTTTTGACCCCATTCCCTCTCTTCTCTCTCTCTTCTGCTCACTTCAGAATTCTGCAGAATTCCAGCAGAAAACCCCCATCTTTCTACATCTTTTCTTCTCCTTTTTCCTTTCTCTTTGATCCCTACACAAAAACCTACACAAATCAACACACATTCATCACAAAACCATGGAAAAGTGAGCTTTTTGAGGTGTTTGGAGGCAAATCTGCACATTTGACGTTAAAGCTGGGATTTTTGGTGTTTCATAGGGTCTTTTGAAGGTATTAACTCATGTTAGCACTCCTTTTCCATAAACTTGTAGTATTCTTTAGCAAAAATCTCATTTTTGTGCATTTTTAGTGATATTAAAGGATATTTGTGATACATATGTTTAACTGGGATATTGTTGGCTTGGTTAACTCTATTTTGTTCTATTAGAGCCATTTAGGCCAGGTTTTGTTTCAGTTGGCACAGAAATACCATAAAGTTTCATTTTAGTGCATAAAGTGGGGTTTTTAACTAGAAATAAGGCTCTGTAGGATCTGCTACTACCCGAGATGTTTCAGAGTGAAATTGGAATTACTGTAGCATACACAGGGGGTATAGAGTGCACACACAAAACCTGGGAGTCCCTCCCCCTACCCAGGCCGCCGAAATAAGCATTCTGGCCGCAATTTGCGGCCAGATGGGGGTGTTTTGGGTTGGGGTTTGGGCCACTGGAGTCTTCTGCTATTTGTAGTATTTTGGTACATATATATTTGTAATATCTGTTCTGTATCAAAATCTGGAGTAGATTACCCTTTTTCCCGTATTTTGAAACTTTCGCGACACGCGTGATACGCGTGTGTGGGTTTGGGGTTCCTGCGTATCGCAACGCGTCGGAGTGACTTCAGGCGCGTAATCACACGTCTTAGCGTATCGCGCACACGCGCGTTTGGTTCGCAACACGGGTTTCTAGTTTGACGTTAACATTGCGTTTTTATGGATTTGAGCTTATGTGTGATATATTGTGTAATTCTAGGTTCGTAGGCGAGTACGACGGAGGCCGCGCAGAAGGGGAAACAAGTCATCGGCTATACCTAGCGAGAGACTATGGTGAGTAGATTTAACATCTACGAGGATATCGCCCGCATGGCGTTCTACGTCAGGGCTGATAGGACCTTATAGCTACATTTACATACATTGACTGTTCATGGCTACTACCTTATAGCTACATTTACATACATTGACTGTTCATGGCTACTATTTAGTGCATACTGCATTCCCTGGTATATGGATATAAACTAGAATTGATAGAACACCGCACCATTACTAACGGTTCATGTTGCACGAGCACTATCCTGCTTGTTACACACACACCGTTAGTAATTGCCATGACACTCACACTGTAGAATTTCCATGATCATTATGCAGTAGCTCATCTTTTATGTGACTCGACATGATATTCATACTTGATACACATATCACATTACATTGACTTGCATATTGGTTTGGATTACATGTGATTTCTGGATTTGGGAACCGTGGATATTTCAAATATGTAATCATTTAAAAACCCGGTTCCCTTGATATGATATTTCGGTGCATCCACCATATGTTTTCTCGGTGCTAGAGTGATATATGTGAACCCGAATCGAGGAACTGGATGAGGCCGATTACGGGTACATGGTGGACCCGGTATGGTACCCCGGGGCGAGAACGGTTTCGCTGTGTAGTAGACGGTGAGCCTGGCAGAGGGACTACTACCTACTGGTGATTGGTTGGACCTGGCAGTTATCCGGAGGATACTGATCAGAGTCGATAGATGGATGCGGGATGATCCGTACTGCCGGGGCCGAGGGCCGATACCGCAGACGGAGTCCGTGGGCTGACCCAGACTGACGGGGCCCGATGGATAAGGATTTGCGTGTCGATGCTGAGCACGAGTATTTGTGATATTTGGGTGCCGATGTTGGGCACTCGTGATTCCCAGAGATGTACAGGATTGGAGGGCCGATGAGAGTGCCGGCGCTTGAGCTATTTGGGGGATCTGGGTGCATTGGTGGACACCGATTATATATAATCCACATTGACGTTCTGTGTAGATGTTATATTGCCCATGCTCAGCATTTATTATTGTATCTCATCCTGTAGTTATATCACCTGATAGAGCACTTGTATGATTATTGCACATACTGCTTATCACGCATTGATATCATCTGTTGGCATATGATAGAGTAGCGCAGTACGTGCATGCTCGCGATTACCTTAATATGTTATTTCTATTCACGAGTTGGCAAATCACCCCCGTTGTGCCACAGTATTTGCAGGTTGCCTTTGGATTAGTCGCGGCAGGCTGGCTTTTGCATCTTTTGGCTACAGATACCACTACAGTTGGTGCGAGAGTTATTTTGCTATTAGGTGGGTTGTGGTATCTGGTTACTTTTATTGTACACACTTTTGTATCTAGCATTCTCCATCTACCATATATGTATTTGACTTAAAGACAGTGAGGACGATGATGTATATTGTTGGTGTTCTGGTGTCGAGCTCGTTGTGGGCCGACTTTACTTATGCAGTCTATTCTATCTGTGATGTTCCTCCTTGTTGCTCTTGATCTTCGCTACGGCGTCGTATATTGCTATCTTGGTGATTGTTTACTTAGATTTCTTAACATGTTAGTAAGTTCTTTCATTCAAAACTTAAAACACTCTATACTTTTACTGGTTTGATTTCTGGGTTTTCGGTTTACTTAGTCGCGTTACGCCTGTAGACGTTACGTGGTTAAGTACCGATCACGGGCCAAACTTTGGGTCGTGACACATGACTAGCGGACTATGGGTAGTTTGGCCTTCGTCAAGATCATGGGACGCTAGGGGCAAAATATTATCGGGAATTTCAAGTGTTGAAATTTGCAATGAGATTGCATACCTTCTATGAGATAGTTGGATCCCGATACCCGCTGCGAGTAAGAGTTGCTCCTGGGAGAGTTTTACACATTACAATTAGCCGATCAAGTAGGTGTCTAGAAAGGTGGCAACGGGGTTACGCCCCTGGGAAAACGAGGTTTACTTTAATTAGGTTCGTGCGAAAGAACGGGGGACCTCCCTCAAAGTACCGACACTGGCCTGGCTGAAGGATTAGCGAACTTATAGCGTGTAATTAATCCCGGCTAGTCTTTCCTTTTAGGGTTTGAAGGAAGATTTGATTAAAACAGTGGGAGACATCCTGATTAGATATATTAGATAACCAATCTAATCTTGCAAGAGCATACGCTGAGTGTTTTCTTCTCTCTCTCTCCAGGTAGCAACCATATCACGCCTTAATCAAGATATTAAAACGGATATATTGACCGAACCCGCTTGTTATACTGAGCTGGGGAACGTTGGTCCCGCTCCAACTTATAATTGTTATAAAACAGAGCAGGAAATTGGGGAATACCAGATTTCCCGTGCCGCCCAAACGAAGAAAGTGCATATTGATGCATCATCTTCGGGTGTGTTCATTACATAGAACTATTTCTCAGTATCCTTTACGTCCTGGGTATGAGATACCGGATCTGGATCCCGCATATGTAATCTATTACATGGGCTACAGACAGGTAGAGAACTAAGATCGGGTGATAAGTTTCATGAGATAGAAACGGTGCAAGTGTTGCAGCCAAGTCTGTTGGTCACTATCAACCTGTATTACCAGAATACATTGATTCTGAACGAATGTTATTAGATACCGAACCTGATATACAACATCATATCAGTTTCTTTATTAGTAAAGAAATGATATAATTTTGTATTGTTGGATAATGTTTTGAACATTTTCTATATGAAGAGTTGATCGGTTCAGCCATGTTATCTAAAAGCATTGACGTTCTAAATCAAACTACAGTTCTTAGTATACAGAACACACACGAGAGGAAGAGTTCAGAAATGAACGAATCCTTCTTGAGGCATTGTAGACTAGGTCATATCAATGCAACCCGACTAGCTGAAGTTAACTTAAGATGCATATTTAAATTTGTTTGAATTTACATCTTGTGAAACTTGCCGGTCATGTCACAAAGATAAGATGACCATAGCTCTGTTTATTGGAAACAGAGAAAGAGTTGGTGAACTCTTGGGATTGATACATGCTGATGTATGAAAGTCTCCTGTCTACACATGCCAAGACCGGTTCTTTGTACTTCATTACATTCTCTGATGATTTCTCAAGATTCAGACTTATGTTCCTGTTGAAACACAAGTCCGAACCTTTTGAGATATTCACAGAATGTAAGTTATAGGTAGAGAACCAAAATACGGGTATAAGTATTATGTTCTTTGATGAGATCAAGGAGGAGAATACTTGAGCACGGAATTCGTGGACTATTCTAAAGGAGAATGAGATTCTCTCTCAGCATTACTTCTCCGAATACACCATAGCATGATGGTATATCGGGGCGGAGCAATAGCACCCTATGTGATATGGTGTTCTCTATAATGAGTACTACTGTGTTTCCTATTTCCTTTTGGGAGTTATGCGCTTGAGAAGCTGCATACCTATTGAATAGGGTTCAAATCAAATCAGTCGCCTACCACTTCATATGTGATATGGAAAGCGAAGAGCCCATATCTTAAGTTTGTTAAGATTTGGGGTTGTCCGGCCTATGTCTAAAAAGCAAAATCCGGACAAGCTCGAGGCAAGTCAGATCTGTGGAAGTTTGTTGGATATCCCAAGCATTCGCAAGGGAATATCTTCTACCTAACCGAGGAACAAAAGATGTTTTTGTTTCTCAACATGCCACCTTTGTGAAAAGGAATTTCTTGTGAAGAAATTAATGGTCATGAGGTATAACTGGAAGGAGTTCCATCTATACAAACTACAGCAGATGATTTGGTAGAACCAAAGGATTCAATAGTTTCCAACGAACCTCAGCCTCTCCGCCGATCTAGTAGGGTTCCTCACCCACCTGAGACATACTTCGGTTTCTTTATGATAGTGGGAGCGAGGATTGCATCATGAGATGATGACCCAACTAGTTTCGAGCTGGCCATCAGGAGTGTGACTCTGTAAGAATGGCTGGATGCTTATCGATCTGAGATGGAATCCTTATACACCAACAAAGTATGGACTTTGGTTGCTTTATTTGAGGGGTTAAATCCCCATCAGGAGCAAGTAAATCTTGAGAAGATTACTTGGTGTACATGGAAAAGTTAAGACTTTCAAAGCTATGCTTAAGTCCATCCAGATCCTACTTGCCACAGCTACATACCATGACTACGATATCTGGCGGTTGGGTGTCATGACTGCTTTTCTAAATGATATTTTAGAAGAGAGCGTCTATAAGTACACAGTCAAAGGGCTTCGTAGACAGTGGGAGCTGCGGAAACGTGTGCAAGATGTTTTATATGATAAAGCAGGCATCGCGGAGTTGGAACGTCTGTTTTGATATGGTAGTTAAAGAGTTTGACTTCTTCAAAATGGTAGATGAACCTTGTATATACAAAAAGGTAGTAGAGAGTATGGTGGTGAGCCTCGTAGAGTACGTGGATGACATACTCTTGATAGGGAAGGAGTTTCCTATGCTACGATCGGTCAATCTTCGCTTATCATAAGGATTCTTCATATAGGATCAAAATGATACCTCCTAAATCCTGGGTTTTGGATCTATGAGATAGATCTAATTGGATGTTAGGATACTCACTAGTTGTAGTGAGATGGTATCAATCGATCCTGGGGAGAATCACTAGAAAGGTTCCAGGGTGATAAGGACGACTGAATGTCAGTCGCAGGCATTGTCTTTACCCTCAGTGGAGGGACGGTATGTTGGAAGTGTTCCAAGCTAGATACCGTGACTTACTAGACAATTAAAGGAAAGATACATCGTTACCAAGGATGCTACCAAGGAGGCAGTCTGGATATATAAGTTCATGAGATGAACTTCGTTCCTACCATTGTGTGACAATGGAGTTGTGGCTTATGCCAAGGAACCCCCGTCCCATCAGAAATCTGAATATAATTCTTAGGCAGTATCACCTGATCATGGAGATGGTTGATCTCCAGGGAGATCGAGGTTAGGAGAGTAGACACAGAGGACAACAGCGCGGATCCACTCACAAAGGCCTTTTTCCCAGTAGAGACTTTTATGGGATGGTTGAGTATGAGATACTTCAACCACAGCTAATTGTTGGGTATGTGATACCACAACAGATGTCCCTAGTGCAAGTGGGAGATTGTTAGTTATATGTATGCCCGAGAGGCCATTACTGTACATACGATGTATATTGTAATGGATGCTTGGACGTATATAGGGAGGACTTTCTTGCTCGACATGATAGTATGCTATCTAGTTGAACTTTATCTTAACATGTACTCTGATTATCTCTATGTTACATGTTGATAAAGCCCTTAGGATATTTACTCGACTACTGGGACTATGATGAGATCATACTAGTGGGGCTACGGTAGTCGACGAGTACATCCTATAACTGTTCCTAGTCGAGGGTGTATCGAGATAGGGTATCGATGCACCAGAGTAGACTAGCGTTTACGCATCTTGACCCATATGATGGGCGATGGATGATCCCATATCCATCGGTGTTTGACATCAAGGATGGTGTACGAGTGCTCAGTAGAGACTGGGTACACTAGACGGACTCGCCGAGAACTCCTAGATGGTATTATACCTCACGTCAGATGGCAGTTCTCCAGTGACACTGGTACAGAGTAGTCTGTTGACCCGAGATCGTCATAGAGCCTTGTGTGATTCCCACTGTACTTTGATTTCCATCATACCACGTCCAAGAGGGCGTGCAAAAAGGTGGCTTTTGGGTACAGTCCCGAATCACATGGAGGCAATGAGCGATAGGAGGGGATTCATTTCTCCCAGTATAGGGAGTTGATGTTGTGCTGTGTTCGATTGGCTATAACCGGAAATCCCTGGCCAGGGTTGCTGAGATTTACTGGTAAGTGTTATCGGTAGTTTCTCGAACTGTTATGGACCTCATATCGACACGACTTATCGAGCTACTGGGGTCTGACGTTTACCACCCCTAGGCGAGATATGCGACATATCAGACGACGAGACCGGACTGTACGGGAGTGTTACTGATTGGATTCACAAGAGAATGTACAGGCTTTCTTGTTGATCTTCTGAGTGCTCAATACCTGGGTGGCTGTTACGTTTAGCTGACCGCTTGCAGCTTGTGGGTGTTTGATATGATCATCACCTACTACCGGCGTATTAACGATTCTTTAGAGTCCTACACAGAGGTTTCTTAGCTCAGGCAAAACGGAGTAGGAGACATATGTGATATGTGTGGGACCGAGGATAATGCGGTATGTGATACCGTATTGGATTCTCGCGATATAAGATATCGGCTGGGTATATGTGATATAGCCGGTGTAGGGTTCCTAGGCACACCCATGAGGTTCCACAAGTGATCAAACATGGCCAATTCAAAAAATTTCTATGTGCCGAGAAACCCTAAACAAGATCGTTACTAGAGGTAAGGCGATAAAGATGCAAGTTAACAACTTAACTAAGAGTGAACGGAAAATACAACATTTGTAGATCTGGTCCTCCACTTCTTTGGCTCCATGATGACGTCCCTCCACTGCGATCATTGGATCCCGGACTCTGGCGATGGTTTCGTTGAAGAAATGATCGTGCTAGGTCGTCGACTTCGATACCGAAGATGATCTACGTCGAGGCAACTCAAAATCAAGCTCCAACTTCACCAAGTCATGAAACTTGGGAAGAAAACACCCTATACTACATGGCAAGTGGTAGAGGATGAAGAAATAGGTAGTGGGTTCACTTTTGATTTGGATTTCTCACTTGGAATCATCACTTAGAAATTTCTAGCAAAGGTTTTCTTTTTCTCTTCATGAAGAAGATGAAGAAGAAGAATGAAAAAGAATTATCAATAATAGAAAAAACAAGTGATGGTTATCATAATGCAACCATGGTTAAGTGTAGAGAATAAACTAGGGTTAGGTGAATGGTTAGGTTGGGCAAAAGAAACAAAAATGGTTGAACTTTTCAAAGCTTCATGAAGCTTCAAAGTAAATCCAAAAGAAGTAACCATTTCTTTTCTTGCTAAAAGAATAAATAAATAAAATAAATAATCAAGAGAAGAAAATAAAACCCTAACCATTCACTTAAACATGGTTTAAAGTAAACACAAACCCAAATTTGCATGTATCATCAAACATGATACAAACAAGTGCACAAAAAAATATATCACATATACAACTTGTGCATTTCAAGTAAGAAAATCAATCTTGAGTGAACCAATACTAGTTAATGCAAAGTAATATATCAAATATATAATTATACATTAAATCATTAAATCAACACTTGATTTAATGATCCGGTCATACTGCATATAACCGACTAATATCATGTGTATCAATGTATCGAATCAACATTTGATTCGGTAACCCGGCTATATCACATATAACCGTCCCATGATACATATCGCGAGAATAGAATACAGTATCACATAAAGGTATTATTCTCGGTCCCGCACATATCTCATATGCACTCCTATTTCGTTTCGCTTGAGCCAGGAAACCTCTGTGTAGGACTTTAAAGACTCGTCAATAGGCCGGCAGCAGATGATGATCATATCACACACCCACAAGCCGCAAGCGGTCTGCTAAACATAACGGCCACCCGGGTATTGAGCGATCAGAAGATCGACGAGCAAGCCCGCTCACACTCCTGTGAATCCAACCAGTAATACTTACCGTACAGTCCGGTCTGTTCGTCTGATATGTCGCATATCTCGCCTAGGGGTGGTAAACGTCAGACTCCAGTAGCTTGATAAGTCATTCCGACGTAAGGTCCATAACATTCGTGAAACTACTGATAACTCTTACCAGTATATCACAGCAACCCTGGCCAGGGATTTCCAGTTATGGCCAGTTGAGCATAGCGCAACATCAACCCCCAATACCGGGAAAGACAAATCCCCTCCTATAGCTCATTGCCTCCATGTGAATCGGGACTGTACCCAAAAACCACCTGTTTGCACAACTCAGTAGAGCCGTGGTAGGGTGGAAATCAAAGCAAGGTGGGAGACATACAAGACTCTATGACGATCTCGGGTCAACAGACTAAGTTGTACCAGTGTCACCATAGAACTGCCATCTGACGTGAGGTATAATACCATCTGGGAGTTCTCGGCGAGTCCGTTCAGTGTACCCAGTCTCCACTGAGCACCCCCATACCATCTCTGATGTCAAACACCAATGGATATGGGATCATCCATCGCCCATCACATGGATCGAGAAGATATACGCTAGTCTACTCAGGAATATCGATGCCCCGTCTCGATATTCCCACGACTAGGAACATTGAAGAATGTACTCATAGACTACCCAGGCCCCACTAGTATGATCTACATCATAGTCCCGGAAGTCGAGTACTCATCCTAAGGGCTTTATCAACATGTAACAGAGAAACAGAAAGTATACATGTTAAGATAAAGAGCAACCAGATAGCGTACTATCATATCGAGCAAGAAAGTCCTACCTATATATGTCCCAGCATCCACTACTATATACATCCAATATACAGTGATGGCCTCTAGGGCATACATATAACTAACAATCTCCCACTTGCACTAGGGCCATCTGTAGCAGTGGTTGTAGTATGTAATACTCAACCATCCCATAAAAGTCTCTCTTTGGGAATAGGCCTTTGTGAGTAGATCCGTTGTGTTGTCCTCTGAGTCTACTCTCCTAACCTAGATCACCCTGGAGATCAACTATCTCCATGATCAGGTGATGCTGCCTCAGAATATGTCTGGGTCACTGATGGGATCGGGGTTCCTGGGCCAAAGCCACACTTCCATCATCATACAATGGTAGGAACCTAGTTCATCTCATGAACTAATATACACCCAAACTGCCTCTTTGGTAGTATCTTTAATAGCGATGTTACCAGCCTTTATCATCTAGTCTGCCACGGTATCTAGCTTGGAACTCTTCCAACATACCGTCCCTCTACTGAGGGTAAAGACAATGCCTGCGAATGACATTCAGTCGTCCTTATCATCTTGGAACCATCCCAGTGATTCTCCCAAGGATCAACTGATACTATCTCACTACAACTAGTGAGAATCCTAACATCCATTTAGATCTATCTCATAGACCCAAATCTCAGGATTTAGGAGGTATCAACTTTATCCTATATGGAGAATCCAAGTGATAAGAGGAGATTGACCGTGCGTAGTATAGGAAACTCTTTTCTTATCAAGAGTATGTTGTCCACGTACAATACGAGGATGACCACCTTACTCTCTACTACCGTTTTGTATATACAAGGTTCATCTACCATTTTGATGAAGTCAAACACTTCGACTACTACATCAAAACTGATGTTCCAACTCCGTGATGCCTGCTTTATTCTGTAAAGCAACTTGCACACGTTTCTGCTGCTCCCACTGTTTATGAAGCCCTCTGGCTGTGTTCTTATAGACGTTCTCTTCTAAATCATTTTAGAAAAGCAGTCATGGCACCCAACCACCAGATATTGTAGTCATGGTATGTAGCAATGGCAACTAGGATCTGGATGGACTTAAGCATCGTCCCTAGAAAAGGTTTCATCATTATCCACGCTTGGTTGATGACGAAAACCTTTAACAAGTCTAGCTTTGAAAGTCTCAACTTTTCCATCTACACCAAGTAATCTTCTCAAGATATACTTGCTCCTGATGGGGATTTAACCCTTCAGATATCGCAACCAAAGTCCATACTTTGTTGGTGTATATGGATTCCATCTCAGATCGCTTAGCATCCAGCCATTCTTACAGAGTCCCTACTCTCGATGACCTGCTCGAATCTAGTTGGGTCATCATCTCATGATGCAATCCTTGCTCCCATTGTCATCGAGAAACAGAAGTATCTCTCAGGCAGGTGAGGAACCCTACCAGATCGGCGGAGAGGCTGAGGTTCGTCGGGGACTATTGAATCCTTTGGTTCTGTCAAATCATCAGCTGCAGTTTTGTACAGCTGGAACCTTTCCAATTCTACAAAACTGACCTTGCCTCGATCTTGTCCGAATTTTGCTTTTGACATAGGCCTGACAATCCCAAATCTTAACTTACTTAAGAGATAGGCTCTTCCCATACCATATCTTATATAGAGTGGTAGGCACTGATTTGATTCGAACCCAATTCAATAGGTATGCAGCTTCTCAAGTACACAACCCCTTAAAAGAAACAGGTAACTCAGTAATACTCATCATAGAGCACACCATATCTTATATGGTGCGATTGCTCCACCCCGATACACCGTTGTGCTGTGGTATATACGGAGGAGTAATGTCGAGAGAGAATCTCATTCTCCTTTAGAATAGTCCAGGAATTCTATGCACAAGTATTCTCCTCCCTGATCTAATCATAGGAAATAATACTTATACCCGGTTTTTGGTTCTCTACTTCTAACTTATATTCTGTGAATATCTCAAAAGGTTCGGACTTATGTTCCAACAGGAATATATGACTGAATCTTGAGAGATCATCAGAGAATGTAATGAAGTAAAAAGAACCAGTCTTGGCATATGCAGACAAGGGACCTTACATACATCATCATGTATCAGTCCCAAGAGTTTACTAACTCTTTCTCTGTTTCCAATAAACAGAGCTATGGTTATCTAATCTTTGTGACATGACTGGAAAGATTCACAAGATGTAAATTCAAACTGATTTAAATATGCATCTAGAATGTAACTTCAGCCAGTCGGGTCGCATTGATATGACCTAGTCTACAATGCTTCAAGAAGGATTCGTTCATTTCTGAACTCTTCCTCTTGTGTGTGTTCTGTATACTAGGAACTGTAGTTTGATTTAGAAAGTCAATGCTTTTAGATAACGTGCCTGAACCGATCAACTTTTGAAATAGGAGATGTTCAAAACATTATCCAAGAATACAAAATTATATCCTTTCTTTACTAATAAAGAGACTGATGTGATTTTGTATATCAGGTTCGGTATCTAATAGCATTTGTTCAGAATCAATGTATTGGTAATACAGGGTGATAGTGACCAACAGACTTGGCTGCAACACTTGCCTCGTTTTCTGTCTCATGAAACTTATCACCCGTTCTCAGTTCTCTGCCTTTCTGTAGCCCTATGTAACAAATTACATATCTGGGATCCTGATCCGGTATCCTATACTCAGGACGCAGAGGATACTGAGAAACGGTTCTGTATAATGAACACACCCGAAGGAGATGCATCATATGTACTTTCTTCGTTTGGGCGGCATAGGAATTCTGGTATTCCCCTAATTTCTGCTCTGTCTTATAACAATTATAAGTTGGAGCGGGACCAACGTTCCCCAGCTCAGTATAACAAGCGGGTTCGGTCAATACATCGATATTATTATCTTGATTAAGGCGTGATATGGTCGCTCCCTGGAAAGAGAGAAAAGAAAACACTCTGCGTGCGCTCTTGAAAGATTAGATTGGTTATTTATTTTATCTAATTAGGATGGCTCCCACTGTTTTTATCAAATCTTCCTTCAAACCCTAAAAGGAAAGACTAGCCGGGATTAATTACACTCTACAAGTTCGCCAATCTTTCAGCCAGGCCAGTGTCGGTACTTTGAGGGAGGTTCCCCGTGCTTTCGCACGGACCTAATTAAAGTAAATCTCGTTTTCCCAGAGGCGTAACCCCGTTGACACCTTTCTAGACACCTACTTGATCGGCTAATTGCAAAGTGCAAAACTCTCCCAGGAGTAACAATTACTCGCAGTGGGTATCGGGATCCAACTATCATATAGAAGGTATGCAATCTCATAGCAAATTTCAACACTTGAAACTCCCGATAATAGTTTTTACCCCTAGCACTTATGACCTTAACTATGGTCAACAAATCATAAGCACTAGTCAAGTTCTACCCGTCATTTCGTGATTAGTTAGACCCACCCACATGACCCTTAACTAAAGTCAACAAAGTCACGCGACTGTCCTAACTAATCGCATCATATGCGGTGTAGGAAGATATCACTTAGCTACCGTACACTGTGCCTTGACTATGGTCAACAAACACAGCACGAATACTAAGTACTCTACTTCCTAAAATGACGGAGGGTTGCGGATGGTTTTTAATAAAACCTTTCATGCTTTGAACATGATCTCGTTGCGGAATCAAATGGTTTTTAAATGGAGTGTTTTTTAGGCTTTTCTAGTTTTGCTAAAGGGGTCACTCCCGGTGAAGGGATCGTCGGACCTTTCCTCATCGAATAAGGTGCAGGATATATCATATATACCGCTGTACAAAGCAGAAACTATAGAAGCAATCAAAAGACAAACCGAGAGTTATAGCATCTTCCAGTTATTGCTAAAGGAGTCACTCCCGGTGAAGGGATCTCGGTCCTTTCCTTATCGAATAAGGTGCAGGATGTTCTACAAGGAACACCTCGATGCAAAGCAAGAACTGTAGCTACCTGTTTTATTTTGAAATTCGATTCCACAACATCTTTTAGGTTTATTTTCTTTCATTAATCACATTAATGAATTATCCCATCATTTAAGTCCACCTAATCATCACAGATAAATATAACGTAGGCTTATGCCATCCGCTGTAGGGTTCCTAGGCACACTTATGAGGTTCTACAACTGATCAACCGTATCCAATTCAAAAAATTCCATGTGCCAAAGAACCCTATACTAGATCGTTAACTAGAGGTAAGGCGAAAGTAAGTAAGCAAACTACTTTTGCTACTAATTGAAAGTGACTACAACCTTTGTAGATCCGGTCCTCCACCTCTCTAGCTCCGTGTTGACGTCCCTCTGCTGCGATCATCGGAATCCCGGACTCTCTTGTCGATTTCATCGGAGAAATGATCGGGCTAGGTCGTTGACTTCGATGCCGAAGATGATCTACGTCGAGGCAACTCAAGATCAAGCTCCTTCTTCACTTGGTCATAAAACTTGTGAAGATAACACACTATACTACATGGCAAGTGGTAGAGGATGAAGAAATAGGAAGTGTGTTGACTTTAGATTTGGATTTCTCACTCTAAATCTCATGGCACCATTAGAGGTAGCAAGCTTTCTTGAAGCTTGATGAAGATGAAGAAGAAGAAGAAGAAGAAGAAAAGAATTAAAAGGATAATGAAATAAGAATGAGACTTATTCTTTTAATTATGGTACCATGGTTAAGTTAAGCCCTCATGCTTAACTTGTGTAGAGAATTAACCAAAGACTTGGGTTAAAGGTTGGGTTAACTAGCATCTTAAAGAAATGACAAAAGAAATTGACTTTCTCAAAGTTTCTTCAAGCTTCGTGAAGCCTGATAACTTTGAACAAAGTCTTATTTCATTTGTTATTTATTAGGAAATTAGTAAACCCTAATTTAACCTCAATTTGGTTCAAGTCTCATACACACAACTTCTATGTATCATCAAACATGATACAAACATATGTACACAAATATATATCATATATACACTTATGCACAAACTAGTGAGAAAAGAAATCTTAAGTGAACCAATACTAGTTAATGTAAAGTAATATATCTAATATATAATTATACATAAAATCATTAAATCAACACTTGATTTAATGATCCGGTCATACTGCATATAACCGACTAATATCAAGTGTATCAATGTATCGAATCAACATTTGATTCGGTAACCCGGCTATATCTTATATAACCGTCCGATGATACAAATCGCGAGAATAGAATTCAGTATCACATACTGGTATTATTCTCGGTCCCGCACATATCTCATATGCGCTCCTATTTTGTTTCGCTTGAGCCAGGAAACCTCTGTGTAGGACTCTAAAGACTCGTCAATATGCCGGCAGTAGGTGATGATCATATCAAACACCCACAAGCTGCAAGCGGACTGCTAAACGTAACGGCCACCCGGGTATTGAGCGATCAGAAGATCAACGAGCAAGCCCGCTCACACTCCTGTGAATCTAACCAGCAACACTTACCGTACAGTCCGGTCTGTTCGTCTGATATGTCGCATATCTCGCCTAGGGGTGGTAAACGTCAGACCCCAATAGCTTGATAAGTCATACCGATGTAAAGTCCATAACAAGCGTGAAACTACTGATAACTCTTACCAGTAAATCACAGCAACCCTGGCTAGGGATTTCCAGTTATGGACAGTCGAGCATAGCGCAACATCAACCCCCAATACCGGGAGAGACGAATCCCCACCTATCGCTCATTGCCTCCATGTGAATCGGGACTGTACCCAAAAACCACTTGTTTGCACGACTCAGTAGAGCCGTGGTAGGGTGGAAATCAAAGCACAGTGGGATACACACAAGACTCTGTGACGATCTCGGGTCAACAGACTAAGCTGCACCAGTGTCACCAGAGAACTGCCATCTGATGTTAGGTATAATACCATATGGGAGTTCTCGGCGAGTCCGTTCAGTGTACCCAGTCTCCACTGAGCACCCGCATACCATCTCTGATGTCAAACACCAATGGATATGGGATCATCCATCGCCCATCACATGGGTCGAGAAGATATACGCGAGTCTACTCTGGAATATTGATGCCCCGTCTCGATATTCCCACGACAAGGAACATTGAAGGATGTACTCATGGACTACGCAGGCCCCACTAATATGATCTACAACATAGTCCTGCAAGTCGAGTACAGATCCTAAGGGCTTTATCAAAATGTAACAGAGACACAGAAAGTATACATGTTAAGATAAAGAGCAACCAGATAGCGTACTATCATGTCGAGCAAGAAAGTCATACCTATATATGTCCCAGCATCCACTACAATATACATCCAATGTACAGTAATGGCCTCTAGGGCATATATATAACTAACAATCTCCAACTTGCACTAGGGCCATCTGTAGCAGTTGTTGCAGTATCTAATACTCAACCATCCCATAAAAGTCTCTTTTTGGGAAAAGGCCTTTGTGAGTGGATCCGCCGTGTTTTCCTCTGAGTCTACTCTCCTAACCTCGATCACCCTGGAGATCAACTATCTCTATGATCAGGTGATGCTGCCTCAGAATATGTCTGGGTCGCTGATGGGACCAGGGTTCCTGGGACAAAGCCACACTTCCATTGTCATACAATGGTAGGAACCTAGTTCATCTCATGAACCAATATACACCCAAACTGCCTCTTTGGTAGTATCTTTGATAGCGATTTTACCAGCCTTTATCGTCTAGTCTGCCACGGTATCTTGCTTGGAAAACTTCCAACATACCGTCCCTCCACTGAGGGTCAAGACAATGCCTGCGACTGACATTCAGTCGTCCTTATCACCCTGGAACCTTTCCAGTGATTCTCCCCAGGATCCACTGATACCATCTTACTACATCTAGTGAGAACCCTAACATCCTTTTAGATCTATCTCATAGATCCAAAAACCTAGGATTTAGTGTAAGTCCACGTTGCCCACCCCGGTGCTTGCGGGGAGGCGGAAAACGGAATAAAAATCGGATTTTTATGAGCTTAGGCAACATGGACTATAGCTTGAAGGATCTTTGCTATACAAAAACTTGCTAAAGCTAACTAGAAACTAGCTAAGTGCTAGAAAGGTTATACCTTGGGCTTTAAGTCCTTCTCTCCTTGCTCCTTGGAGTGGTGGAAGGAGGTCACCTTGGTCGTCTTCTCACGTCGAAGAAAGATCCACCCGAAAGCCTCAACCTTTGGCTTCAACTCCAAGCTAGAAGTAACTAGGGTGCAAGAAGTGCTAGTCCTTGAACCCTAGATGAGAGTAGAGATGATCAAGAGATGGTTTATCTCAAGCTCAAGTGTTTCTCAACACATGAGAGGGGAGAGCTTGAGGGAGAGGAAGAACAAGAGAGAGAAATGAAATGATAGAATGAGAATAGAATAAACCATTCTCACAAATATATGTGTATTATTTTAATTAGATAATTAGTAAGATAATTGTCATGGTTAATCATGACATGACCATTATCATTTCAATTTTCAAGGATCAAAAAGCATCTTCCAAAAGAAATGATGATGGTCAAAGTGTCAACCTAGGTCAACAAGTCAAGGAGGTCAAATGGTCAACAACCATAACCATGCACAATTATTAAACTAATTATCAATTAACTATAATACACACATAAGCATTAGGGTTAAAAAAATGACAATAGCCATTAACCCTAATCAAGGTCCTCTCCCTCTGTCTCAAACAACTGTGCATACGCACCCGCATTCGTGATTCGAGGAACACGAATACAATGAGAAAAACCAATCCCAAATCATATACTAGGATCTGGCTTAAACCAAAGCCCGCTAGTATAAACTGTCCGGAAAGCAAACGTGCACAAGTGCGCGGATGTGAACGAACCCTGTCGCAAAACCATGCGACCTCTACTCATTTTGCCTAAAGGCGAATAGCTCTCTGTGTGGGACTCTAAAGACTCGACACTACGCTGGCAGTGGGTTTAACCACAGACCGCAAGCGGCACTAGCTGTACGTAACGGTCCCCAGGTAGATGTCGATAAGAAGACTGACGAGGTGAACCCCATCTGAACTCCTACTTACCCTGTATGTGACAATCTCCGTACAGTCCGGACTGTTCGTCTGATACATCGCATGGCGGGCCTAGGGGGGCGGTGAACGTCAGTCCCCTAATAGCGGTACAAGTCGTGTGGGAGTGTAGTCCAGAACACCCTGAGATAACACTGGAAACCTACCAGTATATCTCGCTTGCCCTGGCCTGGGACTACTCGTGTAATGGCTCTCCAGGACACAGCGCGATGTCAACCCCTAATACCGGGAGAGACGAATCCTGTCTAACCGTCACTGCCTCCAAGTGCTTCGGGACTGCACCCAAAAACTACCTGTTTGCACGACTCCTTTGAGCCGTGGTAGGGTAGTAATCAAAGTGCAGTGGGAACACACTCGATGCGAAGTGACAGTGTCAAGTCAGCGGACTAAGCTGTACTCATGTCACCTGGGAACTGATAACTGACGATAGGTATAATACCAACCAACAGTCCCCGACGAGTCCTGTCCAGTGTACTCGTAACCTAACGAGCACCCGTATATTATCCCAAGTACGACGTACTGACGGCTGTAGGGCAGACCGTCTCCCACACTGGGATGAGAAGCGCATACGCTAGTCTACTCCAGAGTATCGATGCCCTGTCTCGATAGCCTAACGACTAGGGACCTGTATAAGGATGTGCTTATAGATCACCCAGCTCCCACGAGTGTGAGCGCCATCACCACGCTGGTAATCAAGCAAAGATCCTAAGGGCTCTACTGATATGTATATCAGCAATATGGTAAAAGAAACACATGCACATATTAAAGCAGAGACAAACCAAGTAGCATACTACCATTTCGAGCAAGATTGTATATACAACTCTGAATATCCCAAGCTTCCATCAAGTAATATACAAACTAGTATGATACAGTAATGGCCTCTAGGACATATACACTAACAATCTCCCACTTGCACTAAGGCCATGTACTGGCGTATCGAAGACCTATCATCTCGATCAGCCGCTCGAACTGAGTCTGGGGTAGGGCCTTCATGAGTGGATCTGCAGTGTTATCCTCCATATTTACTCTCTTCACCTCGATCTCCTGGTGATCTATGATCTCCCTGATCAGGTGATACCGCCTCAAAATGTGCCTGGACTTCTGATGGGACCTGGGTTCTTTCGCTAAAGCTATAGCTCCGTTGTTGTCGCAATACAGCGGTATTGGATCAACAATGGTAGGAACCACCTGAAGCTCCGTGAGGAACTTCTTCATCCAGACAGCTTCCTTTGCGGCCTCGCAAGCAGCTATGTACTCCGCTTCCATAGTTGAGTCAGCAACGGTCTCCTGCTTGGAACTCTTCCAGCAAACCGCCCCTCCATTATGGGTAAAGACATAACCCGACATGGACTTGGAGTCATCCTTGTCACTCTGGAAGCTGGAGTCAGCAAAGGCCTCAAGCTGGAGGTCTTTTCCGCCATACACCAAGAACATCTCCTTAGTCCTTCTCAGGTACTTAAGAATGTTCTTTACCGCTATCCAGTGTTTCTCCCCTGGGTTCGACTGATACCGGCTTACAACGCTCAATGTGTATGCTACATCTGGTCTGGTACACAACATCGCATACATTATAGAGCCTACCGCAGAAGCGTAGGGTATAATAGACATGCGTTCCCTCTCCAAATCAGTCTTGGGAGACATCTCTTTGGAGAGGATGATCCCGTGACAAGCCGGTAAATTACCGCGCTTGGAATCTTCCATACTGAATCTTTTCAGTATGGTGTCGAGGTACCTTGACTGTGAAAGTCCCAACATCCTCTTAGATCTATCACGATAGATCTGGATCCCCAGAATGTAGTTGGCATCGCCCAGGTCCTTCATGGAGAACCTCTGCGACAAGAATCCTTTGACTGACTGTAGCATAGGAATATCATTTCCTATTAGGAGAATGTCATCCACGTACAAGACGAGGAATACTACAGTTCTCCCTACAATCTTACTGTAAATGCATGGTTCATCTGGGTTTTTGATAAAGTCGAATTCTTTGACAGTATCATCAAAGCAGATGTTCCAACTCCGCGATGCCTGCTTAAGTCCATAAATGGACTTTAGCAACTTGCACACTCTACCGCTGCTCCCACTCTGAATGAATCCCTCCGGCTGATCCATATAGACGCACTCTTCCAAATTTCCATTTAGGAATGCCGTCTTTACGTCCATCTGCCAGATTTCATAATCGTGGAAGGCAGCAATGGCAAGAAGGATCCGAATGGATTTCAGCATAGCCACTGGAGAAAAGGTCTCGTCATAGTCCAAACCAGGTCTTTGACGAAAACCCTTTGCAACAAGTCTAGCTTTATAGGTCTCAACCTGCCCATCTACACCAATCTTCTTTCTGAAGATCTATTTGTAGCCTGCGGGTTTTACCCCTTCTGGAGCAAAGTCCAAAGTCCAAACTTTGTTGGTGTATATGGACTCCATCTCGGCCCGCATTGCATCCAGCCATTTTACCGAGTCGCCGCTCTGGATGGCTTGCTGGAAGCTAGTAGGCTCACCATAATCCATGGTGCAATCCTCTCTATCCCCGTCAATGAGAAAACCGTAGTATCTCTCGGGCGGATGAGACTGCCTACTACTCCTGCGGAGTGGCGTAGGAATGTCCTGTTCTTTCAAACCCTCTAGTTCTACTAAGCTTTCAGTAATAGCTTGTGGTTCTGGAATTTCTTCCAGTTCTATTGCGCTCCCACTTATCAGATTTTCTAAAAATTCAGTTTCCAAGAAGCGGTCATGACAAGAAACAAAAACCTTTTGTTCCTCTGCGTAATAGAAAAGATACCCCTTGGAGTTCTTTAGGTATCCCACAAACTTACACTGCACCGAACGTGCCTCGAGCTTGTCCGCATGCTGCTTTTTTACAAAAGCTGGACACCCCCATGTCTTAAACTGTTTAAGACTGGGTTTCTTCCCACTCCACATCTGATATGGTGTGGTAGGCACTGACTTAGTAGGAACTTGGTTCAAAAGATATGCAGTTGTTTCTAGTGCATAACTCCAGAAGGATCGCGGCAACTCAGCCTTACTCATCATGGAACGAACCATATCCAATAGGGTTCGATTCCTTCTTTCCGATACACCGTTGTGTTGTGGTGTGTATAGGGGAGTAAGTTGAGAGAGAATTCCATTCTCTTTTAAGAAGCCCAGAAACTCGGCACTTAAGTATTCGCCACCTCGATCAGATCTCAGTGTCTTTATACTTTTGCCTGTTTGTTTTTCAACTTCATTCTTGTATTCCTGAAATTTCTCAAAGGCCTTGGATTTGTGCTTCATCAAGAAGACATGCCCATACCTAGAGAAATCATCTGTGAAAGTAATGAAGTATGAATAACCACTTCGCGCATGTGTAGACATTGGACCACACACATCACTGTGTATGAGTCCCAAGAGCTCGCTTGCTCTTTCTCCGTGTCCAGTGAACGGAGCCTTTGTCATCTTTCCCATGAGACATGATTCACAAGTGGCATAAGACTGGTACTCGAACAGATCCAAGTATCCTTCTTTATGTAACTTTGTCAACCGTTTCTCATTAATGTGACCCAGTCTACAATGCCATAAGAAAGCCTGATTTAATTCTGGAGACTTTCTTTTAAGTGTGTTCTGGACACTGAAGACCTGAGCTTGATTCAAAACGTATATACCGTATTTTAATGTACCTGACCCAATCAGGACTTGATTTAGGTGGATGTTCACTACATCGCTTACAAAAGTAAAATCATATCCTTCCTTAGAAAGTAAGGATACAGATATGATATTACAAGTCGCACCTGGTACATAAAAACAGTCACGCAGAATCAATATCTGCCCAGTTGTCAGTCCTAGATGATATTCCCCTACGGATACAGCATACATGCTCATTCCGTTAGCAACCCTGAGAGTCATATCACCTTTCCTGATAACCCTACGGTTTCTCAAAGCCTGTAACGAATTACAGATATGAGATCCTGATCCGGTATCCAATTGTCACGACCCGAAAGAGCACGTGACTGGCCCTTGAACCATATGAAGTCTATAGGACCCCATCTGATCCAAGTAAGCCAAAAGCCCAGCAATCTAAAACCATTTAAAGAGTAAATAATGAAAACTATTTTTGAAAAGTAAGGAAATCATGTTTGGAAATCAAAGTTTTTAAATAACTAAGCCGAATATGCATTTTCTTAAAATGTGTAACCTTTCCTGAAAATTTCGGCAGAGTTTCCTTTGTAAAAACTGGCCCCGAACGGGGTACAACAAGAATAATATATATGAAATGATAAAAGGCATCCCCAAGCGGGAGCTAGCTCTTCGTCCATCGACGGTCACAACCACGCAAGCAATAATAATATACAACGCCAAAGGGCGAGGATCAAAACCCAAAAAAAAAGAAACTCAAAACAGCCAGAAAACCGTAATACTAATAGCGCGACTCTAAGGTCGAAATAAAACAACACTGTTTTCTAAGTCTGAAACAATATACAAGTTTTGGTTGATGGAAATTCTAGATACAATAAATGATACATGAACAATGGCGGTTCTGATACAAAAGAACCCACCTATCCAAGCAAGTCACCCATAAGGAAGCAGCGTGCCAGAAATGCCGCTATGGAATCTGTACGGCAAAAACCTGCAAGGACTGGGGCACAACGGGGGTGAGTTGCCAACTCGTGAATAGAAAATATCTACAAGCAGAGATCGAATGCATGACCCATCCTAGGTCAATACGATCAGATATAAATAAACCTCAATATGAATAAAGCTGAAGCATGCTAAACTGGCAATGTAATCTCTACATGAGTGTAATGCCAAGTGCTCGTGCTAGTGCCTCAGGTAATAGCATGTCATGAATATGAGGTATGATCAATGTAATCAAATCTGCACACACGTGGATCCCGTCCACTCGTCACCCAATGACAATAACCATCATGCAAGTAAATATCATGAAACCTGTGCATGGAAATATGAGGATATAACCCACCCGTGTCCCTCGCGACACGTCAAAATCATGGAACCGGAGTGCCCAGCATCGGCACTCGAAAACATCATGA
This sequence comes from Agapanthus africanus, assembly GCA_030015575.1. NCBI lineage: Eukaryota > Viridiplantae > Streptophyta > Magnoliopsida > Asparagales > Amaryllidaceae > Agapanthus > Agapanthus africanus. Next base: position 417,678,922 of record JASDDO010000022.1, read on the forward strand.
AAACTGTGCCCAGCATCGGCACATAAATCCTCATATATCGGGCTCCGTCAGTCCGGATCGGCCCGCGGGCTCTGTCTGCGGTATCGGCCCTCGGCCCCGGCAGGACGCCCAAATCTATCCATCGACTCTGGTCAGTATCCTCCGGATAACCGCCAGGTCCAACCAATCACCGGTAGGTACTCGCCCGCCTCCAGGCTCAATCGGCAAAGCTCATCAATCATCTTGCCGAGGGGAACCATACCGGGTCCACCATGTACCCGCAATCGGCTCATCCACTCCTCGATTCGGGTTTCACATGTCGCTCTCAGCACCGAGAAAACACATGGTGGACGCACTGAAATATCATATCAAGAGTAACCGGGTTTTTAAAGCAATGACATATTCTCTTTTGAAACACTCTCGGTTCCCAAATCCAGAAATATCATAGAAACAACATATCTCAATGCGTATAATCAAAAGCATGAAGTATGCGACATGTAAAGGAAGGTATGCATATCATCATGTCATGCAAGGATCATATACTGAATGCAATAGTACTACAGTGTAGTTACATGGCAATTATCGATGATGAGTGTGTGAGCCGGCAACAAGTGTACGTGGAACATATGCATCATCGATAATGGTGCTGGTGTCCTAGCAGCATGACTGAAATATAACCACAGTACAAGCGATGCAATGCAAATAGCATGAATATGCGGAATCGAATAATCAACGCAAAAGTAAAGAATCTACACCAATCTGTACAAGTCATCCAGGGGTGCCATTTGAAATAAGACGAATCAGGGCTTTTGGAAAAACAAGGGCTACGGTGTTTTAAGAAAAGATACATCATTTGAAAATATCCGTATGACCCTTCTGCCTATCTTTAAAATATCCCCGATTCGTTAGTTTGAAATAGGTATGACTCGGTCCAGTCTAATGTCTACTAAGTAATCTAGACAGGAGGGGTAAGAAACCACCTAATCTGAGTCAATATATATAGATATGATAGTCGGTGATCCCGCCTCAATAACATATCGTAAGATATCCTCGAGTCATGAGTGCGGATCTATCATCAATATCGGCTCGTACGGTAGATCGTCGTACGGCATCCCAATAGCTGGGTAGGGGTCAATATCACAGTACCTCATCACATATCAGGTATCACTATCATAAGATCGCATAATCTGGGGTACTCCTCTAAGTCTAGTACTAATCGATACCATCTATAAAAATATGAATGCGGGTAAAGCACATGTCCAAAGGCCCGCTAAAACTATCATATCGCACCTCGAAGACAAGCTATGTCACATCGCCGATCTCACGGCCTCACATCAAGTATCATCTCAAACCACGTATCATCCTCAAATCCCGTATATAAACACATAGTCCCATACCCATGTGTAGATATACGCACCATCATATGTACTCTAATAAATGAAAGAATGAATGCAAGTATGTGTGTAAATGTATGTGTGAGTGCAACCACTACTCTAGGGTTCGCACTATACTAAACCAATATATTCTTATCATCAAAATATCATTATTACCATCAATAACCCTAAACAACACATAATAAATATTCGTGTGTATACGTATTCGTATACATCACCACGGACTGCGGGGGTGCTATACGCCATTCACCCGACTTCTCCCCGTAGATATAAATCTACTCACATTGCTTCTCGTGTGCCAAAGCCGATGTCGCTATCTTCACCTCCTTTGCCTCAACATCACGCGGGGTACCTACAAGTATATCACAATGCTAAAGCTCATGAAAATCACATCGGAAACCAAAATAGCATACGCTACCCGCATAGGTAAAAACCTATCGATTCGCATGTAAACACAATCAAAATCCACTTGTCGTTGACGTCCAAACGCCACCCGACAGGAATGAATCACCAAATACCAAAATCCATGCTAAAACAAGTCCCAAATTATACACCAACATAGGAAAATCAACCCAGATTTCACCCTAGATGGAATCAGTCAAAACTAGACATACTCAGGGTCAAAACTAGAGGAAATGGGGGCATGCAGAGAAAACGAGGCAATTCCTTAAAATACCTTATTTTAGAATTTTCCTTAATTTTTCCCCATTTATCTGTATTTAATTATACCAGAATATTAAAATATTCATTAAAATAATATTAAATTATAAAATTTCCCAAAAATCATATTTTATTATTTTGAAGACGTTACACCAATACCCAGGAAGTAGGGTTAACTGACATACAGTTCTCTATCATAAACACACCCGAAGCCGAAGCCACAACATGCTTCGAATTCTGGCTACTGGCTTTACAAGCCCTGCAATCCTTCTGCCCATGTTCATTCCCGTAACAATAGGAACATCCTTCTTTTACTACATCTGTTCCTGAAACTTCTGCCCTTCCTTTTCTTTCTACTTCCCTAGTTTCCTTTAGGGTAGTAGGTAGAGACTGTTGAACTGAGTCAGCTTCTGACCCGTTCTTCAACGTGGTCTTCAGGTCCGAGAGCTCAAAAGAGCTGGTCTCTGTAAGGACGCTGTCCCCTACAGATGACCCGATAGCCAACCTCGCTGGAAGAAATTCGTTCGAGGTCTCATATCTTGCGATACGAGATTGCTCTCCATATAAAACTTTGTTATGGAGGAAGATAGAAGCTGAGTCTATCTTCTCGTGCTGCCTCTGGTTTACACCATCAACTGAGGCTGACACGAGGCACTTGGCTTTCGCACAGTCTTCTTCCGATGTCCTACGAATATCAATATCCATGACAGGGGAAACTGGACCTGAGGCGGCAGGGGTTGGATCAGTCAAGAGGTGTCCCAGCTTGTCCTGGGCAATGGACATCTGGACAGACCTTTGCCAGTCATAACAGTCAGATTCAGTCATTTTATTATCTAGATGTAACCTAGGTGCGGTTACTGGGTCGCTGCAATTAAGAGAGAGAGAAGAAAACACTTAGCATGATGCTCTTGCAAGTTTAGATTGGTTTTTAATTTATCTAAACAGGATGGCTCCCACTGTCTCTCGAATCCCTCCTCAAACCACAAAGGAAGAATTAGTCGGGATCTTTCTCACCGTACAATACTTGCTTAACCGTTCAGGCAGGCCAGTGTCGGTACTTCGAGGGAGGTTTTCCAACGCTTTCGCGAAGTTCCTTAATTAAGTAACCTCTTTTCCCTATGGGCGTAGCCCCGCTAACACCTTTCTAGACACCTACTAGGTTTATAGCATTGATCGTTAAGTGAGAGTTCTCCCGAGGAGTAGCATATACTCACAGTAGGATCGGGATCCAAATATCATCGCGTGATAAAACCGAAGGAATCCTACCAGAATCATCACACTCCAAATGGTATTCAGCGCTAGCAAGTTTCAGTGCTTATGAAACTCCCGATGTGGATTTTTGCCCCATGCTCTTATGATCTTGACTAAGGCCAACAAATCATAAGTCACATGTCAAGTTCTACCCGTCGTTATCCAGGTTAATCTGAACCCACCCGTATATACCCTTGACTATGGCCAACAAAGCAATACGACTGTCCCAAACCAACGCATTCTATCTATGCAACATATGAATACCCACCAGCTACCAAACACTGTGCCTTGACTAAGGCCAACAAACACAGCTTGAATACTGTTGAATATTCATATGAAACGACGGAGGGCTACGAATGGTTTTGGCGAAACCGTGAACGTAGTGAACTTGATCTAATGATGGAACGAGATAGCTTTTAAAAGGAGTGGTTCAAGCTCCGAATTTAAAAGTTTAGTTTTGAAAAGAACCGAGTGGTTTTCAAAGTGTTCCAATCGACTTTTGCTTGGTTTATTTTCTTGCATTAGTTCTTTTAATGCGTCCCATCATTTAATCCTACCATTGCAGAAAACAACCAAAATATGACGTACGCTTATGCCATTCGCATTCGCCACGGGGCCCCGTCATCACCCGTTAGGTTACTTCACTAACGACAGAGTGGGGGCTGGGCTAGCGCGGCTGTAAAACATAAGCAACGCCTAAATAGTTATCATATATAAATATATAGCAATGATAGACATTACAGATCACAGATGAATACATTGGATATACTAGGAATCCGCAATCCGTTCGAGCCTGCAACGAAAAGCGGATTACACGGTCGCGGTGAATAGCCAATACCCCACCCAAGACCCCTACGGGTGCGGCAAACTACCCGCCAACTATCCGAAGCGAAGCAACCTCCCTCACCACCGTGAGTAGGCCACTCGGCACTTCGAGATACCCGGTAGTTTGTGCACCCCCTCCATGGGTCTATCCTAGGAGCAAAAACAGTAAAAAGAATTATACAATGACGATTACAACCCTGACCCGGTTGTGCGGCCAAACAAATAATAATATTACATCAATTTACAGATTTACAATGAATGAAAGAAAAGCAACACTCGTCTCACATTCACCCCGGCTATTCATCCGCGACAATCCAACCCATTCATATACACATACCATCATGAATCACAGATCACAGATATGTATAACCCCGACTAATCGACATATAGCGATTAGCCGACGTTCAATACATATAAACATCACAGATATAACCTTTTAGTCAAAGTGTATTGAAGTTCGAAAAAAAATACGGATTTATAGGCCCCCTAAAACAAATTTCTATTCTGGAAAATCTGGGCACATATAAACTATCTCAAAAATCCCAAAACCAAGCCATAAGAAAACTGCACCAAACTCGAATCAGTGAAGAGTCAAAACTGCGGCGGTTTAGACGAATCACTGGACCGGGTTTGGTGGTTTTCTTCAGAAAACCCTGAGATGATTTTTGGAGTATAACAAATTTAGTTTTGACCAGAAAAAATTTAAACAGAAAACTAGGGTTTTGATATTTTGGTTTTTCGATTTTTCCATTTCGAACTTCGACACACTTCACTACCTAGCTAGTTTATGTTTAGTTAGGCTCTGATACCACTGTAAGTCCACGTTGCCCACCCCGGTGCTTGCGGGGAGGCGGAAAACGGAATAAAAATCGGATTTTTATGAGCTTAGGCAACATGGACTATAGCTTGAAGGATCTTTGCTAAACAAAAACTTGCTAAAGCTAACTAGAAACTAGCTAAGTGCTAGAAAGGTTATACCTTGGGCTTTAAGTCCTTCTCTCATTGCTCCTTGGAGTGGTGGAAGGAGGTCACCTTGGTCGTCTTCTCACGTCGAAGAAAGATCCACCCGAAAGCCTCAACCTTTATCTTCAACTCCAAGCTAGAAGTAACTAGGGTGCAAGAAGTGCTAGTCCTTGAACCCTAGATGAGAGTAGCGATGATCAAGAGAGGGTTTTTCTCAAGCTCAAGTGTTTCTCAACACATGAGAGGGGAGAGCTTGAGGGAGAGGAAGAACAAGAGAGAGAAATGAAATGATAGAATGAGAATAGAATAAACCATTCTCACAAATATATGTGTATTATTTTAATTAGATAATTAGTAAGATAATTGTCATGGTTAATCATGACATGACAATTATCATTTCAATTTGCAAGGATCAAAAAGCATCTTCCAAAAGAAATGATGATGGTCAAAGTGTCAACCTAGGTCAACAAGTCAAGGAGGTCAAATGGTCAACAACCATAACCATGCACAATTATTAAACTAATTATCAATTAACTATAATACACACATAAGCATTAGGTTTAAAAAAATGACAATAGCCATTAACCCTAATCAAGGTCCTCTCCCTCTGTCTCAAACAACTGTGCATACGCACCCGCATTCGTCATTCGAGGAACACGAATACAATGAGAAAAACCAATCCCAAATCATATACTAGGATCTGGCTTAAACCAAAGCCCGCTAGTATAAACTGTCCGGAAAGCAAACGTACACAAGTGCGCGGATGTGAACGAACCCTGTCGCAAAACCATGCGACCTCTACTCATTTTTCCTAAAGGCGAATAGCTCTCTGTGTGGGACTCTAAAGGCTCGACACTACGCTGGCAGTGGGTTTAACCACAGACCGCAAGCGGCACTAGCTGTACGTAACGGTCCCCAGGTAGATGTCGATAAGAAGACTGACGAGGTGAACCCCATCTGAACTCCTACTGAGCCTGTATGTGACAATCTCCGTACAGTCCGGTCTGTTCGTCTGATACATCGCATGGCGGGCCTAACGGGGGCGGTGAACGTCAGTCCCCTAATAGCGGTACAAGTTGTGTGGGAGTGTAGCCCAGAACACCCTGAGACTACTCGTTTAATGGCTCTCCAGGACTACTCGTATAATGGCTCTCCAGGACACAGCGCGATGTCAACCCCCAATACCGGGAGAGACGAATCCTGTCTAACCGTCACTGCCTCCAAGTGCTTCGGGACTGCACCCAAAAACTACCTGTTTGCACGACTCCTTTGAGCCGTGGTGGGGTAGTAATCAAAGTGCAGTGGGAACACACTCGAGGCGAAGTGACAGTGTCAAGTCAGCGGACTAAGCTGTACTCATGTCACCTGGGAACTGATAACTGACGATAGGTATAATACCAACCAACAGTCCCCAACGAGTCCTGTCCAGTGTACTCGTAACCTAACGAGCACCCGTATACTATCCCAAGTACGACGTACTGACGGCTGTGGGACAGACCGTCTCCCACACTTGGATGAGAAGCGCATACGCTAGTCTACTCCGGAGTATCGATGCCCTGTCTCGATAGTCCAACGACTAGGGACCTGTATAAGGATGTGCTTATAGATCACCCAGCTCCCACGAGTGTGAGCGCCATCACCACGCTGGTAATCAAGCAAAGATCCTAAGGGCTCTACTAATATGTATATCAGCAATATGCTAAAAGAAACACATGCACATATTAAAGCAGAGACAAACCAAGTAGCATACTACCATTTCGAGCAAGATTGTATATACAACTGTGAATATCCCAAGCTTCCATCAAGTAATATACAAACTAGTATGATACAATAATGGCCTCTAGGGCATATATACTAACATTTAGGAGGTATCACTTTGATCCTATATGGAGAATCCTTGTGATGAGAAGAGATTGACCGTGCGTAGTATAGGAAACTCTTTTCCTATCAAGAGTATGTTATCCACGTACTCTACGAGGTTCACCACCTTTACTCTCTACTACCTTTTTGTTTACACAAGGTTCATCTATTATTTTGATGAAGTCAAACACTTTGACTACCACATCAAAACAGACGTTCCAACTCCGCGATGCCTGCTTTATTCTGTAAAGCATCTTGCACACGTTTCCGCTGCTCCTACTGTTTACGAAGCCCGCTGGCTGTGTACTTATAGACGTTCTCTTCTAAATCAGTATTTAGAAAAGCAGTCATGACACCCAACCACCAGATATCGTAGTCATGGTATGTAGCCGTGGCAAGTAGGATCCGGATGGACTTAAGCATAGCCACTGGAAAAAGGTTTTATCATTATCCACGCCTGGTCGATGACGAAAACCTTTAACAAGTCTAGCTTTGAAAGTCTTAACTTTTTCCATCTACACCAAGTAATCTTCTCAAGATATACTTGCTCCTGATGGGGATTTAACCCTTCAGATACAGCAACCAAAGTCCATACTTTGTTGGTGTACATGGATTCCATTTCAGATCGCTAAGCATCCAGCCATTCTCACAGAGTCCCTACTCGTGATGGCCCGCTCGAAACTAGTTGGGTCATCATCTCATGATGCATTCCTCGCTCCCACTGTCATCGAGAAACCGAAGTATCTCTCAGGCGGATGGGGAACCCTGCTAGATCGGCGGAGAGGCTGAGGTTCGTTGGGGATTATTGAATCCATTGGTTTTGTCAAATCATTAGCTGCAGTTTGTATAGCTAGAACTTTTCCAGTTCTACAAAACTGACCTTGCCTCGATCTTGTCCAGATTTTGCTTTTGACATAAGCCGGACAATCCAAAATCTTAACTTACTTAAGAGATAAGCTCTTCCCATACCATATCTTATATGGAGTGGTAGGCACTGATTTGATTCAGACCCAGTTCAATAGGTATGCAACTTCTCAAGTGCACAACCCCAAAAGGAAATAAGTAACTCAGTAATACTCATCATGGAGTACACCATATCATATAGGGTGCTATTGCTCCGCACCGATACACCGTTTGCTGTGGTGTATTCAGAGGAGTAACACCGAGAGAGAAACTCATTCTCCTTTAGAATAGTCCAAGAATTCCATGCACAAGTATTCTCCTCCCTGATCTTATCATAGGACATAATACTTATACCCGGTTTTTGGGTTTCTACTTCTAACTTATATTCTATGAATATCTCAAAAGCTTCAGACATGTGTTTCAACAGGAACATGTGTCCGAATCTTAAGAGATTATCAGTGAATGTAAGGAAGTACAAAGAACCAGTCTTGGCATATGTAAACAGGGGACCTTACATACATCATCATGTATCAGTCCCAAGAGTTTACTAACTCTTTCTCTGTTTCCAGTAAACGGAGCTATGGTCATCTAATCTTTGTGACATGACTGGCAAGTTTCACAAGATGTAAATTCAAACTGATTTAAATATGCATCTAAAAGTAACTTCAGCCAGTCGGGTCGCATTGATATGACCTAGTCTACAATGCCTCAAGAAGGATTCGTTCATTTCTGAACTCTTCCTCTTGTATGTGTTCTGTATATAAGGAACTGTAATTTGATTTAGAACGTCAATGGTTTTAGATAACGTGCCTGAACCGATCAACTTTTGAAATAGGAAATGTTCAAAACATTATCCATCAATACAAAATTATATCCTTCTTTACTAATAAAGAGATTGATATGATTTTGTACATCAGGTTCGGTATCTAATAGCATTTGTTCAGAATCAATGTATTGGTAATACAGGGTGACAGTGACCAACAGACTTGGCTGCAACACTTGCCCCGTTTTCTGTCTCATGAAACTTATCACCCGTTCTCAGTTCTCTGCTTTTCTGTAGCCCATGTAACGGATTACATTTACGGGATCCTGATCCGGTATCAAATACCCAGGACGCAGAGGATACTGAGAAACAGTTCTTTATAATGAACACACCCGAAGAAGATGCATCATACGCACTTTCTTCGTTTGGGCGGCATATGAATTCTGGTATTCCCCTATTTCCTGCTCAGTCTTATAACAATTATAAGTTGGAGTGGGACCAACGTTCCCCAGCTCAGTATAACAAGCGGGTTCGGTCAATACATCCATATTATTATCTTGATTAAGGCGTGATATGGTCTCTACATGGAGAGAGAGAGAAGAAAACACTCTGCGTGAGCTCTTGCAAGATTAGATTGGTTATATATTTTATCTAATCAGGATGGCTCCCACTGTTTTTATCAAATCTTCCTTCAAACCTTAAAAGGAAAGACTAGCCGGGATTAATTACACTCTACAAGTTCACCAATCTTTCAGCCAGGCCAGTGTCGGTACTTTGAGGGAGGTTCCCCGTGCTTTCGTACGGACCTAATTAAAGTAAACCTCGTTTTCCCAGAGGCGTAACCCCGTTGACACGTTTCTAGACACCTACTTGATCGGCTAATTGTAAAGTGTAAAACTCTCCCCGGAGTAACAATTACTCGCAGTGGGTATCGGGATCCAACTATCATATAGAAGGTATGCAATATCATTGCAAATTTCAACACTTGAAACTCCCGATAAAGGTTTTTACCCCTAGCACCTATGACCTTAACTATGGTCAACAAATCATAAGCACTAGTCAAGTTCTACCCGTCATTTCATGATTAATTAGACCCACCCACATGACCCTTAACTAAGGTCAACAAAGTCACGCGACTGTCCTAACTAATCGCATCATATGCGGTGTAGGAAGACATCACTTAGCTACCGTACACTGTGCCTTGACTATGGTCAACAAACACAGCACGAATACTAAGTACTCTACTTCCTAAAATGACGGAGGGTTGCAGATGGTTTTTAAGAAAACTTTTAACGCTTTGAACTTGATCTCGTTGCAGAATCAAACTGTTTTTAAATGGAGTGTTTTTGAGGCTTTTCTAGTTTTGCTAAAGGGGTTACTCCCGGTGAAGGGATCGTCGGCCCTTTCCTCATCGAATAAGGTGCAGGATATATCATATATACCACTGTGCAAAGCAAAAACTATAGAAGCAATCAAAAGACAAGCCGAGGGTTGTAGCATCTGCCAGTTATTGCTAAAGGGGTCACTCCCGGTGAAGGGATCTCGGCCCTTTCCTCATCGAATAAGGTGCAGGATGTTCTATAAGGAACACCGCGATGCAAAGCAAGAACTGCAACTACCTGTTTTTAAGAAATTCGATTCCACAACATCTTTTAGGTTTATTTTCTTTCATTAATCTCATTAATGAATGTCCCATCATTTAAGTCCACCTAAACATCACAGATAAATATAACGTACGCTTATGCCATCCGCATTCGCCTCGATGTCCCGTCTGCACCGTTAGGTTAGGTAACTAACGCCAGAGCGAGGTAGGGCTAGCGCGGGTGTAAAACATAAGCAACGTCTATATAATATATCATATATACTATATACAATATCTATCTGAACATATCACATGATCACATCACAAATAACGCAGCAGAAAATATCATATGAAATATTGGATATACTAGGACGTCCGTGTTTTATTTTGAGCCTGTATAAAACATGGATTCCACGGTCGTTATGAATAGCAAATCCCACATCCCTAGACCCCTACGAGAGCGGCAAGCAACCCTACCATTTATAGAGTTAGGAGACCCGGACTCGACTCCTCGAGATGGTCTCCCACTGGACCCTAGAACCCGGTTACTTGTGCTTCCCTCCTTGGGTCTATCCTAATGCGGAAAAGTAAATAATATACAAAGGAGACATCTTCCGCAACCTGGAAGTGCCCCAAAAAAAGAATATTACATACAAGTTTTTTACATGAATGAAAATGAAAAACACTCATCTCATATAAAAAAAACCCGGCTATTCAAACACGACGATCCAATATAACATATGCAGCAACACATAACATCACATGTCATCAACGTAAGTAAATATGCCCATCCCAATTGTCGTTGACATATAGCAACGAAACCGGCGATATCACATATTACACTTACGGTCGCAGAAAAGAAAGTGTAAAACTACAACATTTGGAATCCGCAAACTCTTTAGATATCGCATGCCTAACAATTACAAACCCCGCATTTTAGTCTCTATATCGAAAACTCTTTTCAATATCAAGTCGGGCAATTCAACAAGATTCCCGACATCCAGAACGAATGCTCGTCGCAAACTTTAGTAGACGGCCGTACCCCCGATACCGTCGACGAAGTGCACTAAGGCGGAACACCACTGCCGCGAGCACCCGAACGAATGCTTTTTGGCGACGGGGTTCTCCTACAGTCACTTGGTCGGGGCTATGGGGTGTAGCTGTCTATTAAGTTTACCCGGCGAGTATCCGCGTACGCAACATGATTGCGACGGACTTTTGATCACATCAAAATTCCGTGGCAACCGATCAATTGAGACTAAACTGCTAGATTTATAACATTCAAATCAGTTATCTCATAACTACTTGTGGATTCCAAATATTGTATCACATTCCAGATAAATAGAAAATGTTAAACATTCCGATCGAACAATCAAACACCCAAGTTTTCCCGAAACAGCTCAACACTTGAAATAAGTTTAAAAACATTCACTTCATGCCACAGTACCAACGGTCCAGCCGTAGAAGGGTCAAGCCAACGCCTCACATGTGGCACGCCGTACTGCCCCAAACCCTAAGGTCCAAAGGGCAGTTCAAGACGGTCACATAATCGAGTTAAGGTTTGTTGTCTTCTAGAGGGTCCATCGTGTTACTTGCACTACTTAGAACGTTCTTAAACCACGGAAAAATCCAACACTTGGAAATTTCCCGGTAGGGGAAAAAGTGGGTATTTATATCCTGTCGAACTTTTCAACATGTTCTAAAATATCCGGAAAAACATAAACAAAGTTAAACAATCCGATCGAAACATCGAGTCCCCAAAACAACCCTAGAAAACTCAACACTTGAGTGGAATTAAAAAGTTCCTAGAAAAAAATAACAATAAAGGACCTAAGAATAATTACATGAGATTTCAGGGACTAAGTCACAATTTGGGCCGCGGAACAGCCGCCAAACCCTTGGTTAGGCCGCGGTTCCGCGGTAGAATTTTTGAGTTAGAGCTCCGTACTTCACAGTAATTCTTAGTTTTTCCTTCTTAATTTTCTGAGCATTTTTAATTCACAAACCCGGTTTTTGGTTCTCTACTTCTAACTTATATTCTGTGAATATCTCAAAAGGTTCGGACTTATGTTCCAACAGGAACATATGACTGAATCTTGAGAGATCATCAGAGAATGTAATGAAGTAAAAAGAACCAGTCTTGGCATATGCAGACAGGGGACCTACATACATCATCATGTATCAGTCTCAAGAGTTTACGAACTCTTTCTCTGTTTCCAATAAACAGAGCTATGGTCATCTAATCTTTGTGTCATGACTGGCAAGTTTCACAAGATGTAAATTCAAATTGATTTAAATATGCATCTAGAATGTAACTTCAGCCAGTCGGGTCGCATTAATATGACCTAGTCTACAATGCTTCAAGAAGGATTCGTTCATTTCTGAACTCTTCCTCTTGTATGTGTTCTGTATACTAGGAACTGTAGTTTGATTTAGAACGTCAATTCTTTTAGATAACGTGCCTGAACCGATCAACTTTTGAAATAGGAGATGTTCAAAACATTATCCAAGAATACAAAATTATATCCTTTCTTTACTAATAAAGAGACTGATGTGATTTTATATATCAGGTTCGGTATCTAATAGCATTTGTTCAAAATCAATGTATTGGTAATACAGGGTGACAGTGACCAACAAACTTGGCTGCAACACTTGCCCCGTTTTCTGTCTCATGAAACTTATCACCTGTTCTCAGTTCTCTGCCTTTCTGTAGCCCTATGTAACAGATTACATATCTGGGATCCTGATCCGGTATCAGATACTCAGGACGCAGAGGATACTGAGAAACGGTTCTGTATAATGAACACACCCGAAGGAGATGCATCATATGTACTTTCTTCATTTGGGCGGCATAGGAATTCTGGTATTCCCCTAATTTCTGCTCTGTCTTATAACAATTATAAGTTGGAGCGGGACCAACGTTCCCCAGCTCAGTATAACAAGCGGGTTCGGTCAATACATCGATATTATTATCTTGATTAAGGCATGATATGGTCGCTACTTGGAGAGAGAGAAAAGAAAACACTCTGCGTGCGCTCTTGCAAGATTAGATTGGTTATTTATTTTATCTAATCAGGATGGCTCCCACTGTTTTTATCAAATCTTCCTTCAAGCCCTAAAAGGAAAGACTAGCCAGGATTAATTACACTCTACAAGTTCGCCAATCTTTCAGCCAGGCCAGTATCGGTACTTTGAGGGAGGTTCCCCGTGCTTTCGCACGGACCTAATTAAAGTAAACCTCGTTTTCCCAGAGGCGTAACCCCGTTGACACCTTTCTAGACACCTACTTGATCGGCTAATTGCAAAGTGCAAAACTCTCCCAGGAGTAACAATTACTCGCAGTGGGTATCGGGATCCAACTATCATATAGAAGGTATGCAATCTCATAGCAAATTTCAACACTTGAAACTCCCGATAATAGTTTTTACCCCTAGCACTTATGACCTTAACTATGGTCAACAAATCATAAGCACTAGTCAAGTTCTACCCGTCATTTCGTGATTAGTTAGACCCACCCACATGACCCTTAACTAAGGTCAACAAAGTCACGCGACTATCCTAACTAATCGCATCATATGCGGTGTAGGAAGACATCACTTAGCTACCGTACACTGTGCCTTGACTATGGTCAACAAACACAGCACGAATACTAAGTACTCTACTCCCTAAAATGACGGAGGGTTGCGGATGGTTTTTAATAAAACCTTTACCGCTTTGAACATGATCTCGTTGCGGAATCAAATGGTTTTTAAATAGAGTGTTTTTGAGGCTTTTCTAGTTTTGCTAAAGGGGTCACTCCCGGTGAAGGGATCGTCGGACCTTTCCTCATCGAATAAGGTGCAGGATATATCATATATACCGCTGTGCAAAGCAGAAACTATAGAAGCAATCAAAAGACAAACCGAGAGTTGTAGCATCTTCCAGTTATTGCTAAAGGAGTCACTCCCGGTGAAGAGATCTCGGTCCTTTCCTTATCGAATAAGGTGCAGGATGTTCTACAAGGAACACCTCGATGCAAAGAAAGAACTGTAGCTACCTGTTTTATTTTGAAATTCGATTCCATAACATCTTTTAGGTTTATTTTCTTTCATTAATCACATTAATGAATTATCCCATCATTTAAGTCCACCTAATCATCACAGATAAATATAACGTACGCTTATGCCATCCGCTGTAGGGTTCCTAGGCACACTTATGAGGTTCTACAACTGATCAACCGTGTCCAATTCAAAAAATTCCATGTACCAAAGAACCCTATACTAGATCGTTAACTAGAGGTAAGGCGAAAGTAAGTAAGCAAACTACTTTTGCTACTAAGTGAAAGTGACTACAACCTTTGTAGATCCGGTCCTCCACCTCTCTAGCTCCGTGTTGACGTCCCTCTGCTGCGATCATCGGAATCCCGGACTCTCTTGTCGATTTCATCGGAGAAATGATCGGGCTAGGTCGTTGACTTCGATGCCGAAGATGATCTACGTCGAGGCAACTCAAGATCAAGCTCCATCTTCACTTGGTCATAAAACTTATGAAGATAACACACTCTATTACATGGCAAGTGGTAGAGGATGAAGAAATTGGAAGTGGGTTGACTTTAGATTTGGATTTCTCACTCTAAATCTCATGGCACCATTAGAGGTTGCAAGCTTTCTTGAAGCTTGATGAAGATGAAGAAGAAGAAAAGAATTAAAAGGATAATGAAATAAGAATGAGACTTATCCTTTTAATTATGGTACCATGGTTAAGTTAAGCCCTCATGCTTAACTTGTGTAGAGAATTAACCAAAGACTTGGGTTAAAGGTTGGGTTAACTAGCATCTTAAAGAAATGACAAAAGAAATTGACTTTCTCAAAGTTTCTTCAAGCTTCATGAAGCTTGATAACTTTGACCAAAGTCTTATTTCATTTGTTATTTATTAGGAAATTAGTAAACCCTAATTTAACCTCAATTTGGTTCAAGTCTCATACACATAACTTGTATGTATCATCAAACATGATACAAACATATGTACACAAATATATATCATATATACACTTATGCACAGACTAGTGAGAAAAGAAATCTTAAGTGAACCAATACTAGTTGATATAAAGTAATATATCAAATATATAATTATACATTAAATCATTAAATCAACACTTGATTTAATGATCCGGTCATACTGCATATAACCGACTAATATCAAGTGTATCAATGTATCGAATCAACATTTGATTCGGTAACCCTGCTATATCTTATATAACCATCCGATGATACAAATCGCGAGAATAGAATTCAGTATAACATACTGGTATTATTCTCGGTCCCGCACATATCTCATATGCGCTCCTATTTCGTTTCGCTTGAGCCTGGAAACCTTTGTGTAGGACTCTAAAGACTCGTCAATATGCTGGCAGTAGGTGATGATCATATCAAACAACCAAAAGCCGCAAGCGGTCTGCTAAACATAACGGCCACCCGGGTATTGAGCGATCAGAAGATCAACGAGCAAGCCCGCTCACACTCCTGTGAATCCAACCAGCAACACTTACCGTACAGTCCGGTCTGTTCGTCTAATATGTCGCATATCTCGCCTAGGGGTGGTAAACGTCAGACCCTAATAGCTTGATAAGTCATGCCGATGTAAGGTCCATAACAAGCGTGAAACTACTGATAACTCTTACCAGTAAATCACAGCAAACATGGCCAGGGATTTCCAGTTATGGCCAGTCGAGCATAGCGCAACATCAACCCCCGATACCGGGAGAGACGAATCCCCTCCTATCGCTCATTGCCTCCATGTGAATCGGGACTGTACCCAAAAACCACCTGTTTGCATGACTCAGTAGAGCCGTGGTAGGGTGGAAATCAAAGCACAGTGGGATACACACAAGACTCTATGACGATCTCGGGTCAACAGACTAATCTGCACCAGTGTCACCAGAGAACTGCCATCTGACGTGAGGTATAATACCATCTGGGAGTTCTCAGCGAGTCCGTTCAGTATACCCAGTCTCCACTGAGCACCCGCATACCATCTCTAATATCAAACACCAATGGATATGGAATCATCCATCGCCCATCACATGGGTCGAGAAGATATACGCTAGTCTACTCTGGAATATCGATGCCCCGTCTCGATATTCCCACGACTAGGAACATTGAAGGATTTACTCATGGACTACGCAGGCCCCACTAATATGATCTACATCATAGTCCTGCAAGTCGAGTACAGATCCTAAGGGCCTTATCAACATGTAACAGAGACACAGAAATTATACATGTTAAGATAAAGAGCAACCAGATAGCGTACTATCATGTCGAGCAAGAAAGTCATACCTATATATGTCCCAGCATCCACTACAATATACATCCAATGTACAGTAATGGCCTCTAGGGCATACATATAACTAACATCCGCATTCGCCTCGATGTCCACTCGTGCACCGTTAGGCTAGGTAACTAACGGTAGAGGGGAGCAGGGCTAGCGCGGGTGTAAAACATAAGCAACGTCTATATAATATATCATAAATACTATACACTATATCTATCTGAACAAATCACATGATCACATCACAGATAACGCAGCAGAAAATATCATATGAAATATTGGATATACTAAGACGTCCGTGTTTTATTTTGAGCCTGAATAAAACACGGATTCCACGGTCGTGATGAATAGATAATCCCACACCCCTAGACTCCTACGAGAGCAGCAAGCAACCCTACCAATTCTAGGGTTAGGAGACCCGGACTCAACTCCTCGAGTTGGTCTCCCTCTGGACCCTAGAACCCGGTTACTTGTGCTTCCCTCCTTGGGTCTATCCTAATGCGGAAAAGTAAATAATATACAAAAGGTGACATCTCCCGCAACCTGGAAGTGCCCCAATAAAAGAATATTACATACAAGATTTTACATGAATGAAAACGAAAAACACTCGTCTCACATAAAAACCCCTCGGCTATTCAAACACGACGATCCAATATAACATATCCAGCAACACATAACATCACATGTCATCAACGTAAGTTAATATGCCCATCCCAATTGTCGTTGACATATAGCAACGAAACCGGCGATATCACATATTACACTTACGGTCACAGAAAAGAAAGTGTAAAACTACAACAGTTGGAATCCGCAAACTCTTCAGACATCGCATGCCTAATCAAATGAAACCATTAGACATCGCATGCCTAACAATTATATGTAAGTCTACGCTAGCGCCCCGGCCGTCTACAGACGCCAAATGCGGAACAAATAACTTTTAACTGGCGCTAACGTATACTTTAACCCGGATCTGCCATTCTTGCTAAACTAACAAACTGTAAAGAGTGTAGAAAGGTTATACCGAACGATCCGAGTCCTTCGTTCTTTAACCATCATCTCACGCTCCGTTGCGGCTGCTCCGATCGCGTCGATCTCCGATATCCTCGTCGAGGTGGCACCACGTCGACGATTCTTTAAACGGGCTCCCGCCTCTGACTTGAGGCAACTCGGTCGTCAAGTTTTCTAAAAGAGACGACCAAGAATGATGTAGAGAATGAGTAGACGACTTTGTCTCACTTCGTCCAAATCCGTGGACGATCGGTTAATGAAGTTGCCGAGGGAATCGGGTGATGGAATGAATTGAGGCAATGAAATTTCCATGCACCCTTAACCATAGTCTTTTCTCACAAGAATGAAATTAATCTCTCTCTCTCACTCAAGGGGGCCGGCCATATATAAGTAAAGAGGGAGGTGATGGTAGGAGCAAGGAGGGGGTGACCATAAAAGAATGAAACTTATCTTGATCATTAAAGAAAAACAATGAGTCACTAAGAAACATTGAATCTAAAAACCCTTAGTCATCAAGCATTAATGACACCATTAATGCACTAATGACTCACCAAGCCAAGTCACCCTCTCTAGAATCTTCTAGAACACCGACTCACCTCATCCCAAGAAAAGATAAATCTGTCTTTAACTGAATGTTAAAAGACGGCTGATAGAAAACTGGAAACTGGCAACTTCCAAAAGTGATCCTGAAACGACTTTCAGGATAACCCCGAAACTGTATAAATATACCCGCATTTGTATTACGACCGAATACAAATGCAACTGAGACAAAGATATTATACCTACTCAATATAATACTCGGATCCGGCTTAAACCAAAGCCGACCAGTATCATCTGCCCGAAAAATAACACGTGCGTAAACGCACGTGCATTTTCCGAACCCTGCCATAAAACCATACGGCCTCTACAACGTTTCGCCCGAACTTGGGAAACTGTCTGTGGGGGACTCTAATGACTCGTCAGTACCCTGGCAGTGGGTTTAACCACAAACCGTCAGCGGCAGTAGTAATGTGTAACGGCTGCCCATGGACTGACCTCAAGGGAGGCCGATGAGCGAACTCATCCGGAAACCCTACTGAGCCTAACTGTGACAATGTATATACAGTCCGGTCCGTTCGTCTATGAGTATCGCATATCTGCCTAGGGGGCTAGTAACGTCAGACCCCCAATAGCAGTATAAGTCGTATCGGAGTGTAGCCCAATAACACCCTGAGATACTACTGGAGTACCTACCAGTAAATCTCCTGCCATGGCCATGGACTTTGTGTAATGGCTCTCCTAGACACAGCACGACCTCGCCCCCAATACCGGGAGAGACGAATCCCCTGCCGATCCGCTCACGTGCCTCCATATGGCTCGGGACTGTACCCAAAAACTACCTGTTTGCACGACTCCTTTGAGCCGTGGTAGGGTAGAAATCAAAGCACAGTGGGAACTCACACGAGACAAATGACGACCTCAGGTCGATGAACTAACCTGTACACATGTCACCAGGGAACTGCTATCTGACGATAGATATAATACTAACTAGCAGATTCCCGGCGAGTCCTGTCCGGTGTACTCATAACCCAATGAGCACCTGTATACATCTTAGGTGATCCAACTGACACCAGTGGCTTGTGAGACCGGCCACCGCCCCTCGTCGGGGTCTCGACTATACACACTAGTCTACTCCAGAGTATCGATGCCCTGTCTCGAAACTCCCACGACTAGGGACCACAATTAAGGATATGCATATAAACTACCCAACTCTCACGTATATGATCGCCATCATACTGTTGGTAGTAAAGCAAGATCCTAAGGGATCTATCAAAGTGTAACATGTAATCAGTCTCCTGAACATGTACACGACTGATAAAGGCAAACCAGATAGCATACTATCATCTTGAGTAAGACTGTCCTACCGGTATAGGTCCTCCGCAATCATCGCAATCACGTACCTGTGATCCAATTGTTGACTATGAGTGCACTATCTCCAACATTATAAACCTCGCATTTTAGTCTCAATATCGAAAACACTTTTCAATATAAAGTCGGGCAATTCAACAAGATTCCCGGCATCCAGAACGAATGCTTGTCGCAAACTTTAGTGGATGGCCGCACCCCCGATACCGTCGACGAAGTGCTCTAAGGCGGAACACCGCCGCCGCAAGCCCCCGAACGGATGCTTTTTGGCGACGGGGTTCTCCTACAGTCACTTGGTCGGGGCTATGGGGTGTAGCTGTCTATTAAGTTTATCCGGCGAGTATCCGCGTATGTTACGCGATTGCGACGGACTTTTGATCGCATCAAAATTCCGTGGCAACCGATCAAGTGAGACCAAACCGCTAGATTTATAACATTCATTCAGTTATCTCATAACTACTTGTGAATTCCAATTATTGTATCACATTCCAGATAAATAGAAAAATGTTAAACTTTCTGATCGAACAATCAAACACCCAAGTTTTCCCGACATCCTCAACACATGAAATAAGTTTAAAAACATTCACTTCATGCCTCAGTACTAACGGTCCAGCCGTAGAAGGGTCAAGCCAACGCCTCACATGTGGCACGCCGTACTGCCCCAAACCCTAAGGTTCAAAGGGCAGTTCAAGACGGTCACATAATTGAGTTAAGGTTTTTTGTCTTCTAGAGGGTCTATCGCGTTACTTGCACTACTTAGAACGTCTTTAAACCACAGAAAAATCCAACATTTGGAAATTTCCCGACAGGGGAAAAATTGGGTATTTATATCCGGTCGAACTTTTTAACATATTCTAAAATTAGCCGGAAAAACACATAGACAAAATTAGACAATCTGATCAAATCTACGAACTCCTAATACAACCCAGAAAACTCAACTCTTGAGTGCAGATTAAAAATTCACAGAGAACAGAGGAAATAGAAACGGGCATTACTGTATAAAAATGAATCCCCAATAAGTAAATACGGCCGCGGAACCGCCGCCAATAGCAGGCTATGGCCGCGGTTCCGCGGCGCTTTAGTAGAGTTAGGGGTTCGTTTTCTGCTGTAACTCTTAGAATTTCCTGCTCTATTTTCTGAGCATTTTTAATTCATAAAAACCACGATTTTGAAAATTGTCCAGAGAAGGGTGAAATCTTGGGTTTTGTGGTTCGATCGGGTTTCTAACTTCGTCTACTCATCGCCTAAGGCTCTAGCTAGGCTCTGATACCACTGTAGGGTTTCTAGGCACACCCATGAGGTTCCACAAGTGATCAAACATGGCCAATTCAAAATTTTTCTATGTGCCGAGAAACCCTAAACTAGATCGTTACTAGAGGTAAGGCGATAAAGATGCAAGTTAACAACTTAACTAAGAGTGAACGGAAAATACAACCTTTGTAGATCCGGTCCCCCACTTCCTTGGCTCCGTGATGACATCCCTCCGCTGCGATCATCGGATCCCGAACTCTGGCGATGGTTTCGTCGAAGAAATGATCGTGCTAGGTCTTCGACTTCGATGCCGAAGATGATCTACGTCGAGGCAACTCAAGATCAAACTCCAACTTCACCAAGTCATGAAACTTGTGAAGAAAACACCCTATACTACATGGAAAGTGATAGAGGATGAAGAAATAGGAAGTGGGTTCACTTTTGATTTCGATTTCTCACTTGGAATCATCACTTAGAAATTTCTAGCAAAGGTTTTCTTTTTCTCTTCATGAAGAAGATGAAGAAGAAGAATGAAAAAGAATTATCAATAATAGAAAAAACAAGTGATGGTTATCATAATGCAACCATGGTTAAGTGTAGAGAATAAACTAGGGTTAGGTGAATGGTTAGGTTAGGCAAAAGAAACAAAAATGGTTGAACTTTTCAAAGCTTCATGAAGCTTCAAAGTAAATCCAAAAGAAGCAACCATTTCTTATCTTGCTAAAAGAATAAATAAATAAAATAAATAATCAAGAGAAGATAATAAAAACCTAACCATTCACTTAAACATGGTTTAAAGTAAACAAAAACCCAAGTTTTCATGTATCATCAAACATGATACAAACAAGTGCACAAAAAAATATATCACATATACAACTTGTGCATTTCAAGTGAGAAAATCAATCTTGAGTGAACCAATACTAGTTAATGCAAAGTAATATATCAAATATATAATTATACATTAAATCATTAAATCAACACTTGATTTAATGATCCGGTCACACTGCATATAACCGACTAATATCATGTGTATCAATGTATCGAATCAATATTTGATTCGGTAACCGGGCTATATCACATATAACCGTCCCATGATACATATCACGAGAATAGAATACAGTATCACATACTGGTATTATTCTCGGTCCCGCACATATCTCATATGCGCTCCTATTTCGTTTCGCTTGAGCCAGGAAACCTCTGTGTAGGACTCTAAAGACTCGTCAATAGGCCGGCAGCAGATGATGATCATATCAAACACCCACAAGCCGCAAGCGGTCTGCTAAACATAACGGCAACCCGGGTATTGAGCGATCAGAAGATCGACGAGCAAGCCCGCTCACACTCCTGTGAATCCAACCAGTAACACTTACCGTACAGTCCAGTCTGTTCGTCTGATATGTCGCATATCTCGCCTAGGGGTGGTAAACGTCAGACTCCAGTAGCTTAATAAGTCATGCCGACGTAAGGTCCATAACATTCGTGAAACTACTGATAACTCTTACCAGTATATCACAGCAACCCTGGCCAGGGATTTCCAGTTATGTCCAGTCGAGCATAGCGCAACATCAACCCCCAATACCGGGAGAGACGAATCCCCTCCTATCGCTCATTGCCTCCATGTGAATCGGGACTGTACCCAAAAAACACCTGTTTGCACGACTCAGTAGAGCCGTGGTAGGGTGGAAATCAAAGCACAGTGGGAGACACACAAGACTCTATGACGATCTCGGGTCAACAGACTAAGCTGTTCCAGTGTCACCAGAGAACTGCCATCTGACGTGAGGTATAATACCATCTGGGAGTTCTCGGCGAGTCCGTTCAGTGTACCCAATCTCCACTGAGCACCCGCATACCATCTCTGATGTCAAACACCAATGGATATGGGATCATCCATCGCCCATCACATGGATCGAGAAGATATATGCTAGTCTACTCAGGAATATCGATGCCCCGTCTCGATATTCCCATGACTAGGAACATTGAAGGATGTACTCATGGACTACCCAGGCCCCACTAGTATGATCTACATCAAAGTCCTGGAAGTCGAGTACTCATCCTAAGGGCTTTATCAACAAGTAACAGAGAAACAGAAAGTATACATGTTAAGATAAAGAGCAACCAGATAGCGTACTATCATGTCGAGCAAGAAAGTCCTACCTATATATGTCCCAGCATCCACTACAATATACATCCAATGTACAGTAATGGCCTTTAGGGCATACATATAACTAACAGCCGGGTCATCGTATTAGTCGGTTATATGCGATATAGACGGATAGTTGGATCATGTGTTGATTCGATAATTTAATGTATAATAATATATATGATATATTAAATTACATTAACTAATATTAGCTCACTAAAAGATTCTTTTTCTCACTCGGGTAATACATTGATATATATGCGATATATGTTAATTGTATTGTTTTATTATGTTACAATAAATATTATATATGTGATATATAATATTGTAACATGATATGGTTATTAATGCAACATATTTAGTGGAGATTAAACTTGGTTAGGGTTTGATTAGGGTTAATCATTTCTAGAAGTTTCTAGAAGGTTTTCTTTTTCGTTTTGGAAAAGATATTTTGCAAGATATTTCTTTAACTTAACCCTAACCCTTAACCCTAGTAAAATCTCTACAATGGTTACTTGAACCATTGTTGCATTTCTAACCTTATCAAGACTATCATTATTCATCACAAAAGGAATCAATTCATATTATTATTATTATTATTATTATTATTCTTTCTTCTTTTCATGGAAAAGCTTTCTAGGTTTTTCCTAAGTGATTAAAATGAGTGAGAATAAGAAAACAAATGAGAGAAAAAATCCTACTTCATCATTCTCATCTACCCTTGCCCTTTAGATGAGAGTGTTCACTTCTTTTAGAGAGTGAGAGCTTGTGTTAACGAAACTTCAAGGTAGATCATCTTTGTTATCGAAGATCGGAAGCAAGCTTGCACTTTTCTCTTCGCGAAGCCTCTCGAGAGTTCGGAACACGATGATCGCAGCGAAGGGACTTCAACACGGAGCTTAAGAAGTGAAGGACCGGATCTACAAAGGTTGTAATCCCTCTCACTTAGTGTTAAAGTGTTTAACATGCTTGTTTTCGTCTAAACTCTAGTTTAAATATCCGGCTTTGGGTTGTTCGGCATGGCTAAATTTTTAATCGGGCATGGTTGATGCCTCGTAGACACTTGTGAGCGTGCCTAGCAACCCTACACTAGCAGCAGCTCAAACTGCGCTCAAACCATGGTGACAGGAACCTCAATCGAGTATCGAAGAAAGAAGATCAACAGCATGGGAGGAAATGACAGATCCAGAATGGATACATGATCATAAGAAAGAACAGCATCAATGAACGTATGATCATGGAACTAATAGAATCGAGGATATCCAATGGATGTATATCATGGATACAAGGAGAATCACTGGTCTAAAAAATATGCACATCCTAAAGTTTCCTAAGTGGAGTATCGTATCGTAAATATGCCGCGGAATATACGTACGGTACATCACTCTACTCAAGCTAGCTACTCCATCAATCAGGGTCAGCCTATGAAACGAAAGTTCGGGTCTAATACCCCCCATCCAAGTCTAAGTTCCGTAAGGTCAAGCCTAGGTTCCGAAATACATGCCTGCCCTAGACTCCGCATAGTCAAACATAGACTCGAACAAGGTTAAACCTAGCGCTCTGATACCAACTTTGTCACGACCCGAAATATTAGCTCGTGACCAGCACTTGAATCACGCAACGTCTAAAGGCGTAACGGAATTCAAGTAAGCTGAAACCCAGAAATCTAAACCTTTTAAGTAAAATAAAGGAGGTGAAGTTTTGAAATAAAGGTATAATGAAATCAAGTTTTCTTAATGCATGGGGAAAGAACATGAATGATGCAAGTAAAATTTACTAGTTTGAAAATATGTTTCGTCTTTTTAAAAAATTTGGCAGCACCTCCTTTGTATATTTTGATCCAAAACCACAAGTACATAATAAGAATAATGGAATCCCCAAGCGGGAGCTAGCTCTTCGCCAAACGGCAGATCACAACCACGCAATATAGCATAAATAAGTATACGACGCCCAACGGCAAAGTTCACCACAAAAGACAAAGAAAACCAAGACATATAAATCACAAGTAGCGGAAAACCCCTAGCCCTAAGTCTCACAACCACAATCCTACTAAGTCTCATTACTTATACAAATTCTAATTTTGATTGATTGATGGAGTTAACTAGATACAATATAAAATGTAATACAAGGGTGGGTATGATACAAATGTCCCACCTACCACTGCAAAACACCCAAAAGAACTGTGTGCCAGCGATGCCGCTACTGATCCACGTGGTCAACCTGCAAGAACTGTGGCACAACGGGGGTGAGTTGCCAACTCGTGAATTGAAATATATCTACACGTAGAAATCGAATAAACAACGACTCCTAGGTCAACTATATCAAAAGGTAATACTATGATATCTAGGGTGACCGGGTCGTATATGTACCAACAAGGTTGTCAAAACCTAAATGCATGCGGATAACATCCAACAGTAATAATCAATGCAAGCAGACATGTGGATCTCGTCCACCCATAAATCAGTGTCTATAGGCATGTGTATAACCTCCAATAGTAGAATTAGTGTATGTATGTATGTATGTATGTGGATCCATTCCACGCATCAACCACTGACGCAACAACTTCATGCATGTAAATATCATAAAGGAGTGTGCATGAAAGTATGAGGATATATATATCAACGGTGTCCCTCCCGACAAATCAATCATAGAACCTGAGTGCCTAGCATCGACACTCGAAAACATCATGAAAATCGTGCCCAGCATCGGCACGTAAATCCTCATATATCGGCTCCGTCAGTCCGGATCGGCCCACGGGCTTCGTCTGCTGAATCGGTCCTTGGCCCCAGCAGTACGGGTCGGCCCGTATCCATCTCGCTACTCCGGTCGGTATCCTCCGGATAACCGCCCAGTCCAAATACTATCACCGGTAGGTAGTGCTCCCCTGCCGGGCTCACCATCTAACATATACGAGTCTTCTTGCCCCGGGGTACCTCACCGGGTCCACTATGTACCCGCAGACGGTGCCTACCGCTCCTCGAATCGGGTTTCACATGCCACTCTCAGAACCGAGAAAACACATGGTGGACGCACTGAAATATCATATCAAGAGAAACCAGGTTTTTAAAATAGTACATGCTTTCTTTTGAAATAGCCACGGTTCTCAAATCCAGAAATCCCATTAAAACAGCACATCTCAATGCGTAAAATCATAGAGCATGATGCATGCGACATATAATAGAAATGTGAGCATACCCGTGTATCATGCAACATGGAATAGAGATATAACATATTAAGGGAATACCGCTCTTTTAAAAAGATTCCAGTTTTTAAATTATAACATGCGGTTCCCAAGCTCCCAATAAAATCAGTTATCTATGTAGGTACAATATGTATATGCGCAAGTATAGATGTACCAATGTATGTGTGCACAAATATGAATATATCAATGTATATGTGCACCAATGTGAGTATATCAATGTATGTGTGCACCAATGTGAATATACAATGTGTATGTGCGCAAGTATGAATATATCAATATATACGTGCACTGATATGGATATACAAGTGTGTATATCCGCAAGTATAGATGTATCAATGTATATGTGCAAGCAGGTTCTGCGAAGAGTCATATCATGATGCAGCAATCCTACTGTGTAGTGACATGGCAATTATCGATGATGAAGTGTGTGAGCCTATAAACTGTGTAACATACGCATCGTCGATAATGGTGCAGGTGTACTATCACAGGTATATGCGATGCAATAATAATATCATGAATGCAGCACAAGGTAAATCATCAGCTAAAAGCTATAAGGTATACGTAACTATCATATGTCCGAGTCGGTGAATCTATCAATTGGCATCTAGCCCAGTAACATCGCGTGCGGTATAATCCATCTTACGGCAACCTCTAGTCAAGGGTAAGGATCAATCATCAAGTCAAACTCATCACGCACGGAAAATCATCGTACGGCGGCATTAAACTAATGGGGATCCTATCATCCTATACGACAAATGAGGGTACGGCCTAATATCACATACGACCTATCATCCATGATTCACAACATTCTATATATGTATGTATATCTATGTACCTATGTCCCGGTTCACATCCGCAAAAATCTCATATTAGGGGACAGGCAGGGTATAAACCATCTCGATCGACTCGCATCCGTATACCATCATATCATCATCTCACGATATCCCTCTTATATCCTTTCATCGCATTTATAACACACATCAAATCGAATTTACATCAACATTCTATCTATACTAAACATAAGTATCTAATCTAACATACACACCCGAACCATACAATCAGATTTTTAAAGAAGCGAATCGTAGTTTTGAAAATAGGGGTTACGGTGTTTTTAAGAAAATATATGATTTGAAAATCCATAACATCCCTCAAGGTATATGGTTACAAGATACATATGATTCTTCGGTTTAGAAAAAGGTATGGTTCGGATGACGCATCTACAACGACTATCTAGTCCTACAGTACCCTAAACGGCAAAACCGCTAAACGTCATCCTATGATAGTAGTAACATATCACTTCTAACTATTCTCTAGTTTCTAATATGGTTTCATAGCTATCTCATTCAAACCCTAGTTTCCTAATCTAGGTTTCCAAACCATACTCTATAAATCGGTTTTCCATCAAAAAGTTGTGAGGGTGCTATACGCCATCCACCCGACTTCCCCGGTAGATATAGATTTACTCACCGTAGTCCTCGCTCGCCGAAGTCGATGACGCCTCGCTCCGTCGCTTCGGAATCCACGCGAAGATACCTACAATAACAACACATATCGTAACGATTTTAAAATCAAGGTGGAAAACCAAAACGGCACGCGCATTGCTCGTAGGTTAGAACATATAGCTTATGCGTACAAAATCAATCAAACAACCCTTGTTATCGATGTACAAACATGCGACAACCAAAAACGAATCCAGATATCAAAACTCATCATTTCAAATACGGAAAACATATCCTAAATCATACACAAGTATTCCCAGATTTTGACTCAGGTCAGATAAATCTAAGCAAACAAGTCTAGGGTGATGTATATAGTGTATGTGAGCTACTGAACCAACTTAGGCCCCGACCCTCACCAAGTGGCCGGCCTCTATACCCAAAATTCCGAGTTCGCCGGCCAGGGGGTCTCTGTTTGGGTTCATCAGGTCAGAGTGGTCTCCTAGTAGTATATCTAGGCCCCTAGTATTGTTTGGTTGTCTCAGAAAGTCCCCAGGTCAACCCAGATCACAGCAGGCACACTAAAAGTCACAAAACCAATACGGAACAAATCCTAAGTTCGTGCATCGGGTTCAAGTCTATGGCGCAGGTCAGGAATCGTGTCACCATGTCACGTAAACACTCCTAACGGCTCCCAGATTTTTCCTATAGTCAATACAGAAAAATCCAGTAGGACCAAATACCCCTAAATACCTTCAGGTAACTACCCTACAAAGTCCAAACCCTAACTCTCCTACTCACCCGGGGTCGCCGAAGTTTTCCCAATGGATGCCAGCCAAAACAAGTGGGTATGGGATAGGGTTTCAGGTGAACATTCTAGATCCTGAGCACAAAACTAACATACTGTTTGTTTTCCCAGTGAATGCTCGGGGTCACAGCAGGTCATGGATAGCACAAAACGACACTAAAACACGATATCTCACAAAACTAATTTAAAGAGAAGAAATTATACCTCATTTGGTCCCTTCTAGGTAGCACTAACTTCCCAACGTCGTCAAAATCCCACTTTGCTCGGTTCAATGTGTAGAGGGAGAGATGGGGATTATGTTTTGTGAAGGGAGTGTAAGGTTTTGGGGATTGTTTGGAGATAGATCTAGGGTTTTTTGAGGAGGGTTGTGGGGTTGAGGAGATGAAGAGGGAGTTGAAAATAGTAGGGGATTGAAAATGAGGCAGCAACCCCCTCCCTCTCTCTCACTAATATTCACACTCTCTCTCTCCAAGGTATACCTAACCCACTCATTATATCCCCTTTGACTTTTTCCTTTTTCCCTTTCCTTTTTCTCACCAAAAACACATACACCCATATAAAACCACAAATGAAATAGCACGTAACCAAATGAAACATGTCATGGTGCACTAACCTGTTAGTGTATATGCCCTAGAGGCCATTACTGTATCATACTAGTTTGTATATTACTTAATGGAAGCTTGGGATATTCACCTTGTATAGACAATCTTGCTCAATATAGTAGTATGCTACTTGGTTTGTTTCTACTTTAATGTGTACATGTGTTTATTTTAGTATATCACCTATACACATTAGTGGAGCCCTTAGGATCTTTGCTTGATTACCAGCGTTGTGATGGCAGTCACACTCGTGGGGGCTGGGTAATTTATAAGCACATCCTTATGCAGGTCCCTAGTCGCAGGACTATCGAGATAGGGCATCGATACTCCGGAGTAGACTAGCGTATGCGCTTCTCATCCCAGTGTGGGAGACGGTCTGTCCCACAGCCGTCAGTACGTCATACTTGAGATAGTATGCGGGTGCTCGTTAGGTTACGAGTACACTGGACAGGACTCATTGGGAACTGTTGGTTGGTAATATACCTATCATTAGTTATCAGTTCCCAGGTGACATGAGTACAGCTTAGTCCGCTGATTTGACACTGTCACTTCTCCTCGAGTGTGTTCCCACTGTACTTTGATTACTACCCTACCACGGCTCAAAGGAGTCGTGCAAACAGGTAGTTTTTGGGTGCAGTCCCGAAGCACTTGGAGGCAGTGACGGTTAGAAAGGATTCGTCTCTCCCGGTATTAGGGGTTGACATCGCGCTGTGTCTAGGAGATCCATTACACGAGTAGTCCCTGGCCAGGGCAAGCGAGATACACTGGTAGGTTTCCAGTGCTATCTCAGGGTGTTCTGGGCTACACTCCGACACGACTTGTACCGCTATTAGGGGACTGACGTTTAACTCCCCCTAGGCCCGCCATGCGATGTATCAGACGAATAGACTGGACTGTATGGAGATTGTCACATTCAGGCTCAGTAGGAGTTCAGATGGGTTTCACCTCGTCCGTCTTCTTGTCGGCATCTACCTGGGGACCGTTACGCACAGCTAGTGCCGCTTGCAGTCTGTGGTTAAACCCACTGCCAGCGTAGTGTCGAGTCTTTAGAGTCCCACACAGAAAGCTATTCGCCTTTAGGCAAAAGAGTAGAGGTCGCATGGTTTTGCGACAGGTCGTATGGTTTTGCGACAGGGTTCGGTCACATCCGTGCACTTTTGCACGTTTGGTGTCCGGACAGTTAACACTAGCAGGCTTTGGTTTAAGCCAGATCCTAGTGTACATTTTGGGATTAGTTTTATCTCGTTTGTATTCGTGTTCCTCGGAACGCGGATGCGGGTGTGTATGCACAGTTGACAGAGAGACAGAGGATTCTCATTGGGGTTGTTGACTGCTGACTATTGACTCTTGGCTAAACCCTAATGAGAATAAGAAATATAATTAACAATAATATTAATTAAGTATTATAGTGACATGGTTGTTGAGGGGTTGACTTTTGTTGACAGGTTGACTAGGTTGGACTAGTTGACCATCATCATGACAATGGCTATCATTTCATGGCAAAGACTTTTGCTTGCTTGTTTGTTTTCGCAAAATGAATGCATGAAATGATATAGCCATTTTGACTTGAACCATAACATAATACTTGATTACTATTTTGTTATGATGGTTTTGGATTATGAGAACTTGGATGGCAAAAGAGTTACCCATTCTCTCATTTCATTTTCTCTCTCTTGCTTGAGCTCTCCCTCTTGCTCTTCCTTTTGCTCTCTCTCTAGCTCAAGGCAACACCCTCTCATGAGTTGAGAAACATTGCCTTAGAGATAAAAGAAAACCCAAATCACTTCTCTGCTCATCCTAGTTCACAGGGTTTAGCAAACCAAGTGTTCTAGTTTCTTCAAGTTCAAAGAAGAAGCCAAAGGTAGAAGCTTTCAGGTGGATCCATCTTCGGCGCAAGGAGACAACGAGGTGAGGCCGATACGTACATCGAAAAGAGTTGAAGACGAAGGAGTTCAAGAAAGGTATATAGCCCCCTAACCGAGTAGGCAAAACTCTAGTTAGGTTGTTAGGTAGTTGTTTAACAAAGATCCGTATTTTGAGTCCATGTTACCACCTCTTGAAAAATCGTTTTTCAACATTTCCGCAAGCCCATAAGTACCGGGAGAGGTAACGTAGACTTACAGTGGTATCAGAGCCTAGTTAAACACTATCTAACATGTTAGCAAAGTAACTAGAAGTTCGATCGAAGAAAAAGTCGCGAAACGAACCCGTAAAATCAAGTTTCTGCCGAATTTTTTTTCTATCCAAAAAATGATAAATCTTATCTTAAAAATCGGCTCAGGCTTTTTTTAAAACACCCAAGAAATTTGGTCCATCGAATCTGTCAAAGCGCCGCGGAAACGCGGCGGGAGCATGCTCCCGCCGCGGTTCCGCGGCCGAGTTGACTCGGTCGAGGAAAAGGTTTCTTGCAGAGTGTTTCTGGGGCTGTTTTGGGATTTTTGGGATATGTTTTTTCTGCCCAGATTTTACAGAAAGAAAAATTAGTTTTTGGGGCTTGAAAATCAGTATTTTGATCGAACTTCTAAAGACTTAAGCTGACGGGTATATATCTGTGATGTGTTATATATATTGAACGTCCGCTAATCGCTATACGTCGATTAGTGGGGGTTATACATATCTGTAATGTTGATGGTATGTGTATATGAATTCATTGGATTGTCGCGGATGAATAGCCGGGGGGTTGTGAGATGAGAGTTTTCTTTTATCTTTCAATTCATGTAATATGTAAATTGATGTAATATTATTTTTGGCCGCACAATCGGGCCGGAGTTGTAGCCGTCATTGTATAATTTCTTTTTACTGTTTTTGCTCCTAGGATAGACCCAAGGTGGGGTGCACAAACTACCGGGTATCTCGAAGTGTCGAGTGGCCTACTCACGTCGTTGAGGGAGGTTGCTCCGCTTCGGATATTTGGCGGGTAGTTTGCCGCACCCGTAGGGGTCTAGGGTGGGGCATTGGCTATTCATCGCGACCGTGTAATCCGCTTTTCGTTACAGGCTCGTACGAATTGCGGATTCCTAGTATATCCAATGTATTCATCTGTGATCTGAAATGGCTATCATTGCAATATATCTATGTATGATATTATTTAGGCGGTGCTTATGTTTTGCATCCGCGCTAGTCCAGCCCCCGCTCTGTCGTTAGTTAAGTAACCTAACGGGTAATGACGGCGCCCCGTGGCGAATGCGGATGGCATAAGCGTACGTCATATTTTGGTTGTTTTCTGCAATGGTAGGATTAAATGATGGGACGCATTGGAATTAATGCAAGAAAAAATAAACCAAGTAAAAGTCGTTGGAACACTTTCAAAAACCACTCGGTTTCTTTTCAAAAATAACTTTTAAACGCGGAGCTTAAGCCACTCCTTTTAAAAGCTATCTCGTTCCATCGATTATATCAAGTTCACTACGTTCACGGTTTTGCCAAAACCATTCGTAGCCCTCCGTCGTTTCACATGGATGGTCAATAGTATTCAAGCTATGTTTGTTGGCCAAAGTCAAGGCATAGTGATTGGTAGCTATTGGGTATTCATGTGCAGCATAGATAGATGTGTTGGTTTGGGGGAGTCGTTCTACCTTGTTGGCCAAAGTCAAGGGTATGTGCAGGTGGGCTCAAATTAACCTGGAGAATGACGGGTAGAACTTGACATGTGACTTATGATTTGTTGGCCAAAGTCAAGGTCATAAGAGCATGGGGCAAAAATCCACATCGGGAGTTTCAAAAGAACTGAAACTTGCTAGCGCTGCATACCATTTGGAGTGTGATGATTCTGGTAGGATTCCTTCAGTTTTGTCACGCAATGATATTTGGATCCCGATCCTACTGTGAGTATATGACACTCCTCGGGAAATTTCTCACTTAACGATCAATGCTATAAACCAAGTAGGTGTCTAGAAAGGTGTTAGCGGGGCTACGCCCACAGGGAAAAGAGGTTATTTAATTAAGGAACTTCGCGAAAGCGTTGGAAAACCTCCTTCGAAGTACTGACACCAGCCTAGCCGAACGGTTAAGCAAGTATTTTACGGTGAGATTGATCCTGACTAATTCTTCCTTTTTGGTTTGAGGAGGGATTCGAGAGACAGTGGGAGCCATCCTGTTTAGACAAATTAAAAACCACTCTAAACTTGCAAGAGCATCATGCTAAAGTGTTTCTTCTCTCTCTCCTAATTGCAGCGACCAAACATCATGATCGGACTTAAGTTATTACTAGATAAAAACATACTGACATGGCTAAACTACAAAGATTGGCTCAGGAATATCAAAATGGTAATCACTTATGACAAGTTGGGGTATCTCCTTACCACCAAAGCTCTCCCTGTCCAAGGTCCCAAAACCAGCGTCGCGGATAGGGAAATCCGTAAGACCTGGGAAATCGATTGCGCGAAGGCCAAGTGCCTCGTTCTTGCCTCTATGGACAACGAACATCAGAGGAGGCACGAGAATATGGACCTTGAATCCATATTCTCCATACAAAAGAACTATATGGTGAGTAATCTCGTATCGCAAGATACGAAGTGTCGAAGAAGTTATTTTCGGCAAGGTTGGCCGTCGGATCATCGGTAGCGGAACACGTGCTTAAGATGATTGGATTCATAGAGGACCTCGCGGACCTTGGGACCACGTTGGAGAATGAGCTCTATACGGACTTGATTCTTCAGTCCCTTCCTTCCACTTACACCCAGTTCATCCTGAATTTCAACTTGCAAGAATAGGAAGTTGAACTTTCAGAGCTCCTCAACATGCTGAGGAGTGCAGAGGGCACCCTACAGAAAGGTAGGGAAACATCCACTTTGTTTGTAGGAGGATCTTCCTCTTCTAGGTCCAAGGCGAAAGCCAAGGGAAAGAAGAAGAAAACCCCCGCCAAACCAAGGGGCGGTGTTAGTAAAGTGGATACGAAGGGAAAGACAAAATCAACAAAGATAGCGGGGAAACTTGTGGGGAAGGAAGAGTGCTTTTACTGTCATAAGAGTGGGCACTGGAAGAAGGATTGCAGGGCTTGGAAAGCCAGAACACAAGATCTGAAGCAACTTGCGGCTTCAGCTTCAGGTGTGTATGTTATTGAAAACTGTCTATCAATAAACTCTACTTCCTGGGTATTGGATACCGGATCAGGATCTCATATCTATAATTCTTTGCAGGCGTTGAGAAACCGTAGAGTTTTGAAGGCAGGTGACATGACCCTCAAAGTTGCAAACGGAGCTAGCATGGATGCTAAGGCCGTGGGGGACTATCACCTGGGAATGTCAGATGGACATGTTTTGGTTTTACGTAATTGCTTTTTTGTACCCAACGCAACTTGTAATATCATTTCTGTATCTTTGATTTCTAAAGAAGGTTATGAATTTGCGTTTGTAAGTAATGTTGTAAACATTCACCTTAATCAAGTTCTGATTAGGTCAGGTACATTAAGCAATGTTATATACGTACTAAACCAACTACAGATTTTCAATGTCCAGAATACACACAAAAGAAAGTCTCCGGAAATAAATCAAACTTTCTTATGGCATTGTAGACTGGGTCACATCAATGAGAGAAGGTTGACGAAGTTACATACAGAAGGATATTTGGATCCGTTCGAATATCAATCGGATGCCACTTGTCAATCCTGTCTCAAAGGAAAGATGACAAAGACTCCGTTCACTGGACATGGAGTAAGAGCGAGCGAGCTCTTGGGACTCGTACACAGCGACGTGTGCGGTCCAATGTCTACACATGCGCGAAGCGGTTATTCTTACTTCATTACTTTTACGGATGACTTTTCAAGGTACGGTTATGTCTTCTTAATGAAACATAAATCCGAAGCCTTTGGAAAATTACAGGAATATAAGAATGAAGTAGAAAAACAAACCGGCAAAAGTATCAAGACACTAAGATCTGATCGAGGTGGTGAATACTTGAGTGCCGAGTTCCTGGATCACTTAAAAGAGAATGGAATTCTCTCTCAGCTTACTCCTCCATACACTCCGCAACATAACGGTATATCGGAGAGACGGAACCGAACCCTATTGGATATGGTACGGTCCATGATGAGTAACGCTGAGTTAACACGATCATTCTGGGGATATGCACTAGAATCAGCTGCATACCTTTTGAACCGAGTTCCAACTAAGACTGTGCCTACTACACCATATCAGATGTGGTGTGGGAAAAGACCCTATCTTAATCACATTAAGACATGGGGATGTCCAGCTTTTGTCAAAAAGCAGCATGCGGACAAACTCGAGGCACGCTTAGTACAGTGCAAGTTTGTGGGATATCCAAAGAACTCCAAGGGATATTTCTTCTATTGCGAAGTGGAACAAAAGATTTAAGTTTCTCGTCATGCCCACTGCTTGGAAACTGAGTTTTTGGAAAATCAGATAAGTGGGAGCGCAATAGAACTGGAAGAAATTCCAGAACCACGAGCTATTACTGAAAGCTTAGTAGAACCAGAGGGTTCGAAAGATTATGACATTCCTACGCCGCTCCGCAGGAGTAGTAGGCAGTCTGATCCGCCCGAGAGATACTACGGTTTTCTCATAGACGGGGATAGAGAAGATTGCATCATTGATTATGATGATTCGACTAGCTTCCAGCAGGCTATTCAGAGCGTTGACTCGGTAAAATGGTTGGATGTAATGCGGACCGAAATGGAGTCCATGTACACCAACAAAGTATGGACGTTGGACATTGCTCCAGATGGGGTAAAACCCGTAAGATGCAAGTGGATCTTCAAAAGGAAGATTGGTGTAGATGGACAGGTTGAGACCTATAAAGCTAGATTAGTTGCAAAGGGTTTTCGTCAAAGACCTGGTTTGGACTATGACGAGACCTTTTCTCCAGTAGCTATGCTGAAATCCATTCGGATCCTTCTTGCCATTGCTGCCTTCCACGATTATGAGATTTGGCAGATGGATGTAAAAACCGCTTTTCTAAATGAAAATTTAGAGGAGTGTGTCTATATGGACCAGCCAGAAGGTTTCATTCAGAGTGGGAGCAGCGGAAAGGTGTGCAAGTTGCTCAAGTCCATTTATGGACTAAAGTAGGCATCGCGGAGTTGGAACATCTGTTTTGATGAGACGGTCAAGGAATTTGTCTTTATCAAAAATCCAGATGAACCATGCATCTATAGTAGATTTGTAGCGAGAACTGTAGTATTCCTCTTTTTATACGTGGATGACATTCTCTTAATAGGAAATAACATTCCTATGCTACAATCTGTCAAAGCGTTCTTGTCACACAGGTTCTCCATGAAAGACCAGGGTGGTGCCTCATACATTCTGGGGATCCGGATCTACCGTGACAGATCTAAGAGGATATTAGGACTCTCACAGTCCAGGTACATCGACACCATACTGAAAAGATTCAGTATGGAGGATTCCAAGCGCGGTAATCTACCGGCTTGTCACGGAATCACCCTCTCCAAAGAGATGTCTCCCAAGACTGATTTGGAGAGGGATCGCATGTCTATTATACCCTACGCTTCTGCGGTAGGCTCTATAATGTATGCGATGTTGTGTACCAGACCAGATGTGGCTTATGCACTGAGTGTGGTAAGCACGTATCAGTCAAACCCTGGGGAGAAACACTGGATAGCGGTAAAGAACATTCTCAAGTACCTGAGAAGGACTAAGGAGATGTTCTTGGTGTATGGCGGAAAAGACCTCCAGATTGAGGCCTTTGCTGACTCCAGCTTCCAGAGTGACAAGGATGATTCCAAGTCCATGTCGGGTTATGTCTTTACCCTCAATGGAGGGGCGGTGTGTTGGAAGAGTTCCAAACAGGAAACCGTTGCTGACTCGACGATGGAAGCGGAATATATCGCTGCTGCAGATGCCACAAAAGAAGCCGTCTGGATAAGGAAGTTCTTAACGGAACTTCAGGTGGTTCCGTCCATTGTTGATCCAATACCGCTGTATTGCGACAACAACGGGGCTATAGCTTTAGCGAAGGAACCCAGGTCCCATCAGAAGTCCAGACACATCTTGAGACGGTATCACCTGATCAGGGAGATCGTGGGTCGCCAGGAGATCGAGGTTCGGAGAGTTTCTACGGAAGATAACGCTGCTGATCCACTCACAAAGGCCTTACCCCAGACTCAGTTCGAGCGGCTGATCGAGATGATAGGTCTTCGATACGCTAGTACATAGCCTTAGTGCAAGTGGGAGATTGTTAGTGTATATGCCCTAGAGGCCATTGCTGTATCATACTAGTTTGTATATTACTTAATGGAAGCTTAGGATATTCACAGTTGTATAGACAATCTTGCTCAAAATGGTAGTATGCTACTTGGTTTGTTTCTACTTTAATGTGTACATGTGTTTCTTTTAGCATATCCCCTATACACATTAGTGGAGACCTTAGGATCTTTGCTTGATTACCAGCGTTGTGATGGCAGTCACACTTGTGGGGGCTGGGTAATCTATAAGCACATCCTTATACAGGTCCCTAGTCGTAGGACTATCGAGACAGGGCATCGATACTCCAGAGTAGACTAGCGTATACGCTTCTCATCCCAGCATAGGAGACGGTCTGTCCCATAGCCGTCAGTACGTCGTACTTGAGATAGTATACGGGTCCTCGTTAGGTTACGAGTACACTGGACAGGAATCGTCGGGAACTGTTGGTTGGTACTATACCTATCATCAGTTATCTGTTCCCAGGTGATATGAGTACAGCTTAGTCCGCTGACTTGATACTGTCGCTTCGCCTCGAGTGTGTTCCCACTGTACTTTGATTACTACCCTACCACGGCTCAATGGAGTCATGCAAACAGTTAGTTTTTGGGTGCAGTCCCGAAGCACTTGGAGGCAGAGACGGTTAGACAGGATTCGTCTCTCCCGGTATTGGGGGTTGACATCGCGCTGTGTCTAGGAGATCCATTACACGAGTAGTCCCTGGCCAGAGCAAGCGAGATATACTGGTAGGTTTCCAGTGCTATCTCAGGGTGTTCTGGGCTACACTCCGACATGACTTGTACCGCTATTAGGGGACTGACGTTTACCGCCCCCTAGGCCCGCCATGCGATGTATCAGACGAACAGACCAGACTGTATAGAGATTGTCACATTCAGGCTCAGTAGGAGTTCAGATGGGTTTCACCTCGTCCGTCTTCTTGTCGGCATCTACCTGGGGACCGTTACGCACAGCTAGTGCCGCATGCGGTTTGTGGTTAAACCCACTGCCAGCGTAGTGTCGAGTCTTTAGAGTCCCACACAGAAAGCTATTCGCCTTTAGGCAAAAGAGTAGAGGTCGCATGGTTTTACGACAGGTCGCATGGTTTTGCGACAGGGTTCGGTCACATCCGTGCACTTGTGCACGTTTGGTGTCCGGACAGTTAACACTAGAAGGCTTTGATTTAAGCCAGATCCTAGTGTACATTTTGGGATTGGTTTTATCTCGTTTGTATTCGTATTCCTCGGAACGCGGATGCGGGTGTGTATGCACAGTTGACAGAGAGACAGAGGATTCTCATTGGGGTTGTTGACTGTTGACTATTGACTTTTGGCTAAACCCTAATGAGAATAAGAAATATAATTAACAATAATATTAATTAAGTATTATAGTGACATGGTTGTTGAGGGGTTGACTTTGTTGACTTGTTGACTTGTTGACTTTGTTGACCGGTTGACTAGGTTGGACTAGTTGACCATCATCATGACAATGGCTATCATTTCATGGCAAAGACTTTTGCTTGCTTGTTTGTTTTTGCAAAATGAGTGCATGAAATGATATAGCCATTTTGACTTGAACCATCACATAATACTTGATTACTATTTTGTTATGATGGTTTTGGATTATGAGAGCTTGGATGGCAAAAGAGTTACCCATTCTCTCATTTCATTTTCTCTCTCTTGCTTGAGCTCTCCCTCTTGCTCTTGCTCTTGCTCTCTCTCTAGCTCAAGGCAACACCCTTTCATGAGTTGAGAAATATTGCCTTAGAGATAAAAGAAAACCCAAATCACTTCTCTACTCATCCTAGTTCACAAGGTTTAGCAAACCAAGTGTTCTAGTTTCTTCAAGTTCGAAGAAGAAGCCAAAGGTAGAAGCTTTCAGGTGGATCCATCTTCGGCGCAAGGAGACGACTTGGTGAGGCCGATCCGTACACCGGAAAGAGTTGAAGACGAAGGAGTTCTAGAAAGATATAGCCCCCTAACTGAGTAGGCAAAACTCTAGTTAGGTTGTTAGGTAGTTGTTTAACAAAGATCCGTATTTTGAGTCCATGTTACCACCTCTTGAAAAATCGTTTTTCATCATTTCCGCAAGCCCGTAAGTACCGGGAGAGGTAACGTGGACTTACATAACCATGAAAACTGTAGAAACGCGGATTTGTCTTAATCGCGATTAGCAGTGCGCTAATCGGGTTTTTATCAAAACTGCGTATAATAAATTTTAAAATTGCCAAATCCGTTAGATATATTTTTAAATGAATAAATCATTTTAATTTCCATTTGTTTCACAAATATTGGTATATATTTATACTCTTTTTCGAAAAACCCAATTTCGCAAATCGGACAGTTTTAGGGAAATATATTATTTTAATATTAAATTCCCAAAAATAATATTTTATATTTTCTGAAATGTTACATATTGAGATGTTGATTTTTGTGCTATTGCACTTATGAAATACATCATACATACTTTCTTACATGTAGATACTTATCTTGTTATAGTTACATGTACACATCATTTGATGCTGCACTTGATTTCGGAGGATTTGGGAACCGCATGATATATTTTAAAACTGGATTCATTTAAAAGAGTGGTTTTCCCTTAATATGCTCATATTGCTGTTTTATGTTGCATATATCAGTTTTCATGGATTTACGCATCGAGATATGGATTTCATGTGATTTATGGATTTGAGAACCGTGGGGGTGTTTCAAGAAACTATTTATTATTTGAAAACCCGGTTTCTCTTGATATGATATTTCAGCGTCCACCATGAGATTTCTCGGTTCTGAGATTTGTGATATATACCTGATGCGAGGAGTGAGTGGGTCGTATGAGGGTACATGGTGGAGCCCGGTATGGTACCCCGGGACAAGAAAGGTATGTTGATGGATTAGCCGATGAGCCTGGCAGGGGATGTGTACTGCCTACTGGTGACAGTATTGGACTCGGCGGTTATCTGGAGGATACCGACCGGAGTCATGAGATGGATTTAGGCCGACCCGTTCTGCCGGAGCCCGCGGGCCGATCCCGTAGACGGAGCCTATTATACAAGGATTTACGTGTCGATGCTAGACACAGGTTTCATGATGTTTCGAGTGTCGGGGTTAGACACTCAGGTTTCCATGATTTGATGTGTCATTGATGGACACACATTCTTTGATATCCTCATTTTTACCTGCATATGCTTTTATGATATTTACATGCAGGAGTTGTTGTGTCAGTGGTTGACACGTGGACGGGATTCACTGCATACATGAATTGATTATATTGTTGGACGAGATCCACCTGCATACTTGCATTGATTATATTGTTAGACGAGATCCACCTGCATACGTGCATTGATTATATTGTTGGATGATATCAACTTGCTGTTGGGCATTTATTATGTGTTGGCACATATGCAGATACGGTCACCCTAGATATCATAGTATTACCTTTATGATATAGTTGACCTAGGAATCGTTGATTCTTTCGATTTCTACCTGATGATGTTTTTCTATTCACGAGTTGGCAACTCACCCTCGTTATGCCACGGTTTTTGCAGGTTGACCGTATGGATCCGTAGCGGCATCGTTGGTACACAGCTGTTTTGGGTGATTTTCTTTTGGTAGGTGGTACCTATTGGATTGTGCCACTCTTTTATTATTATTCATTTTGTATCTATTCACTCCGTCAATTCAGAAACTAGCAAATTGTATAAGACTTGTAGTTGCGAGAATTGAGCGATGGGTTTTATGTTCGCTTTTAGGGTTGATGTCTTGCTTTACTTTATTTCTTTATGTGGATCTTCACCATTGGGCGTCGTATATTTATGCTTGTGTGGTTGTTTCCGCCGTTGGGCATGATTTGCTTCCGTTTGGGATGCTTTATTTATATTCTGTGTTGTACCTATTTTCGGGGTTAGTTTTTACAAAGGAGGTGCTGACCAATTTTTCAAAAAACAAAACATGATTTATTGTATCCTTATTTCTTTAAAAGGTTTAGATTTCTGGGTTTCAGCTTACTTGAATTACGTTACGCCTGTAGACGTTGCGTGATTTAAGTGCTAGTCGCGAGCTAATATTTTAGGTCGTGACATATGTGCAGGCAAAACTATAGCTGTGGAAAAAATTTGGGCACGTAACTCCAAAATTCGGCGGCGAAACCGTAGAAAAATGGCACATTTTGCGGCGGTTCCGCCGCTCTTTTTGCACTACAGGGCCCGAAACTTTTTCTAGGTCTTTAGTTCATGGAAATATGATTTTTTTGATATATGGTTTTGGCCCAGATTTGTTTGAGTGCTCTATTTGCCTTTGGGGACAATTTGGGAAAGTTTAGTCGATCGAAATTTTAAAATACATATTTTGTTAACGGTACATTCACTTTTATCTGCGACCGTGAATGTCATTTGATCGGTAAACTCGTCTGATTGCTGTATGTTCTTTTAGACAGGTTTGCGAACATGACATTCGCGTTGATGTTTTGTGCGTGTGCTGTGATTGTGATTGGATAGTCGTGGTGGATAGCATGTGATGCAATGTTAGTAGTACAGTTTATATTCATTTGTACATTTGTTATTGTGGGGCGAGCGTCCGACATGTGGACAGCCGTCTTTGCCGGGTTGTATATATTTTTGGGGCACGACCGGGTTAAGGTCGATATCATCATTTGTACATATTATTTTCTTTTTCTGTACTAGGATTATCCCGCGATGGAGTGCAAGAATAGACGGGTTCTAGAAGGCAACAAGTCCGCATCGCATGGTGTTGAGACGGAGGGGGCTTCATTCTAGAATTGGCGGGCTATTCACCGCACTCGTATGGGGTATAGGATGACCCACGGAGGGGCGCCCAAGTTACCGGATTCCGTGAAGTGCTGGGTGGCCCATTCACTTTGTTGAAAGGGGCTGCCTCACTTCTGGGATTAGCGGATAACTTTCCGCGCTCATAGGGGTCCAGGTTTTCATTGCACAGGCTATCCACACGACCGGGAACGTCGGGTTTTATTTACAGCTCAAATGAAACCCGGGGCTCTAAGATTATCCACCATTCTGTATTGTTGGCTGAGATTCTGTGATGTTGCTTATTATCATGCTTGGGACGAATGTTGTATATACTTATATATATACTAGTAGATGTTGTATATGTTTTGCACCCATACTAGTCCAGCCCCCGCTCTGTCGTTAGTTAAGTAACCTAACGGGTGATGACGGGCCCCGTGGCGAATGCGGATGGAATATACGTATATTGTATTTTCGTTCTTTTTGTAGTGTTATAGGATTAAATTGATGGGACCGCATTAATTTTGATTAATGCAAGAAAATAAACCTAAAAGATGTTGTTGGAACAAATTTCGAAAAACT
This sequence comes from Agapanthus africanus, assembly GCA_030015575.1. Classification (NCBI taxonomy): domain Eukaryota; kingdom Viridiplantae; phylum Streptophyta; class Magnoliopsida; order Asparagales; family Amaryllidaceae; genus Agapanthus; species Agapanthus africanus. Next base: position 417,721,258 of record JASDDO010000022.1, read on the forward strand.
ATAGTTATATTCTTTCGCTTTGCATAGTGGTATTCGGTCATGAATATCTAGCACCACATTCTACGAGGCAAGAGCCGAGATCCCTTCGCGGGGAGTGACCTCTTGAGCTAAAGTCTATACTATAGATTACTCGGTTTTTCCAAAACCAGAAATTTTCAAAAAAAACGGAGCTTAAACCACGCCTTTTCAAAATTGCTCAGGTTCCTTCAACGATATCAAGTTCATTACGTTAACGGGTTTTTCGCCAAAAACCCAGCCGTAGCCCTCCGTCATTTCCTACAAGTACTACTTAGTATTCGAGCTACGTATTTTGGCATTTTCAAGGCGTAGTGATCGGTAGCTGAGTATTGCTTGTTTGCAGCTTTATTTCCGATTATTTAGGACAGTCGCATAGCTATGTTGGCAATGTCAAGGTATATGCGGGTGGGTCTAAGTTAATCAAGATAATGACGGTCCAAACTTGACTAGCGGCTTATGATATATTGGCATTGTCAAGGTCATAAAGCCGTTAGGGGAAAAAAAACATCGGGAGTTTCAAATATACAGGAAACTTGCAAATTTAGCATACTTTCTGGAGTGTAGTGACTAGAGTGGATTCCATCTAGGTCATTACATAATGATGGTTGGATCCCGATCCCACTGATGAGTTGGATTACTCTCAGGAGATTATTTCACTTAACAATCAATGCTATAAACCAAGTAGGTATTTAGAACGGTCTTAGCGGGGCTACGCCTCCAGGGAAAAGAGGTTATATAATTAAGGAACTTCGCGAAAGCGTTGGAAAACCTCCCTCGAAGTACCAACACTAGCCTGGCTGAAAGGTTAAGCAAGTATTGTGACGTGTGATTAAATCCTGACTAGTTCTTCTTTTAGGGTTTGAAGAAAAATTTGAGGAAACAGTGGGAGCCATCCTGGTTATATAAATTAATAACCAATCTAATTTTGCAAGAGCGCACGCTGAGTGTTTCTTTTCTCTCTTTCCACATAGCAACCATTTCACGCCCTAATCAAGATAATAAAATGTATCGCTTGGCCGATCCGAATTCTTATTCGGGGCTGGAGAACGTCGATTTGGCTCTAACTTATGATGGAAATCGTAAGTATGAGCAGGGGAAAGAGGATTGTTTGAATTCCAAGGAGACCCCTTTGAAGAAGAAGCATACTAATGCATCTACTTTAGGTGTTCTTGTAATTGAGAACTGCTTTTCGGTTAGTCCTACCTCTTGGGTACTAGATACCGGATCAGGATCTCATATCTGTAATTTATTATAGGGACTGAGAAAAAGTAGGATAGTTGCACCTGGTGATATGTCCCTCAGAATAGGGAACGGAGCACAAGTTAATGCTGCAGCCATCGGTGAATATCTCCTAGTGTTGCCAAATGGCAATACTATGATTTTGAACAATTGCTACTATGTACCTTCCATGATTTGCAACATCATATCATTTACTTTACTTGATAAAGATGGATATAACTTTGTTCTTGATAGAAATATCATGAACATTTACCTTAATAAGGTACTGGTTGCAGAAGGTACACTGTGTAATGGTATCTATGTTCTAAATCAGAATACAGTTCTCAATATACAAAACACACGCAAGAGGAAGAGTTCAGATACGAACGAATCCTACTTGTGGCAATATAGACTTGGTCATATCGGAAAGAAAAGACTAAGTAAGTTACATAAAGATGGACTCTTGAATACGTTCGAATTTTCATCTTATGAAACTTGTCAGTCTTGTCTCAAAGGAAAGATGACCAAATCTCCGTTCACCGGACATGGAGAAAAAGCAGTAGAGTTCTAGGGACTCATACACTGTGATGTGTGTGGTCCGATGTCTATATATGCACGGGGTGTTCTCGTACTTCATCACATTCACTGACGATCTCTCTAGGTTCGGATATGTGTATCTCATGAAACACAAATCTGAAGCTTTTGAGAAATTCAAAGAATTCAGAAAAGAAATAGAGAACCAGACTGGCAAAAGTATTAAGATCCTCCGATCTGATAGAGGAGGGGAGTACTTAAGCACTGAATTCAGGGACTTTCTAAAGGAGAATGGTATTCTCTCTCAGCTTACTCCTCCGTACATACCATAGCACAATGGCGTATCGGAATGGAGGAACCGTACCCTATTGGACATGGTTCGCTCCATGATGAGTAATGCCGAATTACCTCTTTCATTATGGGGACTTGCGCTTGAAACAGCAGCGTACTTGTTGAATCAGGTTCCGTCTAAACCTGTGCCTAAAACTCCATATGAAATATGGAGTGGTAAAATACCATATCTTAAACGTACTAAGATATGGGGTTGTCCGGCCTATATAAAGGTACAAAATCCGGACAAGCTTCAGGCACGATCAGTTTTGTGCAAGTTTGTGGGATATCTTAGAAATTCTCTAGGATATCTGTTCTACCACACTGAGGAACAGAAGGTGTTCGTTGCTCGTCGCGCCACCTTTTTAGAGTGGCAATTTCTTGCAAAAGAAATACGTGGGAGCACGGTAGAACTGGATGAAATATCTGAGCCACAAACTCAAACTGAGGATTTAGTAGAACCGGAAAATTCAATAGTCCTAGACGAACCTCAGCCACTCCGCAGATCTGGTAGGATTTCTCATCCGCCCGAGAGATACTACGGTTTTCTCATAGACGGGGATCGAAAGGATTGCATCTTGGAAGAAGATGATCCTACCAGTTTCAGGTTAGCCATTATCAGTAGGGACTCTGATAAGTGACTGGATGCTATGCGATCCGACATGGAGTCCATGTACAACAATAAAGTGTAGACCTTGGATATTGCTCCACCTGGGGTAAAACCCGTTGGATGCAAATGGATCTACAAAAGGAAACTTGGTGTAGATGGGCAGGTGGAAACCTATAAACCTAGACTCATTGCAAAAGGTTTTCGTCAAAGACCAGGTATGGACAATGACGAAACTTTTTCTCCATTGGCTATGCTCAAATCCATTCAGATCCTACTTTCCATTGCTGCCTTCCATGACTATGAAATCTGGCAGATGGAAGTAAAAATGGCTTTTCTAAATAGCGGTTTGGAAGAGTGTGTTTATATGGATCAGCCAGAAGGTTTTGTAGACAATGGGAGAAGCGGGAAGGTGTGCAAGTTTCTTAAATCCATTTATGGATTAAAGCAGGCATCCCGGAGCTGGAACATCTGTTTTGATAAAACAGTCAAGGAATTTGACTTCATCAAGAACGAGGATGAGCCTTGTATTTATAAGAAGATTGTAGGACGAACTGTCGTATTCCTAGTCTTGTACATGGATGACATTCTTTTGATAAGAAATGGCATTCATATGCTACAATCGGTCAAGCAATTCTTGTCACAACGGTTCTCCATGAAGGACCCGGGTGATGCCTCATGCATTCTGGGGATCAAGATCTACAGAGATAGATCCAAGAGATTACTGGGACTTTCGCAGTCCAGGTACATATAGACCGTACTAAAAAGATTTAGTATGGAAGATTCCAAGCGCGGTAATATACCCGCATTGCACGGAATCACCCTCTCTAAGAAGATGTCTCCCAAGACTGACAAGGAGAGGGTTCGCATGAGCATTATACCCTACGTTTCGGCGGTAGGATCTATAATATATGTGATGCTATGTACAAGACCAGATGTAGCTTATGCGCTAAGAGTGGTGAGCCGGTATCGGTCAGACCCGGGTGAGAACCACTGGACAGCAGTGAAGAACATTCTCAAGTACCTGAGAAGGACTAAGGAGATGTTCCTGGTTTACGGTAATGGAGAACTCAGGGTCGAGTCCTATACCGATTCAAGCTTCCAGAGTGATAAGGATGACGGCAAGTCTGTCTCGGTTTTTATGTTTACCCTCAACGGAGGGGCGGTGTGTTGGAGGAGTTCCAAACAGAACACCGTCGCAGACTCGACGATGGAGGCTGAATACATTGCTGCAAGCGATGCCGTAAAAGAGGCGGTCTGGATGAAGAATTTCATTAGTGAACTTCAGGTGGTTCCATCCATTGTTGACCCAATACCTTTGTATTGCGATAATAATGGGGCTATGGATTTAGTGAAGGAACCACGGTCCCATCAGAAATCCAGAAACATCTTAAGGCAGTATCACCTGATCGGGGAGATCATTGATCGCCAGGAGATCGAGGTATGGAGAGTGGACACTAAAGATAACACGGCGGATCCATTCACAAAGGCCCTCCCTCAAGCACAGTTCAAGCGACTTTTGAGCTATTGGGTATGCGGTATGCCAGCAGCTGGCCTTAGTGCAGACGTTGGGTATACAGTACACCAATTACTGGCCTTTAGTGCAAGTGGGAGATTATTGGATATGTATGCCCTAGAGGCCAATATTGTATAGTACTAGTTTTTATATTACATTTTGGAAGCTTGGGATATATACACGGATTGACGACAGTCTTGCTCGATATAGTAGTATGCTACTTGGTTTGTATCTATCTTAATATGTGTATATGTTTATTTTAACATATCGCTAATACATATTGATGGAGCCCTTAGGATCTTTGCTTGACTACCAGCGTTATGATGGCGATCACACTAATGGGGGCTGGGTAGTCTATAAGCACATCCTTATACAGGTCCCTAGTCATAGGATTATCAAGACAGGGCATCGATACTCCAGAGTAGACTAGTGTATATGTTTCTTATCCCAGCAGGGGAGATGGTCTGTCCTATAGCCATCAGTGCGTCGTACTGGAGATAGTATGCAGGTGCTCATTGGGTTATGAGTTACACTGGATGGACTCGTCGGGAACTGCTGGTTGGTATTATACCTATCGTCAGGTAGCAGTTCCCAGGTGACATGAGTACAGCTTAGTCCGTTTACTTGACACTGCCACTTCACCTCAAGTGTGTTCCTACTGTTCTTAGATTGCTATCCTACCACGGCTCTATTAAGTCGTGCAAACAGGTAGTGGTTGGGTGCAGTCCCAAAGCACTTGGAGACAGTAGCGGTTAGATAGGATTCGTCTCTCCCGGCATTGGGGGTTGATATCGCGCTGTGTTTGGAGAGCCATTACACAAAGTCCCTGGCCAGGGCAAGTGAGATTTACTGGTAGGTATTCCAGTAGTTTCTCAGGGTGTTCTGGGCTACACTCCGACATGACTTATACCGCTATTAGGGGTCTGACGTTTACCACCCTCCTAGCGTAACCCTTGCACTCCGCGACATCAACCCCCAATACCGGGAGAGACGAATCCCCTGATGATCCGCTCACTGCCTCCATGTGGCTCAGGACTATACCCAACTAAAACCTGTTTGTATGACTCCTTTGAGCCGTGGTAGGGTAGTAATCAAAGCACATTGGGAACTCATACGAGATAAATGACGATATTAGGTCGATAGACTAACCTGTATACATGTCACCTGGGAACTGCGATCTGACAATAGGTATAATACCAACTAGCATGTTCCCGACGAGTCCGTCCGGTGTACTCATAACCCAATGAGCACCTGTATACATCTTAGGTGAACCAACTAACACCAATGGCTTGTGAGACTGGCCACCGCCCCTCGTCGGGGTCTCGATCAATATACACTAGTCTACTCTTGGAGTATCGATGCCCAGTCTCGAAACTCCCACGACTAGAGACATTTTAAGGATGTGCTTATAGACCGCCCAACTCTCACGTATATGATCGCCATCATACTGCTGGTAGTCAAGCATGAATCCTATGGGCTCTATCAACATGTAATAGTGATCCGTAATCTCACCTGAAGCATGTACACGATGATAAAGACAAACCAGATAGCATACCATCATCTCGAGTAAGACTGTTCTACCGGTATAGGTCCTTCCTCAATCATTGCAATCATGTGCATGTGATCCAATAATTGACATGAGGGCACTATAGCCAACAATCTCCCACTTGCACTTAAGGCTAATTATTGCGGTGTCGCATACTCACAGCCCGTATGATACCGAACACCCAACTTCTCTACTAATTAGTTTCACAAAGCTCGTTTGTAAAACTACTGCGTTCGAGAAATAACCTCAGTGAGTGGATCCGCTCCAATGTTTCTTTCTATGTCTCTCTTTATCTCAAGTTCCCAGAGAAAACCATCTCCCGAAATGAGCAATACCTATCTTAGAATATGTCTGGATATCTGATGAGACCTAGTTCACAAATAAACTCCAAATCCAGCAAACTTCTTAGACTGTAAGGCCCTCCCCAAGATGCAATTCGAGAGACTTTTTGGGATGTTGGGTATGAGATACTACAACAACTGGCCTTAGTGCAAGTGGGAGATTGTTGGTGATATGTATGCCTTAGAGGACATTATTGTATGATATAGTGGATGCTTGGACATATATATAGAGGACTTTCTTTACCGATCAACACTTTGATATAGGAAATGTTCAAAATATTATCCAACAATACAAAATTATATCCTTCTTTACTAAATAAAGAGACTGATATGATGTTGTATATCAGGTTCGGTATCTAATAAAATTCATTCAGAATCAATGTATTTGGTAATACAAGGTGATAACTGCCAACTGATTTGGCTGTAACAATTGCACCAATCTCTATACTTAGAGACGTATCACCCTATTCTTAGCTCTCTACCTATCTATAGCCCATGTAACAAATTACATATGCAGTATCCTAATCTGGTATCAAATACCCAGGACGTAGAGGATACTGAGAAACAATTCTCTGTAATGAACACACCCGAAGAAGATGCATCATCATGAACTTTCTTAGTTTGGGTGGCACGGGAATTCTGGTAATCCTCATTTCCTGCTCGGTCTTATAACAATTATAAGTTGGAGCAGGACCAACGTTCCCCAGCTCAGTAGAACAAGCGGATTCTGTCAATATATCCATATTATTATCTTGATTATGACGTGACATGGTCACTACCTGGAGAGAGAGAAGAAAACACTCTGTGTGCGCTCTTGCAAGATTAGATTGGTTATATATTTTATCTAATCAGGATGGCTCCCACTGTTTTTATCAACTCTTCATTCAAACCTTAAAAGGAAAGACTAGCCAGGATTAGTTACACCCTACAAGTTCACCAATATTACAGCCAGGCCAGTGCCGGTACTTTGAGGGAGGTTCCCCATGCTTTCTCACGGACCTAATTAAAATATACCTCGTTTTCCCAGGAGCGTAACCCCGTTGACACCTTTCTAGACACCTACTTGATTGGCTAATTGTAAAGTGCAAAAGTCTCCCAGGAGTAACAATTACTCGCAGTGGGTATCAGGATCCAACTATCTCATAGAAGGTATGCAATCTCATTGCAAATTTCAACACTTGAAACTCCCGATAATGGTTTTTACCCCTAGTGACTTATGATCTTAACTATGGTCAACAAATCATAAGCACTAGTCAAGTTCTACCCGTCATTTCATGATTAATTAGACCCACCCACATGACCCTTAACTATGGTCAACAAAGTCACATGACTGTCCTAACTAATCGCATCATATGCTATGTAGGAAGACATCACTTAGCTACCGTACATTGTGCCTTAACTATAGTCAACAAACACAACACGAATACTAAGTACTCTACTTCCTAAAATGACGGAGGGTTGCAGATGGTTTTTAAGAAAACCTTTAACGCTTTGAACTTGATATCGTTGTAGAATCAAATAGTTTTAAATGGAGTGTTTCTGAGGCTTTTGCTAGTTTCGCTAAAGAGGTCACTCCCGATGAAGGGATCTCGGCTCTTTCCTCGTCGAATGAGGAGCAGGATATTCACAATACCACTATGCAAAGCAAGAACTAGAAAAGCAATCAAAGGAAAAAACCGAAAGTTGTAGCATCTGCTAGTTATTGCTAAAGAGGTTACTCCCGGTGAAGGGATTTCGGCTCTTTCCTCATCGAATAAGGTGCTGGATATTCTACAACGAATACCTACCTGAACCGATCAACACTTTGATATAGGAAATGTTCAAAACATTATCCAACAATACAAAATTATATCCTTCTTTACTAAATAAAGAGACTGATATGATGTTGTATATCAGGTTCGGTATCTAATAACATTCATTCAGAACCAATGTATTTGGTAATACAGGGTGATAATTGCCAACTAATTTGGCTGCAACAATTGCACCAATCTCTATACTTAGAGACATATTACGCTATTCTCAGTGCTCTACCTATCTGTAGCCCATGTAACAAATTACATATGCGAGATCCCGATCCGGTATCAAATACCCAGGACGTAGAGGATACTAAGAAATAATTCTCTGTAATGAACACACCCGCAGAAGATGCATTATCATGCGCTTTCTTCGTTTGGGCGGCACGGGAATTCTGGTAATCCCCATTTCTTGCTTGGTCTTATAACAATTATAAGTTGGAGTGGAACCAACGTTCCCCAGCTCAGTATAACAAGCGGGTTCGGTCAATAAATCTATATTATTATCTTGATTAAGGCGTGACATGGTCGCTACCTGGAGAGAGAGAGAAGAAAACACTCTGTGTGCGCTCTTGCAAGATTAGATTGGTTATATATTTTATCTAATCAGGATGGCTCCCACCGTTTTTATCAAATCTTCCTTCAAACCTTAAAAAGAAAGACTATCCGCGATTAATTACACCCTACAAGTTCGCCAATATTTCAGCCAGGCCAGTGCCGGTACTTTGAGGGAGGTTCCCCGTGCTTTCGCACGGACCTAATTAAAATAAACCTCGTTTTCCCATGGGCGTAATCCCGTTGACACCTTTCTAGACACCTACTTGATTGGCTAATTGTAAAGTGCAAAACTCTCCCAGGAGTAACAATTACTCGCAGTGGGTATCAAGATCCAACTATCTCATAGAAGGTATGCAATCTCATTGCAAATTTCAACACTTGAAACTCCCGATAATGGTTTTTACCCCTAGTGACTTATGAGCTTAACTATAGTCAACAAATCACAAGCACTAGTCAAGTTCTACCCGTCATTTCGTGATTAATTAGACCCACCCACATGACCCTTAACTATGGTCAACAAAGTCACATGCCTGTCCTAACTAATCGCATCATATGTTATGTAGGAAGACATCACTTAGCTATCGTACATTGTGACTTAACTATAGTCAACAAACACAGCACGAATACTAAGTACTCTACTTCCTAAAATGATGGAGGGTTGCGGATGGTTTTTAAGAAAACCTTTAATGCTTTGAACTTGATATTGTTGTAGAATCAAATGGTTTTAAATGGAGTGTTTTTTAGGCTTTTGCTAGTTTCGCTAAAGAAGTCACTCCCGATGAAGGGATCTCGGCTCTTTCCTCGTCGAATGAGGTGCAGGATATTCACAATACCACTATGCAAAGCAAGAACTAGAAAAGCAATCAAAAGACAAAACCGAGGGTTGTAGCATCTGGTAGTTATTGCTAAAGAGGTCACTCCCAGTGAAGGGATCTCGGCTCTTTCCTCATCGAATAAGGTGCTGGATATTCTACAAGGAATACCGCTACGCAAAGCAACAACTAGAGCTACCTATTTTTGAAAATTCGATTCCACAACATCATTAGGTTTATTTTTCTTTCATTAATCTCATTAATGAATGTACCATCATTTAAGTTACCTAAACATCACAGATAAATACAATGTACGCTTATGCCATCCGCATTCGCCTCGATGTCCCGTCATGCACCGTTAGGTTAGGTAACTAACGGCAGAGCGGGGCAGGGCTAGCGCGGGTGTAAAACATAAGCAACGTCTATATAATATATCACATATACTATATACAGTATCTATCTCATCATACCAGATGATCATATCACAGATATCAGCAGCAGAAGACAATATATGAAATATTGGATATACTAGGATGTCCGTGTTTTATTTTGAGCCTTTATAAAACACGGATTCCACGGTCATGATGAATAGCCAAACCCACATCCCTAGACCCCTAAGAGAGCGGCAAGCAACCCTACCAATTCTAGAGTTAGGAGACCCGGACTCAACTCCTCGAGATGGTCTCCCACTGGACTCTAGAACCCGGTTACTTATGCTCCCCTCTTTGGGTCTATCCTAATGCGGAAACGTAAATAATATACATCAACGGTGACATCTTCCTCAACTCGGAGTGCCCCAATAAAAGAATATTACATACAAGTTTTTACAGGAATGAAAATGAAAAAACACTTATGTCACATAAAAAAAACCCGGCTATTCAAACACGACGATCCAATATAACATATCACAGCAACACATAACATCACAAGTCATCAACGTAAGTAAATATGCATATCCCAATTGTCGTTGACATATAGCAATGAAACGGACGATACACCACATATTACACTTACGGTCGCAAAAAAAAAGTGAAAAACTACAATATTTAAAATCCAAGATAACCTTAGACATCATAAACCCGAAGTATCACATACTTCGGATTTCATGCCTAACTATATGAATTCCACATATTGTATCACATCGCATGATATCTGGACGACATTAAACTTCTCGATCGATTCATCAAAGTCCCATAATTCCCAGACGGCTCAACACTTGAGCACAGTTTAATAATATCCAGTACATGTCACAGCACATATGGACCAACCGTAGAAGGGCAGACCCAAGCCTCACCCATGTCGCCACGGAACTGCGGCAAACCCTAAGGTATGGCCACGGTTCTGCGATCCAAAAAAGTCGAGTTAGGGTTACATTCTTCTAGAGGGTCCACATAATTACTTGCATGTTTTTCCGAATACCTTAAACTTGGAAAAATGAGTTTTTGACATTCGTTCGAGCTTTTTAACTTCGCCTAGATAACATGTGAATACCCGAAAAAGTCTAAACGATGTTAAACATTCCTATCGAATCAACGAATTCCCAATAAATTCCAGAAAGCTCAACACTTGAGTAATATTAAAAATTCCCAGAAGCATGATGTAGTTGCTACGAATCACCCCTTGAAGTACGATTCCATAACTCACAAGTTCTGCCGCGGAACCGCCGCCAAATGCATGGTATAGCCATAGTTCCGCGGTGACTTGATCGAGTTAGGGAATCGTACTTCTCAGAACTCCATAGAATTACCTGCACGATTTTTTGAGAATTTTTAATATGGAAAAATCCAACTTTTTGAAAAATTTCCAGAGAGGAGGTATCAAGTGGGTTTTCGGGGTTCGATTGGATTTTTAATTTCGCATAGATAACTCCTAATACCCTAGTAAGACTGTGATACCACTGTAGGTTTCTTTGGCACGACCACAAGGTTTCGGGAGGCATCAAACATGTCGTATTTAAAATTTTCTAGCATGCTAAACAACCTAACCTAGGATCTAACTAGAGTTTTAGGAGTAAAAGAACATGTAATCTACCATTACACTAAGTGAATGAGGAATACAACCTTTGTAGACCGGTCCTTCACTTCTAAAGCTCCGTGTTGACGTCCCTTCACTGCGATCATCGATCTCCCAAACTCTAGTATGGGTTCCTTCGGAGAAATAAACAAGCTTGCTCGTAGTCTTCAAGGCCGAAGATGATCTACGTCGAGCAGACTCAAACTCAAACTAACCCTCCACTAGATAATGAACTTTGTGAAAAGAACATCCTAAACTAAATGGCAAGTAGTAGAGGATGATGAAATAGGAAGTGGGCTCACTTTAGATTTTATTTTCTCACTCATTTTCACCATTTTCCATGGAGCTAGAGAGCAAGAAGAAGAAGATGAAGAAACCAACTCAAGAAAATAAACCAAGGTGAATGAATGAGTTATGCAACCATAGGTGAGTTAGTATCATATACTAACCATTGTAGAGACATAACCATGGCTAAATAATAATGGTTAGGTTTAAAATATCTTAAGTAAAACAAATCAAGTGGACTTGGTCATTGGTTATCTAAAAGCTTCATGAAGTTTCATGCCATGACCAATTTCCACCTCATTTTGATTTACTAAGATAATTAAAACCCCTCATTATTAGTAGCATGGTGTAAGTCATACACACACCCAAGTTTGCATGTATCATCAAGCATGATAAAATCATGTACACAAACATATATCACATATACACTATGTGCACATCAAGTAAGAAAAACAATCTTAAGTGAGCCAATACTAGTTAATGTAAAGTAATATATCAAATATATAATTATACATTAAATCATTAAATCAACACTAGATTTAATGATCCGGTCATATCACATATAACCGACTAATATATAGTGTATCAATTTATCGAATCAACACTTGATTCGATAACCCGGCTATATCGCATATAACCAACCAATGATACAAATCGCAAGAATAGAATACGGTATCACATACGCGTATTAATCTCGGTCCAGGACATATCTCATATGTGCTCCTACTCCATTTCGCCTGAGCCAGGAAACATCTGTGTAGGACTCTAAAGACTTGTCAATACGCCAGCAGTGGGTGATGATCATATCAAACACCCACAAGCCGCAAGAGGTCTGCTAGACGTAACAGCCACCTGGGTATTGAGCGATCAGAAGATCAACAAGCAAGCCTACTCATACTCCAGCGAATCCAATCAGTAACACTTACCGTACAGTCCGGTCCGTTTGTCTGATATGTCGCATATCTAGTCTAGGGGTGGTAAACGTCTGACCACGGTAACTTGATAAGTCAAGCCGATGTAAGGTCCATAACATATGAGAAACTACTGGTAACACTTACCAGTAAATCCCATCTACCATGGCCAGGGATTTCAGTTATGGCCAATCGAGCATAGCGCAACATCAACCCCTAATACTGGGAGAGACGAATCCCCTCCTATCGCTCATTGCCTCCATGTAACTCGGGACTGTACCCAAAAACCACCTGTTTGCACGACTCAGTAAAGCCGTGGTAGGGTGGAAATCAAAGCACAGTGGGAGACACACAAGTCTCCATGACGATCTCAGGTCGACAGACTAACCTGCACTAGTATCACCAGAGAACTGCTATCTGACGTGAGGTATAATACCATCTAGGGGTTCTCGGCGAGTTCGTTAAGTGTACCCAGTCTCCACTGAGGACCCGTATACCATCTCTGATGTTAAACACCAATGGATATGGGATCATCCATCGCCCATCACATGGGTCGAGAAGATATACGCTAGTCTACTCTGGAATATCGATACCCTGTCTCGATATTCCCACGACTAGGAACATTAAAGGATGAACTCATGGACTACCCAGGCCCCACTAGTATGATCTGCATCATAATCCTGGAAGTCAAGTACACATCCTAAGGGCTTTATCAACATGTAACAGAGAGACAGTAAGTATACATGTTAAGATAAAGGGAAACCAAATAGCATACTATCATGTCGAGAAAGAAAGTCCTCCCTGTATATGTCCCAGCATCCACTATAATATACATCTCATGTACAATAATGGCCTCTAGGGCATACATACAACTAACAGTGGAGTCGTAGGAACTACAACCCGGAGCTTTTGAAGTGAAGGACACGGTCTATAAAGATTGTAGCCTCTTTCCTTTAGTCTAAAGTTTTTGTTGTATCATAGTTAAACCTTAATCATCTAGTTTCGATTCTTGTTTAGTGTTAATTAGCACACCAAATTTTTTAAATTGGCATGCTTGATACTAGTAAAACCCAGTGGTGGTGCTAACAAACACTTTCAATGATGGTAGTCATACTTGTGGAAGCTGGGTAATTGATAAGCACATCCTTAAATGTCCCTAGTCATGGAAGTATCGAGATAAGCCATCGATACTCCGGAGTAGACTAGTGTATACGTTTTGAGACCCCGACGAGGGGCGATGGTTAGTCCTACAGCCATTGGTCTTTGGCACCTAAGATCATATACAATTTCTTACTAAAGGTGAGTACACTATACGGACTCGCCGAGAACTAGCTAGATGGTATTATTAAAATCGTCGGATAGCAGTTCTCTGGTGACATGAGTGCAGATAGTCTGTCGACCTGAAGTCGTCATTTTTCTCGTGTGAGTTCCTACTGTGCTTTGATTAATACCCTACCACGGCTCTACTGAGTCATGCAAACAGGTTTTAGTTGGGTACAATCCCGAACCACATGGAGACAGTGAGCGATTGTCGGGGATTCGTCTCTCCCGGTATTGGGGTCGATGTCACGCTGTATTCGGTTGGCCAACACCATAAGTCCCTGGCCAGGGCAAATTGAGAATTATTGATAGGTAGATCTTAGATTATTGGATGGCCTTGAACCACATCGGCACGACTAGTTAGGTTATCAGGGGTCTGACGTTTTCCACCCCCTAGACCCGGCATGCGATATTCTCAGACGAACAGATTGGACTGTACGGAGATTGTCATGAATAGACTTGGTAGGAGTTCGGATGAGTTTCGTCGTCGGCCTTCTTTTCAACAGATACCTGGGTAGCCGTTACATACAGCTAGTGCCACTGACGTGCTTGTGGTTAAACCCACTGCCAGCGTACTGTCGAGTCTTTAGAGTCCCACACAGAGGGTTTCTTTGACAAAACGATGTAGAGACCGTATGGTTTTACGTGCAGGGTTTCGATCATATATGTGTACTGGCTACACGGATTTTGTTCGGACGGATAATACTAGCGGGCTTAGGATTAAGCCGCGTTCTAGTATTATACTATCGGATTATTTTATCTCTTGGTATTCGTATTTTTTGTGGTATGAATACGGGTATGTATATATGTGGGGGGGTATTCTAGCAATTTCACTAGAATGTTTCTAGAAGAAGACACCTCATTTTGTTTTAAATCTATTTATTTAATTAAATAATGAGGTGGAGGGATAAGGTGTATTAAAGTATGGTTGAAGCATGGCTACTTGATTTTATTTATTCATTTGTTCTAACTATTCAAGCGTGGTTGCATTATTTCTTTTGGAAATAATGTATGCTTGATATTTTGAAAGACTTAAGCCATTCTTCACTTGATTTTTCATTCTACACTTAGCTTACTCTTTCCTCCTTTGCTCTCTTCTTCTTCCTCAAATCCTAACCCTCTCATGAGTTAAGAATCCTAGGGTTTATAGGATAATCCATTCCAATTAACACTCTACATCTTCTGAGCTATCTAGATTAGCAAAATAGGTACTTTAGTTACCTCAAGTTTGAGGTTGGAGCTTGAACTATAGACTCTTGGGTAGATCGTCTTCGACGCGAGGAGGCCGATGACCAAGCTCGATCCCGACGGACAAGGAGCTCAAGAAGAGGAAAAGAAGATCCGAAAGACTTGGTTCATATAGGTATAATCACTTTCACAGTAAATTAGTACCTTTGCAAATTTTCTTATCTGGGGCTTACGGTAGATCTTGGGATTAGTCGGTGTTGCCGTCTTAAAAATTATTTTTTGAAAATTCCGCCACTCTATGAATGTCATGACCCAAAGTTCGGCCCGTGACCGGCACTTAACCACGTAACGTCTACAGGCGTAACGCGACTAAGTAAACCGAAACCCAAAAATCAAACCATTAAAAGTAATGGGTGTTAAAACATTTAATAGAAACATTTGTTAAAACATTTAGAAAACCTTGGTAAATTAGTAAAATTCTTTAAAATTTAAGCTGTTATCTTTAAAAATTTTGGCAGCATTTCCTTTGTAAAAACTAGCCCCGAAATCGGGTACAAGACAATATATGAGTAAAATGATATACAATAAGAATAAAGCATCCCAAATGGGAGCAATCATGCCCAACGGCGGAAACAATCACCACGATAATAATATACGACGCCGTAGCGAAGAATGAGCAAAAATAAGTGAAGACAATATGAAATATAAAACTGCATAAATAAAGTCGGCTCACAACGAGCTCGACATCAGAGTACAAATAATATACATCGTCCTCACAACTGGTCTTTAAGTCAATACATGAATAGTAGATGGAGAGTACTAGATACAACAGTGTATACAACTGAGAAATTAAACAGATACCGCAAAAACCCACCTATCAGCAAAAGGGCTCACGCACCAACTGCAGTGGTATCTGTATCAAAAGATGCAGGAAAGCAGCCTACCGCGACTACTCTGAGAGGCAACCTGCAAACACTGTGGCACAACGGGGGTGAGTTGCCAACTCGCGAATAGTAGATAACATATAAAGGTAATTGCGAGTATTCACGTACTGCGATACTCTAACCTAAGCCAACAGATAACATCTATATGATGAGCTGGATGCGCAATAATCATGTGATTGTTGTAAATTCGTGTTGTGTAGTATGAATCACTTCAAAAGGTCCCCTAAAACGGCACCATTTGATTGAAACTGTTTCTTGTGTCGGTATTCAGAAAATTTATAAAGAACTTCACAACCAAAAATTATATTGACCGCAATCAAACTACGGTGTCAATTGTAGTTTATGAATGAGTGCGGATCGTCCACAGGGATTGCACGATTCGTTTGTATTATGATATGCTTGAATTGAAAAGTTAAGCTAAGATAAACGAAAACATGATTCAAGAGTTTTGATTTTCAAGTGTCACTATTCTATTCAAGAATCAAGAAAAAGATAAACAGTCAAGAATCGGTGTATCGATGATATTTCCAATCAACAGTCAAGAATCTAAAAGAGGCTCGTAGGAATCGATCGGGTCTATAGACGTGATGTAATCTCTAGATTTCATGTTCTTGTCCTTCGAAGGATTGATACTAGATCGATGATAATCGACGAGAGTTAGGGCTTTCTCGTGAAACTAGGGTTTCATCTTATCCCTTGTTCTTTTGTCGATATCATTCACATTCTAGCCTCTAGCAATTTCAAGAAACAATCGTAACTCCCCAATTTCGAACGATATCAATCAAGAAAGCATCGAAACAAAATGGGTTGTCGTTTCTTGAACTTGCTAGGGTTTACAAAACATCATAGGAATCAAGAATCGATTAAAGCTATGTTACATCATCATTCTATTGACCGTCTCGACTCCTCGACGAGCGGAGTTTTATTCACACATCACCATACAGAAAATATTTACGAATTGTAAAGATATCATGATGCAGAATTTAAAGAAAACAAGATAAAAGAATATCACCTTTATTTATCTCAACAATTTTGATTACATTTGCTTCAAGAACTACAAGAAGAAGAATCTAGATTGTTGATCGGGCGTCGCTCGGCTTCATGAGTCGTGGATCGGCTCGGATCGCTTGCTCCGTTGAAGATCGGCTCCGCTCCTAAAGGTTGTCGGGCTTCTTGCTTAATGGGTACTCGGGATCTTGACTTTTGGAGTTGGAATTAGGGTTAGGGTTTCACACAAACCCTGTCACTGGACTTGTGGAAGAAGAAGAAGAAGAAGATGAAGAGAGAGATAGATTGGGGATAGATTCACTAATTGGATGAATAATTCCCAAGGTTGAATCATCATTTACAATGAGCCTAGGGTCTTATTTATAGGGCACCCAAACCCTAGGTTTAGGTTTGAAATGGTAGTTCTATCCAAAAGTTTGTTGAGTCTTCTAGAAGGTAGTTTGTTAGGAGCTAGCTTAGGGTTTAAGCTAGGTTTAATTAGGCTTGGAAACCCTTGTTTACTGATCTGGCAGAAACCTCTAAAGTCTTCTGGAACTTGAGATACATTTCTGAGCAGTGGGCCATGAGACAGGAGTTTTGCACCAAAATTGAGGAGGTAACTCCCTGGTTCCACCGCGGATCCGCGGCACAAGCAAGCCATTGCCGCGGATCCACGGCTCTTTGATGGGCTTGGGCTCTGTACTTTCTTCTGTGGGCTTGTACTGTAGTTTAGGGCTTCCTTTGATATATTGATTTGCAATTGCTCCTTTGTAATGATACCAGATTTGAAGTTAGTGAGTTGACGTATCTTTGAGCGGTGTAAATTTTGAGCGAGCTTCTCCTTTTTCTGCACAGACTTCGAAATACGGGTTGCGACATATAGAAATATTGCGATGCCATGCAATGCAGTCAATTTCCCTAGAAATGCCGGTTTTAAGGTCTAATACATGTAATCTGATAATCTGTGATAGATTTGCTAATATGTAGAATATGAATGCCGAACACTCCTATATGAATGCAAATGATGAGAAAATTGCCTGTTAAAATATACAATATTTTCGACTAATCAAATACCCCCAAACTTAATTTCGATCGTCTCGAGCGAACTTTTATTAAAAAGAGAAGGAGAAAATAAAGAAAGAGAAAAACTAACTAGCACACTTTCGTAGGCAACACGATTGCACTGAGCACGTGCAACAAGCCTTTAAACCTCTAGGTGTCCCTAGTAGGAGGAGTGTTGTCTCCTGAGGGTTTTCAGCGGATTGCATCCACAAAATCCAATAATAAAAGAAAGATCATGAATATTACATTTAAAGACAAGAATTGTAAAAGAAAAGTCTTGAAAATTAGGGTTTCCAACTAAGCTAGCTTTTCAGTTGTCATGAGCCCTATCTTAATGGTCATGAAAAGATGTCAGAAATCACGTCCTCCCTCAATAAAACATCATCTTATTCTTCATTCCTATCTTTATTTCAAACATCGATCATATAACCCTGCGTGTGTGTAAAGACATCCCTACACCCGGAGAATTCAATTCAAGCTATCATACTCTTGTCCGTCAGCCTCAGTACTTTTTGATAGACGAGATTGCTCACACACTTTCATGCGACCGTTAATACTTCTTGAGGTACTAACCGACCGATTACTCCTGTGCTTGCTTACTTGGTGTATTTTCCTCGTCTTCGACCACCTCAGGCATAGCAGTGACTCCCAGACCAGTTGGCCTTAGGGCACTAGGTGAAGAAGCACCCTCGCTATATATTTTTTTATTGCCCTTGGTGACAACAAAACCAGTGTCCATTTTTCTCACCACTTTATATTTTTTTCATTTTTTTATTTCCTTCATACTTTTGGCTTTAAGACAAGAGCATTTTAAGGTATCCTCTACTATCCCAGGCTTCAAGACGTGTGTAAATGCGAATAGCAGGGTATCAACGTTCAAAATGTTTGGCTTCCAGAATAGAAACTATTTTTCAGACTTATTTTTATCCTCAGATTAGTGACGTCTTTAATCTTACTAACCCTTGGGACAACGGCTCATAACTACTTATTACTAGTTCGTATAAGAAAATTTCTAATTTTCTTAGTTTTCTTAAATTTTTCTAATCTCATGGATGTAATTGTTCACTATCTAAACTTTTATTATCTTATTTATGTACAAAGATTATTTTTATATTTTGAATTTTTTTTAAATTTTTATAGGTTTTCAAAAAAATGTTTTGTGCTTATGCAAATGATATGCAAATGATGCAAAAATAAGCACAAAGCTCCCCCAAACTTGTTTTCAACAGTGTCCTCACTGTTTCCTTCCGCTAAATCTCGAAAAACCTGTAAGCTTCGGAGGAATTTATTAGTGGGGGCAAAATATTTAAGTGAAGATCCTCCCCTAAACTTATTTTTGGCTCATCATTTTGTAAAAATTTTCTTTTCAAGAGCCAGAAAAAATTATACCCCCCCAAACTTGAGTTATGCAATGTTAATCTTTTAAAATCACAAGTGGGGGTCAAAAATCAGTGGTCGATGCCAAGCTTTGCAAAGACCAAATGTTAACACCAACCATTCGAAAATTTTATCAATGCAGTGCTCGGGTTGGTGGAAGAAGAAGTGGGGAAAGGGTAAGTGGTGGAATAGAATGTGTGTGCGTCTCATTTTGGAGAGACGATGCAGTGTATGTGATGGATTACTCGCATTCTTTTTACAATTCAGAAAAAGGGGTGGAGGTTCAATTTCATTGATTGGGAGATGATTCATCTCAACACCCGTGTTATTCAGAAATGCGAGTTCATCAGCGAAGATCTCCTCAAAAGTTTCATCTATACCTCGAAGAATAATGTCATCACAAAGTGCGGGGTGATCTTCAGACTCTAAAAGCAGTTCATAATCAGTGTTAATTGTTGACCCGGACTTCTCGGTGGAAGAGTCCATATGTGTATGATACATAGTTGGGTCAAACAATAACGTATGAAAAGAGTCAAGATCGGTATCAGGAGGATCATTAAATTCACTGCTGTCGACATCCATTAAGTCGACAGAACAGACCTGAGCAGTAGGTTCAGAGGGTACACTTCCTAACTTGTAAATGTCCATCTCAATTGTCCTTTTCCCGAAGGATAAGTTCATAGAACCGTTACGACAATTGATGATAGCATTGGAAGTGGCCAAAAAGGGGCGACCTAAAATCACCGGAATTTGATTCCGTGAGTTCGCTACAGGATGTGTATCAATTACAATAAAGTCTACAGGGAATATAAATTCCCCGATTTTTATCAACACATCCTCTAGTTCACCCCTAGGTCTGGTGATTGATCGGTCAGCCATCTGGAGAGTGCAAGGAGATGGTTTCAACTCTCCGATCCCTAACTGTTCATAAACTGAGAAAGGAAGCAGGTTAACACTTGCCCCAAGATCTAGTAGAGCACGGTTAATGTGTTTCTCCCCAATAGAGATGGAAATCGTAGGATAGCCAGAATCCTTACGTTTCCTCGGTAACTGCTGGGGGAAAGCCGTTTCTACTGTCTTAGCCATGAATATTTTCTTGGGCATTTGTTTCTTTCTCTTTCTAGTGCAAAAGTATTTAAGAACTTTTGCGTATGCAGGTACTTGTTGGATAGCATCTAGAAGGGGGATATTGATGTTAACCTATTTAAACATCTCAGTGATCTTCTCCATATGTGGACTTGGTGTGTTAGCCCTTAACCGATTAGGATAAGGTGCTTTAGCAATAAGCGCTGGGTCCATCATAGGAGAAGGAAGTGGGTGTGGAACCGATCCCAAAATAGAAGTGGGGATCGTCCGTGGAGGGGTAAAAGAGGTGGGCTGTAGTGGCGAGCCTTTTGAGAAATGAAGAATAGGCTCGGAAGAGGGTGGTAGGGTAGAAGAACTGGGGTCAGAAGTGTGTGTGTGTGGAAAGGTCTCATCCGGGGTGTTGATATGATTTTCAGTATCATCAACTTCTTCCCCAACATGATTGTCAAGCACTCTTCCAGATCTCAACGTGGTGATTGCATTCACATGATGTGAATAACCAGGATTGGGTAATGGCTGAGCTGGAAGTTTCCCTTTCTCTCTTGCACTCATTTCGGTTTTTAATCGTGCAATTTCTTCTTCCATCGATTTAATACTCTCGTTTTGGGACGCAGAGTTTTTCTCAATTTTATCGACAGAAGATTTCATTTCAGCCGAAACTTGCATGATATTTGTTAAGATCAAATTCATGTATTGTGCAAAAGAAAAGGATTCATCAGTTCCGGTCAACTGTAAAGGACTAGACAGTGCAGGTGTGTTGACCTGATATTGAAAATTATGTGCTTGAAAGGGGTGCTGACTTAATTGAAGTTGTGGCTGCTGTTGTGGTGGAGGGACCCTTTGGAAATTGTTTTGGTTTGGAACCGTGTTTTGTGATTGTGATTGGTTCCAAGCAAAATTTGGGTGATTCCTCCAACCCTGATTATATGTGGAAGAAAAAGGATCATTCCTAGGTCTTTGAAATGCGGCATTGGTATGCTCACGACCTTGAAACGGACATTCTTCCGTCAAGTGAGACGGATCAGAACAGCAGCCACATACAGTTTTGGAAAGTGACATTTGATTAAGGGAGGCAACTAAAAATTTGTTTTCCATAGTCTCGAGTTTCTTTTGTATAGCTGAAATGTCAGCTCTAACTCCTATCGAAACATCTGATTGGTTATTGCCACTCCTAAATGATGGACTTTCCCACTGTAAAGACTTTTCAGCGAACTCTTCTAAATATCGCCAAGCTTCCCCATCATCCTTAGTCATGAAGGTACCTTGACACATGTTTTCAAGGCTCTGTTTCGTGTTAGGGTTACTGCCCTTATATATGATTCGGCAAAGCTCCCATCTCGGGATGCCGTGATGAGGACATTGAACCAATAGATCCTTGAAACGTTCAAAGCATTTTGAAAATGGTTCAGCAGGGAGCTGGGCAAATTGATTCAGTTCGCTACGGATTTGAGCTGTCTTTTGGATTGGGTAAAATTTCTTAAGGAATGCAGCGACGAATTCTTCCCAATTCGTAATAGAGTGTGCAGTAGTGTTATATAGCCACTTCTCGGCTATATCGCACAATGTATATGGAAAAAGTCGTAGACGCATCGCATCCACTGAAAGTTGTGACGTACCCATCATTGCGCATACGTTTTCAAATTTGGTAATGAAAACGTAAGCGTCCTCAGTCTCGAGTCCGTGGAATTTGGGTAAAAGATTGATATACTGGGGCTTAATTTCAAAGTTATCCCCATTGGCTGGTGGTGTGGATAAGCAGGTCGAAAGAGGACCTCTAAGTGGATAGCACCTCTCCTGGAGAGAGATGCGGGGTGGATTCTGCGCACCAACGGACGGCGGCAGATTAGGGTTAAAGAAGTTTGATGGATTTGGATCCATCGGTGTGGGTGTGGTAGTAGGTAAAGAAAAGGTAAATGGAGAAATATCGACTTCGGAGTCGATAAAGGGTACGCGGACTAAACGGGCACTAGAATCCCGTGTCCAGCCTATCTTGTACTAAAAAGGGTTAGTACAAGTGGCAGCGTTGGCTTATAATTAGGGGTAAATGAATGCGGTGTTTGTTTTTGAAGAAGGGACGGATTTTTGAAAAAAAATGACGCGACACAACAAATGCAGCACACAACCCTAGAATCTAATGGTCACCTAGGTCCGGCTCTAGACCGCTCCTAACTGCCAAAAGACAAGTCGCGGGATAGAATCCTCCACTGCCTCTTTGTTCCCCTGTGGCCGGATAAGTGCCAGGTAAGTGGGAAGGTACTCCACTACGTAAGTAGTGGGCCTAATTAATAACCACTAGCTTTAGACACACTCGCCTTAGGCACCACAGGAAAACGCAGATAAGCAATGAATTACCCACGGCCTTCTTCTGTCCTAATTGAGCGCGACAGTCCTTAGAGACATCTCTAGATTTCTTTTAGTTAATGTGGGTCAATGCGGATGCAAGTTTGGTGGTTTTCGGGGCCTAGGAAGGGTAATGAAATCCCCACCTAATTTGGATTTGGCCGTGCCCCTTAATTTCCGTATTTATAATGCAAACAACCAAGAAACAAAATCACGCGCAATTTTAATTTGCAATTTGCTAGCTGCTGTGCTTTGCAAAGAATCCTGCAGAAAAGTATTAGTTGGAGCCAAAAAGAGGAGAGAGTAAGAAGTCACCTGCACTAAACATTTTGCAGAGAACCCCCAAATGCGCGGCGGTTCCGCCGCAAATGGTAGGCAATGGCCGCGGAATCTCGGTCCTCTGGTGTGATCTCTGAACCAAAATTCACTAGGAAGCTCCTGTTGCTTCCCTCTGTTCTCTGGTATATTCAAAAAAAAATTTCCACAACACAGAATGCTCCAGATCTCCTTGCAATGAAACACGACAAATTGTTTAGGGTTTGCACGAATTTTGATCTCAAAATAACAATGGAATAATTCTTTCAATTCAATCTATAAAATGTAAACGAATTAGCGCGCGATCCCCGGCAACGACGCCATTTTGATTGTAATAAATTCGTGTTGTGTAGTATGAATCACTTCAAAAGGTCCCCTAAAACGGCACCATTTGATTGAAACTGTTTCTTGTGTCGGTATTCAAAAAATTTATAAAGAACTTCACAACCAAAAATTATATTGACCGCAATCAAACTACGGTGTCAATTGTAGTTTATGAATGAGTGCGGATCGTCCACAGGGATTGCACGATTCGTTTGTATTATGATATGCTTGAATTGAAAAGTTAAGCTAAGATAAACGAAAACATGATTCAAGAGTTTTAATTTTCAAGTGTCACTATTCTATTCAAGAATCAAGAAAAAGATAAACAGTCAAGAATCGGTGTATCGATGATATTTCCAATCAACAGTCAAGAATCTAAAAGAGGCTCGTAGGAATCGATCGGGTCTATAGACGTGATGTAATCTCTAGATTTCATGTTCTTGTCCTTCGAAGGATTGATACTAGATCGATGATAATCGACGAGAGTTAGGGCTTTCTCGTGAAACTAGGGTTTCATCTTATCCCTTGTTCTTTTGTCGATATCATTCACATTCTAGCCTCTAGCAATTTCAAGAAACAATCGTAACTCCCCAATTTCGAACGATATCAATCAAAAAAGCATTAAAACAAAATGGGTTGTCGTTTCTTGAACTTGCTAGGGTTTACAAAACATCGTAGGAATCAAGAATCGATTAAAGCTATGTTACATCATCATTCTATTGACCGTCTCGACTCCTCGACGAGCGGAGTTTTATTCACACATCACCATACAGAAAATATTTACGAATTGTAAAGATATCATGATGCAGAATTTAAAGAAAACAAGATAAAAGAATATCACCTTTATTTATCTCAACAATTTTGATTACATTTGCTTCAAGAACTACAAGAAGAAGAATCTAGATTGTTGATCGGGCGTCGCTCGGCTTCATGAGTCGTGGATCGGCTTGGATCGCTTGCTCCGTTGAACATCGGCTCCGCTCCTAAAGGTTGTCGGGCTTCTTGCTTAATGGGTACTCGGGATCTTGACTTTTGGAGTTGGAATTAGGGTTAGGGTTTCACACAAGCCCTGTCACTAGACTTGTGGAAGAAGAAGAAGAAGATGAAGAGAGAGATAGATTGGGGATAGATTCACTAATTGGATGAATAATTCCCAAGATTGAATCATCATTTACAATGAGCCTAGGGTCTTATTTATAGAGCACCCAAACCCTAGGTTTAGGTTTGAAATGGTAGTTCCCTCCAAAAGTTTGTTGAGTCTTCTAGAATGTAGTTTGTTAGGAGCTAGCTTAGGGTTTAAGCTAGGTTTAATTAGGCTTGGAAACCCTTGTTTGCTGATCTGGCAGAATGCTCTAGAGTCTTCTGGAACTTGAGATACATTTCTAAGCAGTGGGCCATGAGACAGGAGTTTTGCACCAAAATTGAGGAGGTAACTCCCTGGTTCCACCGCGGATCCGCGGCACAAGCAAGCCATTGCCGCGGATCCGCGGCTCTTTGATGGGCTTGGGCTCTGTACTTTCTTCTGTGGGCTTGTACTGTAGTTTAGGGCTTCCTTTGATATGTTGATTTGCAATTGCTCCTTTGTAATGATACCAGATTTGAAGTTAGTGAGTTGACGTACCTTTCAGCGGTGTAAATTTTGAGCGAGCTTCTCCTTTTCCTGCACAGACTTCGAAATACGGGTTGCGACATATAGAAATATTGCGATGCCATGCAATGCAGTCAATTTCCCTAGAAATGCCGGTTTTAAGGTCTAATACATGTAATCTGACAATCTGTGATAGATTTGCTAATATGTAGAATATGAATGCCGAACACTCCTATATGAATGCAAATGATGAGGAAATTGCCGGTTAAAATATACAATATTTTCGACTAATCATCATGCAACAAGTGCGATCTAATAACATCTATATAGGATGAGCAGGATATGCAATAATCGTGCATAACATGTGCAATCTAATAACAACTATATATGATGAGCAGGGTATGCAATAATCGTGCATAGCAAGTGTACTCTAATAACATCTATATAGGATGAGCAGGGTATGGAATAATCATGCATAGCAAGTGTAGTCTATCAGGTACTACAGATACAGGATGAGATGTATAACACTGAATGCTGAGCATGGGAATAAATAACATCTACACGGAATGTCAACGTGGAAAATAACCTGTCACGACCCGAAAGAGCACGTGACTGGCCCTTGAACCATATGAAGTCTATAGGACTCCATCTGATCCAAACAAGCCAAAGCCCAGAAATCTAAAACCATTTTAAGAGTAAGTAAAGAAAACTGGTTTTTAGAGAAGTGAAGGAAAACATGTTTGAAGTCAAGGTTTTTAAATAACTAAGTCGAATGTGCATTTTTAAAAGGTAAAGTCTTTTCTAAAAATTTCGGCAGAGTTTCTTTTTTAAATACTGGCCCCGAACGGGGTACAACAAGAACAACATATATACAATGATAAAAGGCATCCCGAAGCGGGAGCTAGCTCTTCGTCAATTGACGGTCACAACAACACATGCAATATAATATACAACGCCGAAAGGCGAGGATCAAATCCAAAAGAAACACAGTAAGCATGAAAACCGCAATACTACTGAGCGCGACTCTAAGGCCAAATAATACATCACTAAAGTCTGAGTCTGAAACAATATACAGGTTTGGTTGATGGAAATTCTAGATACAATGAATAATATGAGTACAATGGTGGTTCTTGATGCAAAAGAAACCACCTACCAAATGCAATTCACCCGCAAGGAAGCAATGTGCCAGAAATGCCGCAATGAAACCTGTACGGCAAAACCTGCAAGAATTGTGGCACAACGGGGGTGAGTTGCCAACTCGTGAATAGAAAATATCTACAAGCAGAAACCGAACGCAAGACATAATCCTAGGTCAAAACGATCAGTACAAAATCCTCAATATATAACATGCAACCTATAACAAGGCTAGGGTAAATATCTAACCCGAGTGTAATCTCATGTGCCTGTGTCAGTGCCTCAGGTAGCAATATAACATAAGAATGAGATATGAATGAATGAAAACAGAATACATGTACATGAAGAAACTGTTTTCATAATTTAGTGAGATTTCCCTTGTATTTTTAAAATGAGGTAACATAATGAAATCAGCATAAAACCATACCTAGCATCGGCACAAAACGTAATCCCAATATCTCGATATCTCTGTATCACAGTCTCTGTACCTCAATATCTAGGGCGCCGTCAGTCCAGACCGGCCCCTGCCATCCATCTCAAGACCACGACGGTATCCTCCGGATATCCGACGCGTCGGGTAAAATCACCGGTAGGTAGTGCTCCCCTTCCAGGCTCACATCGTCATCATCACGCGCTTCTTGTCCCGGGGTACCTTACCGGGTCCACCATGTACCCGAAACGGTTCATCCGTCTCCTCGAATCGGGTTTCCAAATCCATCAGCAAACTCATGGTGGACGACTCATACATCATGGGAAAACCACACTTTTTATTTTAAAAGAGAGAAAATGTTTATTTGTGTTTTTGCGGTTTTCCTCCAAATCCAGAAAATCTCACGGAAATCCAAATCCAAAACCTCAATAACACATAAAATAGTGAATATATGCATGAGAATCCATGAATGTGACATAACAATGAATAACAGTATGCATGAAGTAGCAGGTAATAACTACAATGTCTAAACTAACATATAAGGAAGGTACACTACTATCATGTCTAAACTATTAGCTAATAGGCTATGTCAAGCAATAATATTTTCTAAGGTGTACGTGACATGGCAATTACCGATGAAGATGTGTGTGAGCCGGGAAGTAAGTGTACGTGGTACATACGCATCATCGGTAACGGTGCTGGTGTCCTATCAGCATGATATCAATAATGGAGTATGAAACATAATATAAGAATGCGATGCAAAGCGAACCACAAAAAATGAGTGGGAGCTGAAACTAGACGCAACTATAACTAATCTGCATTAATCTATAATATAAGTCCTACAAATGGTGCCTTTTGAAATAACACGAATCATGGGGTTTTGAAAATAGGGGCTACAGTGTTTTTTGTGAAGAGATACGCCTTTTGAAATATCCGTAGATCCCTTGACCTGTCTTTTAAAATACCCACGACCCGCTAGTTTTGAAATAGGTAGGAGTCTAATCTAATCTAACAACTACACTAAACTATACGGCTGAACTAACAAGCTGAGCTACAGGTAAGGAAACCGCCTAACATCTGAGTCGATATATATATAGATACTATTCGGTGATCCCGCCTCAATGATATCACGTACGATACAGTATATCATATGACATCCTCAAGTCATGAGCGCGGATCTATCATCAATATAGGCTCGTACGGTAAATCGTCGTACGGCATCCCAATAGCTGGGTACGAATCAATATCACACTATCTCATCACATCTCAGGTATCACTATCATCGTATCACATAAGATGGGGTACTGATCTAAGTCTAGTACAACTGATGCCATCTACAAAGTATGAATGCGGGGGTAAACACACATCCCAAACCCGCAAGAATCACATTTCGTATCCCAAATACGAATCATATCACATCACCGATCTCGCGGCACAAAGTCCAATATCATCGACTCATCTCCAAAGTCATCCAATATCATCATTAACACCGTGTAAGTAGGTAATATGCAAGGGTGTGCGTGTAGGTGTAATTCTATTCTAGGGTTCGCGACTATGAACTACACTAGTCACTTCTAACCCTACACTAACTATCATATATAATATAACCACTACGGACTGCGGGGGTGCTATACGCCATCCACCCGACTTCCCCCAGTAGATATAATCTACTCACCTTGCGTCTTCATTTGTGGACGTCGCCACACGCTTGCTTGTCGTCCCGAAGTCTTCATGGGGTACCTACACATCAAAGTATCGTATATGCGTATTAAAACCAAATCAAAGCTAACACGGCACACGAAACCCAAAACGATACGATAAGAGGCCTATAGGTTAGAACCTATGGCACGCCTTCAAAACCATTAATAAATCCTCTATATCGTCGTATAAACGCCAAATAGTCGAGGTAAAACACAAGACACAAATTCAGACTTAAAAATACGGAATACGGAAACACGAATCCAAAACAGCAACTTAGGAAATATGTTCCAGATTTCAACCTAGGTCCAATTAGACAATTCTATGTATACCAGGGGCCTAATATACAGATAAGGGAACACCAAAACCAAAACGAGCCAATTCCATCATGGTCTGGCCGCAATTTGCGGCCAGAATGGAGGAATTTGCGGCCTGGAAATGGAAGTAGGGGCTGGGGTCTTGGTGGTAGCTTCCTGGGTGCCTGCACATGTCATTGTCCAATCAATTTTAATTTAGGATGTCTCGGGTGATAGCAGATTCAATATACCCTGCACAGATTTCACAAATTCTCCGATATCGGTTTCTAAAATTCGTATTATGGGTTTAAGCTTCGGGTTAGGGTCTCCATTCCAGCACTAGGGTGTTTATAAAACCTCTACTGAGCTCAATTTCACAGTACAACACAAAGTTCCCTCAAACCCTAACTTGGTTTTTCCCATGTTCACAAAATTACCCGATATCGATTCAATCTTAACATAAGGTTAAAAGTAATGCTAAAACTAAGCTAATGGTTCAGTAAATACCTCATTTGGCAACTCAAGAAAATTCTTGAGTTGCCCCTAGTGGCCAAAATCCATGCTTTCTTGGTCCATCATGTAGGTCTTTAGCTTGTGCATCTTTTTAGTGAAATGGGGTTAGGGTTTTGAGTTTGTTTTCATGGTGATTTGAGAAGTTGAAGAGGGAGGGAAGTGAGGGAGGAGCGGCAGCAGGAGAGAGGAGAAGAGGGAGGGAAATGAAGGGAAGAAAAATGGCTAAGTCTTTAGTCAATGGTGCCCATACCTCTCTCTCACCAAACCTCATTCTTTAATATAAAACCTTTTTTCCATTTCTTTTCCTTTTCTTTTCTTTCCTCAAAATTCCTTTCTCACATAAATAGTAACCCCAAAACAACTCATGGCAATAAAAATGTAACACAAGTGTGAAAAAGAATTATATGTGCATGTTTCGCACAAAAATGCTAAAAAACCGATTAGCGATTTTTAATCGCGATTAGCACTAAATTAGTGTCAAACTAATCACAAAAACTTTAAAATGTCATAATTCTCTAATTTACCCTATTTTAGAATTTTCCATAATTTTCCCCCATCTATTTGTATTTAATAATTCCAAAATATTAAAATATTCAATAAAATAATATTAAATTATAAAAATTCCCAAAATTAATATTTTATCTTTTTGAAATGTTACAATCTACCCCCTTAAAGAAATTGGGTCCCCGAATTTAAATTTAAACCCCCAATACTAAAACAATTTCAGTAATAATCCAATTTGTCGGGGCTCCGAAAACATCAATACATAGAGAATATCATAAAAATGTACTGCTCTACTAAAAATCAATCCCCAAAATGCATATATAAGAATATCCTGTGCGTCTGGTGCGTAAGGAATCAAAATCCATATATGTGTCAAACAGGTGTACAAAACAACATCTAGGTGCAACTGGTGTGCACGAAACATCTGTCGTAGGCAACGTGTGTGCCTGACAGTAAAAATCAGGTGCATGTGACATGCACGAAGAATCCCGATTTAGTGCATCTGGCGTGCACCAAAATCGTATATCAAAACATTAAAGGTGCTTGAAAACTCTGCTGGAAGTGTAAATCAAATCACTGTATAAGATAGGCGTGAATTCACAATCAATACCTCGAATGTAATAACTATGCGCAAAATATAAATATCCAGTGGGTGCATGAAACAAATATCATGAAACTCAGTCATCAAACTAAATCATGCAAACAGAACGCCCAAAATACCGAAATCCAAAATGACGGATACGTGATAATCGAATCACAAAATCACAAATCATAAATACCGTCGTCGGTAGTTCCTCCTTCAAAGTCGAGAAGGAGTCAGTGCATCCAATGCTAGCAGCGCAAGATATCTACTTGCCTCTTGCTCACGGTCTGGCGTCCTCTGACTCTGGGTCCTTATCTTCTCTGCGGATCCCTATCTCACAATCAATCGGCTCATCAGCCCTGTCAGGTGTGCTAACGGGGACGATTCCGTTCTGGTACTTCTCTGGTCGTCTCTCGGTCAATCCTCACGACCACTCATAAAGTAGCATATCACTGGCGTCGGCCTCTGGCTCTCTGAATGCACATCACACATCTGATCCTGGGTGCAAGCATCATTGCAGCAATGTCCTGGAAGGAATCCTGCTCAAGGTCTCTTCCGATCTTGCCTATGCCGAACTGTACGAAGGCTGGCTCTCTTGCATAATCTCTTTTTGTTCAATGGACATCTGTGTCCTCAGCACAACATTTCTCGGAATCTGGTTGTATCCCAACGCCTCTGTAAGCATATCTGACCTCTGGTCTCGACGGGGAAGTAATGACAGCTCGTCAGCGTCTCGCACGAACCTCTTGTCCGCTTGTCTGTATTTCCGTCCTCTTCGACGTCACGACATGTTATCTACGCACTACACTTTTTTTTTGGTCATGGTCAAACCGAAGTCTCTCGCACGGACTCGAAAATGCGTACTCTGTAGCATCACCATTCTATAGAATATGTCTGGCCGGACAGGTCCTCGGGAACGCGTCCCGACCATCGGAGGAATACTCAAAACTCGTCCGTCCTTGATCAATTCGCAACGCATCTGGGTAAGTTCCTTTATCCGAACCTGGTCAACTAACTTGTCAACGATGCCGAGCTCTGGCTTGCTGGGTGTGCGCAACATGACCACTCCTGGGTCTAGGTCTTCTCGTATCGTTCTCCAGGAAGGTCCTATCGAGGTTTCTCTCTCAAATCTCATTCCTCCGGATTGCTCGGAAGTCATCATCCATTGCTGAAGCTAATTCTTATTCCGGAACGGCTGCATACTTATCGCGCTTCATTCTGGAAGATATATCCATATACAACGCCTCTGGGTGCGTATCACATCTCTGATGTCAGCGGAGTGGGACGTCATCTCGTCGAAATCTCTTGCGAACATCTTTTCTTCACTCTGCTTCAATGCCGACTGATTTGGACTCGGCTCATCGTGGCTGCATGGACAGTGCTCCAACGGCTATACTCGTATCTGGAGTCCCCCAAGCAATGCATCCCATCACATGATATCCGAATGATGTCGAAACATTTGATCGACTCGTCAGAACCTTATAATCCCCCAAGAGATCAACATCTTGAGTACAGTTTATTAGTATCGAGTATATGCCACAGAGTCGGTGGTCCAGCCGTAGAAGGGCAAACCCAAGCCTCACTAATGGCGCCGCGGAACTGCCGCAAGCCCTAAGGTTCAAAGGCTTTCACACGGTCATTAAGTCGAGTTAGGGTTTCATTCTTCTAGAGGGTCCATAGAATCACCTGCATGTCTTTCCGTATACTTTAAACTTGGAAAATGGGCTCCTGACATTCGATCGTCTCTATCGACTCTCAACGAATCTGCGTGAAGTCATCTCCAGCTAGAAACAATCTATCTGATGACCTCGCATCGGTAACCGAACGAACCACATGTCCTAGTCATTAGTCCTCAGGTGACTAGTGACCGTCCATCATATCTCTAAGTATAAGCTCATGCTGCAGTAGTTCCAACCATCTGGGTGATATCTCGTCATTTGCAGCAACAACTGGCTCATTCACCTGTACGCCGAACAGCGCCTCAATCCTCCAGGAAAGGCAATACATTGGCGGTCATCTCTGAATCGGTCTGCTCTAGATCTGAGTAAGATTCTCCACACTGGAAATCTTCAACTCAACTGGGCCCGCTCCGGCGCATAAATCGGACGAATCACCTTCGTCTCTCAAATCGGGTAGACTAGCTATCATCTGTCTCATATCTGCCTCGAAGCTCCGATATTCTCAGCTCGTAAGCTTCGGAAGCGACATCCTGTCAATCTCAGCAACAGCTGGTCCATCTGTCTGCACGGTAGGCGACATCATAATCTCTGAGGTATGCTGTACATTAACAGTCCTCTCTCAACTGGCAGCTCTAACAATGGCCCGATCATCCGGTGCAAAGCCAAGCACTCGCCTCTACTAGAGGTCCCAATCATCAATACCAACCCGAGATGTTCCCATGTCACCAGAAAACACAATGGTTGGCCCTCGTACCAGACGAGCTCTCCCTGACCGTAACCCTAGCAGCAGCCCAAACTGCGCTCAAACATGGCGACAGGAACCTCTATCGAGTATCGAAGAGAGCAGATCAATTGCAAGAAAGGAAACAACAGATCCAGAGTGGATACATGATCATAAGAAGGAACATCATCAATGAAGGTATGATCATGAAACTAATAGAATCGAGGATCTCAAATGGATGTATAATCATGGATATGAAGAGAGTCACTGATCTCAAAAATATATACATCCTAAGGTTCCTTAAGCGGAGTGGCGTGTCGTAAGTATGCCGCGGAACATACCCACGGTACGTCACTCTACTTTAGTCACCTATTCCATCAACCAAGGGTCATCCTATACGACGAAAGTTCGGGTCTAATACCCCCTCGACTAAGTCTAAGTTCCGTAAGGTCAAGCCTAAGTTCCGTGTATATATAAACGCCCTAGGCTCCACATAGTCAAACTTAGACTCGAACCAAGGTCAACCTAGCGCTCTGATACCAACTTTGTCACGACCCGAAAGAGCACGTGACTGGCCCTTGAACCATATGAAGTCTATAGGACTCCATCTGATCCAAGCAAGCCAAAGCCCAGAAATCTAAAACCATTTTAAGAGTAAGTAAAGAAAACTGGATTTTAGAGAAGTGAAGGAAAACATGTTTGAAGTCAAGGTTTTTAAATAACTAAGTCGAATGTGCATTTTTAAAAGGTAAGTCTTTTCTAAAAATTTCGGCAGAGTTTCTTTTGTAAATACTGGCCCCGAACGGGGTACAACAAGAACAACATATATACAATGATAAAAGGCATCCCGAAGCGGGAGCTAGCTCTTCGTCAATTGACGGTCACAACCACACATGCAATATAATATACAACGCCGAAAGGCGAGGATCAAATCCAAAAGAAATACAGTAAGCATGAAAACCGCAATACTACTGAGCGCGACTCTAAGGCCAAATAATACATCACTAAAGTCTGAGTCTGAAACAATATACAGGTTTGGTTGATGGAAATTCTAGATACAATGAATAATATGAGTACAATGGTGGTTCTTGATGCAAAAGAAACCACCTACCAAATGCAATTCACCCGCAAGGAAGCAATGTGCCAGAAATGCCGCAATGAAACCTGTACGGCAAAACCTGCAAGAACTGTGGCACAACGGGGGTGAGTTGCCAACTCGTGAATAGAAAATATCTACAAGCAGAAACTGAACGCAAGACATAATCCTAGGTCAAAACGATCAGTACAAAATCCTCAATATATAACATGCAGCCTATAACAAGGCTAGGGTAAATATCTAACCCGAGTGTAATCTCATGTGCCTGTGTCAGTGCCTCAGGTAGCAATATAACATAAGAATGAGATATGAATGAATGAAAACAGAATACATGTACATGAAGAAACTGTTTTCATAATTTAGTGAGATTTCCCTTGTATTTTTAAAATGAGGTAACATAATGAAATCAGCATAAAACCATACCTAGCATCGGCACAAAACGTAATCCCAATATCTCGATATCTCTGTATCACAGTCTCTGTACCTCAATATCTAGGGCGCCGTCAGTCCAGACCGGCCCCTGCCATCCATCTCAAGACCACGACGGTATCCTCCGGATATCCGACGCGTCGGGTAAAATCACCGGTAGGTAGTGCTCCCCTGCCAGGCTCACATCGTCATCATCACGCGCTTCTTACCCCGGGGTACCTTACCGGGTCCACCATGTACCCGAAACGGTTCATCCGTCTCCTCGAATCGGGTTTCCAAATCCATCAGCAAACTCATGGTGGACGACTCATACATCATGGGAAAACCGCACTTTTTATTTTAAAAGAGAGAAAATGTTTATTTGTGTTTTTGCGGTTTTCCTCCAAATCCAGAAAATCTCACGGAAATCCAAATCCAAAACCTCAATAACACGTAAAATAGTGAATATATGCATGAGAATCCATGAATGTGACATAACAATGAATAACAGTATGCATGAAGTAGCAGGTAATAACTACAATGTCTAAACTAACATATAAGGAAGGTACACTACTATCATGTCTAAACTATTAGCTAATAGGCTATGTCAAGCAATAATATTTTCTAAGGTGTACGTGACATGGCAATTACCGATGAAGATGTGTGTGAGCCGGCAAGTAAGTGTACGTGGTACATACGCATCATCGGTAACGGTGCTGGTGTCCTATCAGCATGATATCAATAATGGAGTATGAAACATAATATAAGAATGCGATGCAAAGCGAACCACAAAAAATGAGTGGGAGCTGAAACTAGACGCAACTATAACTAATCTGCATTAATCTATAATATAAGTCCTACAAATGGTGCCTTTTGAAATAACACGAATCATGGGGTTTTGAAAATAGGGGCTACGGTGTTTTTTGTGAAGAGATACGCCTTTTGAAATATCCGTAGATCCCTTGACCTGTCTTTTAAAATACCCACGACCCTCTAGTTTTGAAATAGGTAGCAGTCTAATCTAATCTAACAACTACACTAAACTATACGGCTGAACTAACAAGCTGAGCTACAGGTAAGGAAACCGCCTAACATCTGAGTCGATATATATATAGATACTAGTCGGTGATCCCGCCTCAATAATATCACGTACGATACAGTATATCATATGACATCCTTAAGTCATGAGCGCGGATCTATCATCAATATAGGCTCGTACGGTAAATCGTCGTACGGCATCCCAATAGCTGGGTACGGATCAAAATCACACTATCTCATCACATCTCAGGTATCACTATCATCGTATCACATAAGATGGGGTACTGATCTAAGTCTAGCACAACTGATGCCATCTACAAAGTATGAATGCGGGGGTAAACACACATCCCAAACCCGCAAGAATCATATTTCGTATCCCAAATACGAATCATATCACATCACCGATCTCGCGGCACAAAGCCCAATATCATCGACTCATCTCCAAAGTCATCCAATATCATCATTAACACCGTGTAAGTAGGTAATATGCAAGGGTGTGCGTGTAGGTGTAATTATATTCTAGGGTTCGCGACTATGAACTACACTAGTCACTTCTAACCCTACACTAACCATAATACACCTAACTATCATATATAATATAACCACTACGGACTGCGGGGGTGTTATACGCCATCCACCCGACTTCCCCCAGTAGATATAATCTACTCACCTTGCGTCTTCATTTGTGGACGTCGCCACACGCTTGCTTGTCGTCCCGAAGTCTTCATGGGGTACCTACACATCAAAGTATCGTATATGCGTATTAAAACCAAATCAAAGCTAACACGGCACACGAAACCCAAAACGATACGATAAGAGGCCTATAGGTTAGAACCTATGGCACGCCTTCAAAACCATTAATAAATCCTCTATATCGTCGTATAAACGCCAAATAGTCGAGGTAAAACACAAGACAGAAATTCAGACTTAAAAATACGGAATACGGAAACACGAATCCAAAACAGCAACTTAGGAAATATGTTCCAGATTTCACCCTAGGTCCAATTAGACAATTCTATGTATACCAGGGGCCTAATATACAGATAAGGGAACACCAAAACCAAAACGAGCCAATTCCATCATGGTCTGGCCGAAATTTGCGGCCAGAATGGAGGAATTTGCGGCCTGGAAATGGAAGTAGGGGCTAGGGTCTTGGTGGTAGCTTCCTGGGTGCCTGCACATGTCACTGTCCAATCAATTTTAATTTAGGATGTCTCGGGTGATAGCAGATTCAATATACCCTACACAGATTTCATAAATTCTCCGATATCGGTTTCTAAAATCCGTATTATGGGTTTAAGCTTCGGGTTAGGGTCTCCATTCCAGCACTAGGGTGTTTATAAAACCTCTACTGAGCTCAATTTCACAGTACAACACAAAGTTCCCTCAAACCCTAACTTGGTTTTTCCCATGTTCACAAAATTACCCGATATCGATTCAATCTTAACATAAGGTTAAAAGTAATGCTAAAACTAAGCTAATGGTTCAGTAAATACCTCATTTGGCAACTCAAGAAAATTCTTGAGTTGTCCCTAGTGGCCAAAATCCATGCTTTCTTGGTCCATCATGTAGGTCTTGAGCTTGTGCATCTTTTTAGTGAAATGGGGTTAGGGTTTTGAGTTTGTTTTCATGGTGATTTGAGAAGTTGAAGAGGGAGGGAAGTGAGGGAGGAGCGGCAGCAGGAGATAGGAGAAGAGGGAGGGAAATGAAGGGAAGAAAAATGGCTAAGTCTTTAGTCAATGGTGCCCATACCTCTTTCTCACCAAACCTCATTCTTTAATATAAAACCTTTTTTCCATTTCTTTTCCTTTTCTTTTCTTTCCTCAAAATTCCTTTCTCACATAAATAGTAACCCCAAAACAACTCATGGCAATAAAAATGTAACACAAGTGTGAAAAAGAATGATATGTGCATGTTTCGCACAAAAATGCTAAAAAACCGATTAGCGATTTTTAATCGCGATTAGCACTAAATTAGTGTCAAACTAATCACAAAAACTTTAAAATGTCATAATTCTCTAATTTACCCTATTTTAGAATTTTCCATAATTTTTCCCCATTTATTTGTATTTAATAATTCCAAAATATAAAAATATTCAATAAAATAATATTAAATTATAAAAATTCCCAAAATTAATATTTTATCTTTTTGAAATGTTACATAACCGGTGTCCATCAAAACACCCAAATCCCAGTAAAACTCAGGCGCCGTCTCTCTAATCGGCCCTCAAATCCTGTACAGCTCATGGAATCATGAGTGCCCAACATCGGCACTCGAAAATATCAAAAAAATAATCATGCCCAGCATCGACACGCAAATCCTCATGTATCGGGCTCCGTCAGTCCGGATCGGCCCACGGGCTCCGTCTGCGGAATCGGCCCTCGGCCCCGGTAGTACGGGTCGGCCCGTATCCATCTCTCAGCTCTGGTCAGTATCCTCCGGATGACCGCCAGGTTCAACCAATCACCGGTAGGTAGTAGTCCCTCCGCCGGGCTCACCGTCTAACAATACGAGTCTTCTTTCCCCGGGGTACCATACCGGGTCCACCATGTACCCGCAATCGGTGCCTACCACTCCTCGAATCGGGTATACTCACACAAGCTCTCAGGAACCGAGAAAACTCATGGTGGACGCACTGAAATATCATATCAAGAGAAACCGGGTATTTAAAACAGTGCGTATTTTCTTAAAATAATACCACGGTTCTCAAATCCAGAAATCCCATAAATCCAAACTCAATGCGTAAATCCATGCAATGTGATGTATGACACTAAGAGTAAAAAAGGAAAAACTGCTCTTTTAAAAAGGATCCAGTTTTGAAAATATCTCATGCGGTCCCTATATTTTTTGAATCAAGTCAATATCATCCATGTATGTAACATATGCATGTATATAGGTATGGATGAGCAAATGGATATATACGCGAATATGAGTGTAGCATTACTATGAATATACAGTGTGCATGTGCGCAAGTAGGAATATATCAATGAATGTATGCACTAATATGAATGTACAGTGTGCATATGCGCAAGTATGGATATATTAAAGATGTATGCACTAATATGAATATACAGTGTGCATGTGCGCAAGTATAGATATATCAAATAATATGTGTACTACTATGAATATACAGTGTGCATGTGCTCAAGTATGGAGATATCAATATATGTGTGCACTAGTATGAATATACAGTGTGCAAGTGCGCAAGTATGAAGATATCAATATGTGTGTGCACTAGTATGAATATACAGTGTGCATGTGCGCAAGTATGGAGATATCAATATATGTATGCACTAGTACGAATATACAGTGTACATGTGCGCAAGTATGGAGATATCAATATATATGTGCACTAGTATGAATATACAGTGTGCATGTGCGCAAGTATGGAGATATCAATATATGTGTGCACTAGTATGAATATACAATGTGCATGTGCGCAAGTATGGATATATCAAATAATGTGTGCACTACTATGAATATACAGTGTGCATATGCGCAAGTATGGAGATATCAATATATGTGTGCACTAGTATGAATACACAGTGTGCATGTGCTCAAGTATGGAGATATCAATATATGTGTGCACTAGTATGAATATACAGTGTCAAGATATGTGTGCATTAGTATGAATATACAGTGCGCATGTGCGCATGTATGGAGATATCAATATATGTGTGCACTAGTATGAATATACAGTGTGCATGTTCGCAAGTATGGATATATCAAATAATATGTGCACTACTATGAATATATAGTGTGCATGTGCGCAAGTATGGAGATATCAATATATGTGTGCACTAGTATGAATATACAGTGTGCATGTGCGCAAGTATGAAGATATCAATATATGTGTGCACTAGTATGAATATACAGTGTGCATGTGCGCAAGTATGGAGATATCAATATATGTGTATATATGCCGATATGCGACAAGGTCATGATAATCATCAATGCTGCAGTAATCAAGACGATATATAATTCGTAGCAATCTTATAGTGCGAGTGTCATGGCAATCACTAACGGTGTGAGTGTAACATGCAAATAGTGCTCGTGCAGTTTGAACCGTTAGTGACAGTGCAGTGTTCTATAACTTCTATTACTATATGCAACAAGGAAGGTACACTACAATAGTACATATAAAGATCTACGACTAAATACCCTATCACGCCCTGACGCTTAACGCCATACGGGCGATTTCCCCGTAGATATTAAATCTACTCACATGGTCGCGTGCTAAGCGTATGTAACATTACAAAAAAATAAAATATTATTTTTGGCGAATTTTTATAATTTAATATTATTTTATTGAATATTTTAATATGTTGGTATAATTAAATACAGAAAAATTTGGAAAAATTATGGAAAATTCTAAAATAGGGTATTTTATGGAATTATGTCATTTTTAAGTTTTTATAATTAGTTATATGCTAATTTAGTGCTAATCGCGATTAAAAATCGCTAATCGGTTTTTTAGCAATTTTGTGCAGAACATGCACATACCTTTTTCTACACTTGTGTTACATTTTTTCTTGCCATGGTTTTACTTTGGGGTTACTATTCTAGTGAGAAGGATTTAGAGAGGAAATAAAATGAAAAAGGAAAAGAAAAGAGAGATATGGGCATGTAGTAGGTATGGGGGGGGGGTTTGACCTTGGACATCTTTCCCTCTCCCTCTCATTTCTCCCTTATCTCTCCTTCTCCCTCTTTAGCTCCAGCAGCTGCTGCTGCCCCTCTTCTTCCTCCCACCTTCAAGCCTTCATTACATCTCAAAAACAATACCAAAACTCTACCCCCATTTCATAAAAAGTGTGCACAAGCTCAAGATCTACACATTGGACCAAAAAAAGCATGGATTTTGGCCACTATGGGCAACTCAAGAAAATTCTTGAGTTTCCAAATGAGGTAATTTCTGGATCATTAGCTTAGTTTATGCATTACTTATACCCCATATTTAGATTGAAACGATATTGTGTGTTTTTGTGGACTTGAGGAAAACCTAGTTAGGGTTTGGGGGAAATTTGTGTTGTAATGTGAAATTGAGCTCAGTAGAGGTTATCTAAACACCTTAGTGCTAGTATGGAGACCCAAACCTAAGAATTAAGACCTGAAATACGGATTTAGAAACCGTTATCGGAAAAGTTATGAAATCTGTGAAGCTTATATGAGAACTGCTATCAACCCGAGACTCTGAAAATTATATTGAATGGACAGTGACATGTGCAGGCACCCAGGAAGCTAACCCCAAGACCCCAGCCCCTAACTCATTTTCCTGGCCGTCGATTTAATCCTATTGGCCGCAATTTGCGGCCAGACCTGCCCCATTTTTTGTCGTTTTGGTTCTGTAGCCCCTACATGTATAGATTAGACCCCTGGCATGTATAGATTTGTCTAATTTGACCTAGGGTGAAATCTGGAGCCTATTTCCTTAGTTGCTGTTTTGGATTCGTGTTTCCGTATTCCGTATTTTTAATTCTGAATTTGTGTATTGTGTTTTACCTCGATTATTTGGCGTTTATACGACGATATCGAGGGTTGTTGATGGTTTTGAAGGCGTACCCATAGGTTCTAACCTATAGGCCCCATAGCGTATCGTTTTGGTTTTCATGTGTCGTTTTAGCTTTGATTTGGTCTTAATGCATATATACGATACTTTGATGTGTAGGTACCCCATGAAGACTTCGGGACGACAAGCAAGCGTGTGGCGACGTCCACAAATGAAGACGCAAGGTGAGTAGATTATATCTACAGGGGGAAGTTGGGTGGATGGCGTATAGCACCCCCGCAGTCCGTAGTTGATATAATGTATATATATTATATATAATAGTTATAGTGTGTCTTGGATATTGTGTTAGGTGTATTATGGATAGTGTAGGGTTAGAAGTAACCTAGTGTAATTCATAGTCGCGAACCCTAGAATAGATTTACATCCACACGCACACCCTTGCATATTCATTATATGTGTAGTGTGTTTGATGATATTGGACGACATTGGAGATGAGTCGATGATATTGGGCATCGTGCCGTGAGATCGGTGATTTGATATGATTCGTATTTAGGATACGACATGTGATCTCTAGCGGGCCTTTGGACGTGTGTTTACACACGCAGTCATATTGATGGTATCAGTTGTACTAGACTTAGATCAGTACCCTAGATTATGTGATATGATGATGAGGATACCAAATAATTGATGAGCTGATTATGATATTGACCCTACTGATTAGTCAAAAATATTGCATATTTTAGCCGGCAATTTCCTCATCATTGCATTCATATAGAAGTGTTCGGCATTCATATTTCACATATTAGCAAAACTGTCGCAAAATATCAGATTACATGTGATATACCTTAAAACCGGCATTTCTAAGGAA
This sequence comes from Agapanthus africanus, assembly GCA_030015575.1. NCBI lineage: Eukaryota > Viridiplantae > Streptophyta > Magnoliopsida > Asparagales > Amaryllidaceae > Agapanthus > Agapanthus africanus. The sequence continues at coordinate 417,762,745 of JASDDO010000022.1, forward strand.
ATTGACTACATTTCATGGAATCACATCATCCCTACATTTGCGCAACACTTGTTTTGAGATCTTTGCAGGAAAATCCAAAAGAAAGGCCAAAATGTACATGGTACCGATCAAACATGACGCCAACTCAATGATTTGGAATCTGGTATTAATGTAAAAGGAATTCAGGAATTCAATATATCACAAAATACAGAAGAAGACACCAAAAGTCAACACCAGGAAGCTGCAGCCCCAAGGAGCCTACTTGGCCACGGAACCGTGGCCTAAGCCGCCTTGTGCCGCGGTTCCGCCGCGCCTTTACCACTTCAGATCCCCATTTTTGGTGCAAAATGATTCTCTCAGGGCCCACACTTCAGAAAGACACAACAATTTCCAGAACACTCCAGAGACTTCTGCCAGATCAGCAAACCCTTGTTCCAACACTAAACTAGCCTATCATTCTAAAACTTCTCCCTAAACCCTAGCTTAAACCCTAAGCTAAGCCTAACAAACTTTTTCTAGAAGTTCCTAAACAAACTTTTGGAGGGAACTTCACAAAGGCTTAGGGTTTGGGTGCTCTATAAATAAAACCCTACGCTCACTTGTAAATCATCATGAAAAAATCCCTCCATTAGTTCATTTTAGAGCCATTCTATATCTTTCTTCATCTTCTTCTTCCACAAGTCTAGTGAGAAGGCTTGTGTGAAACCCTAACCCTAATTCCAATCAAAAGCCAAGATCCCGAGTACCCATCAAGCAAGAAGCCTTGCAACCTTTTATGAGCCGAGCCATTCTTCAACAGAGCAAGTGGTCCAAGCCGATCCGCGACTCACGAAGCCGAGCGAAGCCAAGTCGACAATTTAGTTCTTCCTCTTGTAGTTCTTGAGCGACTGTAATCAAATTGTTGATATAAATAAAAGGTGATATTCTTTTATCTTGTTTTCTTTAAATTCATGCATCATGATTCAATCTAAATTTCTAGTTGTAATTCTTGTTGTGATGTTTGAGTAATACTCCGCTCGTCGAGGAGTCGAGACGATCAATAGAATGATGATGTAATATATCTTAAATCGATTCTTGAATCCTACGAGTTTTGTAAACCCTAGCAAGATCAAGAATAGACGACCCAATTCGTTGCGATTCTTTCTTGATTGACATCGATCGAGATTGGGGAGTTACGATCGTTTCTTGAAATTGCTAGAGGCTAGAATGTGAATGATAATCAACGAAAGAACAAGGGTTAAAAGATGAAACCCTAGTTTCATCAAGAAAGCCCTAACTCTCGTCGATCATCATCGATCTAGTATCAATCCTTCGAAGGACAAGAACACGAAATCTTGAAATTACATCACGTCTATAGATCCGATCGATTCCTACGAGCCTCATTTAGATTCTTGACATTTGGTTGGAAATATCATCGAAACACGATTCTCAATTGTTTATCAGTTTCTTGATTCTTGATTAAACTCGTGACACTTGAATCAATCGAAAAATTCTTGAATCATGTTTTCTTTTCTTTTCGATTAACTTTTCAATTCAAACAAAGCAAATATAAAAACGAATCGCACAATCCCTGTGGACGATCCGCACTCGCTTACGATCTACAACTGACACCGTTGTTGATTGCGGTCAAATATAATTTTTTGATTGTGAACTTTATTCAATTCTCTAATTACCGACACAAAGATACTCTTATCGATTTGATTTACTTACTCAGTCTCGCATTTTACGATCAATCAAATGGCGCCGAAATCGGGGACTATTTGAATCGATACTTTTATATCCAATCAAGAAAATAATTACAATCAAAATGGCGCCGTTGCCGGGGATCGCGCGCTAATTCGTTTTATATCAAAGTTTGAATTGAAAGATTTATTTCATTGTGATTTTTGAGATCAAAATTCATGCAAACCCTAAACAATTTGTTGTGTTTCATTGCAAGGAGATCTGGAGCTTGCTGGAAATTGTAAAAAAAATTTGGAATATACCAGAGAGCAGAAGGAGTCTACAGAAGCTCCCTGAAAAATTTTTGTTCAGTGATCACATCATCCAACCGTGGAAGCGCGGCCTATGTGCCCATTTGCGGCGGAACCGCGGCAGGCTTGGGGGGTCTCTGTTCAATTTTTGCTTCAGGTGATTTCTTACCTTCTCCTCTCTCCTCTTTTTAGCTCCAACTGACAATTTTCTGCAGGATTCTTTGCAAATAATCGCAGCTCGCAAATTGCAAAATTAAATTTGTGCGTGATTTTGTTTCTTGGTTGTTTGCATTATAAATACGGATATTAAGGGGCACGGCCAAATCCAAATAAGGTGGGGATTTCATTACCCTTCCTAGGCCCCGAAAACCACAAAACTTGCATCCGCATTGACCCACATTAACTAAAAGAAATCTAGAGATGACTCTAAGGACTGTCGCGCTCAATTAGGACAGAAGAAGGCCGTGGGTAATTCATTGCTTATCCGCGTTTTCTTGTGGTGCCTAGAAAAGTGTGTCGAAGGCTAGTGGTTATTAATTAGGCCCACTACTTACGTAGTGGAGTACCTTCCCACTTACCTGGCACTTACCTGGCCACAGGGGAACAAAGAGGCAGTGGAGGATTCTATCCCGCGACTTGTATTTTGGCAGTTAGGAGCGGTCTAGAGACGGACCTAGGTGACCACTAGATTCTAGGGTTTGTGTGCTGCATTTGTTGTGTCGCATCATTTTTTCAAAAATCCGTTCCTTTTTCAAAAGCAAACACCGCATTCATTCATTTATCCCTAATTATAAGCCAACGCTGCCACTTGTACTAACCCTTTTTAGTAAAAGATAGGCTGGACACGGGATTCTAGTGCCCGTTTAGTCCGCGTACCCTTTATCGACTCCGAAGTCAATATTTCTCCATTTACCTTTCCTTTACCCACTACCACACCCACACCGATGGATCTGACTCCATCAAACTTCTTTAACCCTAATCTTCCGCCGTCCGTTGGTGCGCAGAATCCACCCCGCATCTCTCTCCAGGAGAGGTGCTATCCACTTAGAGGTCCTTTTTCGACCTGCTTATCCACACCACCAGCCAATGGGGATAACTTTGAGATTAAGCCCCAGTATATCAATCTTTTACCCAAATTCCACGGACTCGAGACTGAGGACGCTTACGTTTTCATTACCAAATTTGAAAACGTATGCGCAATGATGGGTACGTCACAACTTTCAGTGGATGCGATGCGTCTACGACTTCTTCCATTTACATTGTGCGATATAGCCGAGAAGTGGCTATATAACACTACCGCACACTCTATTACGAATCGGGAAGAATTCGTCGCTGCATTCCTTAAGAAATTTTACCCAATACAAAAGACAGCTCGAATCCGTAGCGAACTGAATCAATTTGCCCAGCTCCCTACCGAACCATTTTCAAAATGCTTTGAACGTTTCAAGGATCTATTGGTTCAGTGTCCTCATCACGGCATCCCGAGATGGGAGCTTTGCCGAATCATTTATGAGGGCATTAACCCAAGCACTAAACAGAGCCTTGAAAACATGTATCAAGGTACTTTTATGACCAAGGATGATGGGGAAGCTTGGAAGTATTTAGAAGAGTTCGCCGAAAAATCACTACAGTGGGAGAGTGGAACCCAACCATTGAATAGGGGTGGCGTACACCAAATAGATCTGTCCATAGCTGTTCGAGCTGAGATGGCAGCAATGCAAAAGAAGCTCGACGCTATGGAACACAAATTTTCTGCAGCCTCCCTAAACCCAATGTCGCTCCCCAAAACTGTTTGTGGGTGCTGTTCTGATCCGTCTCATTTAACGGAAGAATGTCCATTAAACTCTGCGTTTCAAGGTCACGAGCATTCTAATGCCGCATTTCAAAGACCTCGAAACGATCCATATTCTTCCACGTACAATCAGGGTTGGAGGAATCACCCGAATTTCGCTTGGAACCAAAACCAATCTCAAAACACGGTTCCAAACACGAATAATTTTCAAAGGGCTCTTCCTCCACCACAACAGCAACCCCTTCAACTCACTCAGCACCCCTATCAGTCACAAAATTTCCAAAACCAGGGCAACAATCCTGCACAGTCTAATCCTATGCAGTCCTGTTCTGACGAGTTCTCTCAATTCACTCAAACCATGAAATCACTTTTATCAAATTTCATAGAGGTTTCGACTGAGGTTAGATCTTCCGTCAGTGAGATAAAGAAAAACTCAGCGTCCCAAGCTGAGAGTATCAGATCGATGGAAGCTGAAATCGCACGCCTAAAAGCCGAAATGAGTGCGAGAGAAAAAGGGAAACTTTCCTCTCAACCCCTACAGAATCCTGGGCATTACAATGTAAATGCCATCACAACGTTGAGATCGGGAAGAGTTCTACAGAATCCTGGGCATTACAATGTAAATGCCATCACAACGTTGAGATCGGGAAGAGTGCTGAACAATCATGTCGGGGAAGGTATTGATGATACTGAAAATCATGTCAACACCCCGGCTGAGACCTTTCCACACACACACACTTCTCCTTCTGATCCTTCTTCTTCTACAACACTATCTTCTCGTGAGCCTATTCTCCATTTCCCACTAGGCTCGACACCTTCTCCCAACCCTTATAGTTCTCCACAGACGGTCCCACACCTCTTCTGGGACCTCGTCTACCCCCTCTTCCTTCTCCTATGATGGACCCTGCGCTTATTGCGAAAGCTCCTTACCCGAATCGGTTAAGGGGTAATAGAACGAGTCCTCATATGGTGAAAATTATGGAAATGTTCAAACAGGTTAACATCAATATCCCTCTCCTAAATGCAATTCAACAAGTCCCCGCATATGCGAAAATTCTTAAGGACTTGTGCACTCGGAAGAGGAAGACCCAAGTGCCAAAGAAGGTCTTTATGGCTAATAATATCAACACTGCTTTTATTCCCCAGCTACCAAAGAAACGTAAGAACCAAGGATGTCCTACAATATCGATTTCTATTGGGGGTAAAAACATAAATCGTGCTCTTTTAGACCTTGGCTCAAGTGTTAACCTACTCCCTTATTCTGTCTATGAGCAACTAGGGATTGGAGAGCTGAAACCTGCTCACTGCACTCTCTAGATGGCAGACCGATCTATCACCAAACCAAGGGGTGAATTAGAGGATGTGTTGATAAAGGTCGGGGAATTTGTTTTCCCTGTAGACTTCATTGTGCTCGACACACATCCTGTAGCGAACCCCCGGGGCCAAATTCCGGTGATTCTAGGTCGTCCTTTCCTTGCCACTTCCAACGCTGTTATAAACTGTAGAAACGGTTCAATGAACTTATCATTTGGAAATATGACCATTGAACTAAATATCTACAAAGTTGGAAGTCAGCCATCAGAACCCTCTGCTCATATTTTAGATGTGTGCTATGTCCATGAGATCGCTCCCGATAGTTGTGGAGCTGAGGAACTTTGCTTTACTGATCTCGATGACATTACCACATCTCTGTTTGACTTTACACAAGATCTTAGTGAGGACAATTTTTCTACACTTAAGTCCTGCACTTCTGACTTTTCTCCACCCGAGTCTGTATCTTTCACACGCTCTGAGCTTCTTTGTAAATCCAAAAATCATTCAATGATCCCTCCTTCTATCATTTCTCCGCCCGAATTAGATCTCAAAATTTTACCCTCTCATCTTAAATATGCTTATTTAGGTGAGAAGGAGACTTTACCGGTTATAATATCCGCTTCTCTAGCATTAGAGCAAGAGAATGCACTTTTATCGGTATTGAGATCTAACAAAGAGGCGTTTGGTTGGAGTATGGCGGACATCAAAGGGATTAGTCCCTTGATAGTTGAACATCATATACATGTGATGGATGATGCCAGACCAACCCGAGAACCACAGAGACGGTTGAATCCCGTCATGAAGGAAGCGGTCATGAAAGAGATCGTCAAATGCTTAGATAATGGTATTATATACCCCATCTCCGATAGCCAATGGGTGAGTCCTATACATGTCGTTCCTAAGAAATCCGGCATCACAGTTATAACCAATGAGGCGAATGAGTTGATTCAGACACGCGTCCAAACTGGGTGGCGTGTATGTATCGATTATAGAAAACTCAACGCTGCCATGAGGAAAGACCACTTTCCTCTACCATTCATTGATCAAATGCTGGAACGCTTACCGGGACGAGAGTAATATTGTTTTATGGATGGATACCCAGGCTATAATCAGGTCCCCATCGCCAAAAAGGATCAAGATAAAACCACCTTTACTTGTCCTTTTGGTACCTTTGCTTACAGTCGCATGCCCTTCGGGTTATGCAATGCTCCCGCTACTTTTCAGCGGTGTATGATGGGGATATTCTCTGATATGGTAGAGAATTTTCTGGAGATCTTTATGGACGATTTCTCGATTTTTGGAGACTCTTTTTCCGATTGCCTAGCAAATCTTGACACTGTTCTTACTCGTTGCAAAGAGAAGAATTTGACTTTGAACTGGGAAAAATGCCATTTTATGGTCCAAGAAAGAATTGTTCTTGGACATGTTATTTCACAGAAAGGCATTGAGGTTGACAGAGCTAAGATAGATGTTATTCAAAACCTCCCTCATCCCAAGAGCGTCAAAGATATTCGCTCTTTCCTTGGCCATGTGGGCTTTTATAGGAGATTCATTAAGGACTTTAGCAAAATTGCTAGACCTTTAACTCTTCTCCTGGCCAAGGATACGACCTTCCATTTTGACTCGGACTGCGAGACAGCTTTCGACTCACTTAAACACTTACTCACTTCAGCCCCCGTTTTATCATCACCAAACTGGGACTACCCCTTTGAGCTGATGTGTGACGCATCTGATTTTGCAGTAGGTGCAGTCTTAGAACAGCACATCGAAAAGATGCCATACGTGATTTACTATGCAAGTAAGACCCTGAATGATGCGCAAATCAATTATACAACCATAGAAAAAGAACTTTTAGCGGTTGTATTTGCATTAGAAAAATTCAGGCCTTACTTAATCGGCTCACCTATAGTTGTGTATACTGACCATTCCGCTTTAAAACATCTTCTGGCGAAGAAAGATGCAAAAGGTCGACTAATACGTTGGATCCTTCTGTTACAAGAATTCGATCTTGTTATCAAAGATAAGAAAGGATGTGAAAACGTAGTAGCCGACCATCTTTCACGCATCATTTCTTCCCCTGTGACCCTGCCGATCAATGACTCGTTTCCTGACGAGCAACTCTTGAGCGTATCCAATGAACCATGGTTCAGGGATATTGTGAACTATCATGCCACGGGACTTATACCCAGCGATTGGTCAAAACAGGACAAATACCGTTTTCTATCCCAAGTAAAACACTTTTACTGGGACGAGCCCTATTTGTTTAAATATTGTCCAGATCAGATCATTCGCCGGTGTGTCCCGAATGAAGAGTTCAAGAGTGTTCTTTCTTTTTGTCATGATCAGGCCTGTGGGGGTCACTTCGGTCTTAGAAAGACAGCGGAGAAGGTTTTGCAAAGTGGATTTTATTGGCCGACCTTATTCAAGGACGCATTTGAGCATTGCAAAACCTGTACACAATGTCAGTATACGGGTAGAATCTCCCAGAGGAATGAAATGCCTCAGCAACCCATCTTGGTTGTTGAAATATTCGATGTTTGGGGTATAGATTTTATGGGTCCTTTTCCCAACTCCTTGGGGAATTTGTACATACTGCTGGCGGTTGATTATGTCTCAAAGTGGGTAGAAGCCATTCCATGTCGCACTAATGACAAGAAAGTTGTCATTAAGTTCTTAAAAGAGAATATCTTCTCGCGATTTGGACACCCACGCGCTATTATTAGCGATAATGGGACACACTTCTGCAACAGATCTTTCGAGACTCTGATGTGGAAATACTCAATCAACCACCGACTTTCTACACCCTATCACCCCCAAACAAGCGGGCAGGCTGAAATCTCAAACAGACAAATCAAACTTATCCTGGAGAAAACTGTTGCTAAGAATAGAAAAGACTGGTCGACCAAACTGACGGATGCTCTTTGGGCATTCCGAACTGCATATAAGACCGACCTAGGAATGTCTCCATATAGGATAGTGTTTGGAAAAGCATGTCATTTACCCGTCGAGATATAGCATAAAGCATTGTGGGCTATTAAAGAAATAAATTTTGATCTAAACCATGCTTGCAACTTTCGGAAGCTGCAACTTAATGAGCTAAGCGAACTCCGCGATGAAGCTTATGATAACGCTGTGATCACAAAGAATAGGACTAAGGTTATTCACGATAAAAACATTTTGAGGAAAACATTTTCACCTGGTCAACAAGTCCTTCTTTATGATTCACGATTACACCTTCACGCGGGTAAGCTCCGATCTCGAGGGAAGGGACCTTTTGTTGTGCGGTCTGTATATCCGCACGGGGCCGTAGAAGTAGAAAATGTTAAAAACGGCACCTTTTTCAAAGTAAATGGATATAGATTAAAGCCGTATTTTTCCACTGACCCCACGGAGGAGCTCTTGTTCTTACAAGAGCCAGTTTATTTGGATTAAAATTCCTCCGTCTCACCTTCATATCCAGTTTATCATTGCATCATCTTTTGAATGAAGGTGAATGAAAAGAATAAGTTTGAGGGAAGTTCGTCACTTAAATATTTTGCCCCCACTAATAATCCCTCCCAGACTTACAGGTTTTTCAGATATAGCTGTTGGCAACAGTGAGGACACTGTTGAAAACAAGTTTGGGGGAGGTTTGTGCTTATTTTTGCATCATTTGCATATCATTTGCATAAGCACAAAACATTTCTTTTAAAATCTATAAAAATTGAAAAAATTTAAAAAACCATAAAAATTTAAAAAATTTCAAGTATAAAAATAATTTTAATATTTAAACTTTTTTGTATATAAATAAGATAATAGAAGTTTAGATAGTGAACAATTACATCCATGAGATTAGAAAAATTTAAGAAAACTAAGAAAATTAGAAGTTTTCATATACGAACTAGTAATAAGTAGTTATGAGCCGTTGTCCCAAGGGTTAGTAAGATGAAGGACGTCATAAATCTGAGGATAAAAATAAGTCTGAAAAATAGTTTCTATTCTGGAAGCCAAACATTTTGAACGTTGCTACCCTGCTATTCGCACTTACACACGTCCTGAAGCCTGGGATAGTAGAGGATACCTTGAAATGCTCTTGTCTTAAAGCCGAAAGTATGAAGGAAATAAATAAAAAAAAGTGAATAAAGAAAATATAGAGTGGTGAGAAAAATGGACACTGGTTTTGTTATCACCAAGGGCAATAAAAAATGTATAGTGAGGGTGCTTCTTCACCTAGTGCCCTAAGGCCAACTGGTCTGGAAGTCACTGCTATGCCTGAGGTGGTGCAAGACGAGGAAAATACACCAAGTAAGCAAGCACAGGAGTAATCGGTCGGTTAGTACCTCAAGAAGTATTAACGGTCGCATGAAAGTGTGTGAGCAATCTCATCTAAATATTCATTAATTAAAAAGTACTGAGGCTGATGGGCAAGAGTATGATAGCTTGAATTGAATTCTCCGGGTGTAGGGATGTCTTTACACACACGCAGGGTTATATGATCGATGTTTGGAAGAAATATAGGAATGAAGAATAAGACGATGTTTTATTGAGGGAGGACGTGATTTCTAACATCTTTTCATGACCATTAAGATAGGGCTAATGACAACTGAAAAGCTAGCTTAGTTGGAAACCCTAATTTTCAAAGTTTTTCTTTTACAATTCTTTTCTTTAAAAGTAATATTCATGATCTTTCTTTTATTATTGGATTTTGTGGGTGCAATCCGCTGAAAACCCTCAGGAGACAACACTCCTCCTACTAGGGACACCTAGAGGTTTAAAGGCTTGTTGCACGTGCTCAGTGCAATCGTGTTGCCTACGAAAGTGTGCTAGTTAGTTTTTCTTTTTTTTTATTTTCTCCTTCTCTTTTTAATAAAACAGTTCGCTCGAGACGATTGAAATTAAGTTTGGGGGAATTTGATTGGTCGAAAATATTGCATATTTTAGCCGGCAATTTCCTCATCATTTGCATTCATATAGAAGTGTTCGTCATTCATATTTCACATATTAGCAAAACTGTCGCAAAATATCAGATTACATGTGATAGACCTTAAAACCGGCATTTCTAAGGAAATTGACTACATTTCATGGCATCGCATCATCCCTACATTTGCGCAACACTTGTTTTGAGATCTGTGCAGGAAAATCCAAAAGAAAGGCCAAAATGTACATGGTACCGATCAAATATGACGCCAACTCAATGATTTGGAATCTGGTATTAATGTAAAAGGAATTCAGGAATTCAATATATCACAAAATACAGAAGAAGACACAAAAAGTCAACACCAGGAAGCTGCAGCCCCAAGGAGCCTACTTGGCCGCGGAACCGCGGCCTAAGCCGCCTTGTGCCGCGGTTCCGCCGCGCCTCTACCACTTCAGATCCCCATTTTTGGTGCAAAATGATTCTCTCAGGGCCCACACTTCAGAAAGACACAACAATTTCCAGAACACTCCAGAGACTTCTGCCAGATCAACAAACCCTTGTTCCAACACTAAACTAGCCTATCATTCTAGAAACTTCTCCCTAAACCCTAGCTTAAACCCTAAGCTAAGCCTAACAAACTCTTTCTAGAAGTTCCTCAACAAACTTTTGGAGGGAACTTCACAAAGGCTTAGGGTTTGGGTGCTCTATAAGTAAGACCCTAGGCTCACTTGTAAATCATCATGAAAAAATCCCTCCATTAGTTCATTTTAGAGCCATTCTATATCTTTCTTCATCTTCTTCTTCCACAAGTCTAGTGAGAAGGCTTGTGTGAAACCCTAACCCTAATTCCAATCAAAAGCCAAGATCCCGAGTACCCATCAAGCAAGAAGCCTTGCAACCTTTTACGAGCCGAGCCGTTCTTCAACAGCGCAAGTGGTCCAAGCCGATCCGCGACTCACGAAGCCGAGCGAAGCCAAGTCGACAATTTAGTTCTTCCTCTTGTAGTTCTTGAGCGACTGTAATCAAATTGTTGATATAAATAAAAGGTGATATTCTTTTATCTTGTTTTCTTTAAATTCTTGCATCATGATTCAATCTAAATTTCTAGTTATAATTCTTGTTGTGATGTTTGAGTAATACTCCGCTCGTCGAGGAGTCGAGACGATCAATAGAATGATGATGTAATATATCTTAAATCGATTCTTGAATCCTACGAGTTTTGTAAACCCTAGCAAGATCAAGAATCGACGACCCAATTCGTTGCGATGCTTTCTTGATTGACATCGATCGAGATTGGGGAGTTACGAACGTTTCTTGAAATTGCTAGAGGCTAGAATGTGAATGATAATCAACGAAAGAACAAGGGTTAAAAGATGAAACCCTAGTTTCATCAAGAAAGCCCTAACTCTCGTCGATCATCATCGATCTAGTATCAATCCTTCGAAGGACAAGAACACGAAATCTTGAAATTACATCACGTCTATAGATCCGATCGATTCCTACGAGCCTCATTTAGATTCTTGACATTTGGTTGGAAATATCATCGAAACACGATTCTCAATTGTTTATCAGTTTCTTGATTCTTGATTAAACTCGTGACACTTGAATCAATCGATAAATTCTTGAATCATGTTTTCGTTTCTTTTCGATTAACTTTTCAATTCAAACAAAGCAAATATAAAAACGAATCGCACAATCCATGTGGACGATCCGCACTCGCTTACGATCTACAACTGACACCGTAGTTGATTGCGGTCAAATATAATTTTTTGATTGTGAACTTTATTCAATTTTCTAATTACCGACACAAAGAGACTCTTATCGATTTGATTTACTTACTCAGTCTCGCATTTTACGATCAATCAAATGGCGCCGAAATCGGGGAGTATTTGAATCGATACTTTTATATCCAATCAAGAAAATAATTACAATCACCTACCCAGCTATTGGGATATCGTACGACGATTTACCGTAAGAGCTTTATATTGATGATAGATCCGCACTCATGACTCGAGGATGTCAGATGAATACTGTATAGTACGCGATACTATTGAGGCGGGATCACCGACTATTATATTATATATATATATATATATATATATTTATATATATATATATATATCGACTCAGATTTAGGTGGTTTCCATACCCCTCCTGATGGACTTGGCTTAGTAGATGTTAGACTGGACCCGAGTCATACCTATTTCAAAACTAACGAATCGGGAATATCTTAAGGACAAGTAAAGGGATTCTACGGGTATTTTTAAATGACGCATCTATTCTTAAAAACACTGTAACCCTTATTTTACCAAAACCCCGATTCGTCTTGTTTCAAATGGCAACACTGCATGACATGTACATATTGGTGTAGATTCTTCATTGTTGCATTGATTATTCGATTCCGCATCGCATTGCATGTGTTTATTTCTATATTGCAATCATGTTGTTAAGATACCAGCACCATTATCGATGATGCATATGTTCCACGTACACTTGCTTGCCGGCCCACACACTTCATCATCGATAATTGCCATGTCACTACACAGTAGCATTATTGCATCAGGATATGACCTTGTATGTGCATACTATTATTCTATGTCACATTCATCATGCTTTCTGATTATACGCATTGAGATATTTATTTTCATGACATACTTGATTTGGGAACCGTGGATAATTTCAAAAGAGAGTATGTACTTATTTGAAAAACCCGGTTTCCTTGATATGATATTTGCGCAGCCACCATGAGATTTATCGGTTCTGATTATATACCCCATACGAGGAGTGTGTGCCATATGAGGGTACATGGTGGGGCCCGGTATGGTTCCCCTCGGCAAGATGATCGATGGATTTTGCCGATTGAGCTTGGAGGCGGGCGAGTATCTACCGGTGATTGTATTTGAGCTCGGCGGATATCCGGGGGATATCGACCGGAGTAGAGAGATGGACATGGGCTGACCCGTGCTGCCGGGGCCCGGGCCGATACCGCAGACGGAGCCCCATATGGACGAGGATTTACATGCCGATGCTAGGCACAGGTTTCATGATGTTTTCCATGATTTTGATTATATCCTCATATTTACATGCATGATGCTTATTGTCATTGGGTGACGGGTGGACGGGATCCACGTTTATACAGACATTGATCACATACAGACTTTTATTACGTTGATCATACTTCATTTGTATATATAACAGGGTATGAGGGCGCTGTTATATATACCCTTGCACCAATATTAGTGGAATGGTGTTGCGCCACGGCAGCGCCCCGGCCGTCTTACTCGAGGCCAAAATGCGGAATAAAATTTTTCCTTACTCGGAAACCGGCGCTACCGCGGACAATGAAAACCCGGATCGTAAACCATTAACCTATATTAGCTAACTAGAGATGGGGTGAGAGATATACCAAGCGATCCGTGTCCTTCGGTCTTCGTCTCCACTCCGATCTCCCGCGGAATCTCCGTCACCTCCTCGCTCGTCGGAAAGGGCACCACGTAGCCGGAATCTTTTACGGGCTCCCGCCTCTTGACCGAGGCAACTCGGGCGCGAAGTTGGCTAGCCGACGCGTCCAAGGCTTGCTATAGAATAGTGTAGTGAACTTGTCTCTTTAGGGTTCTTGAAGTTGCCTTTGATGTGTAGGAGGAGGAAAAAGACTTTGGAGAAAGAAGAATGGTGCTCTCAATTTTTTTTCTAAGGAAATGAGATAACAAAAGTCACTCCACAAATGAACCTCTCCTACTCTCTCAGAATGGCCGGCCCCTCCATCTCAAAGATGAGATTGCAGAGAGAAAAAGAATTAATCAAATAATATATCAAAATGGTCACTCTCATTTCTCCTCCACAAACCATCAAATGAAAGGAATGGAATAGACTAGAAAGGCATCTCATGATGAAACAAGTCTCATCATAATGCACAAAGGCAAGAAAACCCATCACAAATAAGTTAATTGCAAACTTGCAATTAACCACTCCATCAAGAAAGTCCGACCGAGAAGGAATGAAGGAAAACCGGCCGGAACGGAATGCAAACTGGCAACTTCAGAAAACCGATCCCGTAATAAATTACAGGAAAACCCCACTACTGCAAATACATGCCCGCATTTGTATTCCCACTGAACACAAATGCAAAGAGACAAAACTACACTATCAAATACTAGAATCCGGCTTAAGCCAAAGCCGGCTAGTAAAAAACTGTCCGATCACGATCCGTGCAATACCGCACGTATCTGATCGAACCCTGCCATATCTCCATACGGCCTCTACAACGTTTCGCCCGAAAGCTGAGTAACTGAGTGTGGTGGACTCTAAAGACTCGTCAATACCTTGGCTGTGGATTTAACCACTAGCACGTCAGAGGTATAAGCCAATACGTGACGGGCCACCAGGTATTGACCAAATGGGACGTCGATGAGGAAGCTCACCCCGACACCCAACTGAGCCTGTCAATGACAATATCCGTACAGTCCGGTCCGTTCGTCTATGAGTATCGCATGGCGGGCCTAGGGGGTTGGTAAAAGTCAGACCCCCAAAAGTGGTACAAGTCGTGTCGGAGCGTAGCCCAGAACACCCTGAGATACTACTGGAATACCTACCAGTAAATCTCCTTGCCTCGGCCGAGGGCTTCGTGTAATGGCTCTCCTAGACACAGCGCGACCTCACCCCCAATACCGGGAGAGACGAACCCCTGCAGATCCGCTCACTGCCTCCATGTGGCTCGGGACTGTACCCAACTAAAACCTGTTTGCACGACTCCTTTGAGCCGTGGTAGGGTAGTAATCAAAGCACAGTGGGAACTCATACGAGACAAATGACGATCTCAGGTCAATGAACTAACCTGTACACATGTCACCAGGGAACTGCCATCTGACGTCTGGTATATGACCAACTAGCAGGTTCCCGGCGAGTCTTGTCCGGTGTACTCATAACCCAATGAGCACCTGTATACATCTTAGATGAACCAACTGACACCAGTGGCTTGTGAGACCGGCCACCGCCCCTCGTCGGGGTCTCGACTGTATACACTAGTATACTAATGGAGTATCAATGCCCTGTCTCGAAACTCCTACGACTAGGGACCTTTTAAGGATGTGCTTATAGACCACCAGCTCTCACGTATATGATCGCCATCATACTGTCGGCAGTCAAGCAAGAATCCTAGGGGCTCTATCAACGTGTAATAGCGACATGTCAGGTCACCTAAAGCAGTACACGATGATAAAGATAAACCAGATAGCATACTATCATCTCGAGTAAGACTGTCCTACCGGGATAGGTCCTCCCTCAATCATTGCAATCACGTGCCTGTGATCCAATAATTGACTCTGAGGGCACTATCTCCAACAATCTTCCACTTGCACTCAAGGCTAATTATTGCGATGCCGCATACTCACAGCCCGTGTGATACCGAACACCCAACTCCTCTACTAGTCAGTCTCACAAAGCTCGTTTGCGAAACTATTGCGTTCGAGGAATAGCCTCAGTGAGTGGATCCGCAGAGAAGATTCTTTCTATGTCTCTCTATATCTCAAGTTCGCGGAGAAAGCCATCTCCCGAAATGAGCAATACCTGTCTTAGAATGTCTGGATGTCTGATGGGACCTAGCTCATAAATGAACTCCAAATCCAAACTTCTTAGACTGTATCGTCAACTGAACTTAATCAGTATCTTGCGCCATGCCATCCTCAGTATTGCCTTGGACCACCTGTCCAAAATACTGCCCCTCGTCAGAAGGAAAACTATAACTCTGACGATCACCCTGTCGTCCATGTCACCCTGGAAGCCTGGAATGATAACTGTCTCCTAAAAGAGGCTGCCGTTGTCATATCCCTAGAACATGCACTTATGTCCTAAAACTGCTTCCGATTGTTTCTCCAGGATTGGATTAATATCAACTTATTGCATCTACTGCAAGAACAACATCTGGTGTGGTACTTGACATCTCATGATTGACTCAATTGCCTAAGCAAGTGATCTGCCAATCATGAGTATCCCTCTCCCCTTTAGTCTATAAGACACCTTTAGAGAGGGTGACTCCATCAACTGCAGGTGCACTACCGTGCTAGGAGTCGTCCATTCTAAATACTCATAGAATGCTGTCAAGATACCCAGATTGGGAAACCACCCAAATCTAGATCTAAAACCATAGATCTAGTATCCAGTATGTCAAATATTATGTCCAAGTCCCCTGTGGAGAAACCACTGTGTGACGACCGAAGTATAACCGATCGTAGTATAGGAATATCACTTCCTACTCTGTGTATGTCATCCAAATACCATGACATCACACCCTACTACCTTCTCAACAGATCCATCCCCTATTCTTATGAAGTCAAACCTATGACTGTCACATCAGAAATAGATGATCTATCTCCGCTACATCTGCTTTAGTCTATAAATAGTCATAAGCCTGATGTCCACCAATACTTCCGCTGCTCCCACTGACTACGACAACCCTCTGGCAGAGTCATATAGACGTGCACTTCCAAAGCTAGTTTAGAACGACGCTATACTCATCCTCCTGCCGGGTCTCGCAGCCTGGAACAACAGCAATGGCAAGTGTGGGTAAACAAGAACTTCCCTGTCACCGTCCTTGAGGCTACCTGAGTACCTCTCGGGTGCCTGAAGTTACCCACCGTATCTGCGGAGTGGCCAATGGAATGTCAATCCAGATTGAATCTTTAGGTTCCTTATCAAATCTTCAGTAATCGTTTGTGGTTCTGGAATCACTTCCAGTTCTACCATACTCCCACTACTTTTTCTGAAAAAAATCCATTTTTAATAAAAACTGTGGCGAGTCTAGAACAATATTGCTATTGTTCATCCAGATGGTAGAAAGTCAACCCTCGTCATAGCCTGGGTCAACCCACAAACAGCCATTACAGAAACGTGCCTTGAGTTGTCCAGTGTCTGGTTTTAAGCATAAGCCGGACAACTCCCCGTATCTTAACAACGTCAAGATATGAACTGTTCTATATCCAAGAAACAGAGGCACTGATTTAATTGAACCAGATTCAAATCATGCAGCTGTCTCCAGTGCATGTCAACTAAATGGAAGGAGGCCGATCAGCATTACTCAACTTAGGAAAGTTTCCAATTATGAGTAACCTGAAAGAGAAGCTAGTTCTCTTAATCATTACTATCATCTGAACACCATACACAAGTATCTACATCTTCGATCACTTTGAAGAATCCCGATACTTGCTATACCTGGTTCTCTACTCTATTCAAATACCTATAACTCCTCAAAAATTTAGACCCTGTGTTTCCACGAAACACATGTCTAAGAACTAGAGAAGTCATAAGTAAACCGAATATAGTACGAGGACCTACCCCTCCGTCCTAATGGACCTTGGACAACACACAATACTCTGTATAAGTCCGCTGAGTCCAACAACTCTTTCACTGTGTGTCGTAGGTTGAAAACTGTACTTATGGTTAAGAAGAATTACACCGCTGTTTAATGCTCCTTACCTAACCATCCACTGATATAGGTAAATGTCATCGACATAACTTCAAAAGGTATATCTCACTCTATAAAAATAGACGTACAGATATATCAATTTGAAATTGGTGCACAACAGCGGATATTCAAAACCAAATATTTGCCGACCGGCAAACAACCCAGGTGACTTCCTCAAATATCACCGATTACAACGAATCCCGATATAATGAGGATGATCACCCAATTCCCAATAACTTACTCCCACTCATCATCTTGTAAAACCATACAGATGTGAGAATCATACCTGGTAAATACATACCCTGGAGTAAGTGTCTAATCGGGAAATCAGTTTTCCTTTAACAGTACACAGTGAAACTGAAACATTGAAATGTTTCGTTGGGGTATCCTGGTATTCCTAGTAATGCCTCTTCCATTATCCAGATTCACAACTGTAACCGTATAATTCTTTGCCACTTCTCCAAATCTCTTTATATGTCTTTAGTCATTACCTTCTGTACACCCCATTAGGCCAAATGGTTTTCTTCCTTCCCTACCGTTCGGCACCAGCCTATGGTTTGGAAGAAGACTATCCAAAAAGCATAAAGGGTGTACTGTCCTAATCCTAGGAGCACTCGCAACGCGAGAGAAGGTGAAGATAAAAGACACCTGAATGTACTTTATTCCTATTTCTCCTGAACCAGAATCCATCCCCGAACTGGAACAAGTTCCTTTCGAGTTCGTATATAACCATACGATGGATTATCCAATAAACTGGGATCTTCGTAGTGATACGGAGTGTCCTGGAGAAATACAAAGGTGATTTAGGATTGGCGAAGAAATACTTGGTTTGGTCGTGAATATAAGTCGCAATTTACTTTGCCCTCCTACTAATCCCTTGCTTTGTCTTAACTTAATACCTTCTGTACACCGTTTAGGCTAACTGGTTTTCTTCATTCCCCACCGTTCGGCACCAGCCTAAGGTTTGGAAGAAGACTATCCAATTTGCGTAATAGGTGTACTATCTCCTAAACCAAGGAGTACTCGCAATGAGAGAAGGTGAAAAGAAAAGACAACTGAATAATCCTATTCGTTTTCTCCAGAACCAGAAACCATCCTCGAAGTCCTTCGAGTTCGTATATAACCATACGATGGTTTTGTCTAATGGAAGTGGACGTTCGCAGTAATGCGGGGTGTCCTGGAGAAAAGGGTAAAAGTAGGAGTGGCAATGATGTTTGCAACTCTGACAATCCAAAAGCCTGTGTTAAGAAGGTTCGGTCAACTTGGTCACTGAGTCATAGTCCAGGGTCGGGTCAATGGTCGCTGCAGAGAGAGAGAGAAAAGAAACACTCAGCGTGCACTCTAACCTAGATCAGAATGGTTATCACTTTATCTAATCAGGAAACCTCCCACTGTACCTCAAATTCTCCTCCAAACCTGAAAGAAGAATTAGTCGGGGTTACCCGAGGAGTAAACTAACTCATCAGTGGGAATCGGGATCCAACTCTAATCGCATGATAACGTGACGGAATCCACTCACGTCACCACACTCCAGAAGGTATGCGCATGCCTGGCAAGTTTCAGTTCTTTTGAAACTCCCGATGTGATTTTTACCCCTAGGACCCAAGTGACCTTGACTGAGCCAACATATCAAAGGATCCTAGTCAAGTTCAACCCGTCATTATCTTGATTGCATTAGACCCACCCGCACGAGTCCTTGACTGAGCCAAAATGACCGTACGACTGTCCTAACCAATTACATATCTATGCAACAGAAAAGCACTACATAGCTACCGAACACTACGCCTCGGCTAAGCACGACATACGCAGCACGAATACTAAGTAATACTAATCTGAAATGACGGAGGGCTACAACTGGTTTTTGGCGAAAAACCTTCAACGTAATGAACTTGATATCGTTGAAGGAACTGCATAGCCTTTTATAAAAAATATAGTGACGAAAACCTTTACTAAAGAGGTCACTCCCGGTGAAGGGATCTCGGCTCTTTCCCCGTAGAATGAGGTGCAGGATATTCCAACTGAATACCACGATGCAAAGCAAAAGTAATCGGCTATAGTGAAGTTAATGCCCTGACGCAAACTTCTGTCCAAGGGGTCACTCCCAGTGAAGGGATCTCGGCCCTTGCCTCGTCGACTGAGGAGCAGGATATTCCAACTGAATACCACGATGCAAAATAAAAGTGAACGTCCTTGCAATAACAGCTTTTTGAAAAAATGTTCCAACA
This sequence comes from Agapanthus africanus, assembly GCA_030015575.1. NCBI lineage: Eukaryota > Viridiplantae > Streptophyta > Magnoliopsida > Asparagales > Amaryllidaceae > Agapanthus > Agapanthus africanus. The sequence goes on from JASDDO010000022.1 coordinate 417,782,384, forward strand.
ACATCAGAATAGGTTTGTTTATCTTGCATTGATCCGAATCAACGCAGTCCCATCAATGGATCACACCACAAAGAACGAAAATATACTGATGTACGTATATGCCATCCGCATTCGCCACTGGGTCCCGTCATCACCCGTTAGGTTAGCTTACTAACGACAGAGCGGGGACTGGACTAGTGCGGATGTAAAACATATACAACATCTACTAATATATATACCAATATATTATTTTCGCTCAAGGCGTGATAAAATGCAACATCACAGAAATGTACAGCATCACAGAACAATACAGATATCTGGGATCCCCGGGTTTCACAGAGCCGCTGCTGAAACCCGACGTTCCCCTGGTCGTGTGGATAGCCTGTGCAATGAAATCCTAGACCCCTACGGGCGCGGCAAGTCACCCGCCAAAACCTGAAGCGAGGCAGCCCCCTTCAGCCCTGTGAATGGACCACCCAACACTTCACGGAATCCGGTAACTTGGGCACCCCTCCTGGGTCAACCTGTACCCCCTACGAGTGCGGCGAATAGCCCGCCAATCCTAGAGTGAAGCCCCCTCCGTCTCAATGCCATGAGATGCGGGCCCGTTGCCCTCTAGAACCCGGCTATCTGTGCACCCCTCCGCGGGGTAATCCTAGTACAGAAAGTAAAATATACATACACCGGGTACATCGACCGCAACCAGGTCGTGCCCCAAAAGAATAATACAATCAGGTAGTGACGGCAGTCCACATGTCGGACGCTCGCCCCGCAATATCAAATGTACATAATACAACAAAACAGTACTAGCATTGCAACCAGGCTATCCCCCATGACCGATCCGCAACAACACAGCATAAACATAGAACATCAACGTGAAAATCACGTTCGCAAATCCGTCTAACCGGGCTATAGCAGTTAGACAGGATTTACCGATCAAGTGACATTCACGGTCGCAGATATAATGTAAATACTGTGAAATAATGTGTTTAAAATATCCGATCGATCAAACAATTAACAAGTGGGCTCCCAACCAATACTGTAGCAGTCACAGAAAACCTGGGCCCAAATTTAATATTCCAAAACCCACAAAATTAACCCAAAAGCCCACTGTAAAATTTTGACAAGTTGAGCACAGTAGACTGCGGCGGAAGCGCGGCCCAAAGGGGGGTTTGGCCGCGCTTCCGCGCTCCACTGTACGACTGACACTGTCGAATTTTTACAGTGGTCTTAGAATTTCCTGCACATTATTTTTCTGTAACCTGAAAAATTTTTAGACACCAAAAAAATCCAACAGAAACTGATGTGAACAAAAATGAAGTTTTTGGAATTTCGGTCGATCGGAAATGCAAAACACATTAGAACAAGCTAGGTAAGGTTAATGGCGTGGCTCTGATACCATGTTGCGCCACGGCAGCGCCCCGGCCGTCTTACTCGAGGCCAAAATGCGGAATAAAATTTTTCCTTACTCGGAAACCGGCGCTACCGCGGATAATGAAAACCCGGATCGTAAACCATTAACCTATACTAGCTAACTAGAGATGGGGTGAGAGATATACCAAGCGATCCGTGTCCTTCGGTCTTCGTCTCCACTCCGATCTCCCGCGGAATCTCCGTCACCTCCTCGCTCGTCGGAAAGGGCACCACGTAGCCGGAATCTTTTACGGGCTCCCGCCTCTTGACCGAGGCAACTCGGGTGCGAAGTTGGCTAGCCGACGCGTCCAAGGCTTGCTATAGAATAGTGTAGTGAACTTGTGTCTTTAGGGTTCTTGAAGTTGCCTTTGATGTGTAGGAGGAGGAAAAAGACTTTGGAGAAAGAAGAATGGTGCTCTCAATTTTTTTTCTAAGGAAATGAGATAACAAAAGTCACTCCACAAATGAACCTCTCCTACTCTCTCAGAATGGCCGGCCCCTCCATCTCAAAGATGAGATTGGAGAGAGAAAAAGAATTAATCAAATAATATATCAAAATGGTCACTCTCATTTCTCCTCCACAAACCATCAAATGAAAGGAATGGAATAGACTAGAAAGGCATCTCATGATGAAACAAGTCTCATCATAATGCACAAAGGCAAGAAAACCCCTCACAAATAAGTTAATTGCAAACTTGCAATTAACCCCTCCATCAAGAAAGTCCGACCGAGAAGGAATGAAGGAAAACCGGCCGGAACGGAATGCATACTGGCAACTTCAGAAAACCGATCCCGTAATAAATTACAGGAAAAGGAAAACCCCACTACTGCAAATACATGCCCGCATTTGTATTCCCACTGAACACAAATGCAAAGAGACAAAACTACACTATCAAATACTAGAATCCGGCTTAAGCCAAAGCCGGCTAGTAAAAAACTGTCCGATCACGATCCGTGCAATACCGCACGTATCTGATCGAACCCTGCCATATCTCCATACGGCCTCTACAGCGTTTCGCCCGAAAGCTGAGTAACTGAGTGTGGTGGACTCTAAAGACTCGTCAATACCTTGGCTGTGGATTTAACCACTAGCACGTCAGAGGTATAAGCCAATACGTGACGGGCCACCAGGTATTGACCAAATGGGACGTCGATGAGGAAGCTCACCCCGACACCCAACTGAGCCTGTCAATGACAATATCCATACAGTCCGGTCCGTTCGTCTATGAGTATTGCATGGCGGGCCTAGGGGGTTGGTAAAAGTCAGACCCCCAAAAGCGGTACAAGTCGTGTCGGAGCGTAGCCCAGAACACCCTGAGATACTACTGGAATACCTACCAGTAAATCTCCTTGCCTCGGCCGAGGGCTTCGTGTAATGGCTCTCCTAGACACAGCGCGACCTCACCCCCAATACCGGGAGAGACGAACCCCTGCAGATCCGCTCACTGCCTCCATGTGGCTCGGGACTGTACCCAACTAAAACCTGTTTGCACGACTCCTTTGAGCCGTGGTAGGGTAGTAATCAAAGCACAGTGGGAACTCACACGAGAAAAATGACGATCTCAGGTCAATGAACTAACCTGTACACATGTCACCAGGGAACTGCCATCTGACGTCTGGTATATGACCAACTAGCAGGTTCCCGGCGAGTCCTGTCCGGTGTACTCATAACCCAATGAGCACCTGTATACATCTTAGATGAACCAACTGACACCAGTGGCTTGTGAGACCGGCCACCGCCCCTCGTCGGGGTCTCGACTGTATACACTAGTCTACTAATGGAGTATCAATGCCCTGTCTCGAAACTCCTACGACTAGGGACCTTTTAAGGATGTGCTTATAGACCACCAGCTCTCACGTATATGATCGCCATCATACTGTCGGCAGTCAAGCAAGAATCCTAGGGGCTCTATCAACATGTAATAGCGACATGTCAGGTCACCTAAAGCAGTACACGATGATAAAGATAAACCAGATAGCATACTATCATCTCGTGTAAGACTGTCCTACCGGGATAGGTCCTCCCTCAATCATTGCAATCACGTGCCTGTGATCCAATAATTGACTCTGAGGGCACTATCTCCAACAAATGGGACGCTAATATATGTGTATTGATATTCATTTTGATATTTCATCATATTTACTTCATGTAGACATACCTTATATTTATGACATGTTATTACCTGAGGCACTGGCACGGGTACTTGGCACTACATACACGATTAGATGTTACATTGCCACCTTATCATGCTTCAGGCTTATTCTTTGAGGTTTATATACTGATCGTTTGACCTAGGATTATGTTAAGCATTCGATTTCTTCTGGTAGATGTTTTCTATTCACGAGTTGGCAACTCACCCCCGTTGTGCCACAGTTCTTCCAGGTTTTGCCGTATAGGTTCCATAGCGGCATTTCTGGCACACTGCTTCCTTTGTGGGTGAATTGCTTTTGGTAGGTGGGTTCTTTGCATCAGAACCACCCTTGTATATGTATTATTCATTGTATCTAGAAATTCCATCAACCAAAACTTGTATATTGTTTCAGACTTAGACACTAGTGATGTATTATTTCGACCTTAGAGTCGCGTGTAGTAGTATTACGGTTTTCATGTTGATTTTGAGTTTCATTCTGAGTTTTGATCCTCGCCTTTCGGCGTTGTATATTATATTGCTTGTGTGGTTGTGACCATCAATTGACGAAGAGCTAGCTCCCGCTTGGGGATGCCTTTTATCATTGCATATATCTTATTCTTGTTGTACCCCGTTCGGAGCCAGTTTTTACAAAAGAAACTCTGCCAAAATTTTCATAAAAGACTATACATTTTAAAATTGCATATTCGGCTTAGTTATTTAAAAACCTTGACTTCAAAACATGTTTTCTTCACTTCCTTAAACTAGTTTTCTTTACTTACTCCTGAAGATGGTTTTAGATTTCTGGGCTTTTTGGCTTACTTGGATCAGATGGAGTCCTATAGACTTCATATGGTTCAAGGGCCAGTCACGTGCTCTTTCGGGTCGTGACAGCGTAGCCGACCACTTGCTTTCCTTTTATTGCGGCGTCCGACGTACCCGCCTGCGAACCTAGAATTTACACAAAGAATCTATAAAAGCAAAATCCTGCAAAAACGCGATATCGAAATCAAACGAGAAACTCGCGTCGCGAACTAAACACACGTCTATCCGATACGCTGAAACGTATGAATACGCGTCTTAAACTATCCCGACACGTCGCGACACGCTGGAACACAGAACCCACTCATGTATCACACGTGTCGCGCAAACTAAACGTATAGGAAAAACGATATATCGCTCCAGATTTTTACTCGGGCACAAAAGTTAAAAGTTGCATATGCCAAAACACTAGAATATGCAGCAGACTCGCCTAGGCAAAACCCCTGCACCCAATTCCCCTATCTGGCCGCAATTTGCGGCCAGAACGAATAAACTGGTGGCCTGGGTGTGCAATTAGGGGTTCGTGCTTTATGTGTGGTCTAGGTATAGTGTACATGCTCCAGTTTTCCCAGATTTTCTCTGAAGAAAACGGGTCAACAGCAGATCACAGAAAGGGTAAATTTTGCTTTAAAACGTTAAGTTTTGCTCTAAATGAAACCCTATGGTATTTTAGTGAAATCTGGGTTTAAATCTCAGTTTAAAGGGCCTAATAACACTTATTTAATCTAGGCTAATCATCAAAATCACCACTTGGGAAAAAATCCACACTAATCACCATTTTAGCACTAAAACGCATATTTAACACTAATCGAAGCTAATTAGCACACAAGTTTAGCAAGCTAGGAAGTTAGGCTCAGATTTTATACCTCACTTGACCCTAGGTACAAGGAGAAGGAGAAGAAGAGGAGGAGAAGGAGCTGTGTTGCTGCTGCTGCTTGCTACTGCTGGTGCTGCATGTTGCTGCTGCTACTGATGCCTGAAGCTGCTGCTGCTGATGTTGTTGGTGTTGTTGTTGTTGCTGAAGCTCCTGCTGTTTCTGCTGTTGTTGAGAGTGTGTGTGTGTGTGTGAGTGAGAGAGTTGTGAGAAAATGAGTGTGGAACAAAAGAAATGAGAGCACAAAGAGTCAACCCCTCTCTCTCTCTTCATTAAATGAGAGCATGGCTCAAGCCATGATGTCATTCTCTCTCTCTCTCTCTCTCTCTCTCTCCAAGTCAACCATAATTCAAATGATTTTCCATTTAAAAAAAACAACACACTTAATTAAAAACCAAATACACTTAAGGAAAATGGGTTAATCCACCATGGTTGCTGAACATGGTTTAACCCTAATTTTAACCCTAGTTTACATGCACATGTGTGTGCAAGCCTAAATAAATTCTAATAAAATATTCATTAAATTTGATAAAATATTTAAAAATCGATTTGGTAAACTTTTTATTAAAACCCAAATATTAAAGTATAATTAGCCACTAATCACATCCTAAGGTGTTACAATCTTCTCCCTTAAAGAAATTCGTCCCCGAATTTAAAATATAAGGCTACGCATACCTTCGAAGAGATGAGGAAACTTCTTCGCATCTCACCCTCGGCCTCCCAAGTGATCTCTTCACCATTTGGGCTGAGCCAAAGCACCCTCACAGATGGAAAGACCTTCGATCGAAGTTTCTTCACCTGCCGGTCCAATATCACGACTGGCTGCTCGGTGAACGAAAGATCGTACTCGAGCTGAACGGTCTGATGCTGAATCATGTGCAAAGGGTCATGTAGGTATCTGTGAAGCATCGACACGTGGAATACGGGGTGAACATCTGGGAAGTCGGGTGGAAGAGCCAAACAATATGCTACTGCGCCCACACGCTCGAGGATCTCGAAGGGACCTATGAATCTGGGGCTAAGCTTCCCCTTTCGTCCAAACCTCATCACTCCCTTCATCGGAGAGACCCTAACGTGATCACCAATTGCAAACTCTAATCTGCGGCGGCGTCTGTCAGCATACGATTTCTGCCTGCTCTGAGCTGTCTTCATCCTATCTCGAATCAGCTGTATCTTCTCAGTCGTCTCTTGTACGATCTGCGGCCCCAAGATACTGCTCTCACTGAGCTCTGTCCAACAGACGGGCGATCTACATCTCCTCCCATACAAGGCCTCAAAAGGTGCCATCTGAATAGTATCCTGGAAACCATTATTGTAAGAGAACTCCACCAAGGGTAAATGATGATCCCAGCTACCACCAAAGTCTAAAACCACACTCGGAGCATGTCTTCAAGAATCTGAATAGTCCGCTCTGACTGGCCGTCGGTCTGCGGATGAAATGTTGTGCTGAAACTCAAGCGGGTGCCCAAAGCCTCCTGAAGCCTCTGCCATATTCGGCTGGTAAACTGGGTGCCTCGGTCGGACACGATACACGTCGGGACTCCATGCAGTAGTACAATCTCTTCGATGTATATCTAGGCATACTGAGCAAATCTGAAAGTCGTCTTCACCGGCAGGAAGTGAGCTGCTTTCGTCAAATGATCCACGATCACCCAAATGGAGTCATACCCTCGCCTAGTCCTGGGTAGACCCACAATGAAGTCCATAGAAATCTGTTCCCATTTCCACTCCGGAATGGGTAACGGCTGTAGCTCTTCCGCTGGCCTCTGGTGCTGGCCTTGACTTGCTGACAAGTCAGGCATCTCGACATGAAGTTTGTGACGTCCCTCTTCATTCCGTCCCACCAGTAAACATCTCTCATATCATGGTACATCTTGGTGGAACCCGAATGAACACTATACACCGATCAATGTGCCTCCTCAAGAATCCCACGCCGCAGTCCCTCAGGATCTGGTACGCACAGTCTAGTCCCAAATCGCAGTATCCCCTGATCATCAATCACGAACTCGGAAGATCTGCCATGTCCAATCTGTGCCATGATCTCTGAACAACGGTCATCACTGTACTGTGCCTCATGTATAGGGTCAAGCAACTGTGGGCATGCACGAACATGCGCAAGCTGTCCCCCGATCGGCGTGAACTCGAACTGCACTCGGATGTCGCATAAAATCTACCAATCTTCCGACGACTGCCTCTGCACTACGCTCAAACAAGATAGACTACCCCCGGGCCTCCTACTCAAAGCATCCGCCACTATATTAGCCTTGCCCGGGTGATACAAGATCACAATCGTAGTCCTTTACTAGTTCCATCCAACGGCGCTGTCTAAGATTCAGGTCTCGCTGCTGAAATATATACTTTAAGCTCGTGTGATCAGTGAATATCTGGCACGACTCGCCGTATAGGTAATGTTGCCAGATCTTGAGTGCAATGACCACTGCAGCCATCTCCAAATCGTGAGTGGGGTAGTTTTGTTCATGTTTCTTCAACTGCCGTGAAGCATACGTGATCACCCTGTCGTGCTGCATCAATACGCACCCTAGCTCCACTCGAGAAGCGTCACAATAGACCACAAATCCGCCAGATCCTGAAGGCAATGATAACACCGGCGCTATAGTCAATCGAGTCCGTAGCTGCTGAAAGCTATGCTCGCACTCCTCCGTCCAATCGAAAGGAACTCCTTTCCGGGTCAACCCGGTCAAAGGTGCAGCAATACGAGAGAAATCCTGTACAAATCGCCTGTAGTAGCCGGCCAGTCCTAGAAAGCTGCGGATCTCAGTAACCGATGTGGGTCTGGGCCAACGCTGAACGGCCTCGATCTTTTTCGGATCCACACATATACCATCTCGTGTAATCACGTGACCAAGGAAGTCTACGCTGTCAAGCCAGAATGCGCACTTGGAGAATTTTGTGAATAGCTGGTGCTCCCTCAAAGTCTGCAGTATGATCCGCAGGTGCTGCTCGTGCTCCTCTCGGCTCCGGGAATACACCAAAATATCTTCGATGAATACGATGATGAACAAATCAAGATACGGCCTGAAAATATGGTTCATCAAGTCCATAAATGATGCTTGAGCGTTGGTGAGTCCGAACGACATCACCAAAAACTCATAATGGCCGTAACGCGTGCGGAAAGTTGTCCTCAGAATATCCTCCTGTCGAACCCGCAACTGATGGTATCCTGATCGCAAGTCGATCCTCAAAAAATATCCTGCGCCCTGAAGCTGGTCGAACAAGTCGTCGATGCGTGGAAAAGGATATCTGTTCTGCACTGTAACCTTGTTCAGCTGGCGGTAGTCGATACACAAACGCAAACTGCCATCCTTCTTCTTGACAAACAGGACCGGGGCACCCCAAGGAGACACACTGGGTCGAATAAGTCCCTTATCCAGCAAATCTTGCAACTGACCTTTCAACTCACTAAGCTCCGCCGGGGCCATCCGATAAGGCGGTATAGAAATAGGCCCCGTGCCGGGAATCAAATCAATACAGAAAGCAATATCACGCTCAGGCGGTAGCCCAGGAAGCTCGTCAGGGAAAACATCAGGGAACTCACGAACAATCGGAACCTGGTCCAACGGAACATCTGTAGCTCTAGTATCGCAAACATAGGCTAGAAATCCCTGACATCCCTTCCTCAATAGCTGTCCAGCGCGAAGGGAAGAAATCAAACTGTGAGGGGCGGAACAACAGTCCCCCTGCACAACAAAAGCCGACTCGCCGGGAAAACAAAATGTAACCGTTTTCTCGTGGCAGTCCACAGACGCATAGCACGTAGCTAACCAATCCATGCCTAAAAGAACGTCGAAGTCCAACATTTCAAGAAGGATCAAATCGACAGGCAACTCTCTCTCGCCAATACGGACAACACATGTAACACTTTGAAATTTCGTTAGAATGTTTTTCGTGTTAATTAGCAATTGTGCGTGTTATTATATATGTGTACATAGGATTATTAGTTATTTTAGTCGTGTTACCCTAATTGGAATTTTCAATTATGTAGTTTACACTTGCACACTTAGCCATTTTGTGACCTAGGTTAAAGTGTTAGTCATTTCTTTTCTTGCATGGTTCATTGTTATTTTCCCCACCCTTTTATCAAAACAAAACCCCTTTTTAAAATTCAAATTTGCAATAGAAAATGAGGTATGGTGTTAGGTAGGGAAGTTGACTTTTTTGACCCTTTTCTTTTTCTCTTCTCTCTCTTTCTCTCATTCTGAAATTCCTGCAGAATTCCCAGCAAAAACCATGGCATTTTCTTCATCTCCTCTTCTTCTTTTCATTTTCCTTTGATCCCTACACAAAACCCTACACAAATCAACACATTTTCATCACAAAACCATGGAAAAAGGGGCTTTTTGAGGTGTTTGGAGGAAAATCTACACACTTGAGGCTAGGGCTGAGATTTTTGGTGTTTCATAAGGTCTTTTGAAGGTATTAACTCATGTTAGCACTCCTTTTCCATAAACTTGTTGTATTCTTTAGCAAAAATCATGTTTTAATGTGCTTTTTAGTGATATTGAAGGGATTTTGTGGTGATATGTTAAAATTAGCATTTTTATGGCTTAATTAGCTTATTAATGGGTTATTAGTGTGATTTTAGACTTGGGTTTGCTTCAGATTTTAGAAAAATACCCTAAAGTTTCATTTTAGTGCAAAAGTGTGGTTTTTAACTAGAAATAGGGCTCTGTAGAATCTGCTGCTACCCGAGTTATTTCAGAATGAAATTGTATTTATTGTAGCATGTATAGGGGGTATAGAGTGCACACACAAAACCTGGGAGCCTAATTCCCCAGACAGGCCGCGCGAAAAATGCATTCTGGCCGCAATTTGCGGCCAGATGAGTGAGTTAGGGGTTAGGGTTTGGGGTACAGGAGTCTTCTGCTATGTGTAGTATTTTGGTATATATAGTTTTGTAAATTTGTTCCTGTATAAAAATCTGGAGTTAAATACCCTATTTTCCGTATTTTAAGCTTTCGCGACACGCGTGATACGTGTGTATGGGTTTGGGGTTTCTGTGTATCGCGACGCATCGGAGTGGCTTCAGGCGCGTAATCACACGTTTTAGCGTATCGCGCACACGCGCGCTTGGTTTGCGACACGGGTTTCTAGTGTGACTTGAATGTCGTGTTTTTGCACAGTGGAGCTTATGTGTGATATTCTGTGAAATTCTAGGTTCGCATGCGAGTGCGACGGACGCCGCGAAGAAGGGGAAACAAGTCGTCGGCTATACCTAGCGCGAGACTACGGTGAGTAGATTTAACATCTACGGTGAAATCTCCCGCATGGCGTTATGCGTCAAGGCTGATAGGACCTTGTAGCAGCATATTACATTTACATACATTGACTGTTCATGGCTACTATTTTGTGCATACTACATTCCCTACTATATGTATATAAACTAGAATTGATAGAACACCGCACCATTACTAACGGTTCATGTTGCACGAGCACTATTCTGCATGTTACACACACCGTTAGTAATTGCCATGACACTCACACTGTAGGATTTGCATGATCATTATGTTGTAGCTCATCTTTTATGTGACTGGACATGATATTCATACTTGATGCATATATCACATTACTTTGACTTGCATATTGGTTTAGATTACATGTGATTTCTGGATTTGGGAATCATGGCTAATTCAAAGAGAATATGAAATCATTTCAAAACCCGGTTTCCCTTGACATGGTATTTCGGTGCGTCCACCATGTGTTTTCTCGGTGCTAGAGTGATATATGTGAACCCGAATCGAGGAGATAGGATGAGGCCGATTACGGGTACATGGTGGACCCGGTATGGTACCCCGGGGCGAGAACGGTTTCGGTGTGTAGTAGACGGTGAGCCTGGCAGAGGGACTACTACCTACCGGTGATTGGTTGGACCTGGCGGTTATCCGGAGGATACTGACCAGAGTCGATAGATGGATGCGGGATGATCCTTACTGCCGGGGCCGAGGGCCGATACCGCAGACGGAGCCCGTGGGCTGACCCGGACTGACGGATGCCCGATCGATGAGGATTTGCGTGTCGATGCTGGACACGAGTATTTATGATATTTGGGTGCCGATGTTGGGCACTCATGATTCTCAGAGATTTACAGGATTGGAGGGCCGATGAGAGTGCCGGTGCCTGAGCTATTTGGGGGATCTGGGTGCATTGATGGACACCGATTATATGTTCCACGTTGACATTCCGTGTAGATGTTATATTTCCCATGCTCAGCATTCATTATTGTATCTCATCCTGTAGTTATATTACCTGATAGAGCAATTGCATGATTATTGCACATACTGCTTATCACGCATTGATATCATCTGTTGGCATATGATAGAGTAGCGCAGTACGTGTATGCTCGCGATTACCTTTATATGTTATTTCTATTCACGAGTTGGCAACTCACCCCCGTTGTGCCACAGTATTTGCAGGTTGCCCCTCGGTGTAGTTGCGGCAGGCTGCTTTCTTACATCTTTTGGCTACAGATACCACTACAGTTGGTGCGTGAGCTGTTTTGCTGTTAGATGGGTTGTGGTATCTGGTTACTTTTATTGTACACACTTTTGTATCTAGTATTCTCCATCTACCTTATATGTATTTGACTTAGAGACAGTGTGAGGACGATGATGTATATTATTGGTATTCTGGTGTCGAGCTCGTTGTGAGCCGACTTTTCTTTTGCAGTTTATTCTATCTGTGATGTTCCCACTTGTTGTTCTTGATCTTCGCTACGGCGTCGTATATTGCTATCTTGGTGATTGTTTACTTAGATTTCTTAACATGTTAGTAAATGCTTCCATTTAAAACTTAAAACACTCTATACTTTTACTGGTTTGATTTCTGGGTTTTCGGTTCACTTAGTCGCGTTACGCCTGTAGACGTTACGTGGTTAAGTGTCAGTAATGGGCCAAACTTTGGGTCGTGACAAAGTTGGTATCAGAGCATAGGTTTTTACCTTTCGGAGTGTAGGATGACCCTGGTATGATGGAGTAGGTAGCTGAAGCAGAGTGGCGTAGCATGCGTATGTTCCGCGGCATGCTCACGACACAGTACTCCTCCAAAGCGACCTTAGGACTTGTTGATTTAAATTCCTTCTTGAGTATATACATTTTTGCGATTCGATTTTCGTACCCTTATCGAATCCTACTTTTCCTTTCAGCCATTATGCCGCCAAAGACTACGAGGGCACAGAGTGCGGCCGCGAGGGCCAAGATTCGAGTTGACTAGTCCGAGACGAAGACTGATCCGGGTAGTACACCGGTTGTGCCCGAGCAGGCTGTTCCTGCCGTGACAGATCAGATTGCCATATTAGGGGCTGGTGTACAGGAGATGCGCCAAACGGTAGGATCCAGTATGCAGGAGATGCGCCAGATGATGGGATCTCTAGTTGAGACACTTCGAGCGCAGCGTCCAGAGGTAGTTCCACCCGTTGCAGAGACCGCGGTGGTACCCACAGTACAGGCAGTTGCCCCTGCAGCTACAGAGGTCATCTCGGTATCTCTATCAGAGTTTATGAGGCTGAAGCCTCCGGTCTTCACAGGCACCGATGCAGCCGAGAACCCAAAGTCTTTCATTGATAGGATGGCTCGGATATGCCGTTCCTTCAGATGCGCAGATGCGAGATGGGTTGAGTTCGCGAGCATTCGCCTGGAAGGTCTTGCGCAAAAGTGGTGCGAATCAGTCGAGAAGGGTAGAGCGGCAGGTCTTCCTCCTTTGACCTGGACCGAGTTCGTGGCGCTATTCCTTACCCGCTTTCTTCCCCTGAGTGTCAGAGATGCTAGAGTATGCAGGTTCGAGTCCTTACGTCAGACTCCGGAGATGTCAGTAGCAGAGTATGATGTCCTGTTCACCGAGCTATCAATTTATGCTCCGTACCTAGTAGCTACTGAGGAGTTGCGAGTCAAGAGATTTTTCCGAGGCTTGCTTACACCACTCTTTCTTGCGATCAGCGCACAGCATTACGAGACATATGCAGCAGCTATAGACGCAGACTTCGGTAGTTCCAGAGCCGAAGAGAGTTCGTGCGGATACATCAGCGCAAAGACAGCCTTTTCGGCGCCGTGACAGGCACCTTGCAGGTGGAAGAGATTCGGGGCGAGGCCAGTTGTTCAGCTCCTATCCCAAGGAGGGTCAGCGACCATCATCAGGATGTTACCGTTGCGGGAGTTCTTATCATCGTATGAGAGATTGTCCTGAGATACCCCGGAGGGAGGCGGCAGCACCGCATGTCACATTACCACCTTCACCACCCCATAGGGCATTGCCTATTGTACCTACTGTTACTCAGCGTCAGACTCATGCACAGATAGGTCATGGTCACCGAGGATTTGTTCATAGAGGACGAGGTGATTGAGGCAGAGGACAGCCAGCTGCCGGCAGGGGACAGTCAGTCGTAGGTGGTGGGCAGGCGCGAGTTTTTGCTTTGACGTATCAGTACGCGCAGGCGTCCAATGCGGTGGTCTCAGGTATCCTTCCAGTATGTTCTGTTGATGCACACATGTTATTGTAAGTCGATGTAGTACACCCCAGTACTTGTGGGGAGGCGGAATTTACAAAAACGATCAAGTTTAAACAACGAACATCGACTAACCGCTTGAATCGAAGCTAAACTCTAAAAAACCGTATTCTATGAGTTTCTTTTCATAAGAGATTAGGGATTATACCTAATGAAACCGGTCCTTCTTCTTTACGTCCTCCTTTGTACTCCTCGACCTTCTCTAGGTAGTAGACGATCCACCCGAGAGCGAAACTCCAAGCTAAACCTCTAACTTGAGGTAACTAATCAACTTTGATTGCTAATCAAAGATGAGAGGATGATATAGAGTGAGGGTTATGGATTGTTTAGTCTAACTAAACCTTTGATCTCAACACATGAGGATTAAGGATTAGTATCTTGAAGATGAGAGCTTGAGGAGAGAGAATGTGTAATATGATAATGAGAGAAGAGAGAGAGTGTATCATAATATTATGAAGCATTCTTTTTATCAAATAAATCAATAAAGGAAATGAATAAGCATGCTTCACAAAATATCTTGTGATGATTCATTAACATGAGTCATTAAGCAATAAATGTGCATTAATGAAGTGAATGAATCACCACTATGACTCACTCTCTTTCCAAAACAAACCTCCTTAGTCACATCTTCTAGAAGCTTCTCGAGTAATTACGAGAACGCCCCTCCGATCCGTAAAAAATACGGAAAAACTTTAGACTGTAAAAATCCAATAACCGGATACCAGTAACTGGCTTAAACCAAAGCCGACTGGTAAAATCTGTCCGAAAGTCGTACGCGCGTAAACGCACGTATGCGTCCGAACCCTTTGTCGCAAAACCATGCAACCTCTATATCGTTTCGCCTGGAGTAGGAAACTCTCTGTGTGGGACTCTAGAGACTCGACTACTACGCTGGCAGTGGGTTTAACCACAGACCGCAAGCGGCACTAGCTGTACGTAACGGTCCCCAGGTAGTTGTCGATAAGAAGGCCGATGAGTAAACCCATCCGAACTCCTACTGAGTCTGATGTGACAATCTCCATACAGTCCGGTCCGTTCGTCCATGACTATCGCATATCGGGCCTAGGGGGGCGGCAAGCGTCAGTCCCCTAATAGCGGTATAAGTCGTGTCGGAGTGAAGCCCATTACACCCTGAGAAACTACTGGAACCTACCAGTAAATCTCGCTTGCCCTGGCCAGGGACTTTGCGTAATGGCTCTCTGACACAGCACGATATCTACTCCCAATACCGGGAGGGACGAATCCTGTCTAACCGCCACTGCCTCCAAGTGCTCGGGACTGCACCCAACTGCTACCTGTTTGCACGACTCCATAGAGCCGTGGTAGGGTAGCAATCTAAGAACAGTGGGACACACTCGAGGCGAAGTAGCAGTGTCAAGTCTGCGGACTACGCTGTACTCATGTCACCTGGGAACTGTTTACTGACGACTGGTATCAAACCAACCAACAGTTCCCTGTGAGTCCTGTCCGGTGTACCCGTAACCTAACGAGCACCTGTATACTATCTCCAGTACGACGTACTGACGGCTGTGGGACAGACCATCTCCCCAACTGGGATGAGAAGCGTACACACCAGTCTAATCCGGAGTATCGATGCTCTGTCTCGATAATCCAACGACCAGGGACCTGAATAAGGATGTGCTTGTAGACTACCCAGCCCCCACTAGTGTGACTGCCATCACAACGCTGGTAGACAAGCAAGATCCTAAGAGCTCTATCAATACGTACACTCACATATTAAGATAGAAAAACCAAGTAGCATACTACCATGTTTAGCAAGACTGTTATATACATGTGAATATCCCAAGCTTCCATTAAGTAATATACAAGCTAGTATGATACAGTAATGGCCTTCTAGGGCATAAACACTAACAATCTCCCACTTGCACTAGGGCCATGTACTGGCATATCGTAGACCAATGATCTCGAGTAGCCTCTCGAACTGAATCTGAGGAAGGGCCTTCGTGAATGGATCAGCAATGTTCTCTTCTGAAGCAACTCTCCGAACCTCGATCTCCTGACGATCAATGATCTCCCTGATCAGGTGATACCGCCTTAAGATGTGTCTGGACTTCTGATGGGACCTTGGTTCCTTCGCTAAAGCTATAGCTCCGTTGTTGTCACAATACAGAGGTATTGGATCAACTATGGTAGGAACCACCTGAAGTTCTGTTAGGAACTTCTTCATCCAGACTGCTTCTTTTGCGGCATCGCAAGCAGCTATATACTCCGCTTCCATCGTCGAGTCAGCAACGGTGTCCTGCTTGGAGCTCTTCCAGCACACCGCCCCTCCATTGAGGGTAAAGACATAACCCGACATGGACTTGGAATCGTCCTTATCACTCTGGAAGCCGGAATCAGCAAAGGCCTCTAACCTGAGGTCTTTTCCGCCGTAAACCAAGAACATCTCCTTAGTCCTCCTCAGGTACTTGAGAATGTTCTTTACTGCTATCCAGTGTTTCTCCCCTGGGTCTGACTGATACCGGCTTACCACGCTTAGTGCGTAAGCTACATCTGGTCTGGTACACAACATCGCATACATTATAGAGCCTACCGCAGAAGCGTAGGGTATAATAGACATGCGTTCCCTTTCCAAATCAGTCTTGGGAGACATCTCTTTGGAGAGGGTGATTCCGTGACAAGCCGGTAGATTACCGCGCTTTGAATCTTCCATACTGAATCTTTTCAGTACAGTGTCGATATACCTGGACTGCGAAAGTCCCAACATCCTCTTGGATCTATCACGATAGATCCGGATCCCCAGAATGTAAGAGGCATCACCCAGGTCTTTCATGGAGAACCTGTGTGACAAGAATCCTTTGACAGATTGTAGCATAGGAATGTCATTTCCTATCAATAGAATGTCATCCACGTACAAGACGAGGAATACGACACTTCTGGCCACAACTTTACTATATATGCACGGTTCATCTGGATTTTTGATAAAGTCATATTCTTTGACTGTCTCATCAAAACAGATGTTCCAACTCCGCGATGCCTGCTTTAGTCCATAAATGGACTTAAGCAGCTTGCATACTTTCCCGCTGCTCCCACTCTGATTGAAACCCTCTGGCTGATCCATATAGACGCTCTCTTCTAAATTTCCATTCAGAAAAGCCGTCTTTACGTCCATCTGCCAGATTTCATAATCATGGAAGGCAGCAATAGCAAGAAGGACCCGAATGGATTTGAGCATAGCCACTGGAGAAAAAGTTTCGTCATAGTCCAAACCAGGTCTTTGACGAAAACCCTTTGCTACAAGTCTAGCCTTATAGGTTTCCACCTGTCCATCTACACCAATCTTTTTCTTGAAGATCCATTTGCATCCTATGGGTTTTACCCCATCTGGAGCAAAGTCCAAAGTCCATACTTTGTTGGTGTACATGGACTCCATTTCGGTCCGCATTGCATCTAGCCATCGTACCGAGTCGCCGCTCTGGATGGCCTGCCTGAAGTCAGTAGGTTCATCATCATCTATGATGCAATCCTCTCTATCCCCATCTATGAGAAAACCGTAGTATCTCTCAGGCGGACGAGACGGCCTACTACTCCTGCGGAGGGGTGCGGGAATGTTCTGTTCTTCTTGAACCTCTGGTTCTACCAAACTTTCAGTAGCAGTTTGTGGTTCTGGAATTTCTTCCAGTTCTATTTCGCTCCCACTTGATTCCTTTTCTAAAAACTGATGTTCTAGAAAATGGGCATTACGAGAAACAAATACCTTCTGTTCCTCTGCGTAATAGAATAGATATCCCCTGGAGTGCTTTGGATATCCCACAAACAAACATTTTACTGATCGTGCCTCGAGCTTGTCCACATGCTGCTTTTTAACAAAAGCTGGACATCCCCAAATCTTTACATACTGTAGATGGGGTTTCTTCCCACTCCACATCTGATATGGAGTGGTAGGCACAGTCTTGGTAGGTACCATGTTCAAAAGATATGCCGCTGATTCTAGCGCATAACCCCAGAAAGATCGCGGTAACTCAGTATTACTCATCATGGATCGTACCATATCTAATAGGGTTCGATTCCGTCTCTCCGATACACCGTTATGCTGTGGAGTGTATGGAGGAGTAAGCTGAGAGAGAATTCCTTTCTCTTTTAGGTAACCTAGGAACTCGGCACTCAAGTATTCACCACCTCGATCAGATCTAAGTGTCTTTATACTTTTGCCGGTTTGGTTTTCTACTTCATTCTTATACTCTTGGAATTTCTCAAAAGCCTCGGATTTATGTTTCATCAGATAAATGAATCCGTATCTTGAGTAATCATCCGTGAAAGTAATGAAATAGGAATAACCACCTCTCGCATGTGTAGACATTGGACCGCATACATCACTGTGTATGAGTCCTAAGAGCTCGCTCGCTCTTACTCCTTGTCCAGTAAATGGAGTCTTTGTCATCTTTCCTTTGAGACAAGATTGACAAGTGTCATAAGTTTGATATTCGAACGTGTCCAAATATCCTTCTCTATGCAACTTAGTCAACCTTCTCTCATTGATGTGACCCAGTCTACAATGCCATAAGAAAGCTTTATTTAAATCTGGAGACTTTCTTTTTAGTGTGTTCTGGACATTGAAAATTTGGAGTTGGTTTAACACATATATGCCGTTATTTAGAGTACCTGACCCAATCAAACCATGATTAAGGTGGATGTTGACAACATCTCTTACAAACGTGAAATCATAACCTTTATTTGATAACAAGGAAACAGATATGATATTACACGTTAAGCTGGGTACAAAATAACAGTTATGTAAAACCAAAATGTGTCCACTCGTCAATCCTAGGTGATAATCCCCGACGGACGCAGCTCCCACGCTAGCTCCGTTAGCAACCCTGAGGATCATATCACCTTCCTTCAGCACTCTACGGTTTCTCAGTGCCTGCAAAGAATTGCAAATATGAGATCCTGACCCGGTATCCAATACCCAGGAAGTAGAGTTGATCGACAGACAATTCTCAATTACAAACACACCTGAAGTCGAAGCCACAGCTTGCTTCGGTTCCTGGTTCTTGGCGTTCCACGCCTTGCAATCCTTCTTCCAGTGCCCTTTCCTGTGACAATGGAAGCACTCATCCAGGCCAACTACCGGTGCTGTAAACTTTTTCTTTCCCTTCTTTCCCACCTTACTAACACCTCCTCTAGGTCTGGGTGCGGCCTTCTTCTTCCTTCCTTTGGCCCTAGCCTTGGACCCGGAAGAAGATGAACCGCCAACAAACATAGCGGGTGTTTCCCTTGCCTTCTGCAAGGTGCCCTCTGCACTCCTTAACATGTTCAGGAGTTCCGCAAGTTCAACTTCTTTTCCTTGAAGATTGAAGTTGAGGATAAACTGGGCGTAGGTGGGAGGAAGGGACTGGAGAACAAGATCTGTATAGAGCTCATTATCCAAAGTCGTTCCAAGGTCCGCGAGCTCTTCAATATAGCCGATCATCTGTAGGACATGTTCACCTACTGATGACCCGACAGCCAACCTCGCTCGAAACAGTTTCTTAGAGGTCTCGTATCTTGCTATACGAGATTGCTCTCCATAAAGTTCCTTTGTATGGAGAAATATGCCATCTAGGGACATATCCTCGTGCCTCCTCTGATGTTCATTGTTCATCGAGGCAAGCACGATGCACTTGGCTCTCGCGCAATCTAAATCCCAGGTTTTACGGATTTCCTTATCCGCATTGCTGGATTTGGGACCAAGGACAGCAGGTGCTGTAGCGGTGAGGACGTACCCCAGTTTGTCATAGGTCAAAGCCATCTTGACATTCCGCAGCCAATCTTTATAGTTTGGCCCCGTCAGTATATTTTTCTCTAAAAGTAACTTAAGTCCAGTCATTTTCAGGGTCGCTGCAATTAGGAGAGAGAGAAGAAAACTCTTTAGCATGATGCTCTTGCAAGTTTAGAGTGGTTTTTAGTTTATCTAAACTGGATGGCTCCCACTGTTTCTCGAATCCTTCCTCAAACCATAAAAGAAGAATTAGCCAAGACTATTCTCACCGTACAATACTTGCTTAACCGTTCAGCCAGGCCGGTGTCGATACTTCGAGGGAGGTTTTCCAACGCTTTCGCGAAGTTCCTTAATTAAATAACCTCTTTTCTCTGGGGGCGTAACCCCGCTGACACTTTTCTGGACACCTACTAGGTTTATAGCATTGATCGTTAAGCGACGAATATCCTGATAAGTAGCATATACTCACAGTAGGATCGGGATCCAAATATCATCGTATGATAATGTTGAAGGAATCCTACCAACATTCATCAAACTCCAAATGGTATGCATCACTTTGCAAATTTCAGTTTCTTTAGAAATTCCCGATATAAGTTTTTGCCCCATGCTCTTATGACCTTGGCGTTAGGTCAAAATGTCATAAGTCACATGTCAAGTTCTACCCATCATTATCCTGTTAGTTTGAACCCATCCGTATATATCCTTGACGTTCGGCCAAAATGATAATACGACTGTCCCAAACTAACTCATCTATCTATGCAACAAATGAATATCCAGCAGCTACCAAACACTATGCCTTGG
Organism: Agapanthus africanus; assembly: GCA_030015575.1. Taxonomy (NCBI): domain Eukaryota; kingdom Viridiplantae; phylum Streptophyta; class Magnoliopsida; order Asparagales; family Amaryllidaceae; genus Agapanthus; species Agapanthus africanus. The sequence continues at coordinate 417,802,639 of JASDDO010000022.1, forward strand.
CGTTAGGTCAAAATACATAGCTTGAATACTACTGAATACCCAGATGAAATGACGGAGGGCTACGAATGGTTTTGGCGAAACCGTGAACGTAGTGAACTTGATATAATCGAAGGAACCTGATAGCTTTTAAAAGGAGTGGTTAAATCTCCGCATTTTAAAAATATCTGTTTTAAAAATAACCGAGTGGTTTCTTTTAAATTGTTCCAACGATTTAAACTTTGGTTTGTTTTACTTTGCATTATAGATAATGCGTCCCATCATTAACCTATCATTGCAGAAAACAACGAAAATATAACGTCCTCTTATGCCATCCGCATTCGCCACGGGGTCCCGTCATCACCCGTTAGGTTACTTAACTAACGACAGAGCGGGGGCTGGGCTAGCGCGGGTGTAAAACATAAGTGACGTCTAAATAGCTATAATAAATATAGATATTTTACATTCGTCTGACGCAATGATATTCATTCCAGAACACAGATAAACAATATTGGATTTGCAAGCAATCTGTATTTCTTTTGAGCCTGCAAGAAAAGACAGATTACACAGTTGTGATGAATAGCCGTTTACCCCACCCTCGACCCCTACGGGTACGGCAAACTACCCACCCGGCAGTCTGTGTACCCCACCTTGGGTCAGTCCTAGGAGCAAAAACAGTAAAATGAAATAATACAACGGTGGCTACGACCGCAACCTGGAAGTGCCCCGCGAAAATAATATTACAACAAATTACATTTACAACAAACGAATTAAACAATAACCCTTTGCTAACCCCGGCTATACACCACAACAGTCCAATACAGTTTATATGCACAAACAGATATAACCATTTCAGAAATGTGCAACCCCCTGCCAACCGACATACTAGCAGTTGGGGGAGGTTTACGAACACATCAAACAATCACAGATATAATCCAATACGCAAATACTGTATTTTTCGATCGAATAAACAACTTCAATATTGCTCCAAAATCTGCTCTGTTAAACAGTAACCTGAGCAATAATTAAATATTCCAGAAAACCCCAAATTTCACAGGGGACCCACACAAGAAAGACGAGTCCATGACTCGGTCAAAGCGCCGCGGATGCGCGGCAGATCCCACCGATCTGCCGCGCTTCCGCGGCCGAGTTGCCGATTCATGGGCTCGAATTTCTTGGGTGTTCTCCTGGACTCCTTTCTAGCTCTCTGAACACTCCAGAAAAATTTTAGGACTTGATTTTAAGTTCGACAGAAACTATACAGAATTAGGGTTTTCCGGGTTCGTTTTTTCGTTCGAAATTCGTACAAATTTGCGATTAAGTTATTTAGTGTTTAGCGAGGCTCTGATACCACTGTAAGTCGATGTAGTACACCCCAGTACTTGTGGGGAGGCGGAATTTACAAAAACGATCAAGTTTAAACAACGAACATCGACTAACCGCTTGAATCGAAGCTAAACTCTAAAAAACCGTATTCTATGAGTTTCTTTTCATAAGAGATTAGGGATTATACCTAATGAAACCGGTCCTTCTTCTTTACGTCCTCCTTTGTACTCCTCGACCTTCTCTAGGTAGTAGACGATCCACCCGAGAGCGAAACTCCAAGCTAAACCTCTAACTTGAGGTAACTAATCAACTTTGATTGCTAATCAAAGATGAGAGGATGATATAGAGTGAGGGTTATGGATTGTTTAGTCTAACTAAACCTTTGATCTCAACACATGAGGATTAAGGATTAGTATCTTGAAGATGAGAGCTTGAGGAGAGAGAATGTGTAATATGATAATGAGAGAAGAGAGAGAGTGTATCATAATATTATGAAGCATTCTTTTTATCAAATAAATCAATAAAGGAAATGAATAAGCATGCTTCACAAAATATCTTGTGATGATTCATTAACATGAGTCATTAAGCAATAAATGTGCATTAATGAAGTGAATGAATCACCACTATGACTCACTCTCTTTCCAAAACAAACCTCCTTAGTCACATCTTCTAGAAGCTTCTCGAGTAATTACGAGAACGCCCCTCCGATCCGTAAAAAATACGGAAAAACTTTAGACTGTAAAAATCCAATAACCGGATACCAGTAACTGGCTTAAACCAAAGCCGACTGGTAAAATCTGTCCGAAAGTCGTACGCGCGTAAACGCACGTATGCGTCCGAACCCTTTGTCGCAAAACCATGCAACCTCTATATCGTTTCGCCTGGAGTAGGAAACTCTCTGTGTGGGACTCTAGAGACTCGACTACTACGCTGGCAGTGGGTTTAACCACAGACCGCAAGCGGCACTAGCTGTACGTAACGGTCCCCAGGTAGTTGTCGATAAGAAGGCCGATGAGTAAACCCATCCGAACTCCTACTGAGTCTGATGTGACAATCTCCATACAGTCCGGTCCGTTCGTCCATGACTATCGCATATCGGGCCTAGGGGGGCGGCAAGCGTCAGTCCCCTAATAGCGGTATAAGTCGTGTCGGAGTGAAGCCCATTACATCCTGAGAAACTACTGGAACCTACCAGTAAATCTCGCTTGCCCTGGCCAGGGACTTTGCGTAATGGCTCTCTGACACAGCACGATATCTACTCCCAATACCGGGAGGGACGAATCCTGTCTAACCGCCACTGCCTCCAAGTGCTCGGGACTGCACCCAACTGCTACCTGTTTGCACGACTCCATAGAGCCGTGGTAGGGTAGCAATCTAAGAACAGTGGGACACACTCGAGGCGAAGTAGCAGTGTCAAGTCTGCGGACTACGCTGTACTCATGTCACCTGGGAACTGTTTACTGACGACTGGTATCAAACCAACCAACAGTTCCCTGTGAGTCCTGTCCGGTGTACCCGTAACCTAACGAGCACCTGTATACTATCTCCAGTACGACGTACTGACGGCTGTGGGACAGACCATCTCCCCAACTGGGATGAGAAGCGTACACACCAGTCTACTCCGGAGTATCGATGCTCTGTCTCGATAATCCAACGACCAGGGACCTGAATAAGGATGTGCTTGTAGACTACCCAGCCCCCACTAGTGTGACTGCCATCACAACGCTGGTAGACAAGCAAGATCCTAAGAGCTCTATCAATACGTACACTCACATATTAAGATAGAAAAACCAAGTAGCATACTACCATGTTTAGCAAGACTGTTATATACATGTGAATATCCCAAGCTTCCATTAAGTAATATACAAGCTAGTATGATACAGTAATGGCCTTCTAGGGCATAAACACTAACAGTTATTCGATCCCAGATCCACGCACTCATATGTATCCACACACTTTGTGCCGAGTTTGGGTAGAGAGTCTGGTTTGCTTGATCAGCTGCTTGTTGTGACTACTCCTGTGGCAGAGTCGTTTGTTGCTAGGCACGTGTTCCGATCCTGTATCGTCCGTATTGGCGAGAGAGAGTTGCCGGTCGATTTGATCCTTCTTGAGATGTTGGACTTCGACGTTCTTTTAGGCATGGATTGGTTAGCCACGTGCTATGCTTCTCTTGACTGCCGCGAGAAAACAGTTAGATTTTGTTTTTCCGTCGAGTCGGTTTTTGTTGTGTTGGGGGATCGTGGTGCCACCCCTCACAGTGTGATTTCTTCCTTTCGCGCTGGACAGCTTTTGAGGAAGGGATGTCAGGGATTTCTCGCCTATGTTTGCGATACTAGAGCTACAGAGGTTCCGTTGGATTAGGTTCCGGTTGTTAGCGAGTTCCCGGATGTGTTCCCTGACGAGCTTCTTGGGCTACCGCCCGAGCGTGATATTTCTTTCCGTGTTGATTTGGTTCCTGGCACGGGGCCTATTTCTGTACCGCCTTATCGGATGGCCCCGGCGGAACATAGAGAATTGAAGGGTCAGTTGCAAGATTTGCTTGATAAGGGACTTATTCGACCTAGTGTTTCTCCTTGGGGTTCTCAAGTCCTGTTTGTCAAGAAGAAGGACGGCAGTATGTGTTTGTGTATCGACTACCGCCAGCTGAATAGGGTGAAAGTGTGGAATAGGTATCCTTTGCCACGCATCGATGATTTGTTCGACCAACTTCAGGAGGCAGGATACTTTTCGAGGATCGATTTGCGATCAGGCTACCATCAGCTGCGGGTTCGACAGGAGGACATTCCTAGGACAGCTTTCTGCACGCGCTACGGCCATTATAAGTTTTTGGTGATGTCGTTCGGACTCACCAACGCGCCAGCAGTATTTATGGACTTGATGAACCGTATTTTCCGGCCGTATCTTGATCTGTTCATCATAGTGATCATTGACGATGTTGGATATATGTATGCCCTAGAGGCCATTATATGATAGTGGATGTATTTATACATGTTTATATATATATATATATATATATATATTGTATACATTCTTGCTCGACATGATAGTATGCTATCTGGTTTTTCTTTATCTGACATGTTGATTTGATCATGCTTTTACTCATTCATACATGTTGATAAAGGCCTGAGGATATTGGCTTGACTACAGTGATTATGATAGAGATCATACTAGTGGGACGTCTGTAGTTTATAAGCATATCCTGAAATGTCCCTAGTCGGAGGTGTATCGAGACGGGGCATCGATATACCAGGGTAGACTAGCGTATATGATACTAGACCCATGTGATGGGCGATGGATGTTCCCACATTCATCGATGTTTGACATCAAGATCATATACGGGTGCTCAGTGGTGACTGGGTACACTGGACAGACTCACCGAGAACTCCTATATGGAATTATATCTATCGTCGGATAGCAGTTCTCAGGTGACACTCGTACAGGTTAGTCTGTAGACCCGAGATCATCATAGAGTCTTGTGTGCTCTCCCACTGTACTTTGATTACCACCCTACCATGGCTCTACTGAGTCATGCAAACAGGTGGCCGTTGGGTACAGTCCTGAGACACACGAAGGCGATGAGCGATAGGAGGGGTTTCGTCTCTCCCGGTATTGGGAGTTGATGCTGTGCTGTGCTCGACTGGTTCTATTAGTAAGTCCCTGGCCAGGGCTGCTGAGATTTACTGATAAGTGTTATCAGTAGTTTCTTGATCTGTTATAGACCATTCACTGGCACGACTTATTGAGTTATTGGGGTCGACGTTACCATCCCTAGACTCGATATGTAGCATATCTGACGAAGAGACCGGACTGTACGGTAGTGTTGCCGGTTGGCTCGACGGGAGTTGTAGCAGGTTCGCTTGTTTTCTTCTTATCGCTCAATACCCGGGTGGCCGTTACGTTTAGCTGACCGCTTGCGGCTTGGGGGTTCTTGATATGATCATCACCCACTGCCGGCGTATTGACGAGTCTTAGAGTCCCACAAAGGAGTTGCCTAGTCCAGCCGAAACGTTGTGGTGCGCGTATGCGATATGCGCATGGACCCGATTAAAATGCGCGTATGAGATACCGTATATTAATTGGGCGGCTTGCTTTTGGTTGGGTCGTATGTGATATGACCGGGTTGATAAATCAAGTGTTGATTTATCATTTAACCATTAGCTTCTCACTAGAAATCCTATCTTGTTTCTTTTGGATGTATGCATGCATGTATGCATTCATTCTTGTTCATGCACAAATGGATGTGCATGCATACATACATCATTCTATCATGGTTGTTTATACATTGAGAATGATGGAAATATAAGACTCACACCATGGGTTTTTATATGGATTATTATTGCATTTGTGTTAAAACAAAAGGAAAAAGAAAAAGGGTTAATTCATAGAATGTTTCTACACTCTTCTTCATCTTACCATGCTCACCTACTTATTAACCCTTGGTTATTTTTCCTTTGGTGTTTTAAACTCAAATACAATAATAACTTTATCATTAACCATGGTTTGAAATGAGAAGTGGAAAATATATATACTTATATTTTTCATTTTTCTCATTAGAGTTTATCTTCTCTTCTTCTTAAAAAAGCCATCATCTTCTTCAACCTTGATCTCTTGCTCTCTAGATCTTTCAAGTGAGCAAAATACTCAAAAAGATAGGATTTTTAAGTGAGAAAGAGAACCACAACACCATTCTACACAAGTCTTGCCCACTTGTTTAGAGTGTTAGCTTCATTGTTTTCTCTTGTTAAAGTGAAGTTGCTAGCTTGGACAAAGGAGCTTCGGGTGGATTGTCGTGGACACTAGAAGACTTTAAGCTAACCGTTCTCCAACCCTCAAGTGGCCAAGGAGTCAAGAATAGGGAGCTACAAAGGTTGTACTCTCAAAACCCTAGCCTTTGTTACATGTATTGCTATGAAACCCTAATTTTTCTAAGATAGATCCTTTGTATGCTTACTTAGCACCATAAAAATCTCATCTTTGGTACATGTGATGCTTCCAAACCTTTCATAGGGTGCTAAGTAAACCTAACAGACGATATTCTGGTGTATTCTCGGAGTAGAGAGGAGCACGAGCAGCACCTGCGGATTACACTGCAGACCTTGAGGGAGCATCAGCTTTTCGCCAAATTCTCCAAGTGTGCTTTCTGGCTGGACAGCGTAGACTTCTTGGGGCACGTGATTACACGAGATGGTATATGTGTAGACCCGAGGAAGATTGAGGCCGTTCGGAGTTGGCCTAGACCCACGTCAGTGACGGAGGTTCGCAGCTTTCTAGGGCTGGCAGGCAACTACAGGCGATTCGTGCAGGACTTTTCCCGTATTGCTACACCTTTGACCGGGTTGACCCGGAAGGGAGTTCGTTTCGATTGGAAGGAGGAGTGTGAGCACAGTTTTCAGCAGCTACGGGCTCTACTGACTACGACACCAGTGCTATCTTTGCCTTCAGGATCAGGCGGATTTGTGGTCTATTGTGATGCTTCACGAGTGGGGCTAGGGTGCGTATTGATGCAGCATGACAGGGTGATCGCGTATGCTTCGCGGCAATTAAAGAAACATGAACAGAACTACCCCACTCACGATTTGGAGATGGCTGCAGTGGTCTTTTCACTTAAGATCTGGCGACATTACCTATATGGCGAGTCGTGCCAGATATTCACTGATCACAAGAGCTTAAAGTATATATTTCAGCAGCGAGACCTGAACCTTAGACAGCGCCGATGGATGGAGTTAGTGAAGGATTACGATTGCGAGATCTTGTACCACCCGGGCAAGGCTAATGTAGTGGCGGATACTTTGAGCAGGAGGCCCGGGGGTAGTCTATCTTGTTTGAGCGCAGTACAGAGGCAGTCGTCGGCAGATTGGCAGATTTTATGCGACAGTCGGGTACAGTTAGAGTTCACGCCGATCGGAGGACGGAGTGTGCATGTTCGTGCACGCCCACAGTTGTTCGACCATATACATGAGGCACAGCACAGTGATGACCGATGTTCAGAGATCATGGCACAGATGGGACAGGGCAGATTTTCCGAGTTCGTGATCGATGATCAGGGGATACTACGATGTGGGACTAGATTGTGCGTACCAGATGCTGAGGGATTGCGGCGCGAGATTCTTGAGGAGGCACATCGATCGGTATACAGTGTTCATCCCGGTTCCACCAAGATGTACCACGACATGAGAGGTGTGTACTGGTAGGGCAGAATGAAGAGAGACATCGCAGATTTTGTGTCGAGATGCCTGACTTGTCAGCAAGTCAAGGTGGAGCACCAGAGGCCCGCGGGAGAGCTACAGCCGTTACCCATTCCGGAGTGGAAATGGGAGCAGATTTCTATGGACTTCATTGTGGGTCTGCCCAGGACTAATCGAGGGTATGACTCCATCTGGGTGATCGTGGATCGTTTGACGAAAGCGGCTCACTTCCTACCGGTGAAGACGACTTTCAGATTTGCTCAGTATGCCCAGATATATATTGACGAGATCGTACGACTGCATGGAGTTCCGACATGTATCGTGTCCGACAGAGGCACCCAGTTTACCAGCCGACTATGGCAGAGACTTCAGGAGGCTTTGGGCACTTGCTTGAGTTTCAGCACAGCATTTCATCCGCAGACCGACGGACAGTCAAAGCGGACTATTCAGACTCTCGAGGACATGCTCAGAGCGTGCATCTTAGACTTTGGAGGTAGCTGGGATCATTATTTACCCTTAGTAGAGTTCTTCTACAACAATAGCTACCAGGAGACCATTCAGATGGCACCGTTTGAGGCTCTTTATGGGAGGAGATGCAAATCGCCCGCCTGTTGGACAGAGCTCAGTGAGAGCAGCATCTTAGGGCCACAGATTGTTGAGGAGACGACCGCGAAGATCCAGTTGATTCGCGATAGGATGAGAGCAGCCCAGAGCAGGCAGAGATCTTATGCGAATCGTCTTTGACACAGACTTGAGTTTTCTGTTGGTGACCATGTTTTCTTGAGGGTCTCCCCAATGAAAGGTGTGATGAGATTTGGGAAGAAGGGGAAGCTTAGTCCCAGATATGTGGGGCCCTTAGAGATCCTCGAGCGTGTTGGTGCAGTTGCGTATCGGTTAGCCCTTCCGCCCAGTTTTCCAGACGTGCATCCCGTATTTCACATTTCGATGCTCCGTAAATATCTTCATGATCCTTCGCATGTGATTCAGCACCCGACGATCCAGCTTGAGCGTGACCTTTCCAATACAGAGCATCCGGTGATCATTTTGGATCGACAAGTGAAGAAATTGAGATCGAAGGACATACCGTCAGTCAAGGTACTTTGGTGTGGTCAGAGCAGCGAGGAGGTCACTTGGGAGACCGAGAGTGAGATGAGGAAGAGGTATCCCCACCTTTTTGAAAGTACGTGTAGTTAGATTTTGAAATTCGGGGAACGAATTTCTTTAAGGGGGGTAGATTGTAACACATCGAAATTTCGTTAGAATGTTTTTCGTGTTAATTAGCAATTGTGCATGTTATTATATATGTGTACATAGGATTATTAGTTATTTTAGTCGTGTTACCCTAATTGGAATTTTCCATTACGTAGTTTACACTTGCACACTTAGCCATTTTGTGACCTAGGTTAAAGTGTTAGCCATTTCTTTTCTTGCATGGTTCATTGTTATTTTCCCCACCCTTTTATCAAAACAAAACCCCTTTTTAAAATTCAAATTTGCAATAGAAAATGAGGTATGGTCTTAGGTAGGGAAGTTGACTTTTTTTGACCCTTTTCTTTCTCTCTTCTCTCTCTTTCTCTCATTCTGAAATCCCTACAGAATTCCCAGCAAAAACCATAGCATTTTCTTCATCTCCTCTTCTTCTTTTCGTTTCCCTTTGATCCCTACACAAAACCCTACACAAATCAACACATTTTCATCACAAAACCATGGGAAAAGGGGCTTTTTGAGGTGTTTGGAGGCAAATCTACACACTTGAGGCTAGGGATGAGATTTTCGGTATTTCATAAGGTCTTTTGAAGGTATTAACTCATGTTAGCACTCTTTTTCCATAAACTTGTTGTATTCTTTAGCAAAAATCATGTTTTGATGTGCTTTTTAGTGATTTTGAAGGGATTTTGTGGTGATATGTTAAAATTAGAATTTTTATGGCTTAATTAGCTTATTAATGGGTTATTAGTGTGATTTTAGACTTGGGTTTGCTTCAGATTTCAGAAAAATACCCTAAAGTTTCATTTTAGTGCAAAAGTGTGGTTTTTAACTAGAAATAGGGCTCTGTAGGATCTGCTGCTACCCGAGTTATTTCAGAATGAAATTGTATTTACTGTAGCATGTATAGGGGGTATAGAGTGCACACACAAAACCTGGGAGCCTAATTCCCCAGACAGGCCGCGCGAAAAATGCATTCTGGCCGCAATTTGCGGCCAGATGAGTGAGTTAGGGGTTAGGGTTTGGGGTACAGGAGTCTTCTGCTATGTGTAGTATTTTGGTATATATAGTTTTGTAAATTTGTTCCTGCATAAAAATCTGGAGTTAAATACCCTATTTTCCGTATTTAAGCTTTCGCGACACGGGTGATACGTGTGTGTGGGTTTAGGGTTTCGGCGTATCGCGACGTGTCGGAGTGGCTTCAGGCACGTAATCACACGTTTTAGCGTATCGCGCACACGCGCGCTTGGTTTGCGACACGGGTTTCTAGTGTGACTTGAATGTCGTGTTTTTGCACAGTTGAGCTTATGTGTGATATTCTGTGAAATTCTAGGTTCGCATGCGAGTGCGACGGACACCGCGAAGAAGGGGAAACAAGTCGTCGGCTATACCTAGCGCGAGACTACGGTGAGTAGATTTAACATCTACGGGGAAATCGCCCGCATGGCGTTATGCGTCAGGGCTGATAGGACCTTGTAGCAGTATATTACATTTACATACATTGACTGTTCATGGCTACTATTTTGTGCATACTACATTCCCTACTATATGTATATAAACTAGAATTGATAGAACACTGCACCATTACTAACGGTTCATGTTGCACGAGCACTATTCTGCATGTTACACACACTGTTAGTAATTTCCATGACACTCACACTGTAGGATTTCCATGATCATTATGCTGTAGCTCATCTTTTATGTGACTGGACATGATATTCATACTTGATGCATATATCACATTACTTTGACTTGCATATTGGTTTGGATTACATGTGATTTCTGGATTTGGGAACCATGTCTAATTCAAAGACAATATGAAATCATTTCAAAACCCGGTTTCCCTTGACATGGTATTTCGGTGTGTCCACCATGTGTTTTCTCGGTGCTAGAGTGATATATGTGAACCCGAATCGAGGAGATAGGATGAGGCCGATTACGGGTACATGGTGGACCCGGTATGGTACCCCGGGGCGAGAACGGTTTCGCTGTGTAGTAGACGGTGATCCTGGCAGAGGGAATACTACCTATCGGTGATTGGTTGGCCCTGGCGGTTATCCGGAGGATACTGACCAGAGTCGATAGATGGATGCGGGATGATCCTTACTGCCGGGGCCGAGGGCCGATACCGCAGACGGAGCCCGTGGGCTGACCCGGACTGACGGATGCCCGATCGATGAGGATTTGCGTGTCGATGCTGGACACGAGTATTTATGATATTTGGATGCCGATGTTGGGCACTCATGATTCTCAGAGATTTACAGGATTGGAGGGCCGATGAGAGTGCCGGCGTCTGAGCTATTTGGGGGATCTGGGTGCATTGATGGACACCGATTATATGTTCCACGTTGACATTCCGTGTAGATGTTATATTTCCCATGCTCAGCATTCATTATTGTATCTCATCCTGTAGTTATATTACCTGATAGAGCAATTGCATGATTATTGCACATACTGCTTATCACGCATTGATATCATCTGTTGGCATATGATAGAGTAGCGCAGTACGTGTATGCTCGCGATTACCTTTATATGTTATTTCTATTCACGAGTTGGCAACTCACCCCCGTTGTGCCACAGTATTTGCAGGTTGCCACTCGGTGTAGTTGCGGCAGGCTGCTTTCTTACATCTTTTGGCTACAGATACCACTACAGTTGGTGCGTGAGCTGTTTTGCTGTTAGGTGGGTTGTGGTATCTGGTTACTTTTATTGTACACACTTTTGTATCTAGTATTCTCCATCTACCTTATATGTATTTGACTTAGAGACAGTGTGAGGACGATGATGTATATTACTGGTATTCTGGTGTCGAGCTCGTTGTGAGCCGACTTTTCTTTTGCAGTTTATTCTATCTGTGATGTTCCCACTTGTTGTTCTTGATCTTCGCTACGGCGTCGTATATTGCTATCTTGGTGATTGTTTACTTAGATTTCTTAACATGTTAGTAAATGCTTCCATTTAAAACTTAAAACACTCTATACTTTTACTGGTTTGATTTCTGGGTTTTCGGTTCACTTAGTCGCGTTACGCCTGTAGACGTTACGAGGTTAAGTGCCGGTCACGGGCCAAACTTTGGGTCGTGACAACGCAGGATCGGAACACGTGCCTAGAAACAAACGACTTGCCTACAGGAGTGGTCACAACAAGCAGCTGATCAAGCAAACTGGACTCTCTACCCAAACTCGGCACGAAGTGTGTGGAAACGTACGAGTGCTTGGATCCGAGATCAAACAATACATGTACGTCAACAGAACATACTGATAGGGTACCTGAGACCACTTCATTGGACGCCTGCGCGTCCTGATGCGTCAATGCGAAAACCCGTGCCTGTCCTCCACCTGCAACAGGCAGTCCCCTACTATCAACTGGCAGTACTCTACCGGCAGCTAGCTATCCTCTACCTCGGCCACCTCGTCCTCTATGAGTAAACTCTCCGCGACCATGGCCTCTCAGTGCATGAGTCTGGCACGGAGCAACAGTAGGTACAATAGGAAACGCCCTCTAGGGTGGGGAAGGTGGAAGTGTGACATGTGGTACTGCTGGCTCCCTCCGGCGTATCTCGGTACAATCTCTGGTGCGGTGACGGGGACTACCACACCTAAAGCATCCACGTGACGACTGCTGACCCTCCTGGGGATAAGTGCTAAACATCTGACCTCGCCCCGAGTCTCTGCCACCTGTACGACGTCTATCACGGTGTCCGAATGGAAGTCTCCGTGCTGCTGTATCAGTACGAACCCTCTTCGGCCCTGGAACTACCGAAGTCTCTGCAGGCGCTCCTCGACTAATAGGGTTGCGTCTACAGCTGCTGCATAAGTCTCGCAATGCTGTGCGCTGATCGCAAGGAACAGTGGGGTAAGTAAGCCTCGAACAAATCTCTTGACTCGCATCTCCTCAGTAGCCACTAGGTATGGGGCATAAACAGATAGCTCGGTGAATAATACATCGTACTCTACCACTGTCATCTCTGGCGTCTGGCGTAAGGACTCGAACCTGCGCGCTCGGGCATCCCTGACACTCTGGGGAAGGAAACGGGCTAAAAACACCGTCACAAACTCGGTCCAGGTCATAGGAGGAAGACCTGCTGCTCTGCCCTTCTCGATCGACTCAGACCATTTCTGCGCAAGACCTTCCAGGAGAAAGCTCGTGAACTCTATCCATCTCGCATCTGAGCATCTGAGTGAACGACATATCCGGGCCATCCTATCAATAAAATACTGTGGGTCCTCGGCTGCATCGGTGCCTGCAAAGACCGGAGGCTTCGGCCTCATAAACTCTGATAGCGATACTGTAATAACCTCCGTGGCTGCAGGGGCAACTGCCTGTACTGTAGGTACCATCACGGTCCCCATGACGAGTGGAACTACCTCTGGTCGCTGTGCTCGAAGTATCTCGACTAGCGACACTATCATCTGGCGCATTTCCTGTATACCGGCCCCTAGCATGGTGATTTGATCTGTCGTAGGAGGAACAGTCTGCTCTGGTACAACGGGTGTACTGCCCAGGTCAGTCCTCGTCTCAGATGAGTCAACTCGAATCTCGGCTCTCACGGCCGCTCTCTGCGCCCTCGTAGTCTTTGGCGGCATAGTGGCTGAAAAGAAAGTAGGATTCGATAAGGATACGGAAATCGAATCACAAGAATGTAGATAATCATGAAGGAATTTCAATCAATAAGTGCCAAGGTCGCTTAGGCGGAGTACCGTGTCGTGAGTATGCCGTGGAACATAAACACGCTATGCCACTCTGCTTCAGCTACCTACTCCATCATATCAGGGTCATCCTACACTCCGAAGGTAAAACCTATGCTCTGATACCAACTTTGTCACGACCCAAAGTTCGGCCCATGACCGGCATTTAACCACGTAATGTCTACAGGCATAACGCGACTAAGTAAACCCACCTATCAGCAAAAGAGCTCACGCGCCAACTGCAGTGGTATCTGTATCAAAAGATACAAGAAAGCAGTCTGCAAACACTGTGGCACAACGGGGGTGAGTTGCCAACTCGTGAATAGTAGATAACATATAAAGGTAATCGCGAGTATGCACATAGTGCGATACTCTAACCTAAGTCAACAGATAACATCTATATGATGAGCTGGATGCGCAATAATCATGCAACAAGTGCGATCTAATAACATCTAAATAGGATGAGCAGGGTATGCAATAATCGAGCATAGCATGTGCAATCTAATAACATCTATATAGGATGAGCAGAGTATGCAACAATCGTGCATAGAAAGTGTACTCTAATAACATCTACATAGGATGAGCAGGGTATGCAATAATCGTGCATAGCAAGTGTACTCTATCAGGTACTACAGATACAGGATGAGATGTATAACACTGAATGCTGAGCATGGGAATAAATAACATCTACATGGAATGTCAACGTGGAAAATAACCGGTGTCCATCAATACACCCAAATCCCAGTAAAACTCAGGCGCCGTCACTCTAATCGGCCCTCAAATCCTATACAGCTCATGGAATCGTGAGTGCCCAACATCGGCACTCAAAAATATCATAAAAATAACGGTGCCCGGTATCGACACGCAAATCCTCATGTATGGGGCTCCGTCAGTCCGGATCGGCCCATGAGCTCCGTCTGCGGAATCAGCCCTCGGCCCCGGCAGTACGGGTCGGCCCATATCCATCTCTCAGCTCTGGTCAGTATCCTCCGGATGACCGCCAGGTCCAACCAATCACCGGTAGGCAGTAGTCTCTCTGCCGGGCTCACCGTCTAACAATACGAATCTTCTTGCCCCAGGATACTATACCGGGTCCACCATGTACCCGCAATCGATGCCTACCACTCCTCGAATCGGGTATACTCACACAAGCTCTCAGGAACCGAGAAAACTCATGGTGGACGCAGTGAAATATCATATGAAGAGAAACCGGGTTTTTAAAACAGGGCGTATTTTCTTAAAATAATACCACGGTTCTCAAATCCAGAAATCCCATAAATCCAAACTCAATGCGTAAATCCATGCAATGTGTCGTATGACACTAAGAGTAAAAAGGGAAAAAACGCTCTTTTAAAAAGGATCCAGTTTTGAAAATATCTCATGCGGTCCCTATATTTTTTGAATCAAGTCAATATCATCCATGTATGCAACATATGCATGTATATAGGTATGGATGTGCAAATGGATATATACGCGAATATGAGTGTAGCACTATTATGAATATACAGTGTGCATGTGCGCAAGTAGGGATATATCAATGAATGTATGCACTAATATGAATGTACAGTGTGCATGTGCGCAAGTATGGATATATCAAAGATGTATGCACTAATATGAATATACAGTGTGCATGTGCGCAAGTATGGACATATCAAATAATATGTGCACTACTATGAATATACAGTGTGCATATGCGCAAGTATGGAGATATCAATTTATGTGTGCACTAGTATGAATATACAGTGTGCATATGTGCAAGTAAGGAGATATCAATATATGTGTGCACTAGTATGAATATACAGTGTGCATCTGCGCAAGTATAGAGATATCAATATATGTGTGCACTAGTATGAATATACAGTGTGCATGTGCGCAAGTATGGAGATATCAATATATGTGTGCACTAGTATGAATATACAGTGTGCATGCGCGCAAGTATGGATATATCAAATAATATGTGCAATACTATGAATATACAGTGTGCATGTGCGCAAGTATGGAGATATCAATATATGTGTGCACTAGTATTAATATACAGTGTGCATGTACGCAAGTATGAAGATATCAATATATGTGTGCACAAGTATGAATATGCAGTGTGCAAGTATGGAGATATCAATATATGTGTGCACTAGTATGAATATACAGTGTGCATGTGCGCAAGTATGGATATATCAAATAATATGTGCACTACTATGAATATACAGTGTGCATGTGCGCAAGTATGGAGATATCAATATATGTGTGCACTGGTATGAATATACAGTGTGCATGTGCGCAAGTATGAAGATATCAATATATGTGTGCACTTGTATGAATATACAGTGTGCATGTGCGCAAGTATGGAGATATCAATATATGTTTATATATGCCGATATGCGACAAAGTCATGAAAATCATCAATGTTGCTGTAACATTTCAAAAAGATAAAATATTAATTTTAGGAATTTTTATAATTTAATATTATTTTATTGAATATTTTAATATTTCGGTATTATTAAATACAAATAAATGGGAAAAATTTTGGAAAAATTTTGGAAAATTATAAAATAAGGTAAATTAGAGAATTATGCCATTTCTAAGTTAATTGATTAGTTATATGCTAAATTAGTGCTAATCGCGATTAAAAATCGTAAATCGGTTTTTAGCTTTTTTGTGCAAAACATGCGCATATCATTTTTTTCACAGTTGTGCATTTTCTTGTCATGATTCACTTTGGGTTTACTATTCTTGGGAGAAGGATTTTGAGAGAATAAGAAAAGAAAAGGAAAAGAAAAGGGTTTTAGAATAAAGAATGAGGTTTGGTGAGAAAGAGAGGTATGGGCTTCTTTGACCAAGACTTAGCCATCTCCTTCATTTCCTTCACTCATCTCTCTCTCCCTCTTCAGCCTTGCTGTTGCTGCTGCTGCTCTTCACTTCCCTCCCCTCTTCAAAGCCCTCTAAACACATCCAAAACAACTCCAAAACCCAATCTCCATTTCAGTAAATGTGTGCACAAGCTCAAGATCTATACATTGGACCAAGAAAGCAAGGATTTTGGCCACTAGGGGCAACTCAAGAAAATTCTTGAGTTGCCAAATGAGGTATTTTCTGAATCATTAACTTAGTTTTTGCATTTTCTTTACCCCCGTGTTATGATTGAACCGATATTGTGTGATTTGGTGACTTGAGGTAAAACCTAGTTAGGGTTGTGAAGAATTATGAGTTGTAATGTGAAATTGAGTTCAATAGAGGCTACACCAACACCCTAGTGTATGAATTGAGACCCTAACCTGAAGCTTAAACCCAGAATACGGATTTTAGAAACCGATATCGGAGAATTTATGAAATCTGTGAAGGGTATATTGAATCTGCTATCACCCGAGACATCATAAATTAAAATTGATTGGACAGTGACATGTGCAGGCACCCAGGAAGCTACCACCAAGACCCCAACCCCTAACTCACCAAGCCGGCCGCAGATTTATTCCAATTGGCCGCAATTTGCGGCCATACCTGCACTAAACCTTCTCGTTTTGGTTCTGTAGCCCCTATATGCATAGATTAGACCCCTGGTATGTGTAGATTTGTATAATTGGACCTAGGGTGAAATCTGGAACATATTTCCTAAGTTGCTGTTTTGGATTCGTGTTTCCGTATTCCGTATTTTTAAGTATGAATTTATGTCTTGTGTTTTACCTCGACTATTTGGCGTTTATACGACGATATAGAGGATTTATTGATGGTTTTGAAGGCGTGCCATAGGTTCTAACCTATAGGCCTCTTATCGTATCGTTTTGGGTTTCGTGTGCCGTGTTAGCTTTGATTTGGTTTTAATGCGCATATACGACACTTTGATGTGTAGGTACCCCATGAAGACTACGGGACGACAAGCAAACGCGTGGTGACATCGAAAGATGGAGACGCAAGGTGAGTAGATTATATCTACAGGGGAAGTCGGGTGGATGGCGTATAGCACCCCCGCAGTCCGTAGTTGTGATATTATATATATGATAGTTAGGTGTACTATGAATAGTGTAGAGTTAGAAGTGACTAGTGTAGTTCATAGTCGCGAACCCTAGAATAGATTTACACCTACACGCACACCCTTGCATATTCATTATACTTGCACTGTGTTTGATGATATTGGACGACATTGGAGATGAGTCGATGATGTTGGGCTTTGTGCCACGAGATCGGTGATTTGATGTGATTCGTATTTGGGATACGATACGTGATTTCTAGCGGGCCTTGGGACGTGTGTTTACACATGCATTTATATAGACGGTATCGATTGTACTAGACTTAGATCAGTACCCCAGATTATGTGATATGATGATAGTGATACCTGAGACGTGATGAGATAGTGTGATATTGACCCGTACCCAGCTATTAGGATGCCGTACGACGATTTACCGTACGAGTTTTACATTGATGATAGATCCGCACTCATGACTTGAGGATGTCATATGATGTACTATAACGTTCACGATATTATTGAGGCGGGATCACCGACTATTATATCTATATATATATCGACTCAGATTTAGGTGGTTTCCATACCCCTCCCGATTTACTTGATACTTAGATCTGTAGTTTGCATTGTAGATGTTAGACTAGACCCGAGTCATACCTATTTCAAAAACTACGAATCAGGAATATCTTAAAAGACAAGTAAAGAGATTCTACGGGTATTTTTCAAAGGACGTATCTTTCTTAAAATATACGGTAACCCTTATTTTACTAAAAATCCTGATTCGTCTTACTTCAAACGACATAACTGCATGATATATACATATTTATGTAGATTCTTCACTGTGGTGTTGATTATTTGATTTCCGCATATTCATGCTATTCACATTGCTTTGCATATGATTATTGCTATATTATTATCATGCTGTTAGGACACCAGCACCATTATCGATGATGCGTATGTTCCACGTACACTATTTGCCGGCTCACACACTTCAGCATCGATAATTGCCATGCCACTACACTGTAGTACTGTTGCGTTCATGATATGATTCTTGCATGGCATATTGTACACTTACACTTGTACACAAACATAGATGATTCTGACTTGATTAGAGATTTGGGAACCGCAAGATGTTCTTCAAAACTGATTCGTTTTAAAAGAGCGGTTTCCCTCGACATGTGCACATTACTATTCCATGTTGCATGACTTATGATATGCTTACCTTTCTTACATGTCGCATACATCATGTTTTGATTATACGCATTGAGATATGTTGTTTCCATGATATTTCTGGATTTGGGAACCGTGGGTATTTCAAAAGAGAATATATAATTGTGTTAAAAACCTGGTTACCCTTGATATGATATTTCAGTGCGTCCACCATGTGTTTTCTCGGTGCTGAGAGCGACATGTGAAACCCGATTCGAGGAGGAGGATGAGGCCGATTGCGGGTACATGGTGGACCCGGTATGGTACCCCGGGGCGAGAACGGTTTCGCTGTGTAGTAGACGGTGAGCCTGGCAGAGGGACTACTACCTACCGGTGATTGTATTTGAGCTCGGCGGATATCTGGAGGATACTGACCGGAGTTGAGAGATGGATATGGGCTGACCCGTACTGCCGGGGCCGAGGGCCGATACCGCAGACGGAGCCCCATATGGATGAGGATATGGGCTGACCTGTACTGCCGGGGCCGAGGGCCGATACCGCAGACGGAGCCCCATATGGACGAGGATTTACGTGTCGATGCTGGGCACGGGTTTCATGATGAATTTCCATGATTTTGTTATATCCTCATATTTGCATATATGATGCTTATTGTCATTGGGTGACGGGTGGACGGGTTCCACGTATATACAGACATGGATCATATACTGACTGGATTTACATTGATCATACTTCATTTGTATATATAACAGGGTATGAGGGCGTTGTTATATATACCCTTACACCAATATTAGTGGTATGGGACGCTAATTTATGTGTATTGATACTTCATCATTTTTACTTCATGCAGACATACCTTACATCTATGATATGTTTTACCTGAGTACTTGGCACTACATACCTGTTTAGATGTTGCTTTGCGACCTTATCTTGTATCAGGCTTATTCTTGAGGTTTATATACTGATCGTATCGACTTAGGATCATGTCTTGCATTCGGTTTCTGCTTGTAGATATTCTCTATTCACGAGTTGGCAACTCACCTCCGTTGTGCCACAGTTCTTGCAGGTTTTGCCGTACAGGTTTCATTGCGGCATTTCTGGCACATTGCTTCCTTGCGGGTGAATTGCTTTTGGTAGGTGGGTTCTTTTGCATCAAGAATCACCGTTGTACTTGTATTATTCTTGTATCTAGAAATTCCATCAACCAAACTTGTATATTGTTTCAGACTTAGGCATTAGTGATGTATTATTCGACCTTAGAGTCGCGCTTAGTAGTATTGTGGTTTTCATGCTTATTGAGTTATTTTGGTTTGACCCTCGCCTTTCGGCGTTGTATATTATTATTGCTTGTGTGGTTGTGACCGTCGTATGACGAAGAGCTAGCTCCCGCTTGGGGATGCTTTTTATCATTGTATATATGTTGTCCTTGTTGTACCCCGTTCGGGGCCAGTATTTACAGAAGAAACTCTGCCGAAATTTTTAGAAAAGGCTTTACCTTTTAAAAAAATGCACATTCGGCTTAGTTATTTAAAAACCTTGACTTCAAACATGTTTTCCTTCACTTCTTTAAAAACCAGTTTTCTTTACTTACTCTTAAAATGGTTTTAGATTTCTGGGCTTTGGCTTACTTGGATCAGATGGAGTCCTATAGACTTCATATGGTTCAAGGGCCAGTCACGTGCTCTTTCGGGTCGTGACAAAGTTGGTATCAGAGCGCTAGGTTGACCTTGGTTCGAGTCTAAGTTTGACTATGTGGAGCCTAGGGCGTTTATTTATATACGGAACTTAGGCTTGACCTTACGGACCTTAGACTTAGTCGAGGGGGTATTAGACCCGAACTTTCGTCGTATAGGATGACCCTTGGTTGATGAAATAGGTAACTAAAGTAGAGTGACGTACCGTGGGTATGTTCCGCGGTATACTTACGACACGCCACTCCGCTTAAGGAACCTTAGGATGTACATATTTTCGAGATCAGTGGTTCTCTTCATATCCATGATTATACATCCATTTGAGATCCCCGATTCTATTAGTTCATGATCATACCTTTATTGATGTCGTTCCTTCTTATGATCATGTATCCGCTCTGGATCTGTTGTTCTCTTTCTTTCCATTGATTTGCTCTCTTCGATACTCGATTGAGGTTCCTGTCGCCATGTTTGAGCGCAGTTTGGGCTGCTGCTAGGGTTACGGTCAGGGCGAGCTCGTCTGGTACGAGGGCCGACCATTGTGTTTTCTGGTGACATGGGAACGTCTCGAGTTAGTATTGGTGGTTGTGACCTCTAGTAGAGGCGAGTGCTTGGTTTTGAACCGGATGATCGGGCCATTGTTAGTGCTGCCAGTTGAGAGAGGACTGTTGATGTACGGCATACCTCAGAGATTATGATGTCGCCTACCGTGCAGACAGATGGACCAGCTGTTTCTGAGATTGACAGGATGTCGCTTCCGGAGCTTACGAGCTGAGATTATCGGAGCTTCCATTCAGATATGAGACAGATGATAGCTAGTCTACCCGATTTGAGAGACGAAGGTGATTCGTCCGATTTATGCGCTGGAGCGGGCCCCAGTTGAGTTGAAGATTTCCAGTGTGGAGAGTCTTACTCAGATCTGAAAGGTTCCTAGGCACCCTATAGAGGTCTCACAAGGCATCAACCATGCCATTTTCAAAAATTATGGGTGTCAAGAAACCCTAACACGGATCGTCGGCTAGAATTCTAGGCGAACAGATAATCTAGTTAACTACTTAACTAAAAGTTAGATGCTACAACCTTTGTAGATCCGGATATCCACTTCCTAAGCTCCACGTAGTCTTCCTCTCGCTGTCCTTTTCGAATCCTAGACTCTTTCATCGGCTTCATTGGGAAAACGAGCGGAATAGGTCGTCGGCTTCGTGTCAAAGACGATCTACGTCGAGGCATCACAAGTTCAAGCTCCGACTTCACAAAGTTGTGAAACTTGTGAAGAAAACACCCAGAACAACTTGGCAAGAGGTATAGGGTGAAGAAATAGGAGGTGGGTTCACTTTAGAATTGGATTTCTCTCACTAGAACTCAAGTTGCCATTGATGGCATCAAGGTTTCTATCTTGAAGAAGAAGGAGGAGAAGAAAAAAGAATATGATAAGTCTTGTTGTAAAATGATAAAATAAATCAATACTTATCATTTACAAACCATAGTTTAGTGTAGAGAATAGACCATGGTTAGTTGGATAGGTTAGGGTTAAGCATGAAGACAAGGATGGTTAAGAAGTCAAAGCTTCATGAAGCTTCAACTAAAGACAAACTTCTCCACCATTCTTATCTCAATCTTTTTCAAATAAATAAATGAACAAATAAATAAATAAATGAATATGCAAAACCCTAATTATCAAATTAACCATGGTTTAATTCTATATACTTAACTAAATAATCAAGTATCATCAAACATGATACAAATATGTGCACAAAAATATATCACATATACAATTTGCACATCAAGTGAGAAAATCCATATAAAGTGAACCAATACTAGTTAATGCAAAGTAATATATCAAATATATAATTATACATCAAATCATTAAATCAACATTTGATTCAATGATCCGGTCATGTCGCACATAACCGACTAGTATTCAATGTATCGATTTATCGAATCAATGATTCGATAACTAGGTCATATTGAATATAACCAATCGAAACATATATCGCGAGAATGAAATGGGGTATCACATACACGCATTATTCTCGGTCCTGCACATATCTCATATGCGCTCCTATTTCGTTTCGCTTGAGCCAGGAAACCTTTGTGTAGGACTCTAAAGACTCGTCAATACGCCGGTAGCAGATGATGATCATATCAAGCACCCACAAGCCGCAAGCGGTCTGCTAAACGTAACGGCCATCCGGGTATTGAGCGATCAGAAGATCGACGAGCTAGCCCGCTCACACTCCTGTGAATCCAACCAGTAACACTTACCGTACAGTCCGGTCTGTTCGTCTGATACGTCGCATATCAAGTCTAGGGGTGGTAAACGTCAGACCCCAATAACCGATAAGTCGTGCCGATGTGAGGCTCATAACGGGTCGAGAAACTACTGGTAACACTTACCAGCAAATCTCTGATCAGCTCTGGCCAGGGAATTCCCTGTTACGGCCAATCGAGCACAGCGCAACATCAACCCCCAATACCGGGAGATACGAAACCCCTCTTATGGACTACCATGTCCCCACTAGTATGATCTGCATCATAGTCCAGGTAGTCAAGTACACATCCTAAGGGCTTTACCAACATGTAACCATAAGACAGTTTAAAGAGACTAGTGTACATGTTAAGATAAAGAGTAACCAGATAGCATACTATCATATCGAGCAAGAAAGTCATCTCTATATATGTCCAAGCATCCAATATAATATACATCATCTGTACAATACTGGCCTCTAGGGCATACATACAACTAACAATTTCCCACTTGCACTAGGGCCATCTGTAGCAGTGGTTGTAGTATCTCATACTCAACCATCCCATAAAAGTCTCTCTTTGGGAATAGGCCTTCGTGAGTGGATCCGCCGTGTTGTCCTCTGAGTCTACTCTCCTAACCTCAATCCCTTAGAGATCAACCATCTCCATGATCAAGTGATACTGCCTTAGAATATGTCTGGATCACTGATGGGACGGGGGTTCCTGGCATAAGCCACAACTCCATTGTCACACAATGGTAGGAACTAAGTTCATTTCATGAACTAATATACATCCAAACAGCCTCTTTGGTAGCATCTTAAGTAGCGATGTATCCAGCCTTTATCGTCTAGTATGCCATGGTATCTAGCTTGGAACTCTTCCAACATACCGTCCCTTTACTGAGGGTAAAGACAATGCCTGCGACTGACATTCAGTCGTCTTTATCACCCTGGAACCCTTCCAGTGATTCTCCCCAGGATCGATTGATACCATCTCACTACAACTAGTGAGTATACTAACACCCAAATAACATCTATCTCATAGATGAAAACTCAGGATGGAAGAGGTATCGCATTGATCCTATCTGGAGAATCCTTGTGATAAGCGGAGATTGACCGAGCGTAGCATAGGAAACTCCTTCCCTATCATGAGTATGTCATCCACGTACTCTACGAGGATCACCACCATACTCCCTACTACCTTTTTGTATATACAAGGTTCATCTACCATTTTGATGATGTCAACTTCCTTGACTAATCCATCAAAACAGATGTTCCAACTCCGCGATGCCTGCTTTATCCTATAATGCATCTTGCACACGTTTCC
Organism: Agapanthus africanus; assembly: GCA_030015575.1. Classification (NCBI taxonomy): domain Eukaryota; kingdom Viridiplantae; phylum Streptophyta; class Magnoliopsida; order Asparagales; family Amaryllidaceae; genus Agapanthus; species Agapanthus africanus. Next base: position 417,826,403 of record JASDDO010000022.1, read on the forward strand.
GCTGCTCCCACTGTCTACGAGGCCCTCTGGCTGTGTACTTATAGACGCACTCTTCTAAATCAGTATTTAGAAAATCAGTCATGACACCCAACCGCCAGATATCGTAGTCATGGTATGTAGCCGTGGAAAGTAGTATCTGGATGGACTTAAGCATAGGTACTGGAAAAGGTTTCATCATTATCCACGCCTGGTCAATGACGAAAACCTTTAACAAGTCTAGCTTTGAAAGTCTCAACTTTTCCATCTACACCAAGTAATCTTCTCAAGATATACTTGCTCCTGATGGGGATTTAACCCTTCAGATATAGCAGCCAAAGTCCATACTATGCTGGTGTACATGGATTCCATCTCAGATTGCTAAGCATCCAGCCATTCATACAGAGTCTTACTCCTGATGGCCAGCTCGAAATTAGTTGGGTCATCATCTCATGATGCAATCCTCACTCCCACTGTCATAGAGAAACCTAAGTAACTCTCAGGTGGGTGAGGAACCCTACTAGATCGGCGGAGAGGCTGAGGTTCGTTGGAATCTATTGAATCCTTTGGTTCTATCAAATCATCAGCTGTAGTTTGTATAGATGGAACATTTCCAGTTCTACATAACAGACGTTGCCTCGAGCTTATCCGGATTTTGCTTTTAGACATAGGCCGGACAACCCCAAATCTTAACTAACTTAAGATATGGGCTCTTCCCTTTCTATATCTCATATGAAGTGGTAGGCAACTGATTTGATCGTGACCCTATTCAATAGGTATGCAGCTTCTCAAGCGCATAACTCCCAAAAGGAAATAGGTAACTCAGTAGTACTCATCATAGAGCACACTATATCATATAGAGTGTGATTGCTCCGCCCCGATACACCGAGGTACTGTGGTGTATACGGAGGAGTAACACTCTGAAAGAATCTCATTCTCCTTTAGAATAGTCCAGGAATTCCATGCACAAGTATTCTCCTCCTTGATCACATCAAAGGACATAATACTTATACCCGTATTTAGGTTCTCTACTTCTAACTTATATTCTATGAATATCTCAAAAGGTTCGGACTCATGTTTCAACAGAAACATATGACTGAATCTTGAGAGATCATCAGAGAATGTAACGAAGTACAAAGGACCTGTCTTGGTATATGTAGACAGGAGACCTACATACATCAACATGTATCATCCCAAGAGTTCACTAACTCTTTCTCTGTTTCCAATAAACAGAGCTATGGTCATCTTATCTTTGTGACATGACTGGCGAGTTTCACAAGATGTAAATTCAAACTGATTTAAATATGCATCTATATGTAACTCAAGCTAGTCGGGACGCATTGATATGACCTAGTCTACAATACCTCAAGAAGGATTTTTCCATTTCTGAACTCTTCCTCTTGTGTGTGTTCAGTATACTAAGAACTGTAGTTTGATTTAGAACGTCAATGCTTTTAGATAACGTGCCTGAACCGATCAACTTTTGATATAGGAAATGTTCAAAACATTATCCAACAATACAAAATTTTATCATTTCTTTACTAATAAAGAGACTGATATGATTTTGTATATCAGGTTCGGTATCTAATAACATTCATTAAGAATCAATGTATTATAATACAGGGTGACAGTGACCGACACACTTGGCTGCAACATTTGCCCCGTTTTCTGCCTCATGAAACTTATCACCCGTTCTCAGTTTTTCTACCCTTTTGTAGCCCTATGTAACAGATTACATATCTGGGATCCTTATCCGGTATCATATACTCAGGATACGGAGGATACTGAGAAACAGTTCTTTGTAATGAACACACCCGAAGATGATGCATCATATGCACTTTCTTCGTTTGGGCGGCACGGGAAATCTGGTATTCACCAATTACCTGCTCTGTCTTATAACAATTATAAATTGGAGCGGGACCAATGTTCCCCAGCTCAGTATAACAAGCGGGTTCGGTCAATAATCCGTATTATTATCTTGATTAAGGCGTGATATGGTCGCTACCAGGAGAGAGAGAAGAAAACACTCAGCGTGCGCTCTTGCAAGAATAGATTGGTTATTATTTTATCTAATCAGGATGGCTCCCACTGCTTTTTATCAAATCTTCCTTCAAACCCTAAAAGGAAAGACTAGCCGGGATTAATTACACACTACAAGTTCGCCAATCTTTCAGCCAGGCCAGTGTCGGTACTTTGAGGGAGGTGCCCCGTGCTTTCGCACGGACCTAATTAATGTAAACCTCGTTTTCCCAGAGGTGTAACCCCGTTAACACCTTTCTAGACACCTACTTGATCGGCTAATTGTAATGTGTAAAACTCTCTCAGGAGTAACAATTACTCGCAGCGGGTATCGGGATCCAACTATCTCATAGAAGGTATGCAATCTCATTGCAAATTTCAACACTTGAAATTCCCGATAATATTTTGCCCCTAGCAGCTATATGACCTTAACATATTCAACAAATCATAAGTGCTAGTCAAGTTCAACCCATCATTTCCCGATTGAATTAAACCCACCCGCACGACCCTTAACATAGTCAACAAAGTCGCACGACTACCCTAATCCAATCGCATCATATGCTTATGCAGATAAGCACTAATTAGCTACCGCACACTACGCCTTAACATAGTCAACAAACGTAGCACGAATACTAACTAGTACTTATCTGAAATGACGGAGGGCTACGACAGGTTTTTCTGAAAACCTATTGCGTAATGAACTTGATATCGTTGTAGGATCGAATGAATTTTGAAATGGAGTGTTTTTGAGGCTTTTCTAGTTTTGCTAAAGGAGTCACTCCCGGTGAAGGGATCGTCGGTCCTTTCCTCGTCGAATGAGGTGCGGGATATATCATATATATCACTGTGCAAAGCAAAAAACACTTAAAAGCTATCAAAAGACAAACCGAGTGTGTAGCATCTGCCAGTTATTGCTAAAGGAGTCACTCCCGGTGAAGGGATCTCGGTCCTTTCCTTATCGAATAAGGTGCAGGATATATCATATATACCGCTGTGCAAAGCAAGAACTGTAGCTACCTGTTTTATTTTGAAATTCGATTCTACAACATCTGAGGTTTCTTTTCTTTCATTAATCACATTAATGAAGTCCCATCATTTAAGTACCTAAACATCACAGATAGATATGACGTACACTTATGCCATCCGCATTCGCCTCGATGTCCCCTCGTGCACCGTTAGGTTAGGTAACTAACGACAGAGCGGGGCAGGGCTAGCGCGGGTGTAAAACATAAGTAACGTCTATATAATATATCATATATATTATATACTATATCCATCACAGAATCACATCACAGATATCGCAGCAGAAGAAACATATGAAATATTGGATATACTAGGACGTCCGTGTTTTCAATACGAGCCAGTATAAAACACGGATTCCACGGCCGTGATGAATAGCCAATCCCACACCCCTAGACCCCTACGAGAGCGGCAAGCAACCCTGCCAATTCTAGGGTTAGGAGACCCGGACTCGACTCCTCGAGTTGGTCTCCCACTGGACCCCAGAACCCGGTTACTTGTGCTCCCCTCCTTGGGTCTATCCTAATGCGGAAAAGTAAATAATATACAAAAAGGTGAAAACTTCCGCTACCTGGAAGTGCCCCAAATAAAAGAATATTACATACAAGTTTTTACATGAATGAAAATGAAAAACACTCATCTCACATAAAAACCCCCCGGCTATTCAAACACGACGATCCAATATAACATATCCAGCAACACATAACATCACATGTCATCAACGTAAGCAAGTATGCATACCCCAATTGTCGTTGACGTATAGCAACGAAACCGGCGATATGAACATACTACATTTACGGTCACAGAAAAGAAAGTGTAAAACTACAACAATTGGAATCCGCAGCTTCTTTAGACATCGTATGCCTAATCAAATGAAATACTTAGACATCACATGCCTAACAGATATAAATCCCGCATTTTAGTCTCATTATCGAAAACTCTTTTCAATATCATGTGGGACTAAACTGCTAGATTTATAACATTCATTCAGTTATCTCATAACTGTTTGTGAATTCCAATTATTGTATCACATTCCAGATAAACAGAAAATGTTAAATTTTCCGATCGAACAGTCGAATACCCAAGTTTTCCCGATACAGTCCAACACATGAAATAAGTCTAGCAACATTCAGTTCGTGCCTCAGTACCAACGGTCCAGCCGTAGAAGGGTCAAGCCAACGCCTCACATGTGGCACGCCGTACTGCCCCAAACCCGAAGGTTTAAAGGGCAGTTCAAGACGGTCACATAATCGAGTTAAGGTTTGTTGTCTTCTAGAGGGTCCATCGCGTTACTTGCACTACTTAGAACGTCGTTAAACTACGGAAAAATCCAACACATGGAAATTTCCCGACAGGGGAAAAGTTGGGTATTTATATCCGGTCGAACTTTTTAACATATTCTAAAAATTATCCGGAAAAACACAAAGTCGAAATTTGATAATCCGATCGAACTATCGAAGCTCCAAAACAACCCAGAAAATTCAACTCTAGAAAAAATATTAAAAACACCCAGAGAACTCAGCACTATTAAATAAGAATTACTGTGCAAAAAGATAGGGATGACGTCATCAAGCCGCCGCGGAACCGCCGCCTAAGCTGGCTTAGGCCGCGGTTCCGCCGCGAAGTTCACTGTTCATTGAATAAAAATTGCACCGTAATTCTTAGAATTCCCTGCTGAATTTTTTAAGCATTTTTAATATCGAAAAATCCCAGATTTTGTAAAATTTACAGAGAGCAATTTGTGAGTTAGGGTTTCGGTTCGTTCGGACTTCAAATTCCGTCTAAACTTCGCCTAAGGCTCTAGCTAGGCTCTGATACCAGTGAAAAGTTCCTAGGAACCCTATAGAGGTCTCACAAGGCATCAACCATGCCATTTTCAAAAATTATGGGTGTCAAGAAACCCTAACACGGATCGTCGGCTAGAATTCTAGGCGAAAAGATAATCTAGTTAACTACTTAACTAAAAGTTAGATGCTACAAACTTTGTAGATCCGGATATCCACTTCCTAAGCTCCACGTAGTCTTCCTCTCGCTGTCCTTTTCGAATCCTAGACTCTTTCATCGGCTTCATCGGGAAAACGAGCGGAATAGGTCGTCGGCTTCGTGTCAAAGACGATCTACGTCGAGGCATCACAAGTTCAAGCTCTGACTTCACAAAGTTGTGAAACTTGTGAAGAAAACACCCAGAACAACTTGGAAAGAGGTAGAGGGTGATGAAATAGGAGGTGGGTTCACTTTAGAATTGGATTTCTCTCACTAGAACTCAAGTTGCCATTGATAGCATCAAGGTTTCTATCTTGAAGAAGAAGGAGGAGAAGAAGAAAGAATATGATAAGTCTTGTTGTAAAATGATAAAATAAATCAATACTTATCATTTACAAACCATAGTTTAGTGTAGAGAATAGACCATAGTTAGTTGGATAGGTTAGGGTTAAGCATGAAGACAAGGATGGTTAAGAAGTCAAAGCTTCATGAAGCTTCAACTAAAGACAAACTTCTCCACCATTCTTATCTCAATCTTTTTCAAATAAATAAATGAACAAATAAATAAATAAATGAATATGCAAAACCCTAATTATCAAATTAACCATGGTTTAATTCTATATACTTAACTAAATAATCAAGTATCATCAAACATGATACAAATATGTGCACAAAAATATATCACATATACAATTTGCACATCAATTGAGAAAATCCATATAAAATGAACCAATACTAGTTAATGCAAAGTAATATATCAAATATATAATTATACATCAAATCATTAAATCAACATTTGATTCAATGATCCGGTCATGTCGCACATAACGGACTAGTATTCAATGTATCGATTTATCGAATCAATGATTCGATAACTAGGTCATATCGAATATAACCAATCGAAACATATATCGCGAGAATGAAATGTGGTATCACATACACGCATTATTCTCGGTCCTGCACATATCTCATATGCGCTCCTATTTCGTTTCGCTTGAGCCAGGAAACCTCTGTGTAGGACTCTAAAGACTCGTCAATACGCCGGTAGCAGATGATGATCATATCAAGCACCCACAAGCCGCAAGCGGTCTGCTAAACGTAACGGCCATCCGGGTATTGAGCGATCAGAAGATCGACGAGCTAGCCCGCTCACACTCCTGTGAATCCAACCAGTAACACTACCGTACAGTCCGGTCTGTTCGTCTGATACGTCGCATATCAAGTCTAGGGGTGGTACACGTCAGACCCCAATAACCGATAAGTCGTGTCGATGTGAGGCTCATAACGGGTCGAGAAACTACTGGTAACACTTACCAGCAAATCTCTGATCAGCCCTGGCCAGGGACTTCCCTGTTACGGCCAATCGAGCACAGCGCAACATCAACCCCCAATACCGGGAGAGACGAAACCCCTCCTATCGCTCATTGCCTCCATGTGACTCGGGACTGTACCCAAAGACCACCGTTTTGCACGCCCTCATGGACGTGGTAAGGTGGAGATCAAAGCACAGTGGGAATCACACAAGACTCTATGACGATCTCGGGTCTACAGACTAACCTGCACAAGTGTCACCTGAGAACTGCCATCTGACGTGAGGTATAATATTATCTGGGAGTTCTCGGCGAGTCCGTCCAGTGTACCCAGTCTCCACTGAGCACCCGTATACCATCTCTGATGTCAAACACCAATGGATATGGGATCATCCATCGCCCATCCCATGGGTCGAGAAGCGTATACGCTAGTCTACTCTGGTATATCGATGCCCCGTCTCGATACACCTACGACTAGGGACCTTGAAGGATGTACTTATGGACTACCATGTCCCCACTAGTATGATTTGCATCATAGTCCAGGTAGTCAAGTACACATCCTAAGGGCTTCACCAACATGTAACCATAAGACAATTTAAAGAGACTAGTGTACATGTTAAGATAAAGAGTAACCAGATAGCATACTATCATATCGAGCAAGAAAGTCATCTCTATATATGTCCAAGCATCCAATATAATATACATCATCTGTACAATACTGGCCTCTAGGGCATACATACAACTAACAAGATCTAGAGCAGACCAATTCAGAGATGACCGCCAATGTGTCGCCTTTCCCGGAGGATTGAGGCGCTGTTCGGCATGCAAGCGAATGAGCCAGTTGTTGCTGCAAATGACGAGATATCGTCCAGATGGTTGGAGCTACTGCAGCATGAGCATATACTTAGAGATATGATGGACGGTTGCTAGTCACCTGAGAATGAATGACTAGGACATGTGGTTCGTTCGTTTACCGATGCGACGTCATCAGATAGATTGTTTCTAGCCAGAGACGACTTCACGCAGGTTCGTTGAGAGTCGATAGAGACGATCGAATGTCAGGAGCCCAATTTCCAAGTTTAAAGTATACGGAAAAACAAGCAGGTGATTCTATGGACCCTCTAGAAGAATGAAACCCTAACTCGACTTAATGACCGTGTTAAAGCCTTTGAACCTTAGGGTTTGCGGCAGTTCCGCGGCGCCATTAGTGAGGCTTGGGTTTGCCCTTCTACGGCTGGACCACCGATGCTGTGGCATGTACTCGATACTATTAAACTGTACTCAAGATGTTGATCTCTTGGGGAATTATAAGGTTCTGGCGAGTCGATCGAATGTTTCGACATCATTCGGATATCATGTGATGGGATCCTTTGCTTGGGAGACTCAAGATAAGAGTAAAGCCGTTGGAGCACAGTCCATGCAGCCACGATGAGACGAGTCCAAATCAGTCGACATTGAAGCAGAGTGAATAAAAGAGTTCGCAAGAGATTTCGACGAGATGACGTCCCACTCCGCTGACATCAGAGATGTGATACGCACCCAAAGGCGTTGTATATGGATATATCTTCCAAAAAGAAGCGCGATAGGTATGCAGCCGTTCCGGAATAAGAATTTGCTTCAGCAATGGATGACGACTTCCGGGCAATCCGGCAGGAAGGAGATTTGAGAGAGAAATCTCGATAGGACCTTTTTGGAAAACGATACGAGAAGACCTAGACCCAGGAGTGGTCATATTGCGCACACCCAGCAGGCTAGAGTTGGCATTGTCGACGAGGTAGTTGACCAGATTCGGATAAAGGAACTTACCCAGATGCGTTGCGAATTGATCAAGGACGGACGAGTATTGAGTATTCCTCCGATAGTTGGGACGTGTTCCCGAGGACCTGTTCGGCCTGACATCTTCTACAGAATGATGAAGCTACAGAGTACGCGATTTCGAGTCCGTGCGAGAGACTTCAGATTGACCGTGGCCGAGAACAGTGCAGTGCGTAGATAGCATGGCGTGACGTCATAGTGGACGACGATAGAGACAGGTGGAACCAGAGGTTCGGGCGAGACGCTGACAAGCTGTCATTACTTCCCGTCGAGACTAGAGACCTGATATGCTTACAGAGGCATTGGGATGCGACCAATTTCCGAAAAAATATTGTGCTGAGGACACAGATGTCTATCGAGTGAGAAGAGATTATGCAAGAGAGCCAGCCTCCGTACAGTTCGGCATAGGCAAGATCGGAAGAGACCTTGAGCAGAATTCCTTCCAGGACATTGCTGCAATGATGTTTGCACCCAGGATCAGATGTGTGATGTGCATTCAGAGAGCCAGAGGCCGACGCCAGTGACATGCTGCCTTACGAGTGGTCGTGAGGATTGACTGAGAGGTGACCAGAGAAGTGCCAGAACGGAATCGTCCCCGTTAGCACACCTGACAAGGCCGATGAGCCGATTGACTGCGAGATAGGTAATCCGCAGAGAAGATAAGGACCCAGAGTCAGAGGACGCCAGACCGTGAGCAAGAGGCAAGTAGATATCTTGCGCTGCTAGCATTGGATGCACCGACTCCTTCTCGACCTTGAAGGAGGAACTACCGACGACGGTATTTATGATTTGTGATTTTGTGATTCGATTATCACGTATCCGTCATCTTACATTTTGGTATTTTGGGCGTTCTATTGCATGATTTAGTTTTGATGATTGAGTTTCATGATATTGTTTCATGCACCGACTGGATATTTATATTTTGCACATAAGTTATTACATTCGAGGTATTGATTGTGATTTCACGCCTATCTTATACAGTGATTTGATTTACTCTTCAAGCATAGTTTTCATGCACCTTTAGTGTTTTGATATACGATTTTGGTGCACGCCAGATGCACTAAATCGGGATTCTTCGTGCATGTCACATGCACCTGATTTTTACTGTCAGGCACACACGTTGCCTACGACAGATGTTTCGTGCACACAGTTGCACCTAGATGTTGTTTTGTACACCTGTTTGACACATATATGGATTTTGATTCCTTGCGCACCAGACGCACAGGATATTCTTATATATGCATTTTGGGGATTGATTTCTAGTATAGCAGTACATTTTTATGATATTCGCTATGTATTGATGATTTCGGAGCCCCGACAAATTGGATTTTTACTGAAATGTTTTATTATTGGGGGTTTAAATTTAAATTCGGGGACCGAATTTCTTTAAGGGGGGTAGATTGTAACATTTCAAAAAGATAAAATATTAATTTTAGGAATTTTTATAATTTAATATTATTTTATTGAATATTTTAATATTTCGGTATAATTAAATACAAATAAATGGGAAAAATTTTGGAAAAATTATGGAAAATTATAAAATAAGGTAAATTAGAGAATTATGCCATTTCTAAGTTTAATTGATTAGTTATATGTTAAATTAGTGCTAATCGCGATTAAAAATCGCTAATCGGTTTTTAGTTTTTTTGTGCAAAACATGCACATATCATTTTTTTCACACTTGTGCATTTTATTGCCATGATTCACTTTGGTTTTACTATTCTTGGGAGAAGGATTTTGAGAGAATAAGAAAAGAAAAGGAAAAGAAAAGGGTTTTAGAATAAAGAATGAGGTTTGGTGAGAAAGAGAGGTATGGGCTTCTTTGACCAAGACTTAGCCATCTCCTTCATTTCCTTCACTCATCTCTCTCTCCCTCTTCAGCCTTGCTGCTGCTGCTGCTCTTCACTTCCCTCCCCTCTTCAAAGCCCTCTAAACACATCCAAAACAACTCCAAAACCCAATCTCCATTTCAGTAAATGTGTGCACAAGCTCAAGATCTATACATTGGACCAAGAAAGCAAGGATTTTGGCCACTAGGGGAAACTCAAGAAAATTCTTGAGTTGCCAAATGAGGTATTTTCTGAATCATTAACTTAGTTTTAGCATTTCCTTTACCCCCGTGTTATGATTGAACCGATATTGTGTGATTTGGTGACTTGAGGTAAAACCTAGTTAGGGTTGTGAAGAATTATGAGTTATAATGTGAAATTGAGTTCAATAGAGGCTACACCAACACCCTAGTGTATGAATTGAGACCCTAACCTGAAGCTTAAACCCAGAATACGGATTTTAGAAACCGATATCGGAGAATTTATGAAATCTGTGAAGGGTATATTGAATCTGCTATCACCCGAGACATCATAAATTATAATTGATTGGACAGTGACATGTGCAGGCACCCAGGAAGCTACCACCAAGACCCCAACCCCTAACTCACCAAGCCGGCCGCAGATTTATTCCAATTGGCCGCAATTTGCCGCCATACCTGCACCAAACCTTCTTGTTTTGGTTCTGTAGCCCCTATATGCATAGATTAGACCCCTGGTATGTGTAGATTTGTATAATTGGACCTAGGGTGAAATCTGGAACATATTTCCTAAGTTGCTGTTTTGGATTCGTGTTTCCGTATTCCGTATTTTTAAGTCTGAATTTGTGTCTTGTGTTTTACCTCGACTATTTGGCGTTTATACGACGATATAGAGGATTTATTGATGGTTTTGAAGGCGTGCCATAGGTTCTAACCTATAGGCCTCTTATCGTATCGTTTTGGGTTTCGTGTGCCGTGTTAGCTTTGATTTGGTTTTAATGCGCATATACGACACTTTGATGTATAGGTACCCCATGAAGACTACGGGACGACAAGCAAACGCGTGGTGACATCGAAAGATGGAGACGCAAGGTGAGTAGATTATATCTACAGGGGGAAGTCGGGTGGATGGCGTATAGCACCCCCGCAGTCCGTAGTTGTGATATTATATATATGATAGTTAGGTGTACTATGCATAGTGTAGAGTTAGAAGTGACTAGTGTAGTTCATAGTCGCGAACCCTAGAATAGATTTACACCTACACGCACACCCTTGCATATTCATTATACTTGCACTGTGTTTGATGATATTGGACGACATTGGAGATGAGTCGATGATGTTGGGCATTGTGCCGCGAGATCGGTGATTTGATGTGATTCGTATTTGGGATACGATACGTGATCTCTAGCGGGCCTTGGGACGTGTGTTTACACATGCATTTATATAGACGGTATCGATTGTACTAGACTTAGATCAGTATCCCAGATTATGTGATATGATGATAGTGATACCTGAGACGTGATGAGATAGTGTGATATTGACCCGTACCCAGCTATTGGGATGCCGTACGACGATTTACCGTACGAGTTTTACATTGATGATAGATCTGCACTCATGCCTTGAGGATGTCATATGATGTACTATATCGTTCACGATATTATTGAGGCGGGATCACCGACTATTATATCTATATATATATCGACTCAGATTTAGGTGGTTTCCATACCCCTCCTGATTTACTTGATACTTATATCTGTAGTTTGCATAGTAGATATTAGACTAGACCCGAGTCATACCTATTTCAAAAACTACGAATCAGGAATATCTTAAAAGACATGTAAAGAGATTCTACGGGTATTTTTCAAAGGACATATCTTTCTTAAAATATACGGTAACCCTTATTTTACTAAAAATCCAGATTCGTCTTACTTCAAACGACATAACTGCATGATATATACATATTGATGTAGATTCTTCCCTGTGGTGTTGATTATTTGATTTCCTCATATTCATGCTATTCACATTGCTTTGGATATGATTATTGCTATATTATTATCATGCTGTTAGGACACCAGCACCATTATCGATGATGCGTATGTTCCACGTACACTATTTGCCGGCTCAAACACTTCATCATCGATAATTGCCATGCCACTACACTGTAGTACTGTTGCGTTCATGATATGATTCTTGCATGGCATATTGTACACTTATACTTGTACACAAACATAGATGATTCTGACTTGATTAGAGATTTGGGAACCGCAAGATGTTCTTCAAAACTGATTCGTTTTAAAAGAGCGGTTTCCCTCGACATGTGCACATTACTATTCCATGTTGCATGACTTATGATATGCTTACCTTTCTTACATGTCGCATACATCATGTTTTGATTATACGCATTGAGATATGTTGTTTCCATGATATTTCTGGATTTGGGAACCGTGGGTATTTCAAAAGAGAATATATAATTGTGTTAAAAACCCGGTTACCCTTGATATGATATTTCAGTGCGTCCACCATGTGTTTTCTCGGTGCTGAGAGCGACATGTGAAACCCGATTCGAGGAGGCGGATGAGGCCGATTGCGGGTACATGGTGGACCCGGTATGGTACCCCGGGGCGAGAACGATTTCGCTGTGTAGTAGACGGTGAGCCTGGCAGAGGGACTACTACCTACCGGTGATTGTATTTGAGCTCGGCGGATATCTGGAGGATACCGACCGGAGTTGAGAGATGGATATGGGCTGACCCGTACTGCCGGGGCCGAGGGCCGATACCGCAGACGGAGCCCCATATGGATGAGGATATGGGCTGACCCGTACTGCCGGGGCCAAGGGCCGATACCGCAAACGGAGCCCCATATGGACGAGGATTTACGTGTCGATGCTAGGCACGGGTTTCATGATGTTTTTCCATGATTTTTTTATATCCTCATATTTGCATATATGATGCTTATTGTCATTGGGTGACGGGTGGACGGGTTCCACGTATATACAGACATGGATCATATACTGACTGGATTTAAATTGATCATACTTCATTTGTATATATAACAGGGTATGAGGGCGTTGTTATATATACCCTTACACCAATATTAGTGGTATGGGACGCTAATATATGTGTATTGATACTTCATCATTTTTACTTCATGCAGACATACCTTACATCTATGACATGTTTTTACCTGAGTACTTGGCACTACCTACCTGTTTAGATGTTGCTTTGCCACCTTATCTTGTATCAGGCTTATTCTTGAGGTTTATATACTGATCATATTGACTTAGGATCATGTCTTGCATTCGGTTTCTGCTAGTAGATATTCTCTATTCACGAGTTGGCAACTCACCCCCGTTGTGCCGCAGTTCTTGCAGGTTTTGCCGTACAGGTTTCATTGCGGCATTTCTGGCACATTACTTCCTTGCGGGTGAATTGCTTTTGGTAGATGGGTTCTTTTGCATCAAGAATCACCGTTGTACTTGTATTATTCTTGTATCTAGAAATTCCATCAACCAAACTTGTATATTGTTTCAGACTTAGGCATTAGTGATGTATTATTCGACCTTAGAGTCGCGCTTAGAAGTATTGCGGTTTTCATGCTTATTGAGTTCTTTTGGTTTGACCCTCGCCTTTCGGCGTTGTATATTATTATTGCTTGTGTGGTTGTGACCGTCGTATGACGAAGAGCTAGCTCCCGCTTGGGGATGCCTTTTATCATTGTATATATGTTGTCCTTGTTGTATCCCATTCGGGGCCAGTATTTACAGAAGAAACTCTGCCGAAATTTTTAGAAAAGACTTTACCTTTTAAAAAAATGCACATTCGGCTTAGTTATTTAAAAACCTTGACTTCAAACATGTTTTCCTACACATCTTTAAAAACCAGTTTTCTTTACTTACTCTTAAAATGGTTTTAGATTTCTGGGCTTTGGCATACTTGGATCAGATGGAGTCCTATAGACTTCATATGGTTCAAGGGCCAGTCACGTGCTCTTTTGGGTCGTGACAGTTGCGGTAATCAAGACGATATATAATTTGTAGCAATCTTATATGCAAGTGTCATGGCAATCACTAACGGTGTGAGTGTAACATGCAAATAGTGCTCGTGCAGCTTGAACCGTTAGTGACAGTGCAGTGTTCTATAACTACCATTTCTATATGCAACAAGGAAGGTACGCTACAATCGTACATATAAACATCTACGACTAAATACCTTATCACGCCCTGACGCTTAACGCCATACGGGCAATTTCCCCGTAGATGTTAAGTCTACTCACCTGGTCGCGTGCTAAGTGTAGCCGACCACTTGCTTCTCTTTCTTTGCGGTGTCCGACGTACTCGCCTGCGAACCTAGAATTTACACAAAGAATCCATATAAGCAAAATCCTGCAAAAATGCGATATCGAAATCAAACGAGAAACTCGCGTCGCGAACTAAACGGGCGTGTGTCCGATACGCTGAAACGTGTGAATACGCGTCTTAAACTACCCTGACACGTCGCGACACGCTGGAACATAGAACCCACTCACGTATCACACGTGTCGCACAAACTAAACGCATAGGAAAAACGATATATCGCTCCAGATTTTGACTCGGGCACAAAAGTTAAAAGTTGCATATGCCAAAACACTAGAATATGCAGCAGACTCTCCTAGGCAAAACCCCAGCACCCAATTCCCCTATCTGGCCGCAATTTGCGGCCAGAACGAATAAACTGGCGGCCTGGGTGTGGAATTAGGGGTTCATGCTTTGTGTGTGTGGTCTAGGTCTGGTGTACATGCTCCAGTTTTCCCAGATTTTCTCTGAAGAAAACGGGTCAACAGCAGATCACAGAAAGGGTAAATTTTTCTTTAAAATGTTAAGTTTTGCACTAAATGAAACCCTATGGTATTTTAGTGAAATCTGGGTTTAAATCTCAGTTTAAAGGGCCTAATAACACTTATTTAAGCTAGGCTAATCATCAAAATCACCACTTGGGCAAATATCCACACTAATCACCATTTTAGCACTAAAACACATATTTAACACTAATCAAAGCTAATTAACACACAAGTTTAGCAAGATAGGATGTTGGGCTCAGATTTTATACCTCATTTGACCCTAGGTACAAGGAGAAGGAGAAGAAGAGGAGGAGAAGGAGCTGTGTTGCTACTGCTGCTTGCTACTGCTGGTGCTGCATGTTGCTGCTGCTGCTGCCGCCTGAAGCTGCTGCTGCTGATGCTGATGTTGCTGCTGTTGCTGATGTTGCTGAAGCTCCTGCTGTTGCTGTTGTTGTTATGAGTGTGTGTGTGTATGAGTGAGAGAGTTGTGAGAAAATGAGTGTGGAACAAAAGAAATGAGAGCACAAAGAGTCAACCCCCCTCTCTCTATCTTCATTAAATGAGAGCATGGCTCAAGCCATGATGCCATTCTCTCTCTCTCTCTCTCTCTCTCTCTCTCTCTCCTCTCTCTCTCTCTCCAAGTCAACCATAATTCAAATGATTTTCCATTTAAAAAAAACAACACACTTAATTAAAAACCAAATACACTTAAGGAAAATGGGTTAATCCACCATGGTTGCTGAACATGGTTTAACCCTAATTTTAACCCTAGTTTACATGCACATGTGTGTGCAAGCCTAAATAAATTCTAATAAAATATTCATTAAATTTGATAAAATATTTAAAAATCGATTTGGTAAACTTTTTATTAAAACCCATATATTAAAGTAAAATTAGCCACTAATCACATCCTAAGGTATTACAACGAACCCAGTAAAGTGTACGACACCGCCTAACAGCCGGCAGTGAGTTACTTGATAAATCTATAACCACAAGCATGTCAACAGCACTGGTTGCACGTAACGGCTACACGGGTGTAACATTTCAAAAAAAATAAAATATTATTTTTGGGAATTTTCATAATTTAATATTAATTTTTAATGGATATATTATTAGTCGGTATAACTAATTACCGATAAATGATGAAAATTCCGGAGGAAAATTTTGGAAATTCTAAGGTAGGGTATTTTGTGGAAATATGCCATTTTTAAGTGTTTGTGATGGATCAAATGCTATTTTGGTGTTAACCACGATTAAAAATCGCTAATTGGATTTTTTGGTTTTTTGTGCAAAAATGTGCACATAACATTTTCTACACTTGTCATACTTGTGTCATGTTTTGGACCCATGTTAAGCCTAGGGTTGAACCATGTAGATGACCATGATGGGTTAACCTTTTGGTTAAGATAATTAGTTTAATTAAGGGTGTAGCTTTATTTAAATTTGATTAGGGTAGGGGTTGACTTGTAGGTAGGTGAGAGAGGGGGAGCCTTGATGACTTAAGCAAGCAATATTGAGAGAGAGAGAGAGGTGGTTAGGGTGTGCCATGATCCATCTCATTCCATAATCCCTTGTGTTCTTTCACCCCCCCTCTCACTTATACCACTCCCTCTCATTTATCACACCTTTCCTCACATCACACACTCTAACATTCAAAAACCATTACAACAGCACCATCATGAGCTGCAGCAGCAGCTGATGTGAAACATCAGCCTACCCTCAGCACACTTCAGCCCCCATATACACCCATCAGCCCCAATTTTTAAAGCAGCAGCATCAGCAGCTGCTGTAAAAACAACAGCAGCAACTTCATTTCAAAGCAAATCCACACCATCATCATCCTACCACCTCACACTTCACCACACTTCAACACAACACAACAATAACCACAACAACCCAGCACTGCATCAACTCCATCAGCAGCAGTTCAGCCAGAAAACAGTTTCAGCCACTGCTGCACCAGCCAAAAACAGCAGCAGCATGTAGCACAGCAGCACCAACAGCTCAACAGTCCAGCAACAGCCCCTTTCCTCCTCCTTCATTCCCTCTTCTCATACGTCTTAGGACCCCCTTGAGGTATAATCTCACAATCCAACTCCTATCTTGCAAAAATATAGTTGTTTAGCTGAAATTTTAGTATTATTAAGTAGATTAGTGCTAGTTTAGGCAAATTTGAGTGAGACTTGACCAAGTGTTAGTTCTGATTGTTAGGGTAACCTTATTAAGTGGATTTGAAACCAGTTAACCCCAGAATACCCCAGATTTCCAGTTAGTTACCTGAAAGTTTCGACTTGGCGTATTTTAGCAATTTTGTCGACTTATTGACCTTTCTGAGATCTGCTTTCACCCCGGGAACTCTAAAATGAAATTGACTTGGCAGTAAGCTGTGCAGGCATCCTGGGACCATCCCATAAAACCCTAGCCCCCACCTCAATTTCTTGGCCGCAGATATATTCCCCAGAGCAGTAGGGAACCCCCTCGTTTTGCGTGCACGGCTCATTTACCTATAAACTTGACCCTGGGTATGTCCAGTTTTGACTGATTCCTGCTAGGGTAAAATCTGGGTTGATTTTCTTGAGTTGGCGCATGATTTATGACTCGTTTTCGTATGGTTTTTGGTATTCGATGATTCATTTCCTTCGGGTGGCGTTTGAACGCCAACGACCAGTGAGCATTAGCTGTGTTTGCACGCGAGGCCACAGGTTTTTACCTATTGGCGTAGCGTGTACCATTTTAGTTTCCGACATGGTTTTCATGTGTTTTGGCGTGTGATATCCTTGTAGGTTTCCCACGTGGCATCGAGGCATTGGAGATGCAAATGGAGACATCGGCACCGGCACACATAAAACAAGGTGAGTAGATTTATATCTACGGGGAGAAGTCGGGTGGATGGCGTATAGTACCACCGCAGTCCGATGTCTAGTATACCATATATATTATATATACAAATATATGCTAGTTTATGTGTGACTTGGTTGTTTAGGATGTGTTAGGTGGAATATGCATAGGATAGGGTTAGAAGTAACTAGTGTAGTTTCTAGTCGCGAACCTAGAATAGGTTTACACCCACACGCACACACGTGCGAATTTGCTAGGTTTATACGGTGACGATGAGGATATTGGAGGACATTGGAGATGAGTCGATGAGATATGTTCTGAGGTTATGATATCGGTGATATGGCAGGACTCATATTTGAGATACATCATGATAATATAGCGGATCTTTAGACGACGATACATATCAGAGTGATATACTTTGAATAATTGACATGTGGTCGTGATATGAGATATGTCATGTTAGATATTTATAGTGGGTCGCGTTGAGTGATGTACCCTTCTTCATGACGATATGTGATGTTGATATCAGTGATTTGAGGCTGTAGGTCAGCAGCCAGATCATGATTGGATTAATGATATTAGTGTTGTACTAGACATAGGTCAGTACCCTGGATGATGATCTTGATAAAAGGGGATATCAGATAAATAGTGTGATGAACGTGATATTGACCCGTACCCAGCTATTGGCATGCCGTACGATGACTTACCGTACAAGCTGTATTTTGATGATTGATCCGCACTCATGACTCGAGGATGTCAGATGATATACGGTATCGTACGCGATACTATTGAGGCGGGATCACCGACTATTATATTTATATTTACATATATATCGATTCAGATTTAGGTGGTTTCCATACCCCTCCCGATTGACTTGTTAGTTAAATCAGTAGTTAGTTTAGTAAATGTTAGACTAGACCCGAGTCATACCTATTTCAAAAACTTACGAATCGGGAATATCTTTAAAACAAGTCAAGGGATTCTACGGATATTTTCAAAGGACGTATCTTTCTTAAAAACTCCGTAGCCCTTATTTTACAAAAAACCCCGATCTGTCTTATTTCAAATGGCACAATTTCATGACATATATATATTGATGTAGACTTTTCATAGATTACGTTGATTTATTCGACTCCGCGTGTTCATTGCTATTCACATTTCATTTCATGTGCTATTGCTATATTACCATCATGTTGTTAGGACACCAACACCATTATCGATGATGCGTATATTCCACATACACTTGCTTGCCGGCTCACACACTTCATCATCGATAATTGCCATGTCACTACACTGTAGTACTGTTACATTCAGGATACAATCCTTGCATGGCATACTCAATGTACGCTTATATTTGTGCACATACTCATACTTGCACATACATAGATGATATTTCTAATTTTTGGGAAACGCAAGATACTCTTAAAACTGATTCATTTTAAAAGAGCGGCTTTCTCCAATATATGCATATTACTATTCGAGGTTGCATGATAGACAGAGGTGCTTGTATTTCTTTTACATGTCGCATACAACATGCTTTGATTATACGCATTGAGATATGTTGTTTCCATGATATTTCTGGATTTGGGAACCGTGGATATTTCAAAAGAAAATATGTAATTGCTTTAAAAACCCGGTTACCCTTGATATGATATTTCAGTGCGTCCACCATGTGTATTCTCGGTGCTAGAGTGACATGTGGAACCCGATTCGAGGAGGCGGATGAGGCCGAATGCGGGTACATGGTGGACCCGGTATGGTACCCCGGGGCAAGAACGGATCACTGTGTAGTAGACGGTGAGCCTGGCAGAGGGACTACTACCTACCGGTGATTGTATTTGAGCTCGGCGGATATCCGGAGGATACCGACCGGAGTTGAGAGATGGATATGGGCGTACTGCTGGGGCCGAGGGCCGATACCGCAGACGGAGCCCGTGGGCTGACCCGGACTGACGGATGCCCGATATATGAGGATTTACGTGCCGATGCTGGGCACCGTTTTCATGATGTTTTCGAGTGTCGATGCTGGGCACTCCGGTTCCATGATTTTGATTATATCCTCGTACTTCCATGCATATGCTTATGATATTTACGTGCATGATGCTTATTGTCATTGGGTGACGGGTGGACGGGATCCACGTTTATACAGACTTTGATTACATACATACCTCGATTACATTGATCATACTTCATTTGTATATATAACAGGGTATGAGGGCGCTGTTATATATACCCTTACACCAATATTAGTGGAATGGGACGCTAATATATGTGTATTGTTATCCATTTGATACTTCATCATATTACTCCCTGCAGACATACCTCTTATACATGACATGTTATTACCTGAGGCACTGACACGAGCACTTGGTACTACATACATGTATAGATGTTTCATTGCCACCTTAGCATGCTTCAGACTTATTCATTTGAGGTTTATATATTGATCGTATGACCTAGGATTGCGTCATACATGCGACTTTCTGTTCGTAGATCTTTTTCTACTCATGAGTTGGCAACTCACCCCCGTTGTGCCCCAGTTTCTTGCAGGTTTGCCGTACAGGTTTTATTACGGCTTTGCGGGCACTGTTCCTTTCGGGTGACTTGCTAGTAGGTGGGTTTATTGTATCGCACCCATCATTATACATTGTATATTATATTTCAGTTGTATCTAGAATTTCCATCAACTAAACATGTACTTATTGAGATAGAGACCAGTGATGTTTATTCTTTCGACCGTAGAGTCGCGCGTTATATTTCTATGGATTTCATGCTGTTGGATTTACCTTTCTGTTGTGATCCTCGCCTTTAGGCGTTGTATATTATGTTGCTTACAGGTTGATTGTTATGGTTCTTCCTACTCTCTACTACTTTTCTTGGTTTGGATTTCTGGGTTTTCGGCTTACTTAGATTACGTACGCCTTGAGACATTCGCAGTTTAAGTGCCGTTCATATTCCGTACTTTCAGGATGTGACAAAGTTGGTATCAGAGCGTTAGGTTTTACCTTCGGAGCGTAGGATGACCCTTGGTTGATGGAATAGTTGACTAAAGTAGAGTGACGTACCGTGGGTATGTTCCGCGGCATATTTACGATATGCCACTCCACTTAAGAAGCCTTAGGATGTACATTTCCTTGTTCAGTATCATATTCATTCCTGATCTAGCCTCATCGGTACCAGTTATGGTTTTGCTGCCACGATTACGGGCAGGGAGAGCTACGGCTAAAAGTTGCGGTCAGCATGAGCTCGTTGCGAACGAGGACTGACCAGGACGTGATTCCGGCGACACACGAGTGCAGAGATGTATCTTTTATTGTGTTTTCGCGCCACGAGCGTTAGATTGATCACGGTATGAGATTTCTCGGACGTGCAGATCAGCACCAGAGGATCGGGCCATTGTTAGAGCTGCCAGTTGAGTTGAAGATTTCCAGTTTGGAGAGTCTTACTCAGATCTAGAGCAGACCGGTTTAGAGATGACCGCCAATGTATCTCCTTTCCTGAAGGATTGAGGTGATGTTCAGTGTACGGACGAATGAGCCAGTTGTTGCTGTGAGCGACGAGATATCTCCCCAGATGTTGGAGCTATTGCCGTACGAGATTGTACTAGGAGATTATAGAAGGTCGCTGGTCACCGAGGGTGAATGACTAGGACATGTGGTTCGTTCGCTACCACGATGCGAGGTCATCAGATAGATTTATTCCAGCTAGAGGCGACTTCACGCAGGTTCGTTGAGAGTCGATTGAGACGATCGAATGTCAGAAACCTATTATTCCAAGTTTAAAGTATTCGGAAATACATGCAGGCAATCATATGGACCCTCTAGAAGAATTAAACCCTAACTCGACATAATGACCGTATGAAAGCCCTTGAACCTTAGGGTTTGCGGCAGTTCCGCAGCGCCATTAGTGAGGCTTGGGTTTGCCCTTCTACTGCTGGACCATCGATGCTGTGGTACGTAACTATACCCAAGATGTTGAGCTCTTGGGGGATTATGAGGTTTTGACGAATCGATCAAATGGTTCGACTTCATTCGGATGCTAGGTGGTGAGATGAATTTTTTGGGAGACTCCAGATACGAGGATAGCCATTGGAGCTCAGTCCATGCAGCCACGACGAGACGATTCCGAATCAGTCGACATCAAGCAGAGTGAAGTAAAGAGTTCGCAAGAGATTTCAACGAGATGACGTCCCACTCCGTTGACATCAGAGATGCAATACGTACGCAGAGGCTTTGTTTATGGATATACCTTCCAGAAGGAATTGTGATGAGTACGCAGCTGTTTCAGAACAAGAATTAGCTTTAGTAGAGGACGATGACTTTCGGGCAATTCGGCAACAACGAGATTCGAGAAAGGCCTAGACAGGACCTCTCTGGAATAAATTATGAGAAGACTTAGACCCAGGAGTGGTCATATTGCGCACGCCCAGCAGGCCACAGTTCGGCATCGTCGATGAGATAGTTGACCAGGTTCGGGTAAGGACCTCACCCAGATGCGTATGAGTTGATCAAGGACGGACGAGTATTGAGTATTTCCTCCGATGGTTGGGGCGCGTTCCCGAGTACCTGTTCGGCCAGACATTTTCTACAGTATGGTGAAGCTACAGAGTACGCGATTTCGAGTCCGTGCGAGAGACTTCGGCTAGACCGTGGCCGAGAGCAGTTACAGTGCGTAGATAACACGGCGTGACGTCATAGTGGACGACGATAAGACAAGCGGGACAAGAGGTTCGTGCGAGACGCTGACAAACTGTCATTACTTTCCGTCGAGGCTAGAGACCTGATATACTTACTGAGGCGTTGGGATACGGCCAGTTTCCGAGGAAATGTGTGCGGCACATGCAGATGTCCAGAAAACGAGAAAAGATGATATAATAGTACCAGCCTCCGTTCAGATCGACATAGGCGAGGTCGGAAGAGACCTTGAGCAGGATTCCTTCCAGGACACAGCTGCAATGATATTTGCACCCAAAATCAGATGTGATGTGCTTTCAAAGAGCCAGAGGCCAACGCCAGTGAGATGCTGCATTACGAGTAGTCATGATGATTGACCGAGAGATGACCAGAGAAGTGCCAGAACGGAATCATCCCCGTTAGCACACCTGACAGGGCCGATGAGCCGATTGATTGCGAGATAGGTAATCCGCAGAGAAGATAAGGACCCAGAGACAAAGGGCGCCAGACCGTGAGCCTGAGGTAAGTAGATAACTCGCGCTGTTAGCATTGGATGCACCGACACTTCCCGGTTTGAAGGAGGGTATACCGACGACGGTATTTACGATTTGTGATTTTGTGATTCGATTATCATGTATCCGTCATCTTGGATTTCGGTATTTTGGGCGTTCCGTTTGCATGATTTAGTCTTGATGACTGAGTTTCACGATACTTGTTTTCTTGCACCATGATTGCGCTTACGGAGTATTTATGATTTTCGCACAGTTGTTACACTTGATATCGTTTTCGTGCCTTGGTTTTACATGTGATGATTTTATGGGTTTTAGATATTGAGTTGATTTTGTGCGTATGCACGCACGCGGTTTGGTTTTTGAACTCGGTATAGTTCACATATGCTTGCAGTGCAGTGCTTCATATTTTGTGCACTTGGATGCACTGGACTTCGATTTCGATGGTAATGCTCGATATTTGTTTTGTGCACTTTATGCACCCGATTGGATCTTTGCGCGTGTTCGGCGCTTGTTATTGGATTTCATTATTTCTTGCATGATGGATGCACCATATTTGGATTTTTAGCGCATGTTGGGCGCAGGTTATGAGATACGATTTGATGCACACCAGACGCACTAAATCTAGATTTTTTCGTGCATATCAGATGCACCTGATCTTGCTGTCAGGCACACACGTTGCCTATGATAGATGCTTCGTGCACACCCGTTGCACCTCGATGTCGTTTTGTGCACCTGCTTGACACATGTATGGATTTTGATTCCGTGCGCACCGGACGCACAGGGTTTTCATATGCATTTTGGGGATTGATTTTTATGGAGCGGTACGTTTTTATGATATTTGCTATATGTTTTCGTACTGAGCAGGACTAGTCAGAGGACAGTGCCTGGATATATTTTGCATGCATTGATAGATTTCAAAGGAATTTCCGAAAGCGAGCTATAGTCTCATTATTTATATACGTGTCCGATGTGACACGAAACGTTTAAAACATGGAACCCTTCTAAAAGTGTTTTCAAAACGGCGGATCGTGCATACTAAACAAAGATATATAAGTATATGACTATTTTCTTATAGAAACGTCCGCCACTGTGCAGCGTTATGCGCATTGCACATTGACTTTAAAGAATTTTGGCATGCATTTCCTTCATATATTTACATGTATAGTTCCGATTTATGGCATATCGGTTTTGCTTTGTATTTGGCATTCGTGTTTTCACCTTATCTCTGATGATTGCGGGATGCTTGACGGAGTTTTGATTTCGAGTTATCTGCTCGTTACGCATGCGCATGTATTGCGCTACAATGTGTTTTATTTATTGATGATTTCGGAGCCCCGTTGACTTGGACAGTTTATTGAAATGTTTTAGAATTTGGGGGTTTAAATTTAAATTCGGGGACCGAATTTCTTTAAGGGGGGAAGACTGTAACATTTCAAAAAAAATATAATATTTTTTTTGGGAATTTTCATAATTTAATATTAATTTTTAATGAATATATTAATAGTCGGTATAACTAATTACCGATAAATGATGAAAATTCCGGAGGAAAATTTTAGTGTTTATGATGGATCAAATGCTATTTTGGTGTTAACCACGATTAAAAATCGATAATTTGATTTTTTGGTTTTTTTGTGCAAAAATGTGCACATAACATTTTCTACACTTGTCATACTTGTGTCATGTTTTGGACCCATGTTAAGCCTAGGGTTGAACCATATAGATGACCATGATGGGTTAACCTTTTGGTTAAGATAATTAGTTTAATTAAGGGTGTAGCTTTGTTTAAATTTGATTAGGGTAGGGGTTGACTTGTAGGTAGGTGAGAGAGGGGGAGCCTTGATGACTTGAGCAAGCAACATTGAGAGAGAGAGAGAGAGAGAGGTGGTTAGGGTGTGCCATGATCCATCTCATTCCATAATCCCTTGTGTTCTTTCACCCCCCTCCCCCCTCTCACTCATACCACTCCCTCTCATTTATCACACCTTTCCTCACATCACACACTCTCACACTCAAAAACCATTACAACAGCACCATCATGAGCTGCAGCAGCAGCTGATGTGAAACATCAGCCTACCCTCAGCACACTTCAGCCCCCATATACACCCATCAGCCCCAATTTTTGAATCAGCAGCATCAGCAGCTGCTGTAAAAACAGCAGCAGCAACTTCATTTCAAAGCAAATCCACACCATCATCATCCTACCACCTCACACTTCACCACACTTCAACACAACAATAACCACAACAACCCAGCACTGCATCAACTCCATCAGCAGCAGTTCAGCCAGAAAACAGTTTCAGCCACTGCTGCACCAGCCAAAAACAGCAGCAGCATGTAGCACAGCAGCACCAACAGCTCAACAGTCCAACAACAGCCCCTTTCCTCCTCCTTCATTCCCTCTTCTCCTACATCTTAGGACCCCCTTGAGGTATAATCTCACAACCCAACTCTTATCTTGCAAAAATATAGTTGTTTAGCTGAAATTTTAGTATTATTAAGTAGATTAGTGCTAGTTTAGGCAAATTTGAGTGAGACTTGACCAAGTGTTAGTTCTGATTGTTAGGGTAACCTAATTAAGTGGATTTGAAACAAGTTAACCCCAGAATACCCCAGATTTCCAGTTAGTTACCTGAAAGTTTCGACTTGGCGTATTTTACCAATTTTGTCGACTTATTGACCTTTCTGAGATCTGCTTTCACCCCAGGAACTCTAAAATGAAATTGACTTGGCTGTAAGCTGTGCAGGCACCCTGGGACCATCCCACAAAACCCTAGCCCCCACCTCAATTTCTTGGCCGCAGATATATTCCCTCTGGCCCCAATTTGTGGCCAGAGCAGTAAGGAACCCCCTCGTTTTGCGTGCACGGCTCATTTACCTATAAACTTGACCCTGGGTATGTCCAGTTTAGACTGATTCCTGCTAGGGTAAATTCTGGGTTGATTTTCTTGAGTTGGCGCATGATTTATGACTCGTTTTCGTATGGTTTTTGGTATTCGATGATTCATTTCCGTCGGGTGGCGTTTGAACGCCAATGACCAGTGAGCATTGGCTGTGTTTGCACGCGAGGCCACAGGTTTTTACCTATTGGCGTAGCGTGTACCATTTTGGTTTCCGACATGGTTTTCATGTATTTTGGCTTGTGATATCCTTGTAGGTTTCCCACTTGGCGTCGAGGCATTGGAGATGCAAATGGAGACATCGGCACCGGCACGCATAAAACAAGGTGAGTAGATTTATATCTACGGGGAGAAGTCGGGTGGATGGCGTATAGCACCACCGCAGTCCGATGTCTAGTATACCATATATATTATATATACAAATATATGCTAGTTTATGTGTGACTTGGTTGTTTAGGATGTGTTAGGTGGAATATGCATAGGATAGGGTTAGAAGTAACTAGTGTAGTTTCTAGTCGCGAACCTAGAATAGGTTTACACCCACACGCACACACGTGCGAATTTGCTAGGTTTATACGGTGACGATGAGGATATTGGAGGACATTGGAGATGATTCGATGAGATATGTTCTGAGGTTATGATATTGGTGATATGGCAGGACTCATATTTGAGATACATCCTGATAATATAGCGGATCTTTAGACGACGATACATATCAGAGTGATATACTTTGAATAATTGACATGTGGTCGTGATATGAGATATGTCATGTTAGATATTTATAGTGGGTCGCGTTGAGTGATGTACCCTTCTTCATGACGATATGTGATGTTGATATCAGTGATTTGAGGCTGTAGGTCAGCTGCCAGATCATGATTGGATTGATGATATTAGTGTTGTACTAGACATAGGTCAGTACCCTGGATGATGATCTTGATAAAAGGGGATATCAGATAAATAGTGTGATGAACGTGATATTGACCCGTACCCAGCTATTGGCATGTCGTACGATGACTTACCGTACAAGCTGTATTTTGATGATTGATCCGCACTCATGACTCGAGGATGTCAGATGATATACGGTATCGTACGCGATACTATTGAGGCGGGATCACCGACTATTATATTTATATTTACATATATATCGATTCAGATTTAGGTGGTTTCCATACCCCTCCCGATTGACTTGTTAGTTAAATCAGTAGTTAGTTTAGTAAATGTTAGACTAGACCCGAGTCATACCTATTTCAAAAACTTACGAATCGGGAATATCTTTAAAACAAGTCAAGGGATTCTACGGATATTTTCAAAGGACGTATCTTTCTTAAAAACTCCGTAGCCCTTATTTTACAAAAAACCCCGATCTGTCTTATTTCAAATGGCACAATTTCATGACATATACATATATATTGATGTAAACTTTTCATAGATTACGTTGATTTATTCGACTCCGCGTGTTCATTGCTATTCACATTTCATTTCATGTGCTATTGCTATATTACCATCATGCTGTTAGGACACCAACACCATTATCGATGATGCGTATATTCCACGTACACTTGCTTGCCGGCTCACACACTTCATCATCGATAATTGCCATGTCACTTCTCTGTAGTACTGTTACATTCAGGATACAATCCTTGCATGGCATACTCAATGTACGCTTATATTTGTGCACATACTCATACTTGCACATACATAGATGATATTTCTAATTTTTGGGAAACGCAAGATACTCTTAAAACTGATTCATTTTAAAAGAGCGGCTTTTCCCAATATATGCATATTACTATTCCACGTTGAATGATAGACAGAGGTGCTTGTATTTCTTTTACATGTCGTATACAACATGCTTTTATTATACGCATTGAGATATGTTGTTTCCATGATATTTCTGGATTTAAGAACCGTGGATATTTCAAAAGAAAATATGTAATTGCTTTAAAAACCCGGTTACCCTTGATATGATATTTCGGTGCGTCCACCATGTGTATTCTCGGTGCTAGAGTGACATGTGGAACCCGATTCGAGGAGGCGGATGAGGCCGAATGCAGGTACATTGTGGACCCGGTATGGTACCCTGGGGCGAGAACGGATCGCTGTGTAGTAGACGGTGAGCCTGGCAGAGGGACTACTACCTACCGGTGATTGTATTTGAGCTCGGCAGATATCCGGAGGATACCGACCAGAGTTGAGAGATGGATATGAGCGTACTGCTGGGGCCGAAGGCCGATACCGCAGACGGAGCCCGTGGGCTGACCTAGACTGACGGATGCCCGATATATGAGGATTTACGTGCCGATGTTGGGCACCGTTTTCATGATTTTTTTGAGTGTCGATGCTGGGCACTCCGGTTCCATGATTTTGATTATATCCTCGTACTTCCATGCATATGCTTATGATATTTACGTGCATGATACTTATTGTCATTGGGTGACGGGTGGACGGGATCCACGTTTATACAGACTTTGATTACATACAGACCTCGATTACATTGATCATACTTCATTTGTATATATAACAGGGTATGAGGGCGCTGTTATATATACCCTTACACCAATATTAGTGGAATGGGACGCTAATATATGTGTATTGTTATCCATTTGATACTTCATCATATTACTCCCTGCAGACATACCTCTTATACATGACATGTTATTACCTGAGGCACTGACACGAGCACTTGGTACTACATACATATATAGATGTTTCATTGCCACCTTAGCATGCTTCAGACTTATTCATTTGAGGTTTATATATTGATCGTATGACCTAGGATTGCGTCATACATGCGACTTTCTGTTCGTAGATCTTTTTCTACTCATGAGTTGGCAACTCACCCCCGTTGTGCCCCAGTTTCTTGCAGGTTTGCCGTACAGGTTTTATTACGGCTTTGCGGGCACTGTTCCTTTCGGGTGACTTGCTAGTAGGTGGGTTTATTGTATCGCACCCATCATTATACATTGTATATTATATTTCAGTTGTATCTAGAATTTCCATCAACTAAACATGTACTTATTGAGATAGAGACCAGTGATGTTTATTCTTTCGACCGTAGAGTCGCGCGTTATATTTCTATGGATTTCATGCTGTTGGATTTACCTTTCTGTTGTGATCCTCGCCTTTAGGCGTTGTATATTATGTTGCTTACAGGTTGATTGTTATGGTTCTTCCTACTCTCTACTACTTTTCTTGGTTTGGATTTCTGGGTTTTCGGCTTATTTAGATTACGTACGCCTTGAGACATTCGTAGTTTAAGTGCCGGTCATATTCCATACTTTCGGGACGTGACACCGGGTACCTGTCGAAAAGAAAGGCCAATGAGCAAACTCATCTGAACCCCTACTAAGCCTATCTGTGACAATCTCCGTACAGTCTGGTCTCTCATCTAAGAATATCGCATACCGGGTCTAGAGGGTGGTTAAACTTCAGACCCTAATAACCCGATAATTCATGCCGATGTGTCTCAGGACCAATCCGAGAAACAACTGATCTAACTATCAGTAAATCTCAACTGCCTTGGCTAAGGTCTTATGGTGCTGGTCAACCGAACACAGCATGATAACGACTCCCTATACCGAGATAGACGAATCCCCAACAATCGCTCGCTATCTCCATGTGGCTCAGGAATGTACCAACTAAAACCTATTTGCATGACTCAGTAGAGCCGTGGTAGGGTAGTAATCTAGGTACAGTGGGAACTCAAACGAGAAAAATGACGATATCAGGTCTAAAGACTAACTGTACTCATGTCACCTGAGAACTTGTCACGACCCGAAATGGCACATGACTGGCACTTGAATCATATGAAGTCTATAGGACCCCATCTAATTCTAGTAAACCAAAAAAATCCCATAAATCTAAACCATTTAAAAGAAGAAATAAGAAAAAGTTTAGTTTTAAAGCAAGTAATTTAACAACATAAGCCAAAGTATGCATTTTTAAAACCTCAAGTCTTTTCTGAAAATTTCGGCAGAGTTTCCTTTGTAAATACTGGCCCCAAAAGGGTACAACATGCATAATATGAATAAAGGCATCCCCAAGCGGGAGCTGGCTCTTCGTCAATTGACGGTCACAACCACGCAAGAATATAATATACAACGCCAAGGGCGGGGATCAAAACTCAAAAGGAAACTCAAAATCATCAAGAAAACCATAATAATACAACGCGCGACTCTAAGGTCGAAAGAATACACAACTGGTTTTCTAAGTCTGAAATAAATATACAAGTCTGGTTGATGGAGTTTAGTAGATACAACTGAAATATAAATAAATGTACAATGGTGGTCACGATACAAATGAACCCACCTACCAAAGAAATCACCCGGAAAGAAGCAGTGTGCCAGCAAAGCCGCCAAGGAAACCTGTACGGCAAAATCTGCAAGAACTGTGGCACAACTGTAACATTTGGAATATTTAGAAATAAATGAAATTAATTAAATTAATAATAAATTGATAAATCACAAAACGGTTAAAATCAAATATGTCAATCTTCATAAGTTATATGTAATACAAATTAAATTAAAATTTTATAGGCAAATTAAATAAGTTATAAGGGTTTTAATGATAAATTTAGCTTCATTTTAATAAAATGTGTGTTTTATAATAATTTAGGTTGTGAGGGGTTTATATGTAAAAATTTAAAGTGTTATGCAAATATAAGATAGTTAAGGTTTTAATTGAAAGGGAGTGGAAATTATTTTAGTTCAGAATTTATAATTAAAGTAAAACAAAAATTTAAAGATAATGCAATAACACATAATGCTTGCATGTTTACAACTTCATTACACCTCCTTCTTGCATGAACTAAGCACCCTTCAACCTTGACACCTCCTCCTACCACCTCACCTCCCTCCTTATCATATATAAAGGCTTGGTTCAGATCAAAGTCCAATTAAAACTCTGAAATTCTGAAATCAAAACAAAAAATAAAAGAGAAAAAGAAAGAACAAGAAGAAGAAGATGAATGGAGCTTGTTCTTGAGTTTTGTTCATCATCAAGCTAGGAGGAGCTTATCAATCTTGGAGGGTTATTCCTACAGCAAATTTTGGAGGGTAAAACTCTTAAACACAGTAGGGATCAAATTCTGTAGCTTAGTTAGTTTAGAGTTAATCAAGTCACATAATATCGTATTTTAGTTAAAGTTAAGCTCTGTTAAAATCTGCTAATATTTAGAAGATAATTAATTAAACTAAACAGAGTTAAAATGATATAGGTAACAACTAGAGTAAACCACAAGACCACGACACCAAGGGGCCGGCTTTAGGCCGGCGGCTATAGGGGAAAATCCGGCGTCACCGGCCATGGGGGAAGCTAGGTGGGTTGGCTCTGTTGGGTAGGTTCCAGTGGGTAATTTTGGCTATTTTGGTGTTGTTTAATTATATTAGTTTCACAGTAGTTAAAATCTGGAAACATATATCGGAAAGGGTATCGTAAAACACTAAATACGATACGACTAAAACACGTCGCATTTTATATTCTGTACCAGTACAGATCGATGTTAAAATCCAGCAAGATTAAGTGTTTAATAACTTGATATAATCGAATAGTATGTAACTTGTAAGTGGGAAAGGGTATTTTTCATTTCCGTTATATCGGAATAGCCGTTTTTTTCTTATATGCGTTAAATTGTAAATTTAGATTCGAGTACGAGAATTACGGAAGCAGTGAGAAAAGGGAAAGGATTAGCAATTCCGGAGTAGATTCGACCTTTCCGGTGAGTAGACTAAACATCTACCGGGGAATTTTGTAAAGATGGCGTGTTCGCACGAAATTTTACTTAACTTAATGTTATATATGGTTATGCCCAATTGATAATTTACATTCATTATATACACATATAAATTTCTTAGTTGATAGAACACTTCACAGTTATCGACGAGTCATGCCACGTGCACATCTTATATGCTACACACACCTCGTCGATATTGCTATGTCACTTACACTTAAACATCATACTTGTTAACATGAATTCATATCGTATTTCACATATCAATAATGGTAGTAAATTGCATCGTTTACATCATGTTACTTTATGCGTATTTCTGTGTTATAAATGAGGTAAATGCAGAATTGAGGATTTATGGTTTTGAGTTTTGAGTACTATTACATAAATCCAGTGTTTTCATGATTGATGTGTCATGTCCACCATGAGATGTTTTCTGTTTTGGTTTTATTCCGGGCCGAGAGGGGGAGATATACGGTCGCGGATTTTACGTTATCCATACTGAGTGGGGGAGATATACGGTCGCGGATTTTACGTTATCCATACTGAGTGGGGGAGATATACAGTTGTATACATGGTGGACCCGGTCGAGACCGAGGGGCAGGATAGCCGTATTGAGACGGGGGAGCCTAGCGAGGTTACTCGATACCGGAGTTAGTGATAAATATACGGCATGTATCTAGATGATAACGACCGGTATTATGATTCAGGATCATTCGGGGAATGATGCCTATTTGAAATGGAAGTTTTTTTTCGTTGATGGACACTGAGAAATGATTTTATTGAGTTGAGATTTCCATAGTATCATGAGATTTATTATTGAACTTCACA
This sequence comes from Agapanthus africanus, assembly GCA_030015575.1. Classification (NCBI taxonomy): domain Eukaryota; kingdom Viridiplantae; phylum Streptophyta; class Magnoliopsida; order Asparagales; family Amaryllidaceae; genus Agapanthus; species Agapanthus africanus. The sequence continues at coordinate 417,858,627 of JASDDO010000022.1, forward strand.
TATACTCATATCTCATATTGATTCATATTTCAGTAGTATGATTGTCATATTTACTTTATTCACCGTTATATGTTAGTCATATTCACTGAGTTGGCAACTCACCCCTGTTGTGCCACAGTTCCTTGCAGGGATAGAGTGGACGGGTAGCTGCGAGGCAGAGTTACTTTTGCAGTTGTATTTCATCTTTTGATAGGTAGGTTACATGTGTAGTAACCTTCCTTTTTGATTTTTGTATTTTGTATCTAGAAAGTCTCCATCAAACCTGTATTTTGACTTAGAATGAGAGATTATATATATATGGACAGTTGAGATCATTTGGTCATTTTATCATAGTTTCTTTCTTTATGAGACTCATAGTGATGTTCTATATGTTTATATTCATGTTCATTGTTAATATTGTTGATCCCAACTAGGGATACAACTAAACACAACACTTTATACTTGTTAATAAATTAATTTCACAAATGGGGATTTTTACTTAAAAACTAAAATTTTCGTACATAATTCCGTAATAAGGTATTTTGATCTTGGTTTCGGCTTACTTGGACTTGTGCATATCTTTAGATATGATACAATCTAAGTGCCGGTCACATCCAAACTTGGGTCTTGACAAAGTTGGTATCAAAGCTTAGGAGTAACCTTACGGAATTCAGTAAGGGATTTCAATAGGTTGATGTAAGTCAGAGAGTTAGGATGACCTTTGGTTTGATGGAGTAGGTGAATTAGGATGAATGCGGTACCATACGTATGTTCCGCGGCATATTTACGTTATCGTATTCAGCCTAACTAACCTTTGGATGTTTATCTTGATCTATTCTTCCGTTGATTCTCCGTTATTGATTGCTTCTGTTCCTACACCTTATCAACTCTCGTTTCTTGTTCCAGTTGCTATGGCTACGCGGGCTAGGAGAGCCGCAGCCAGAGATGCAGCTAGGGCGAGTCCGCCTGTGATGACGACTGGTACACCGGACGTTCCGGCGGTGCATTAGCATGTTGATCCTTCTCCTCCAGATCGCATGACTAGGATTGAGGAGGGTATGTTGGGATTACAGCGAGTGGTAGGACAGTTAGCTGAGGCCACTCAAGTACTAAGACCAGGTCCAACACCGACCGTAGCAGAGTCCGAGGTACAGCCTACACAGACGGTGGCGATTGTAGATACGAGAGTGATGGAGGTATCACTTGCAGAGTTTATGCGATTGAGACCCCCGGTATTTACAGGGACCGATGTGGTGGAAGATCCTCAGTCTTTTCTTGATAGGATGGCGAGGATTGGCACATCATTGCGATGTTCTGATGCGAGGTCAGTGGAGCTGACTAGCTTTCGTTTGGGGGGACTTGCACAGGAGTGGTGTGAGTCGATGGAGAGAGGGAGAGCTACGAATCTTCCTCCGATGACGTGGACCGAGTTTTTCTATAGTCTTTCTTTCTAGATTTCTTCCCCAGAGTGTGAGGGACGCTAGAGCTAGCAGTTTTGAAGCGTTGAGGAAATCAGCAAGTATGTCAGTAGCAGATTATGACTTACGATTCACCCAGCTGTCGCGATATGCCCCATACTTAGTACCTACGGAGGAGCTTCGGGTGAAGAGGTTCCTAAGGAGTTTAGACACACAGTTGTATCTGGTGATAGGCTCCCAGCATTTTGATACATATGCACAGGCCATGGATGCCGCGATTCGAGTAGAGGAGCGGTTGAGCGAGTCAGTAGTCGTTCCGGAGCCAAAGAGGAGTAGACCAATCGTGCCGACGAATAGACAGTTTGGCAGAGGTAGAGGGTCATATCCAGGAAGATATACTCCAGGCCGCAGTGTCGGACGAGGTTGGACACAGGGCCAGATGTTTAGTTCTTATCCTGATGATCAGAGACTACCATCTACCTATTTTAGTTATGGACTTCCGGACAGTTTGCGCGGGATTGTAGATCTCAGGGAGGGACCGTTGCTCCACAGGTTGCTTTACCCCTTCCACCTCCTACACCAATGGCTTTACTTCCTTCCCCAATTGGCGCTACACGCCAGGCAGTTGCACCACGAGGTCGAGGCTTTGCAGGACGTGCTCAGAGAGGTCGAGGAGATAGAGGTAGAGGACGACAGGATGCGGGCAGGGGCCAGGCACGGGTACTTGCGCTGACTCCACAGGATGCCCAAGCATCAAATGCAGTCGTGACAGGTACTCTTACAGTATGCTCATTAGAGGCACATGTTTTATTTGATCCCGGTTCTACACATTCTTATGTATTTTCACGATTCGCACTTTTGTTGGGGAAAGAGTCGTCATTACTAGAGTTACCATTGGCAGTGATTACCCCGGTTGGAGATTCTTTTATAGCTCGGCACGTATTCAGATCGTGTTCGGTGCGCATTGGTGATAGAGATTTGCTAGTTGATCTGATTCTCCTAAACATGTTAGATTTTGACATACTTCTTGGTATGGATTGGTTAGCCGCTTGTCATGCCTATGTAGATTGTCGAGGAAAAGCGGTTAGATTTTGTTTTCCAGGTGAACCGGTGTTTGTTGTGCAGGGGGATTACAAGTTAACCCCTGTCAACATGATTTCTGCTCTTTGTGCGGGGCGACTCTTGAAGAAGGGTTGTCATGGGTTCTTGGCCTTCGTTCTGGACTTAGGGGTCACGGAGGTTCCATTGGATAAAATTCCGATTATACGAGAATTTCCTGAGGTATTTCCTGCTGAGTTACCAGGATTGCCACCCGATCGCGACATCGAATTTTGTATCGACTTAATTCCGGGTGCGGGGCCTATTTCTATACCACCCTATCGAATGGCACCGATGGAATTGAAGGAACTCAAAAGCCAGTTGCAAGAGTTGTTAGATAGAGGACTGGTTCGTCCCAGTGTTTCACCGTGGGGATCTCCTGTCTTATTTGTTAAAAAGAAGGACGGTAGTATGAGAATGTGCATTGATTACCAACAGCTGAATCGCGTCACTGTACGGAACAGGTATCCATTACCACGTATAGATGACTTGTTCGATCAGTTGCAAGGAGCTGGGTTTTTCTCGAAGATTGACTTGAGGTCAGGGTATCATCAGTTGAGGGTTCGGAAGGACGATATTCCGAAGACGGCGCTTCGTACGAGATATGGGCATTATGAATTTCTGGTGATGTCGTTCGGACTCACCAACGCCCCAGCAGCATTTATGGATATGATGAACCGTATCTTTAGACCATTTATCGATCGGTTTATTATAGTATTCATAGATGATATTCTTGTATATTCTCGGATTCAGACGGAGCACGAGCAGCATTTACGTATCACATTGCAGACCTTGAAGGAGCATCAGCTGTATGCAAAATTTTCTAAGTGTGCTTTTTGGCTCGATAGTGTGGAGTTCTTGGGTCACATAGTTACGAGAGAAGGTATATGTGTGGACCCAAAGAAGATTGAAGCGGTACAACACTGGCCCAGGCCTATGTCAGTTACGGAGGTTCGGAGTTTCTTAGGTCTGGCAGGTTATTACAGACGCTTCGTATAGGATTTCTCACGGATAGCGGCACCTTTGACAGGATTGACTAGGAAGGAAGTTCCATTTCAGTGGATAGATGCGTGTGAGCAGAGTTTCCAACAGTTGAAGATGCGTTTGACGACTGCGCATGTATTATCTTTACCTTCCGGGTCAGGGGGTTTCGTCGTGTATTGCGATGCTTCTAGAGTGGGTTTAGGCTGTGTGTTGATGCAACACGGCAGAGTTATAGCCTATGCTTCTCGACAGTTGAAGAGGCATGAACAAAACTACCCCACTCATGATCTAGAGATGGCTGCTGTAGTATTCGCATTGAAGATTTGGAGACATTACTTGTATGGAGAATCGTGTCAAATCTTCACAGATCATAAAAGCTTAAGGTATATCTTTCAGCAGAGAGATCTGAAGCTCAGGCAGCGTAGATGGATGGAACTGGTGAAAGATTACGACTGTGAGATCTTGTACCACCCAGGCAAGGCAAATGTGGTAGCAGATGCCTTGAGTCGGAGGCCTGGAGGTAATTTATCTCATTTGAGCATTTTGCAGAGACAGTCTTCTACAGACTGGCAGATCTTATGTGATAGTCGTATACAGTTTGATTTCATGTCAGCAGGAGGCCAGCTAGCACATGTTCGCACCAGACCTCAGTTATTAGATCGCATTCGAGAGGCGCGGCCTACAGATACTCGTATGATGGAGATTATGGATCAGGTTAGGCAGGGCAGGGAGACGGAGTTCGTGATTGATGATCATGGAGTATTACGTTTTAGGACTCGTCTCTGTGTGCCAGATTCTGAAGGATTGAGGCGTGAGATTTTGGAGGATGCCCACAGATCATCATACAGTATTCATCCTGGTTCCACCAAGATGTATCGTGATTTGAAAGATATTTATTGGTGGGAAGGAATGAAGTGGGACATTGCAGATTATGTTTCACGGTGCTTGACTTGTCAGCAAGTCAAAGAAGAACACCAGAGGCCAGCCGGGGAGCTGCAACCCTTACCCATTCCAGAGTGGAAATGGGAACAGATTTCCATGGATTTCGTGGTGGGTCTACCCAGGACTAGTAGAGGGTATGATTCCATTTGGGTGATTGTAGATAGATTGACAAAGGCCGCTCATTTTCTTCCAGTGAAGACGACGTATGGATTTGCTCAGTATGCACAGGTTTATATCGATGAGATTGTACGTCTACATGGAGTGCCGACATGCATAGTATCAGATCGAGGTACCCAGTTCACTAGCAGGCTATGGCTGAAACTTCAGGACGCTCATGGTACACGGCTGAGTTTTAGTACGGCTTTCCACCCCCAGACTGATGGTCAGTCGGAGCGGACCATTCAGATACTAGAGGATATGCTTCGGGCTTGTAGTCTTGATTTTGGTGGTAGTTGGGATCGTCACCTACCTTTGATAGAATTCTCGTACAACAACAGTTTTCAAGAGACGATCCAGATGGCACCCTTTGAAGCTTTGTATGGGAGGAAATGTCGATCACCCGTTTGCTGGACGGAACATAGCGAGAGTTGCATATTGGGAACGCAGATAGTACAGGAAACTACAGAGAAGATTCAGGTGATACAAGAAAGAATGAAAGCGGCTCAATGTAGACAGAAGTCATACGCAGATCGACGACGTCGTAGACTCGAGTTTGAAGTGGGAGATCATGTGTTCCTTCGAGTATCTCCAATGAAAGGTGTGATGCGTTTCGGGAAGAAAGGGAAGCTCAGCCCCAGATATGTTGGACCTTACGAGATTTTAGAGAGAGTGGGCGCTGTAGCTTATCGGTTAGCACTTCCACCTAGTTTTCCCGACGTACATCCGGTGTTTCACGTTTCGATGCTTCGCAGAAATCTTCACGATCCATCTCACGCGATCCAGCATCAGACCTTACAGCTTGAGCCAGATTTATCCTATACAGTGCAGCCAGTCGCTATTCTAGACAGACAGGCAAAGCAACTACGATCAAGGATACTTCCATCTGTAAAGGTCCTCTGGCAAGGAAAGAATCGCGAGGAGATTACTTGGGAGACGGAGGACGCAATGCGAAAGAAATTTCCACATCTTTTCGTAGGTATGTCTAGTAATTAATTTAAATTCGGGGACCGAATTTTCTTAAGGGGGGAATATTGTAACATTTGGAATATTAAGAAATAAATGAAATTAATTAAATTAATAATAAATTGATAAATCACAAAACGGTTAAAATCAAATATGTCAATCTTCATAAGTTATATGTAATACAAATTAAATTAAAATTTTATAGGCAAATTAAATAAGTTATAAGGGTTTTAATGATAAATTTAGCTTCATTTTAATAAAATGTGTGTTTTATAATAAGTTAGGTTGTGAGGGGTTTATATGTAAAAATTTAAAGTGTTATGCAAATATAAGATAGTTAAGGTTTTAATTGAAATGGAGTGGAAATTATTTTAGTTCAGAATTTATAATTAAAGTAAAACAAAAATTTAAAGATAATGGAATAACACATCATGCTTGCATGTTTACAACTTCATTACACCTCCTTCTTGCATGAACTAAGCACCCTTCAACCTTGACACCTCCTCCTACCACCTCACCTCCCTCCTTATCATATATAAAGGCTTGGTTCAGATCAAAGTCCAATTAAAACTCTGAAATTCTGAAATCAAAACAAAAAATAAAAGAGAAAAAGAAAGAACAAGAAGAAGAAGTAGATGAATGGAGCTTGTTCTTGAGTTTTGTTCATCATCAAGCTAGGAGGAGCTTATCAATCTTGGAGGTTTATTCCTACAGCAAATTTTGGAGGGTAAAACTCTTAAACACGGTAGGGATTAAATTCTGTAGCTTAGTTAGTTTAAAGTTAATCAAGTCACATAATATCGTATTTTAGTTAAAGTTAAGCTCTGTTAAAATCTGCTAATATTTAGAAGATAATTAATTGAACTAAACAGAGTTAAAATGATATAGGTAACAACTAGAGTAAACCACAAGACCACGACACCAAGGGGTCGGCTTTGGGCCGGCGGCTATAGGGGAAAATCCGGCGTCGCCGGCCATGGGGGAAGCTAGGTGGGTTGGCTCTGTTGGGTAGGGTTCCAGTGGGTAATTTTGGCTATTTTGGTGTTGTTTAATTAAATTAGTTTCACAGTAGTTAAAATCTGGAAACATATATCGGAAAGGGTATCGTAAAACAATAAATACGATACGACTAAAACACGTCGCATTTTATATTCTGTACCAGTACAGATCGAGGTTAAAATCCAGCAAGATTAAGTGTTTAATAACATGATATAATCGAATAGTATGTAACTTATAAGTGGGAAAGGATATTTTTCATTTCCGTTATATCGGAATAGCCGTTTTTTTCTTATATGCGTTAAATTGTAAATTTAGATTCGAGTACGAGAATTACGGAAGCAGCGAGAAAAGGGAAAGGATTAGCAATTCCGGAGTAGATTCGACCTTTCCGGTGAGTAGACTAAACATCTACCGGGGAATTTTGTAAAGATGGCGTGTTCGCCCCAAATTTTACTTAACTTAATGTTATATATGGTTATGCCCAATTAATAATTTACATTCATTATATACACATATAAATTGCTTAGTTGATAGAACACTTCACAGTTATCGACGAGTCATGCCACGTGCACATCTTATATGCTACACACACCTCGTCGATATTGCTACGTCACTTACACTTAAACATCATACTTGTTAACATGAATTCATATCGTATTTCACATATCAATAATGGTAGTAAATTGCATCGTTTACATCATGTTACTTTTTGCGTATTTCTGTGTTATAAATGAGGTAAATGCAGAATTGAGGATTTATGGTTTTGAGTTTTGAGTACTATTACATAAATCCAGTGTTTTCATGATTGATGTGTCATGTCCACCATGAGATGTTTTCTGTTTTGGTTTTATTCCGGGCCGAGTGGTGGAGATATACGGTCGCGGATTTTACGTTATCCATACTGAGTAGGGGAGATATACAGTTGGATACATGGTGGACCCGGTCGAGACCGAGGGGCAGGATAGCCGTATTGAGACGGGGGAGCCTAGCGAGGTTACTCGATACCGGAGTTAGTGATAAATATACGGCGTGTATCTAGATGATAACGACCGGTATTATGATTCAGGATCATTCGGGGAATGATGCCTATTTGAAATGGAAGTTTTGTGTCGTTGATGGACACTGAGAAATGATTTTATTGAGTTGAGATTTCCATAGTATCATGAGATTTATTATTGAACTTCACATATACTCATATCTCATATTGATTCATATTTCAGTAGTATGATTGTCATATTTACTTTATTCACCGTTATATGTTAGTCATATTCACTGAGTTGGCAACTCACCCCCGTTGTGCCACAGTTCCTTGCAGGGATAGAGTGGACGGGTAGCTGCGAGGCAGAGTTACTTTTGTAGTTGTATTTCATCTTTTGATAGGTAGGTTACATGTGTAGTAACCTTCCTTTTTTTGTATTTTGTATCTAGAAAGTCTCCATCAAACCTGTATTTTGACTTAGAATGCGAGATTATATATATATATGGACAATTGAGATCATTTGGTCATTTTATCATAGTTTCTTTCTTTATGAGACTCATAGTGATGTTCTATATGTTTATATTCATGTTCATTGTTAATATTGTTGATCCCAACTAGGGATACAACTAAACCCAACACTTTATACTTGTTAATAAATTAATTTCACAAATGGGGATTTTTACTTAAAAACTAAAATTTTCATACATAATTCCGTAATAAGGTATTTTGATCTTGGTTTCGGCTTACTTGGACTTGTGCATATCTTTAGATATGATACAATCTAAGTGGCGGTCACATCCAAACTTGGGTCTTGACAAAGTTGGTATCAAAGCTTAGGAGTAACCTTACGGAATTCAGTAAAGGATTTCAATAGGTTGATGTAAGTCCGAGAGTTAGGATGACCTTTGGTTTGATGGAGTAGGTGAATTAGGATGAATGCAGTACTATACGTATGTTCCGCGGTATATTTACGTTATCGTATTCAGCCTAACTAACCTTAGGATGTTTATCTTGATCTATTCGTCCGTTGATTCTCCGTTATTGATTGCTTCTGTTCCTACTCCTTATCAACTCTCGTTTCTTGTTCCAGTTGCTATGGCTACGCGGGCTAGGCGAGCCGCAGCCAGAGATGCAGCTAGGGCGAGTCCGCCTGTGACGACGACTGGTACACCGGACGTTCCGGCGGTGCATTAGCATGTTGATCCTTCTCCTCCAGATCGCATGACTAGGATTGAGGAGGGTATGTTTGGATTACAGCGAGATGTAGGACAGTTAGCTGAGGCCACTCGAGTACTGAGACCAGGTCCAGCACCGACCGTAGCAGAGACCGAGGTACAGCCTACACAGACGGTGGCGCTTGTAGATACGAGAGTGATGGAGGTATCACTTGCAGATTTTATGCGATTGAGACCCCCGGTATTTACAGGGACCGATATGGTGGAAGATCCTCAGTCTTTTCTTGATAGGATGGCGAGGATTGGAAGATCATTGCGATGTTCTGATGCGAGGTCAGTGGAGCTGACTAGCTTTCGTTTGGAGGGACTTGCACAGGAGTGGTGTGAGTCGATGGAGAGAGGGCGAGCTACGAATCTTCCTCCGATGACGTGGACCGAGTTTTCTACAGTCTTTCTTGCCAGATTTCTTCCCCAGAGTGTGAGGGACGCTAGAGCTAGCAGTTTTGAAGCGTTGAGGAAATCAGCAAGTATGTCAGTAGCTGAGTATGACTTACGATTCACCCAGCTGTCGCGATATGCCCCATACTTAGTAACTACGGAGGAGCTTCGGGTGAAGAGGTTCCTAAGGAGTTTGGACACACAGTTGTATCTTGTGATAGGATCCCAGCATTTTGATACATATGCACAGGCCATGGATGCGGCGATTCGAGTAGAGGAGCGGTTGAGCGAGTCAGTAGTCGTTCCGGATCCAAAGAGGAGTAGACCAATCGTGCCGACGAATAGACAGTTTGGCAGAGGTAGAGGGTCATATCCAGGCAGATATACTCCAGGCCGCAGTGTCGGACGAGGTTGGACACAGGGCCAGATGTTTAGTTCTTATCCTGATGATCAGAGACTACCATCTACCTGTTTTAGTTGTGGACTTCCGGACAGTTTGCGCGGGATTGTAGATCTCAGGGAGGGACCGTTGCTCCACAGGTTGCTTTACCCCTTCCACCTCCTACACCGATGGCTTTACTTCCTTCCCCAATTGGCGCTACACGCCAGGCAGTTGCACCACGAGGTCGAGGCTTTGCAGGACGTGCTCAGAGAGGTCGAGGAGATAGAGGTAGAGGACGACAGGATGCGGGCAGGGGCCAGGCACGGGTACTTGCGCTGACTCCACAGGATGCCCAAGCATCAAATGCAGTCGTGACAGGTACTCTACAGTATGCTCATTAGAGGCACACGTTTTATTTGATCCCGGTTCTACACATTCTTATGTATCTTCACGATTCGCACTTTTGTTGGGGAAAGAGTCGTCATTACTAGAGTTACCATTAGCAGTGATTACCCCGGTTGGAGATTCTTTTATAGCTCGGCACGTATTCAGATCGTGTTTGGTGCGCATTGGTGATAGAGATTCGCTAGTTGATCTGATTCTCCTAGACATGTTAGATTTTGACATACTTCTTGGTATGGATTGGTTAGCCGCTTGTCATGCCTATGTAGATTGTCGAGGAAAAGCGGTTAGATTTTGTTTTCCAGGTGAACCGGTGTTTGTTGTGCAGGGGGATTACAAGTTAACCCCTGTCAACATGATTTCTGCTCTTTGTGCAGGGCGACTCTTGAAGAAGGGTTGTCATGGGTTCTTGGCCTTCGTTCAGGACTTAGGGGCCACGGAGGTTCCATTGGATCAAATTCCGATTATACGAGAATTTCCTAAGGTATTTCCTGCTGAGTTACCAGGATTTCCACCCGATCGCGACATCGAATTTTGTATCGACTTAATTCCGGGTGCGGGGCCTATTTCTATACCACTCTATCGAATGGCACCGATGGAATTGAAGGAACTCAAAAGCCAGTTGCAAGAGTTGTTAGATAGAGGAATGGTTCGTCCCAGTGTTTCACCGTGGGGATCTCCTGTCTTATTTGTTAAAAAGAAGGACGGTAGTATGAGAATGTGCATTGATTACCAACAGCTGAATCGCGTCACTGTACGGAACAGGTATCCATTACCACGTATAGATGACTTGTTCGATCAGTTGCAAGGAGCTGGGTTTTTCTCGAAGATTGACTTGAGGTCAGGGTATCATCAGTTGAGGGTTCGGAAGGACGATATTCCGAAGACGGCGTTTCGTACGAGATACGGGCATTATGAATTTCTGGTGATGTCGTTCGGACTCACCAACGCCCCAGCAGCGTTTATGGATATGATGAACCGTATCTTTAGACCATTTATCGATCGGTTTATTATAGTATTCATAGATGATATTCTTGTATATTCTCGGAGTCAGACGGAGCACGAGCAGCATTTACGTATCATATTGCAGACCTTGAAGGAGCATCAGCTGTATGCAAAATTTTCTAAGTGTGCTTTTTGGCTCGATAGTGTGGAGTTCTTGGGTCACATAGTTACGAGAGAAGGTATATGTGTGGACCCAAAGAAGATTGAAGCGGTACAACACTGGCCCAGGCCTATGTCAGTTACGGAGGTTCGGAGTTTCTTAGGTCTGGCAGGTTATTACAGACGCTTCGTACAGGATTTCTCACGGATAGCAGCACCTTTGACAGGATTGACTAGGAAGGAAGTTCCATTTCAGTGGACAGATGCGTGTGAGCAGAGTTTCCAACAGTTGAAGACGCGTTTGACGACTGCGCCTGTATTATCTTTACCTTCCGGGTCAGGGGGTTTCGTCGTGTATTGCGATGCTTCTAGAGTGGGTTTAGGCTGTGTGTTGATGCAACACGGCAGAGTTATAGCCTATGCTTCTCGACAGTTGAAGAGGCATGAACAAAACTACCCCACTCATGATCTAGAGATGGCTGATGTAGTATTCGCATTGAAGATTTGGAGACATTACTTGTATGGAGAATCGTGTCAAATCTTCACAGATCATAAAAGCTTAAGGTATATCTTTCAGCAGAGAGATCTGAAGCTCAGGCAACGTAAATGGATGGAACTGGTGAAAGATTACGACTGTGAGATCTTGTACCACCCAGGCAAGGCAAATGTGGAAGCAGATGCCTTGAGTCGGAGGCCTAGAGGTAATTTATCTCATTTGAGCATTTTGTAGAGACAGTCTTCTACAGACTGGCAGATCTTATGTGATAGTCGTATACAGTTTGATTTCACGTCAGCAGGAGGCCAGCTAGCACATGTTCGCACCAGACCTCAGTTATTAGATCGCATTCGAGAGGCGCAGCCTACAGATACTCGTATGATGGAGATTATGGATCAGGTTAGGCAGGGCAGGGAGACGGAGTTTGTGATTGATGATCATGGAGTATTACGTTTTAGGACTCGTCTCTGTGTGCCAGATTCTGACGGATTGAGGCGTGAGATTTTGGAGGATGCCCACAGATCAGTATACAGTATTCATCCTGGTTCCACCAAGATGTATCGTGATTTGAAAGATATTTATTGGTGGGAAGGAATGAAGTGGGACATTGCAGATTATGTTTCACGGTGCTTGACTTGTCAGCAAGTCAAAGAAGAACACCAGAGGCCAGCCGGGGAGCTGCAACCCTTACCCATTCCAGAGTGGAAATGGGAACAGATTTCCATGGATTTCGTGGTGGGTCTACCCAGGACTAGTAGAGTGTATGATTCCATTTGGGTGATTGTAGATAGATTGACAAAGGCCGCTCATTTTCTTCCAGTGAAGACGACGTATGGATTTGCTCAGTATGCACAGGTTTATATCGATGAGATTGTACGTCTACATGGAGTGCCGACATGCATAGTATCAGATCGAGGTACCCAGTTCACTAGCAGGCTATGGCAGAAACTTCAGGACGCTCTTGGTACACGGCTGAGTTTTAGTACGGCTTTCCACCCCCAGACTGATGGTCAGTCGGAGCGGACCATTCAGATACTAGAGGATATGCTTCGGGCTTGTAGTCTTGATTTTGGTGGTAGTTGGGATCGTCACCTACCTTTGATAGAATTCTCGTACAACAACAGTTTTCAAGAGACGATCCAGATGGCACCCTTTGAAGCTTTGTATGGGAGGAAATATCGATCACCCGTTTGCTGGACGGAACTTAGCGAGAGTTGCATATTGGGAACGCAGATAGTACAGGAAACTACAGAGAAGATTCAGTTGATACAAGAAAGAATGAAAGCGGCTCAATGTAGACAGAAGTCATACGCAGATCGACGACGTTGTAGACTCGAGTTTGAAGTGGGAGATCATGTGTTCCTTCGAGTATCTCCAATGAAAGGTGTGATGTGTTTCGGGAAGAAAGGGAAGCTCAGCCCCAGATATGTTGGACCTTATGAGATTTTAGAGAGAGTGGGCGCTGTAGCTTATCGGTTAGCACTTCCACCTAGTTTTCCCGACGTACATCCGGTGTTTCACGTTTCGATGCTTCGCAGATATCTTCACGATCCATCTCACGCGATCCAGCATCAGACCTTACAGCTTGAGCCAGATTTATCCTATACAGTGCAGCCAGTCGCTATTCTAGACAGACAGGCAAAGCAACTACAATCAAGGATACTTCCATCTGTAAAGGTCCTCTGGCAAGGAAAGAATAGCGAGGAGATTACTTGGGAGACGGAGGACGCAATGCGAAAGAAATTTCCATATCTTTTCGTAGGTATGTCTAGTAATTAATTTAAATTCGGGGACCGAATTTTCTTAAGGGGGGAATATTGTAACATTTGGAATATTTAGAAATAAATGAAATTGATTAAATTAATAATAAATTGATAAATCACAAAACGGTTAAAATCAAATATGTCAATCTTCATAAGTTATTGTAATACAAATTAAATTAAAATTTTATATGCAAATTAAATAAGTTATAAGGGTTTTAATGATAAATTTAGCTTCATTTTAATAAAATGTGTGTTTTATAATAAGTTAGGTTGTGAGGGGTTTATATGTAAAAATTTAAAGTGTTATGCAAATATAAGATAGTTAAGGTTTTAATTGAAAGGGAGTGGAAATTATTTTAGTTCAGAATTTATAATTAAAGTAAAACAAAAATTTAAAGAAAATGCAATAACACATCATGCTTGCATGTTTACAACTTCATTACACCTCCTTATTGCATGAACTAAGCACCCTTCAACCTTGACACCTCCTCCTACCACCTCACCTCCCTCTTTATCATATATAAAGGCTTGGTTCAGATCAAAGTCTAATTAAAACTCTGAAATTCTGAACTCAAAACAAAAAATAAAAGAGAAAAAGAAAGAACAAGAAGAAGAAGAAGATGAATGGAGCTTGTTCTTGAGTTTTGTTCATCATTAAGCTAGGAGGAGCTTATCAATCTTGGAGGGTTATTCCTACAGCAAATTTTGGAGGGTAAAACTCTTAAACACGGTAGGGATTAAATTCTGTAGCTTAGTTAGTTTAGAGTTAATCAAGTCACATAATATCGTATTTTAGTTAAAGTTAAGCTCTGTTAAAATCTGCTAATATTTAGAAGATAATTAATTGAACTAAACAGAGTTAAAATGATATAGGTAACAACTAGAGTAAACCACAAGACCACGACACCAAGGGGCCGGCTTTGGGCCGGCGGCTATAGGGGAAAATCCGGCGTCGCCGGCCATGGGGGAAGCTAGGTGGGTTGGCTCTGTTGGGTAGGGTTCCAGTGGGTAATTTTGGCTATTTTGGTGTTGTTTAATTAAATTAGTTTCACAGTAGTTAAAATCTGGAAACATATATCGGAAAGGGTATCGTAAAACACTAAATACGATACGACTAAAACACGTCGCATTTTATATTCTGTACCAGTACAGATCGAGGTTAAAATCCAGCAAGATTAAGTGTTTAATAACATGATATAATCGAATAGTATGTAACTTGTAAGTGGGAAAGGATATTTTTCATTTCCGTTATATCGGAATAGCCGTTTTTTTCTTATATGCGTTAAATTGTAAATTTAGATTCGAGTACGAGAATTACGGAAGCAGCGAGAAAAGGGAAAGGATTAGCAATTCCGGAGTAGATTCGACCTTTCCGGTGAGTAGACTAAACATCTACCGGGGAATTTTGTAAAGATGGCGTGTTCGCCCGAAATTTTACTTAACTTAATGTTATATATGGTTATGCCCAATTGATAATTTACATTCATTATATACACATATAAATTGCTTAGTTGATAGAACACTTCACAGTTATCGACGAGTCATGCCACTTGCACATCTTATATGCTACACACACCTCGTCGATATTGCTATGTCACTTACACTTAAACATCATACTTGTTAACATGAATTCATATCGTATTTCACATATCAATAATGGTAGTAAATTGCATCGTTTACATCATGTTACTTTTTGCGTATTTCTGTGTTATAAATGAGGTAAATGCAGAATTGAGGATTTATGGTTTTGAGTTTTGAGTACTATTACATAAATCCGGTGTTTTCATGATTGATGTGTCATGTCCACCATGAGATGTTTTCTGTTTTGGTTTTTTTCCGGGCCGAGTGGGGGAGATATACGGTCGCGGATTTTACGTTCTCCATACTGAGTGGGAGAGATATACAGTTGGATACATGGTGGACCCGGTCGAGACCGAGGGGCAGGATAGCCGTATTGAGACGGGGGCCTAGCGAGGTTACTCGATACCGGAGTTAGTGATAAATATACGGCGTGTATCTAGATGATAACGACCGATATTATGATTCAGGATCATTCGGGGAATGATGCCTATTTGAAATGGAAGTTTTGTGTCGTTGATGGACACTGAGAAATGATTTTATTGAGTTGAGATTTCCATAGTATCATGAGATTTATTATTGAACTTCACATATACTCATATCTCATATTGATTCATATTTCAGTAGTATGATTGTCATATTTACTTTATTCACCGTTATATGTTAGTCATATTCACTGAGTTGGCAACTCACCCCCGTTGTGCCACAGTTCCTTGCAGGGATAGAGTGGACGGGTAGCTGCGAGGCAGAGTTACGTTTGCAGTTGTATTTCAACTTTTGATAGGTAGGTTACATGTGTAGTAACCTTCATTTTTGATTTTTGTATTTTGTATCTAGAAAGTCTCCATCAAACCTGTATTTTGACTTAGAATGAGAGATTATATATATATGGACAGTTGAGATCATTTGGTCATTTTATCATAGTTTCTTTCTTTATGAGACTCATAGTGATGTTCTATATGTTTATATTCATGTTCATTGTTAATATTGTTGATCCCAACTAGGGATACAACTAAACCCAACACTTTATACTTGTTAATAAATTAATTTCACAAATGGGGATTTTTACTTAAAAACTAAAATTTTCATACATAATTCCGTAATAAGGTATTTTGATCTTGTTTTCGGCTTACTTGGACTTGTGCATATCTTTAGATATGATACAATCTAAGTGCCGGTCACATCCAAACTTGGGTCTTGACAACAACGGGGGTGAGTTGCCAACTCGTGAGTAGAAAACATCACAGAGCAGAAATCGAATGTATGACTCAATCCTAGGTCATACGATCAGTAATATATATCCTCAAATAATAATATGGCCTGAAGCATAAAATAATGGCAAGGGTAACATCTATGCATAAGTGTAATCCCATGTGCTCGTGTCAGTGGCTCAGGTAGCAGCATATCATAAATATGAGGTATGAATGCAATATAATGAAAACAGAATGCATCATGTATTAGAAAACTGTTTTCTTAATTTTAGTGAGATTTCTGTATAAAATTTTATGTATCATCAATGAAATCATCAGAGAATCAATGTCAAGCATCGACACAAAATATGTATCTCAAAATCTCAATATCTCAGGCACCGGCTATCCGGACTGGCCTGTATCATCAAATCTCGATATCTCAGGCTCCGGCTATTCGGACTGGCCCGTATCATCAAATCTCAAGACCACGTCGGGATCCTCCGGATATCCGGCGCGTCACAATAAAATCATCGGTCAGTAGTGCTCCCCTGTCTCAGGCTCAACGCCATCATCTGCGACCTTCTCGTCCCAGGATACCGCACCGAGTCCACCATGCACCCACAGACGGTTCCTCTTTCTCCTCGAATCGGGTGTATGACATCGCTCAAGAGCCGAGAAAACTCATGGTGGACATATCTCAATCATAACATGAGAAAACCGCACTTTTTATCTTTTGAAAACGATAAATGAGTTTATAAAATCTTGCGGTTTCTCCAAATCCAGAAATCTCATGGAAAATCCGAAATCCAAATCTCAAGAGTAAATAACAGTGAATACTGGGCTCCGGCAATCCGGACTGGCCCGTATAATATTGCATGATAAATGAATATATAAGTATGCATGAAATATCACAAAAATAATGCAATATCTAAACTAGCACACTAATGATATATCGGAACTATCAGCTAGCAAACGATATCAATAAAGTAATATTCTCTAAAATGTACGTGACATGGCAATTATCGATGATGATGTGTGTGAGCCGGCAAGCAAGTATACGAGGAGCATACGCATCATCGGTAATGGTTCTGGTGTCCTGACTGCATGGTTTCATAATCACGACATACACAATAAACATGCAATACGATGATAACAACATGGATAAACGAAGAATGAATAATAAAAGCAGCAATACCGAATATACAGCAATGAATAGTAAATGAAACAATAAGGAATCTACATTAATATATAAGGGTCATACAGTTTTGCCGTTTGAAATAACACGAATCGTGGTGTTTAGAAAATAGGGCTACGGTGTTTTTAAGAAAAGGTAGGTCCTTTGAAATATCCGTAGAATCCTTGGCCTGTCTTTAAAATACTCACGTTTCGTTAGTTTGAAATAGTTATGACCCGAGTCTATTCTAACATCTACAAGTAAACTACTATACTAAACTATCAAACTGATCAACAGGGTAAGGAAAACCACCTAAGTCTGAGTCGATATATATATATATAATAGTCGGTGATCCCGCCTCAATAGTATCACATACGATACAATATATATAATATGACATTCTCGAGTCAAGAGTGCGGATCTATCATCAATATATAGCTCGTACGGTAAATCCATCGTACGGCATCCCAAATCTGGGTACGGGTCAAATATCACATTTATCTCATTAATTATCTGGTATCCTTATCATCATATCATGTATTAGGGTGATGATCTAAAGTCTAGTACATACTGATACCATATATATATATATATATATATATATATATATATATATATATATATATATATATGCGTGTGTATGAAAACACATCGCCTAAAGTCCCGCTATAATATCATGGTGTATCTCATAATACGAACCACATCTATCACCGATCTCATGGCACCATGCCCAAACTCATCGACTCATCTCCAAGTACCATATATTATCCTCATCATCCATGTATATGTATATATATATACACACACACACACACACACATATAGTCCTATACCTATGTGTGTATATATATACATATCCCCATATACGCATAAGTAATAAAAGTATGCAAGTGTGTGTGTGCGTGTATGCAAATCTTTACTCTAGGGTTTCGCAACTAAAAAGCTAAACTAAGTTACTTCTAACACACTAAACTAACCCAAGAACATCTAAAAACTATCTCGATAATCATTAATATCCCAATACACATAATTATATATATATACACACACACACACATATTCGTATACCACACTACGAACTGCGGGGGTGCTATACGCCATCCACCCGACTTCCCCCGTAGATATATATCTACTCACATAATCCTTGCTTTTCGAAGTCGATGTCGCCATTTCTCTTCTTCATCGTCCCGGAGTTCACGCGGAGGTACCTACATGACATAACACATCGTATCGCATTAAAATCCGATTCATGACCAAAACGACACACGACTCTCACATAGGTCAAAACCTATGGTCTACTCACGCAAATCAAGCCGATAACACTCGATATAGACGTACAAACGTCAAGTGACCGATACCAAACACAAACACTAAAACTTTAAGTCATGAATACTAAGAAATGCAAGGCAACAACTCAATAAAATGGTCCCAGATTTTGTTTCAGGTGAAAACAAGGTGCACAAACAGTACTAGGGTATAGTATAAGATATATATGATCTACAGCAGCAATCTGGACCCCAAATTCTACAACTTGGCCGGCCACATACCCACGAATTCTGGCGAGCTCGGTTGGAAGGGTTTGGATTGGGCTCATTTTGGCAGGGTGGTCTTTTGGTGGTCCATCTAGGCTAGTAGTATTGTTTGCTTTTCCAGTTAGGTTCTCACGTCATCCCAGATTCCCTGCACCCTTAATTATTCACAAATCGACACGGAAGTTGCTAAATTCTGTAATTTGGGTTAGTCTCTGGTTTGGTCTGGGTTTTTGACACTAGGGGGTTTAAGGTCATCACCAAAGCCCAATTACACCATCCCAATTCATGAATTCCTCACAACCTCATCTTAGAATTTTCAAAGTTCACAAAACAACACTAAATCGGTTTTAAACTTAGATAGCTACAGAAGGAGATGAAATACTACACTTTTAGTGAAGGGAATACCTAATTTGGCAACTCAAGAATTTTCTTGTGTTGCCCCAAGTGCTCAAAATCCATCATTTCTTAGTCCAAAGTGCTTGTAGGAAGCCTGTGCATATTTTTAAAGAAGTGGAGATGAGGTTTTTGTAGGGTTACTAGGCACACGCACAAGGGTCTATAAGGCATCAACCATGCCCGATTTAAAATTTAGCCGTACCGAACAACCCTAAACCAAGATCTTAGACTAGGGATTAGGCGAAAACAAGCATGTTAAACACTTTAACACTAGGTGAGAGGGATTACAACCTTTGTAGATCCGGTCCTTCACTTCTTAAGCTCCGTGTTGAGGTCCCTTCGCTGTGATCATCATGTTCTGGACTCTCGAGAGGCTCCACGAAGAGAAAGATGCAAGCTTGCTTCCGATCTTCAATAACATAGATGATCTACACTGAAGTTTCATTAACACAAGCTCTCACTCACAAAATGAAGTGAACACCCTCATCTAAATGGCAAGGGTAGATGAGGATGATGAAGTAGCATTTTTTCTCTCATTTGTTTTCTTTAACTCACTCATTTTCATCACTAATGTAAAAGCTAGAAAGCTTTTCCATGAAAGAAGAAGGAAGAAGAAGAAGAAGAAGAATAGTGAATCCTTTTGTGATGAATAATGAAATTTATGATAAGGTTAAAATGCAAACATGGTCAAACTAACCTTTGTAGAGATTTAACTAGGGCTAGGGTTTGGGTTGAGTTAAAGATGAGTCACTTAAAAATATCAACACAAATATCTTTTCCAAAACAAAAAATGAAAGCTTCTAGAAAAGCTTAACCCAAATCAAACCCTAACCATATTTAATCTCCACTAAACATGTTGCATTAATAACCACATCATGTTACAATATTATATATCACATATAAAATATTTATTGTAACAAAATAAAATAATACAATTAACATATATCGCATATATATCAATGTATTACCCGAGTGAGAAAAAGAATCTTTTAGTGAGCTTATATTAGTTAATGTAATTTAATATATGATATATATTATTATACATTAAATTATCGAATCAATACTTGTTCCGACAATCCGGTTATATCGCATATAACCGACTAATATCTCAATTACCAATTCATCGAATCAACACTTGATCCGATGACCCGGCTGATATCAAATATCGCGAGAATAGAATACGGTATCTCATATCGCATTATCCTCTGTCCCGCACATATCACATATGTGCTCCAACTCCGTTTTTCATGAGCCAAGAAACCTCTGTGTAGGACTCTAAAGAATCGTCAATACGCCGGCAGTAGGTGATGATCATATCAAACACCCACAAGCTGCAAACGGTCAGCTAAACGTAACAGCT
This sequence comes from Agapanthus africanus, assembly GCA_030015575.1. Lineage (NCBI taxonomy): Eukaryota > Viridiplantae > Streptophyta > Magnoliopsida > Asparagales > Amaryllidaceae > Agapanthus > Agapanthus africanus. The sequence continues at coordinate 417,879,138 of JASDDO010000022.1, forward strand.
ACTCAGGTATTGAGCACTCAGAAGATCAACAAGCAAGCCTGTACATTCTCCTGTGAATCCAATCAGTAACACTCCCCTACAGACCGGTCTCGTCGTCTGATATGTCACATATCTCGCCTAGGGGTGGTAAACGTCAGACCCCGGTAGCTTGATAAGTCGTGTCGATATGAGGTCTATAACAGATCGAGAAAGTACTGATAACACTTACCAGTAAATCTCAGCAACCCTGGCTAGGGATTTCTAGTTATAGCCAATCGAACACAGCACAACATCAACTCCCTATACCGGGAGAGACGAATCCCCTCCTATCGCTCATTGCATCCATGTGATTCGGAACTGTACCCAAAAGCCACCGTTTTTTACGCCCTCTTGGACGTGGTATGATGGAAATCAAAGCACAGTGGGAATCATACAAGACTCTATGACGATCTCGGGTCAACAGACTACTCTGTACCAGTGTCACCGGAGAACTGCCATCTGACGTGAGGTATAATACCATCTGGGAGTTCTCGGCGAGTCCGTCCAGTGTACCCAGTCTCTACTGAGCACCCGTACACCATCCTTGATGTCAAACACCGATGGATATGGGATCATCCATCGCCCATCATATGGGTCAAGATGCGTATACGCTAGTCTACTCTGGTGTATCGATGCCCTGTCTCGATACACCCTCGACTAGGAACAGTTATAGGATGTACTCGTCGACTACCGTGGCCCCACTAGTATGATCTCATCATAGTCCCAGTAGTTGAGTACATATCCTAAGGGCTTTATCAACATGTAACATAGAGACAATCAGAATACATGTTAAGATAAAGTACAACCATATAGCGTACTATCATGTCGAGAAAGAAAGTCCTCCCTATATATGTCCAAGCATCCACTACAATATACATCGTATGTACAGTAATGGCCTCTAGGGCATACATATAACTAACAATCTCCCACTTGCACTAGGGCCATCTGTTGTGGTATCACATACCCAACAATTAGCTGTGGTTGAAGTATCTCATACTCAACCATCCCATAAAAGTCTCTACTGGAAAAAAGGTCTTTGTGAGTGGATCCACGTTGTTGTTCTCTGTGTCTACTCTCCTAACCTAGATCTCCCTGGAGATCAACCATCTCCATGATCAGGTGATACTGCCTAAGAATTATATCTGGATTTCAGATGGGACGGGGGTTCCTTGGCATAAGCCACAACTCTATTGTCACACAATGGTAGGAACGAAGTTCATCACATGAACTTATATATCCAGACTGCCTCTTTGGTAGCATCCTTGGTAACGATGTATCTTGCCTTTAATCGTCTAGTAAGTCACGGTATCTATCTTGGAACTCTTCCAACATACCGTCCCTCTACTGAGGGTAAAGACAATGCCTGCGACTGACATTCAGTCGTCCTTATCACTTTTGAACCTTTCCAGTGATTCTCCCCAGGATCGATTGATACCATCTCACTACAACTAGTGAGTATCCTAACATCCAATTAGATCTATCTCATAGATCCAAAACCCAGGATTTAGGAGGTATCACTTTGATCCTATATGGAGAATCCTTGTGATAAGCGGAGATTGACCGAGCGTAGCATAGGAAACTCCTTCCCTATCAAGAGTATATTATCCACGTACTCTACGAGGATCATCACCATACTCCCTACTACCTTTTTGTATATACAAGGTTCATCTACCATTTTGATGAAATGAAACTCTTTGACTACTATATCAAAACAGATGTTCCAACTCCGCGATGCCTGCTTTATCCTATAAAGCATCTTGCACACGTTTCCGCTGATCCCACTGTCTATGAAGCCCTCTGGCTGTGTACTTATAGACGCTATCTTCTAAAACATCGTTTAGAAAAGCAGTCATGACACCCAACCACCAGATATCGTAGTCATGGTATGTAGCCGTGGCAAGTAGGATCTGGATGGACTTAAGCATAGCTTTGAAAGTTTCAACTTTTCCATGTACACCAAGTAATCTTCTCAAGATATACTTGCTCCTGATGGGGATTTAACCCTTCAGATAAAGCAACCAAAGTCCATACTTTGTTGGTGTATAAGGATTCCATCTCAGATCGCTAAGCATCCAGCCATTCTTACAGAGTCCCACTCCTGATGGCCAGCTCGAAACTAGTTGGGTCATCATCTCATGATGTAATCCTCGCTCCCACTGTCATAGGGAAACCGAAGCATCTCTCAGGTGGGTGAGGAACCCTACTAGATCGTCGGAGAGGCTGAGGTTCGTTGGTTACTATTGAATCCTTTGGTTCTACCAAATCATCAGCTGCAGTTTGTATAGCTGGAACTCTTTCCAGTTCTACCTCATGACCACTAATTTCTTCTCAAGAAATTCCCTTTCAAAAAGGTGGCATGCTGAGAAACAAAACATCTTTTGTTCCTCGGTTAGGTAGATGATATTCCCTTGCGAATGCTTGGGATATCCAACAAACTTCTACAGAACTGACTTTGCCTCGAGCTTGTCCGGATTATGCTTTTAGACATAGGCTGGACAACCCCAAATCTTAACAAACTTAAGATATGGGCTCTTCCGATTCCATATCACATATGAAATGGTAGGCAACTGATTTGATTGGAACCCTATTCAATAAGTATGCAGCTTCTCAAGTGCATAACTCCCAAAAGGAAATAGGAACTCAGTAGTACTCATCATAGAGCGAACCATATCTAATAGGGTGTGTTTGCTCCGCCTCGATACACCGACGTGCTGTGGTGTATACGGAGGAGTAATGCTGAGAGAGAATCTCATTCTCTTTTAGAATATTCCAGGAATTCCATGCTCAAGTATTCTCCTCCTTGATCTCATCAAAGGACATAATACTTTTACCCGTTTTTGGTTCTCCACTTCTAGGTTATATTCATTGAATTTCTCAAAAATTCTAGACTTTTGTTTCAACAAGAACATATGTCCGGATCTTGAGAGATAATCAGTGAATGTAATGAAGTACAAAGAACCAGTCTTGGCATGTGTAGACAGGGGACCTTCATACATCAGCATGTATCAATCCCAAGAGTTCACTAACTCTTTCTCTGTTTCCAATAAACGGAGCTGTGGTCATCTTATCACTGTGACATGACCGGCAAGTTTCACAAGATGTAAATTCAAACTAATTTAAATATGCATCTATATGTAACTTCAGCTAATCGGGTCGCATTGATATGACCTAGTCTACAATGCCTCAAGAAGGATTCGTTCATTTCTGAACTCTTCCTCTTGTGTGTGTTCTGTACGTTAAGAATTGTGGTTTGATTTAGAACGTCTATGCTTTTAGATAACGTGCCTGAATCGATCAACTCTTGATATAGGAAATGTTCAAAACATTATCCAACAATACAAAATTATATCCTTCTTTACTAATAAAGAGACTGATATGATATTGTATATCAGGTTCGGTATCTAATAACATTCGTTCAGAATCAATGTATTCTGGTAATACAGGGTGATAACTACCAACAGAATTGGCTGCAACACTTGCACCGTTTCTATCTCATGAAATTTATCACCTGTTCTCAGTTCTCTACCTATCTGTAGCCTATGTAACAAATTACATATGTGGGATCCTGATCCGGTATCAAATACCCAGGACGTAAAGGATATTGAGAAACAGTTTTGTGTAACGAACACACCCGAAGAAGATGCATCAACATGTACTTTCTTCGTTTGGGCGGCACGGGAATTCTGGTAATCCCCTATTTCCTGCTCTGTCTTATAACAATTATAAGTTGGAGCGGGACCAACGTTCTCTAGCGCAGTATAACAAGCGGGTTCGGTCAATACGTCCGTATTATTATCTTGATTAAGGTGTGACATAGTCGTAACCAGGAGGGAGAGAGAAGAAAACACTCAGCGTGCACTTTTTACAAGATTAGATTGGTTATCAATTTATCTAATCAGGATGTCTCCCACTGTTTTAGTCAAATCTTCCTTCAAACCCTGAAAGGAAAGACTAGCCGGGATTAATTACACCCTACAAGTTCGCCAATCTTTCAGCCAAGCCAGTGCCGGTACTTTGAGGGAGGTTCTCCGTGCTTTCGCACGGACCTAATTAAAGTAAACCTCGTTTTCCCAGGGGCATAACCCCGTTAACACCTTTCTAGACACCTACTTCATCGGCTAATTGTAATGTGTAAAACTCTCCCATGAGTAACTCTTACTCTCAGCGGGTATCGGGATCCAACTATCTCATAAAAGGTATGCAATCTCTTTGCAAATTTCAACATTTGTAAGTGCACGGCGGCGGCCTGGCCGTCAATCCGACGCGGGAGTGCGGAAGCGGTGATTTACTTTAATTTTCTTGAACCGGCACCACCGCGCACTATAAACCCGGATCGTGCCATTAAACTAGTCCTAGCTAACTACAAGATGGGAAGAGAGATATACCGAGTGATCCGTGTCCTCCGGTCTTCTCGTCGTCGTCCCGATCTCCCGCGGAATGTCCGGTCTCCACCTCCTCGCCGGAAAAGCACCACGCCGCCGGCTTCTTTTACGGGCTCCCACCTCTATATCGAGGCAACTCGGGCACGAAGTTGGCGAGCCGACGTGCCCAAGGTTTGCTGTAGAATATAGTGTAGAACCATGTCTCATTTTGGGGTTATGGAGTTTGCCTTTTGGTGGAGGAAATGAACTAAGCTTTTGGAGATGGTGTTGTGGGATTTTTCCAACATGAAATGAACCAAAATCCCCCACCTCTATGTTTGGACAGCCCCCCATGAGAAGTGGCCGGCCATGGTAATAGGAGAGGAGAGAATGAGAGTGAGTGAGTGAGGGAGAGGTGTATGGATGATAGAACCACAATCATCATGCAAGAGAGAAAAGAATGGTGATAATCAACAATGATCACAAAACCAACCTCACACTCCATCTATCATCATAACAACCAAAAGTCATTTAATGATGCACCAACATGAAGTGAGCAAGTCAAAAGATGGTGCAACCATCATGACACAAGAAAATGCAAAGAACACCCTCCACAAATGCTTATTTGCACAAATGCAAATAAGCCCTCCTCCACCGATCTTCGGCCAATGAACGATACAAAGGAAATTGGCCGAAACGGAAAGCAAACTGGCAACTCTAGAAAACTGGTCCCGTAATAAATTACAGGAAAACCTCGATACTGTGTATACACACCCGCATCTGTATTCCGACCGGATACAAATGCAATGAGACAAAATCTACACTGTACTATACTAGGATCCGGCTTAAACCAAAGCCGGCTAGTAATATCCGTTCGATCCTGATCCGTGCAATACCGCACGTATCTGATCGAATCCTGCCATATATCCATATGGCCTCTAGTACTAACTGTCCGATCCTGATCCGTGCAATACCGCACGTATCTGATCGGACCTTGCCATATCTCCATACGTCCTCTACAGCGTTTCGCCCGAAATCTGAGTAACTGTTTGTGTGGTGGACTCTAAAGACTCGTCAACACCTTGGTTGTGGATTTAACCACTAGCACGTCAGAGGTATAAGCCAATACGTAACGGGCTACCAGGTATTGACCAAAAGGGACGTCGAAGAGCGAACTCATCCTGACACCCTACTGAGCCTGTCAGTGACAATATCCGTACAGTCCGGTCCGTTCGTCTATGAGCATCGCATGGCGGGCCTAGGGGGTTAGTAAAAGTCAGACCCCCAAAAGCGGTACAAGTCGTGTCGGAGTGTAGCCCAGAACACCCTGAGATACTACTGGAATACCTACCAGTAAATCTCCTGCCTCGGCCGAGGGCTTCGTGTAATGGCTCTCCTATACACAGCGCGACCTCACCCTCAATACCAGGAGAGACGAACCCCTGAAGATCCGCTCACTGCCTCCATGTGGCTCGGGACTGTACCCAACTAAAACCTGTTTGCACGTCTCCTTTGAGCGTAGTAGGGTAGTAATCAAAGTATAGTGGGAACTCACACGAGACAAATGACGATCCCTAGGTCGATGAACTAACCTGTACACATGTCACCAGGGAACTGCTATCTGACGTCAGGTATAAGACCAACTAGCATGTTCCCGGCGAGTCCTGTCCGGTGTACTCATAACCCAATGAGCACCTGTATACATCTTAGGTGAACCAACTGACACCAGTGGCTTGTGAGACCGGCCACCGCCCCTCGTCGGGGTCTCGACTGTATACACTAGTCTACTCTGGAGTATCGATGCCCTGTCTCAAAACTCCCACGACTAGGGACCTTTTAAGGATGTGCTTATAGACCGCCAGCTCTCACGTATATGATCGCCCTCATACTGCTGGCAGTCAAGCAAGAATCCTAGGGGCTCTATCAACGTGTAATAGCGACATGTCAGGTCACCTAAAGCAGTACACGATGATAAAGGTAAACCAGATAGCATACTATTATCTCGAGTAAGACTGTCCTCCTGGGATAGGTCCTCCTTCAATCATTGCAATCATGTGCCTGTGATCCAATAATTGACTCTAAGGGCACTATCTCCAACAATCTCCCACTTACACTCAAGGCTAATTATTGCGATGTCGCATACTCACAGCCCGTGTGATACCGAACACCCAACTCCTCTACTAGTCAGTCTCACAAAACCCGTTTGCGAAACTATTGCGTTCGAGGAATAGCCACAGTGAGTGGATCCGCCTTGAAGTTTCTTTCTATGTCTCTCTATATCTCAAGTTCGCGGAAAAAGCCATCTCCCGAAATGAGCAATACCTGTCTTAGAATGTGCCTGGATGTCTGATGGGACCTAGCTCATAAATGAACTCCAAATCCAAACTTCTTAGACTGTATCGTCAACTGAACTTAATCAGTATGCTGCGCCATCCCTCCCTCAGTATTGCCTTGGACCACCTGTCCAAAATACTGCCCCTCGTCAGAAGGAAAAACTATAACTCTGACAACCTCCTTGTTGTCCAGGTCACCTTGGAAGCCTGGAATGATAACTGTCTCCCGAATGAGGCTGTCGTTATTATATCCCTAGAACATCCACTTATGTTCTAAAACTGCTTCCGACTGTTTCTCCAGGATTGGATTAATGTCAACTTATTGCATGTGGTGCAAGAACAACATCTGGTGTGGTACTTGACATCTCATGATTGACTCAATTGCCTGAGCAAGTGATCTGCCAATCATGCACATCCCTCTCCCCTTTAGTCTGTAAGACACCTTTAGAGAGGGTGACTCCATTACCTGCAGGTATACTACCGTGCCAGGAGTCGTCCATTCTAAATACTCTTAGAATGATGTCTAAGTACCCTGATTGGGAAACCACCCAAATCTAGATCTAAAACCATAGATCTAGTAACCAGTATGTCAGATATAGAATCCATTTCCTTTGTGGAGAAAACACTGTGTGACGACCAAAGTATAACCGATCGTAGTATAGGAATATCACTTCCTACTCTGTGTATGTCATCCAAATACCAGGACATCACACCCTACTACCTTCTCAACAGATCCATCCCCTATTCTGATGAAGTCAAACCTATGACTGTCATGTCAGAAATAGATGATCTATCTCCGCTATATCCGCTTTAGTCTATAAATAGACATAAGCTACTTGTCCACCATGCTTCCGCTGCTCCCACTGACTACGACAACCCTCTGCCAGAGTCATATACACGTACACTTCTAAAAATAGTTTAGAACGACTCTATAATCATCCTCCCGCCGGGTCTCGCAACCTGGAACAACAGCAATGGCAAGTGTGGGTAAACAAGAACTTCCCTATCACCGTCCTTGAGGCTACCGGAGTACCTCTCGGGTGCCTGAAGTTACCCACCTTATCTGCGTAGTGGCCAATGGAATGTCAAGCCAGATTGAATATTTAGGTTCCTATGAAATCTTCAGTAATCGTTTGTGGTTCTGGAATCACTTCCAGTTCTACCATACTCCCACTACTGTTTTTCTGAAAAAATCCATTTTTAATAAAACTGTGAAGAGTCAAGAACAATATCACTATTGATCTTCCAGATGGTAGAAAGTCAACCCTCGTCATAGCCTGGGTCAACCCACAAACAGCCATTACAGAAACGTGCCTTGAGTTATCCAGAGTCTGGTTTTAATCATAAGCCGGACAACTCCCCGTACCTTAACATCGTTAAGATATGAACTGTTCTATATCCAATATGATACTGTTCTATATTCAAGCGGTTAGTCGATGTAGTACACCCCAATACTTGTGGGGAGGCGGAATTTTCAAAAACGAACTTGTTTAGTGAACGAACATCGACTAACCGCTTGAATCGAAGCTAAACTATAAATAACCAAACACAAAGTGTTTCTTAACTATTGTGTTTAGGGATTATACCTAATGAAACCAGTCCTTCGTCTTTACGATCTCCTTGTTCTCCTCGGCCTTCTCTAGGTAGTAGACGATCCACCCGAGAGCAAAACTCCAAACTAAACCTCTAACTTGAGGTAACTAATCTTCTTGGATTGCTAATCAAAGAAGATAAAATGAAATAGAGTGATGGTTATGGATTGATTAGTCTTTCTAATCCTTTGATCTCAACACATGAGGTGTAAGGATTAGGGTTTGAAGATGAGAGCTTGAGGAGAGAGAAGGTGAAGATAAATTATGAGATGAGATTGTGAGTATCATAACATATTATGAAGCATTCTCATTAAAGAATAAATGTGATGAATAAGCATGCTTCATAAATGTTAAGTGGTGATTCATTAGCATGAGTCATTAATCATTTATGGTGCAATAATGACAATGATGAATCACTCTCATGACTCACAAATCTTATCCAAAGTATATGCCATCTAAACCTCCTTAGTCACCATCTTCTAGAAGCTTCTCGCACAATTACGAGAACGCCCCTCCAATCCATAAAAATACGGAAAAACTTTAGACTGTAAAAATCCAATAACCGGATACCAGTAACTGGCTTAAACCAAAGCCGACTGGTAAAAACTGTCCGAAAGTCGTACGCGCGTAAACGCACGTATGCGTCCGAACCCTTGTCGTAAAACCATACGACCTCTATATCGTTTCGCCTGGAATAGGAAACTCTCTGTGTGGGACTCTAGAGACTCGACTACTATGCTGGCAGTGGGTTTAACCACAGACCGCAAGCGGCACTAGCTGTACGTAACGGTCCCCAGATAGTTGTCGATAAGAAGGCCGATGAGGAAACCCATCCGAACTCCTACTGAGTCTGATGTGACAATCTCTATACAGTCCGGTTCGTTCGTCCGAGACTATCGCATATCCTGCCTAGGGGGCGGCTAGCGTCAGTCCCCTAATAGCGGTGTAAGTCGTGTCGGAGGGAAGCCCATTACACCCTGAGAAACTACTGGAACCAACCAGCAAATCTCGCTTGCCTTGGCCAGGGACTTTGCGTAATGGCTCTCTGACACAGCGCGATATCTACTCCCAATACCGGGAGGGATGAATCATGTCTAACCTCCACTGCCTCCAAGTGCTCGGGACTGCACCCAACTGCTACCTGTTTGCACGACTCCTTTGAGCCGTGGTAGGGTAGCAATCTAAGAACAGTGGGACACACTCGAGGCGAAGTAGCAGTGTCAAGTCTGCGGACTACGCTGTACTCATGTCACCTGGGAACTGTTCACTGACGACTGGTATAAAACCAACCAACAGTTCCCTGTGAGTCCTGTCCGGTGTACCCGTAACCTAACGAGCACCTGTATACTATCTCTAGTACGACGTACTGACGGCTGTGGGACAGACCATCTCCCCAACTAGGATGAGAAGCGTACACACTAGTCTACTCCGGAATATCGATGCTCTGTCTCGATAATCCAACGACCAGGGACCTGAATAAGGATGTGCTTGTAGACTACCCAGCCCCCACTAGTATGACTGCCATCACAACGCTGGTAGTCAAGCAAGATCCTAAGAGCTCTATCAATACGTACACTCACATATTAAGATAGAAAAACCAAGTAGCATACTACCATGTTTAGCAAGACTGTTATATATATGTGAATATCCCAAGCTTCCATTAAGTAATATACAAGCTAGTATGATACAGTAATGGCCTTCTAGGGCATAAACACTAACAATCTCCCACTTGCACTAGGGCCATGTACTGGCATATCGAAGACCAATGATCTCGAGTAGCCTCTCGAACTGCGTCTGAGGTAGGGCCTTCGTGAATGGATCAGCAATGTTCTCTTCTGAAGCAACTCTCCGAACCTCGATCTCCTGACGATCAATGATCTCCCTGATCAGGTGATACCGCCTCAAGATGTGTCTGGACTTCTGATGGGACCTTGGTTCCTTCGCTAAAGCTATAGCTCCGTTGTTGTCGCAATACAGAGGTATTGGATAAACTATGGTAGGAACCACTTGAAGTTCTGTTAGGAACTTCTTCATCCAGACTGCTTCTTTTGCGGCATCGCAAGCAGCTATATACTCCGCTTCCATCGTCGAGTCAGCTACGGTGTCCTGCTTGGAGCTCTTCCAGCACACCGCCCCTCCATTGAGGGTAAAGACATAACCCGACATGAACTTGGAATCGTCCTTATCACTCTGGAAGCCGGAATCAGCAAAGGCCTCCAACCTAAGGTCTTTTCCGCCGTAAACCAAGAACATCTCCTTAGTCCTCCTCAGGTACTTGAGAATGTTCTTTACTGCTATCCAGTGTTTCTCCCCTGGGTCTGACTGATACCGGCTCACCACGCTTAGTGCGTAAGCTACATCTGGTCTGTTACATAACATCGCATACATTATAGAGCCTACCGCAGAAGCGTAGGGTATAATAGACATGCGTTCCCTTTCCAAATCAGTCTTGGGAGACATCTCTTTGGAGAGGGTGATTCCGTGACAAGCCGGTAGATTACCGCGCTTAGAATCTTCCATACTGAATCTTTTCAGTATAGTGTCAATATACCTGGACTGCGAAAGTCCCAACATCCTCTTGGATCTATCACGATAGATCCGGATCCCCAGAATGTAAGAAGCATCACCCAGGTCTTTCATGGAGAACCTTTGTGACAAGAATCCTTTGACAGATTGTAGCATAGGAATGTCATTTCCTATCAATAGAATGTCATCCACGTACAAGACGAGGAATACGACACTTCTGGCTACAACTTTACTATATATGCACGGTTCATCTGGATTTTTGATAAAGTCATATTCTTTGACTGTCTCATCAAAACAGATGTTCCAACTCCGCGATGCCTGCTTTAGTCCATAAATGGACTTAAGCAGCTTGCATACTTTCCCGCGGCTCCCACTCTGATTGAAACCCTCTGGCTGATCCATATAGACGCACTCTTCTAAATTTCCATTCAGAAAAGCCGTCTTTACATCCATCTGCCAGATTTCATAATCATGGAAGGCAGCAATAGCAAGAAGGACCCGAATGGATTTGAGCATAGCCACTGGAGAAAAAGTTTCGTCATAGTCCAAACCAGGTCTTTGAGGAAAACCCTTTGCAACAAGTCTAGCCTTATAGGTTTCCACCTGTCCATCTACACCAATCTTTTTCTTGAAGATCCATTTGCATCCTATGGGTTTTATCCCATCTAGAGCAAAGTCCAAAGTCCATACTTTGTTGGTGTACATGGACTCCATTTCGGTCCGCATTGCATCTAGCCATCGTACCGAGTCGCCGCTCTGGATGGCCTGCTGGAAGTCAGTAGGTTCATCATCTTCTATGATGCAATCCTCTCTATCCCCGTCTATGAGAAGACCGTAGTATCTATCAGGAGGATGAGACAGCCTACTACTCCTGCGGAGGGGTGCGGGAATGTCCTGTTCTTCCTGAACTTCCGGTTCTACCAAACTTTTAGTATTGGTTTGTGGTTCTGGAATTTCTTCCAGTTCTATTTTGCTCCCACTTGATTCCTTTTCTAAAAACAGATGTTCCAGAAAATGGGCATTACGAGAAACAAAGACCTTTTGTTCCTCTGCGTAATAGAAATAATATCCCTTGGAGTTCTTTGGATATCCCACAAACAAACATTTTACTGATCGTGCCTCGAGCTTGTCCACATGCTGCTTTTTAACAAAAGTTGGACATCCCCAAATCTTCATATGCTGAAGATGGGGTTTCTTCCCAGTCCACATCTGATATGGAGTGGTAGGCACAGTCTTGGTAGGAGCCCTGTTCAGAAGATATGCCGCTGATTCTAGCGCATAACCCCAGAAAGACCGCGGTAACTCAGCATTACTCATCATGGATCATACCATATCCAATAGGGTTCGATTCCGTCTCTCCGATACACCGTTATGCTGTGGAGTGTATGGAGGAGTAAGCTGAGAGAGAATTCCTTTCTCTTTTAGGTAACCTAGGAACTCGGCACTCAAGTATTCACCACCTCGATCAGATCTAAGTGTCTTGATACTTTTGCCGGTTTGGTTTTCTACTTCATTCTTATACTCTTGGAATTTCTCAAAAGCCTCGGATTTATATTTCATCAGATAAATGAATCCGTATCTTGAGTAATCATCCGTGAAAGTAATGAAATAGGAAAAACCACCTCTCTCATGTCTAGACATTGGACCACATACATCGCTGTGTATGAGTCCTAAGAGCTCGCTCGCTCTTACTCCTTGTCCAGTAAATGGAGTCTTTGTCATCTTTCCTTTGAGACAAGATTGACAAGTGTCATAAGTTTGATATTCGAACGTGTCCAAATATCCTTCTCTATGCAACTTAGTCAACCTTCTCTCATTGATGTGACCCAGTCTACAATGCCATAAGAAAGCTTTATTTAAATCTGGAGACTTTCTTTTTAGTGTGTTCTGGACATTGAAAATTTGGAGTTGGTTTAAAACATATATTCCGTTATTTAGTGTACCTGACCCAATCAAACCATGATTAAGGTGGATGTTGACAACATCTCTTACAAACGTGAAATCATAACCTTTATTTGATAACAAGGAAACTGATATGATATTACACGTTAAGCTCGGTATAAAATAACAGTTATGTAAAACCAAAATGTGTCCACTCGTCAATCCTAGGTGATAATCCCCGACGGACGCAGCTCCCACGCTAGCTCCGTTAGCAACCTTTAGGGTCATATCACCTTCCTTCAGCACTCTACGGTTTCTCAGTGCCTGGTTAAATATGCAATTTGCAGTTTTATGTTAATAATGATATGACTCGTCTAAGAATTCAACACAAATAGTAAAAATAAAAAATTACGCACGTATTCCCGGCAACGGCGCCATTTGATTGATTCGAAAAAGTGTTTTTGTTTGTAGTTAACCGCAATCAATAACGGTGTCGCGCGTAGCTAGACCGAGATGAGTACGGGTCGTCCTCTGGGAAACGTGGAACCTTTTACTTTTAATTTAGATGTGTTGAGAAAGAGAGGAGGGATAAAGAATTTTATAGAATGATTTCTAGATCTACGTTAAACAAGAATGTAAAATATAGATCTAGATTATTTTAAAGACTTAGATAATATAATAAAAAGGCTTGTAGGGTTCGTTAGGATTTAGTAGTTATGGACGATTAATTAAAAGTTACCCTTTTTATCCATTAATAGATTTAGAACTAGAACGACGGTGATGCGTGTAGATTAGGGTTTCTGGAGGGAAAAGAAATCTCACTCTTAACCCTTATCTCGACACGGAACTCCGTTCATATCTAGCCTTTACCAAAACAATCATTAATCTAATCTCTAATCGCGGTCGGAACTAGCAAAGAATTGCTAGCACGCCCGATTAGGATGTTAATGATTCTTTTGATAAAGTTCCTAAACTTTATAGGACTTAAAAAGGGTTTAATTATTTTCATCGTCCATTAGCCTACCCTAATCCTACGAACCCTAACAAGCGGAGAATTACTCGCGCATGTTGGGAGAAGAAGATGAAAAGATAGAGAGGGAAAACATAATATAAAATGCAAAAGAATTAAATAACACAACTACCTTTATTAATCAACTTGAACAATCTACACTTTGATTCCTTAGAAAATGATTACAAAGACTAGTTTGCTTCTCGATCTCTTCCAAGGAGGTAGACGAACAGTTGATGATCAGCCTGGATGCGTGAGCGTCTGGGGCTTCGTGATCTCTTCGGCTTGATGGCTTTTCCAAGAGGCCCTCGGTGCCTTTATATAGTGCAAACCCAGAATATTTCAGTTGGAAACTTGGTAAAATATGTCAGAGATTCATGCCAAAAATCTCAGCAATTGATCCCTCAATCTTGCCGCGGATCCGCGGCACAAGGTGGGTAAGGCCGCGGATCCGCGGCCATTTAATCTCTGCCGTTCATCAAACTTCAGGGGCTCTGTTCTTGTGACATGTGGGCTCCTCTGGAATCTTTGTATCTTTGAAATATTCTCTCGGTTGCTTCCAGACTTGGTCTCCAAGTTTGCTTCTTAATTTGGCAAGATTTCTTCAACAACTTGATTTCTTTGATATATTCTGCATAACAACTTGGAAAATTCTGCACAACAACTCAAATAAGATTTTAGTAGACTTTGTTCTACTAGGATTAGGTCAATAATATTTGCATACATTTTCCTACCAAAATGATAATTAAAATATATTAACACATGGAAAATAATGTTTTTACACATAAACACTCATATGTATAATATATTATAATAAAGTCCTTTTCTAATATAAAAATGGTAGGAAAAATGTAATACAAATGTGCAGTTTTATCAACTGAACACATATCGACACGACTTATCAAGCTACTGGGGTCTGACGTTTACCACCCCTAGGCGAGATATGCGACATATCAGACGACGAGACCGGACTGTACGGTAGTGTTACTGATTGGATTCACAGGAGAACTAGCGGACTTGCTTGTTGATCTTCTGATCGCTCAATACCCGGGTGGCCGTTACGTTTAGCACACCGCTTGCGGCTTGTGGGTGTTTGATATGGTCATCACCTACTGCCGGCATATTGACGAGTCTTTAGAGTCCTACACAGGGGTTTCCTGGCTCAAGCGAAACGGAGTAGGAGCACATATGTGATATGTGCGGGACCGAGATTAATACGATATGAGATACCGTATTCTATTCTCGTGATTAGTGACATTGATTGGTTGTATGCGATATAGCCGGGTTATCGGATCAAGTGTTGATTCGATAAGTTGTTACGTTTGATATTAGTCGGTTATAGCCGGATTATTAAATCAAGAGTTGATTTAATAATTTAATGCATAATTATATATTTGATATATTACATTGCATTAACTAGTATTAGCTCACTTATGATTTATTTTCTCACTAGTTTGTGCACATTGTTTATATGTGATATATGCAAGTGTACATGTTTGTATCATGCTTGATGATACACACAAGATGGATGTATGAGACTCATACCAAGATTAGGGTAAAAATTAGGGTTATTGTTTTATCTTAAGATTTAACAAAAGGATTTAACTTAGTCAAAGTAATCAAGCTTGAAGAAGCTTGGAGAAGCTTTGATAAAGTCCACTCTTTTGTCATTTCTTTTGATATTCTTTAACCTAACCTTTAACCTAAAACCTTGGTTAATTCTCTACATGAGTTAAGCATGGGGGCTTAACTCAACCATGGTGCCATTTATTTATTTGATAAGTTTTCATTTGGATGGATAATTCTTTCTTCTTCTTCATCATCATAAAGCTCCATCCAAAAGCTTACTAGCTCCAATGGTGCCATGAGAAAAGGAGTGAGAAAATCAATTCTAAAGTGAGCCCACTTCCTACTTCTTCATCCTCTGCCACTTGCCATGTAGTAGAGTGTGTTCTCTTCACAAAGTTCATGACCTAGTGAAGGAATAGCTTGAGTTAGTGTCTCCCCGACGTAGATCATCTTCGGCCTCGAAGTCATCGTAGCAAGCACATTCGTTCTTCTCGTGGAGCTTCTCTAGAGTCCAGAGTTTACGATCGCAGCGATGGGGACGTCTACACGGAGCTATTGAAGTGAAGGACCGGATCTACAAAGGTTGTAATCCCTTTCACTTGTAGTTAAAGTTGTTAACTTGCTAGTTTTCGCCTAAACCCTAGTTTAAAGATCCGTATTAGAGTTGTTCGGCACGGCTAAAATTTTAATCGGGCATGGTTGATGCCTCGTAGACCCTTGTGCGCGTGCCTAGGAACCCTACAGTGGTATCAGAGCCAAGCTAGAGCTTTAGGCGAAGTCTAGGCGAAGTTTTAAGTCTGATCGAACTCCGAATACCCGATATTAACCCCTCTCTGTACATTTTTCAAAACTGTGTTTTTTTATGAATTAAAAATGCTCAGAAAAACAAGCAGGAAAAACTAAGAATTACTGTGAAGTACGGTTCACTGAGTCAACTATTTGACCGCGGAACCGCGGCCAAACCAAGGGTTTGGCGGCGGTTCCGCGGCCAAAATTATAACTTAGTCCCTGAAATTTCATGAATTTATTCTTAGGTCCTTTCTTGGCAATTTGTTATGGGAATTTTTTAATTCCACTCAAGTGTTGAGTTTTCTAGGGTTGTATTGGGGACTCGATGATTCGATCGGATAATTTAACTTTGTTTAGCTTTGTCCGGATATTTTTTAGAAACTGTTAAAAAGTTCGACCGGATATCAATAACTCACTTTTTCCCCAGTCGGAAAATTTTTCAAAAGTTGGATTTGTTTTATCGAGTTTAAGAACGTTCTAAGTCGTGCAAGTAACGCGGTGGACCCTCTAGAAGACAACAAATCTTAACTCGATTATGTGACCGTCTTGAACTGCCTCTGAACCTTAGGGTTTGGGGCAGTACGGCGTGCCACATGTGAGGCGTTGGCTTGACCCTTCTACGGCTGGACCATTGGTACTGTGGCATGTGATGGATGTTTTTAAACTAATTTCAAGTGTTGAGATATATTGGGGAAATCTTGGGTGTTTGATTATTCGATCGGAAAGTTTAACATTGTCTATTTATCTGGATTGTGATACAATATTTGGAATCCACAGGTAGTTATGAGATAACTAATTTGAATGTTATAAACATAGCAGTTTAATCTCAGATGATCGGTTGCCACGGAATTTTGATGTGATCAAAAGTCCGTCGCAATCACGTAGCGTACGCGGATACTCGTCGGGTAAACTTAATAGACAGCGACGCCCTATAGCCCCGACCAAGTGACTATAGGAGAACCCCGTCGCCAAAAGCATCCGTTTGGGTGCTCGCGGCAGCGGTGTTCCGCCTTAGTCCACTTCGTCGACGGTATCCGGGGGTGCGGCCGTCAACTAAAGTTTGCGACGAGCATTCGATCAGGATATCGGGAATCCTGTTGAATTGACGACTAGATATTGAAAAGAGTTTTTGATAATGAGACTAAAATGCGGGGTTTATAATTGTTAGGCATGCGATGTCTAAGAAATTCAGATGGTTAGGCATATGATGTCTAAGAAGGTTGCGGATTCCAACTGTTGTAGTTTTACACTTTCTTTTCTGTGACCGTAAGCGTAGTATGTGGTGTATCGCCGGCTTCGTTGCTATACATCAACGACAATCGGGATAAGCATACTTGGTTACGTTGATGATATGAGATATTATGTGTTGTTGTGATATGTTGTATTGGATCATCGCGTTTGAATAGCCGGGGGTTTTATGTGAGATGAGAGTTTTTCTTTTTCATTCATGTAAAATTCAATTGTATGTAATATTCTTTTATTGGGGCACTTCCGGGCTGAGGATGATGTCACCGTTGTATATTATTTACTTTTCCACATTAGGTAGACCCAAGGCGGGCAGCATAAGTAACCGGGTTCTAGGGTCCAGTGGGAGACCATCTCGAGGAGTCGAGACCGGGTCTCCTAACCCTAGACTTGGCAGTATTACTTGCCGCTCTCGTAGGGGTCTAGGGATGTGGGTTTGGCTACTCATCGCGGCCGTGGAATCCGTGTTTTATACTGGCTCGTATTGAAAACACGGACGTCCTAGTATATCCAATATTTCATATATGTTTCTTCTGCTGCGATATCTGTGATGTGATCATTTGATATGTTGTGATAGATACTGTATATAGTATATACGATATATTATATAGACGTTACTTATGTTTTACACCCGCGCTAGCCCTGCCCCGCTCTGCCGTTAGTTACCTAACCTAACGGTGCACGAGGGGACATCGAGGCGAATGCGGATGGCATAAGTGTATGTCGTATTTGTCTGTGATGTTTAGGTGACTTAAATAATGGGACTTTGTTAATATGATTAATGAAAGAAAAGAAACCTAAAAGATGTTGTGGTATCGAATTTTCAAAAACAGGTAGCTACGGTTCTTGCTTTGCATCGCGGTGTTCCTTGTAGAACATCCTGCACCTTATTCGATAAGGAAAGGGCCGAGATCCCTTCACCGGGAGTGACCCCTTTAGCAATAACAGGCAGATGCTACACCCCTCGGTTTGTATTTTGATTGCTTTTGGAGTTTTTGCTTTGCATAGTGGTATATATGATATATCCTGCACCTTATTCGATGAGGAAAGGGCCGACGATCCCTTCACCGGGAGTGACCCCTTTAGCAAAACTAGAAAAGCCTCAAAAACGCTCCATTTAAAATCACTCGATTCTACAACGATATCAAGTTCATTACGCAAAGGGTTTTCTTAAAAACCTGTTGTAGCCCTCCGTCATTTCAGATAAGTACTACTTAGTATTCGTGCTGCGGTAGTTTGGCATTCGTCAAGGCGTAGTGTGCGGTAGCTAACTAGTATTTATCTGCTTATGCATATGATGCAGATTGGATTAGGGTATTCGTACGGCGTTGTTTGGCATTCGTCAAGGGTCGTGCGGGTGGGTTTAATTCAATCAAGAAATGTACGGGTTGAACTTGACTAGTGGACTATAGGTTGTTTGGCATTCGTCAAGGTCATAGAACACTAGGGGTAAAATATTATTGGGAATTTCAAGTGTTGAAATTTGCAATGAGATTGCATACCTTCTATGAGATAGTTGGATCCCGATACCCGCTGCGAGTAAGAGTTACTCCTGGGAGAGTTTTACACATTACAATTAGCCGATCAAGTAGGTGTCTAGAAAGGTGTTAACGGGGTTACGCCCCTGGGAAAACGAGGTTTACTTTAATTAGGTTCGTGTGAAAGCACGGGGGACCTCCCTCAAAGTACCGACACTGGCCTGGCTGAAAGATTGGCGTACTTGTAGCGTGTAATTAATCCCGGCTAGTCTTTCCTTTTAGGGTTTGAAGGAAGATTTGATTAAAACAGTGGGAGACATCCTGATTAGATAAAATAATAACCAATCTGATCTTGCAAGAGCATACGCTGAGTGTTTTCTTCTCTCTCTCTCCAGGTAGCGACCATACCACGCCTTAATCAAGATAATAAAACGAATATATTGACCGAACTCATTTGTTATACTGAGCTGGGGAACGTTGGTCCCGCTCCAACTTATAATTGTTATAAGAATGAGCAGGAAATTGGGGAATACCAGATTTCCCGTGCCGCCCAAACGAAGAAAGTGCATGCTGATGCATCTTCTTCGGGTGTGTTCATTACAAAGAACTGTTTCACAGTATCCTTTATGTCCTGGGTATGAGATACCAGATCAGGATCCCGCATATGTAATCTGTTACATGGGCTACAGAAAGGTAGAGAACTGAGAACGAGTGATAAGTTTCATGAGACAGAAAACGGTGCAAGTGTTGCAGCCAAGTCTGTTGGTCACTATCACCCTGTATTACTAAAATACATTGATTTTGAACGAATGTTATTAGATACCGAACCTGATATACAAAATCATATCAGTCTCTTTATTAGTAAAGAAGGATATAATTTTGTATTGTTGGATAATGTTTTGAACATTTCCTATATCAAGAGTTATTCGGTTCAGGCACGTTATCTAAAAGCATTGACGTTCTAAATCAAACTACAGTTCTTAGTATACACAATACACACAAGAAGAAGAATTCAGAAATGAACGAATCCTTCTTGAGGCATTGTAGACTAGGCCATATCAATGTGACCCGACTAGCTGAAGTTACATATAGATGCAGATTTAAATTAGTTTGAATTTACATCTTGTGAAACTTGCCGGTCATGTCACAGAGATAAGATGACCACATCTCCGTTTATTGGAAACAGAGAAAGAGTTAGTGAACTCTTGGGATTGATACATGCTGATGTATGAAAGTCTTCTGTTTACACATGCCAAGACCGGTTCTTTGTACTTCATTACATTCTCTGATGATCTCTCAAGATTCAGACATATGTTTCTGTTGAAACACAAGTCCGAACCTTTTGAGATATTCATAGAATATAAGTTAGAAGTAGAGAACCAACAACGGGTATAAGTATTATGTCCTTTGATGAGATCAAGGAGGAGAATACTTGAACACGGAATTCCTGGACTATTCTAAAAGAGAAAGAGATTCTCTCTCAGCATTACTCCTCCGTATACACCACAGCACGTCAGTGTATCGGGGCGGAGCAATAGCACCCTATATGATATGGTGTGCTCTATGATGAGTACTACTGAGTTTCCTATTTCCTTTTGGGAGTTATGCACTTGAGAAGCTGCATACCTATTGAATAGGGTTCAAATCAAATCAGAAGCCTACCACATCATATGTGATATGGAAAGGGAAGAGCCCATATCTTAAGTTTGTTAAGATTTGAGGTTGTCCGGTCTATGTCTAAAAGCAAAATCCGGACAAGCTCGAGGCAAGGTCTGTTATGTAGAACTGGAAAGGTTCCAGCTATACAAACTGCAGCTGATGATTTGGTAGAACCAAAGGATTCAATAGTAACCAACGAACCTCAGCCTCTCCGCCGATCTAGTAGGGTTCCTCACCCACTTGAGAGATACTTTGGTTTCTCTATAACAGTGGGAG
Source organism: Agapanthus africanus (assembly GCA_030015575.1). Lineage (NCBI taxonomy): Eukaryota > Viridiplantae > Streptophyta > Magnoliopsida > Asparagales > Amaryllidaceae > Agapanthus > Agapanthus africanus. The sequence continues at coordinate 417,899,874 of JASDDO010000022.1, forward strand.
CGAGGATTGCATCATGAGATGATGACCCAACTAGTTTCAAGCAGGCCATCAGGAGTGGGACTCTGTAAGAATGGCTGGATGCTTATCGATCTGAGATGGAATCCTTATACACCAACAAAGTATGGACTTTGGTTGCTCTATCTGAAGGGTTAAATCCCCATCAGGAGCAAGTATATCTTGAGAAAATTACTAGGTGTACATGGAAAAGTTGAGACTTTCAAAGCTAGACTTGTTAAAGGTTTTTCGTCATCGACCAGGCGTGGATAATGATGGAACCTTTTCCAGTGCCTATACTTAAGTCCATCCAGATCCTACTTGCCATGACTACATACTATGACTACGATATCTGGTGGTTGGGTGTCATGACTGCTTTCTAAAATGATCTTTTGGAAGAGAACGTCTATAAGTACACAGCCAGAGGGCTTCGTAAACAGTGGGAGCAGCGGAAACGTGTGCAAGATGCTTTATAGGATAAAGCAGGCATCGCGGAGTTGGAACATCTATTTTGATGTGAAAGTCAAAGAGTTTGATTTCATCAAAATGGTAGATGAACCTTGTATATACAAAAAGGTAGTAGGGAGTATGGTGGTGATCCTCGTAGAGTACGTGGATGACATACTCTTGATAGGGAAGGAGTTTCCTATGCTACGCTCGGTCAATCTCCGCTTATCACAAGGATTCTCCATATAGGATCAAAGTGATACCTCCTAAATCCTGGGTTTTGGATCTATGAGATAGATCTAATTGGATGTTAGGATACTCACTAGTTGCAGAGAGATGGTATCAATAAATCCCGGGGAGAATCACTGGAAAGGTTACAGGGTGATAAGAACGACTGAATGTCAGTCGTAGGCATTGTCTTTACCCTCAGTGGAGGGACGGTATGTTAGAAGAGTTCCAAGCTAAATATCGTGACATACTAGACGATTAAAGGCATGATACATCGTTATCAAAGATGCTACCAAAGAGGTAGTCTGGATATATATAAGTTCATAAGATGAACTTCGTTCCTACCATTGTGTGACAATGGAGTTGTGGCTTTTGCCAAGGAACCCCCGTCCCATCTGATATCCAGATATAATTCTTATGCAGTATCACCTGATCATGGAGATGGTTGATCTCCAGGGAGATCGAGGTTAGGAGAGTAGACACAGAGGACAACAACGCAGATCCACTCACAAAGGCCTTTTTCCCAGTAGAGACTTTTATGGGATGGTTGAGTATGGGATACTTCAACCACAGCTAATTGTTGGGTATGTGATACCACAACAGATGACCCTAGTGCAAGTGGGAGATTGTTAGTTATATGTATGCCCTAGAGGCCATTACTGTACATACGATGTATATTGTAGTGGATGCTAGGACATATATAAGGAGGACTTTCTTGCTCGACATGATAGTGCGCTATCTGGTTGTACTTTACCTAAACATGTACTCTGATTGTCTCTATATTACATGTTGATAAAGCCCTTAGGATATGTACTCAACTACTGGGACTATGATGAGATCATACTAGTGGGGCCACGGTAGTCGACGAGTACATCCTATAACTGTTCCTAGTCGAGGGTGTATCGAGACAGGGCATCGATACACCAGAGTAGACTAGCGTATACGCATCTTGACCCATATGATGGGCGATGGATGATCCCATATCCATCGGTGTTTGACAACAAGGATGGTGTACGGGTGCTCAGTGGAGACTGGGTACACTGGACGGACTCGCCGAGAACTCCTAGATGGTATTATACCTCACGTCAGATGGCAGTTCTCCGGTGACACTGGTACAAAGTAATCTGTTGACCCGAGATCGTCATAGAGTCTTGTGTGATTCCCACTGTGCTTTGATTTCCATCATACCACGTCCAAGAGGGCGTGCAAAAAGGTGGCTTTTGGGTACGGTCCTGAATCACATGGAGGCAATGAGCGATAGGAGGGGATTCGTCTCTCCCGGTATAGGGAGTTGATGTTGCGCTGGGTTCGATTGGCTATAACCGGAAATCCCTGGCCAGGGTTGCTGAGATTTACTGGTAAGTGTTATCAGTAGTTTCTTGAACTGTTATAGACCTCATATCGACACGACTTATCAAGCTACTGGGGTCTGACGTTTACCACCCCTAGGCGAGATATGCGACATATCAGACGATGAGACCGGACTGTAAGGTAGTGTTACTGATTGGATTGAGTTGATCTTCTGATCGCTCAATACCCGGGTGGCCGTTACGTTTAGCACACCGCTTGTGGCTTGTGGGTGTTTGATATGGTCATCACCTACTGCCGGCGTATTGACGAGTCTTTAGAGTCCTACACAGGGGTTTCCTGGCTCAAGCGAAACGGAGTAGGAGCACATATGTGATATGTGCGGGACCGAGATTAATACGATATGAGATACCGTATTCTATTCTAGCGATTAGTGACATTGATTGGTTGTATGCGACATAGCCGGGTTATCGGATCAAGTGTTGATTCGATAAGTTGTTACTTTTGATATTAGTCGGTTATAGCCGGATTATTAAATCAAGAGTTGATTTAATAATTTAATGCATAATTATATATTTGATATATTACATTACATTAACTAGTATTAGCTCACTTATGATTTATTTTCTCACTAGTTTGTGCACATTGTTTATATGTGATATATGCAAGTGTACATGTTTGTATCATGCTTGATGATACACACAAGATGGATGTATAAGACTCATACCAAGATTAGGGTAAAGATTAGGGTTATTGTTTTATCTTAAGATTTAACAAAAGGGTTTAACTTAGTCAAAGTAATCAAGCTTGAAGAAGCTTGGAGAAGCTTTGACAAAGTCCACTCTTTTGTCATTTCTTTTGATATTCTTTAACCTAACCTTTAACCTAAAGCCTTGGTTAATTCTCTACATGAGTTAAGCTTGAGGGCTTAACTCAACCAAGGTGCCATTTATTTATTTGATAAGTTTTCATTTGGATGGATAATTCTTTCTTCTTCTTCTTCTTCATCATAAAGCTCCATCCAAAAGCTTACTAGCTCCAATGGTGCCATAAGAAAAGGAGTGAGAAAATCAATTCTAAAGTGAGCCCACTTCCTACTTCTTCATCCTCTACCACTTGCCATGTAGTAGAGTGTGTTCTCTTCACAAAGTTCATGACCTAGTGAAGGAATAGCTTGAGTTAGTGTCTCCCCGACGTAGATCATCTTCGGCCTCGAAGTCATCGTTGCAAGCAAGTTCGTTCTTCTCGTGGAGCTTCTCTAGAGTCTGGAGTTTACGATCGCAGCGATGGGGATGTCTACACGGAGCTAATGAAGTGAAGGACCGGATCTACAAAGGTTATAATCCCTTTCACTTGTAGTTAAAGTTGTTAACTTGCTTGTTTTCGCCTAAACCCTAATTTAAAGATCCGTATTAGAGTTGTTCGGCACGGCTAAAATTTTAATCGGGCATGGTTAATGCCTCGTAGACCCTTGTGCACGTGCCTAGGAACCCTACACAAGGCCTACCTATCTAGCAACTCTGCAGCTGATCCTTGAGCTCCCAAAACTCCGCCGGCTCATCTGGAACCACGTTGGAAAACTCTCACATGATAAGACCCCGGTGCACAAACCCACTGTGGCTCTGGCATCACGAATGAAATACAAGAATCCTTGGCATCCTCTCCTCAAAAGCCGACTAGTGAAAAAGGCTGAATTCAAGCTGTGAGGGGCGACACCACTGTCCTCCCGCACAACAAGAACTGACTCGCCGGGAAAACAAAACCTGACCGTTTTCTCACGGCAGTCCACAGACGCCTAGCACGTAGCTAACCAGTCCGTGCCCAGGAGAACGTCAATTCCAACATATCAAGAAGGATCAAAATGATGGACGAATCTCTATCTTCTATCCGATTGGCACACGACTGAAATACGTGTCGTGCAACAAAAGAATCGCTGACAGAAATTAACACAACGAACGGCTGATCTAGATAACCTACTCTCCTCATCCCAAGTCTCTGCTACTCCCGCGACGTGCACGAAACCTGTCACGACGACTGAACCTCTATCTCTAGGCTGGTACACCTGCACTAGCCCTCCTCTGTTCTCGAACTCCAAAGTATCGGAAAGACGCTCCCCGTCAAAACGGGCTGCGTCCACTGGTGCTGTATGGGTAACACGATGCAGTGCTGATCGTAAGGAATAACTGGGTGACAGAGGTGGCAACCTCCTGTCGCCGTGCTCTACTGGCCATAACCAAAGACCTCATCTTCTGGCATAAGTCCTGCATCCCAGTCTCAAGCCTAGCGATACGATCTGTCGAAGGAGGATCCATCTGCTCCTATGCAACGAGCATGCCATTCTGGTCAGTCCTCGTCCCACACGAGTCAACTCTGACTTCAGCTCTCGCTGCATCATTCTGAGTCCCCATAGTCATCGGTGGAAAAGGCTATAAATGGAAATAAGATTCGATAAGAACACGGAAATCGAATCTCAAGGATATGTATCATCAAGGAAGGAATTTCAAGAAATTTTTACTTAGGTCACTTTAGGCGGAGAACCGCATCGTGAGTATGCCGCGGACATACACACACTACGTTACTCTGCTTAAGCTACCTACTCCATCATACCAAGGTCATCCTACACTCCGAAAGGTAAAACCTAGCGCTCTGATACCAACTTTGTCACGACCCGAAATTGGTACGTGACGGCCCTTAAACTACGCAACGTCTACAGGCGTAATGAAGTTTAAGTAAGCCGAAAACCCAGCAATCTAAACCATTAAAAGTAGTAAGAAATAAGAATATTGTTAAAACTTTTGAAAAATCTTGAGTACAAATTCTTTAAAGTCAAATTTTGGTTTCTTAAAAATTTTGGCAGCACCTCCTTTATAAAAACTAACCCCAAAATGGGTACAACATAAATATAAGTAAAGCATCCCCAACGGGAGCAAATCCACGCCCAACGGAGGAAAACAACCACCACAACAGATATACGACGCCGTAGCGAAGAAATAAAAGACGATAAAAGTAAAACTGCATAAAAGACCTCCAAGTCACAAAATAATATACAATATCGTCCTCACATCAAGTCTCTAAGTCATATAAGATAATGGTAGATGGAGAGTACAGGATACAACAAATATACAATGAACATAACGGATAACCACAAAACCCACCTATGCAAAACTGCATACTATGAGCTGAAGCGGTATCCGCAGCAAAAGATGATAAGATAGATGAATAGCCTGCATCGACTACTCTGGGAAACAACCTGGAAAACACTGTGGCACAACAGGGGTGAGTTGCCAACTCGTGAATAGTAAATAACATATGCAGGTAATCGCAAGTATGCACGTACAGCGCGAAACTAACATATGCAAGCTAAGCAATAAATGGTCATATGCAGGCAACAGTCATGAAAGATATACTAGCAGGTATAACTAATACATGAAGCAGTAATATGACAATATGTATGCAGCAGTCATGTAATTTACTCTATCAGGTACTACTAATACATGAACAATAAATGGCAATATGTATGCAACAGTCATGTAAGGTACTCTATCAGGTATTACTAATACATAAAGCAGTGCATAAATAATAAATGTGAAGTATGGAATGAAACATGTCATTTTCATTGAATTCTGACATCGTGGTAGGACCAAAGTCTATCAAGACAATCCAAATCCCAATTTCCTCAAATCAGACCCCAAATTGGCTCTCATATCATGTAAGTCTCACAAATCCTGAATGTACAATATCAGATAAATCTCATATATTATGTATCCAATATCAAGTAAATCTCATATATCCTGAATCCAACATCAAATGAATCTCATATATCATGAATCCAATATCAAGTGAATCTCATATATCCTGAATGTACAGTATCAAGTAAACCTCATATAACCTGAATGTAAAGTATCAAGTAAATATCATATATCCAATATCCAGTAGGTTTCATATAAAGTGAGTGTCCAATACCGATACCCAAAAACATCATGAAACAAGTGTCTAGCATTGACACATAAATACTCATATCCATACGTTCCTAAAATCATAAGTGTCCGGTATCGACACCCGTGATCCACGTATCGGTCTTTCTCATATTCATATGTTCCTCGAAACCCAAGTGTCTCACGTCGACACTTGTGTTCCACGTATCGGTATATACGTCCTCCGAATCTTAAGTGCCCCAACATCGACACTCTCGATCTCGTATCGGTTTAAAACAAATATCTAAGTGGATGCAAACAAATATCAAGTAAAGAATAAGAATACTTGCATAATATCATGAAACCACCACGGTCCTCAAATCCAGAAAACATAAAGTAATGAATTAGTATAAATGCATGAATCAATAAATATATATTAGCGTCCCATTCCACTAATATATATATATATATAGGCATATGTAACAGCGTCCCATTCCACTGTTATATATACTAAGGAGTAAAAATATCAGAGAACATCATATGAAATCCATGAATGTAATATATGCAACATGAAATAGTAATATGAGCATATAAAGGAAAAACCGCTATTTAACTGCAAAAAGTTGCGGTTCCTAATTTCTCCAAGTCCATACAACATCAAATAAAGGTGAACATGTAGCTATAGCCAGGTATGCATAACCATGTTGGCATAGTACGATATGTGTATCTACCTACCAATATTGATGTAATATACCCTCTGGGTATAAGTGAAGTATGTATGCAAGGTATACATGTAGCTATGTCATTACGTGTGAAATACCTATCACTAATGGTAACTAACATGTAAGCATGTCAAGGCATATGTGTAAGCATGTAGGTATACGGGTATGCTATATGTCATATGCATAAAGAAATATGAATCAATGACTTGATGTCCCTAACCAAACAATATCATATAGGTATGTGTGTTGTGCGTGTCATGGCAATTATTGACGGTGTGTGTGGCATACAATCAGTGCTCGTGCAACATGAGCCATCAATAATAGTGCAGTGTCCTAAGAGTATAAGTCCAAGCACAACAATTAACTAAGCAATAAGGTATATGCGCAACTCTATATATGAAATAAAATATGCGACAATTCATAACATCTCTAGCCCAGACCATAACGCCATGCGAGCGATTCCCATGTAGATGTTAAATCTACTCACTAACGCTCCTGGCTAAGTAAAGCCTACCACTTGTTTCCCCTTCTTCGCAGCGCCCGACGTCCCCGCCTGCGAACCTATAACATAAAACAATATAACATGTATATATTAGCAATCGATCAATAACACGTACCAACTACGTTTGACCGATGCACCAACTCCAAACATGCTCTTAAGTGTTCGTCAAGTGGCTAACGCGCGTCGCGACACTACGAAACCAACTCAAGAGCAAAAGCTATACAATTACACGAACGACATCGACACGAACCTAACTAGGAACGCAAAGCGAAACAAAAACCAAGCCTAGACCCTGATCGTACCGATCGCGCATTCACAACACAATAATAAACATGGAATCAATATAATTAACGTCGCACCGTCAAAAGAAACCCACGCCAAAAATTTACCGAAATCTCGTAAGCAACATATATCATTTTTGCACCAAACTACAACTTTTTACCAAACTAGAATTTACAAATATCACTAATTAGAAAGATTAAACCATTTAAACCTTTACTATAATTTTAATCTCATCTAATTAAGATTAGCAAAATTCTAGTTTGTAATTAAGCTAATTAGGTAATTAGGAAAATAACATTTAACAAATTAGTAACTTGGTTTAGTTTTCATTTGTCTAAAATTATCAACTAACCATTTCACTAATCAAAACCCTAATTTAATTAACAAAAAAACCTTACTAGAATTTCTAAATATGAAATTAAAAGCTTAAATTAAATATACAAATAAGCTAATTAAAGTATTAACACCACAAAAAGAGATTAGGGTTTGGATTTATACCTTCAAAGAAACACAACTTGAAACTAGAAAAATCCAAACTTTAGCCTCCAAAAATCCTTACTAGAATGAAGATCCAAGCTAGTTTTTGTGAAGAAGAAAGAAGGGTTTGATTTATATTTGAGTTTGTATGAATTTATTTGGATTTTTGATGATTTTTTTGAAGCATGAAGTGAAGAAATTAGATGAGAAAATAAATGGGCAGCAAGAGGAAGAGGTTTTGGCCAAGGCAAGAGAGGCTAGGGTTTTGTGGAAATTTGTAGAAAATTCTCGAAGAAATTGACAATAATTGCATAATAAAACAAAAATCCTTTATGTCATCTTTATTCTTTTCTTAAAAATTCAATAAAACCACAAATATCTAGATATTTTTGGTGAGAAGGTTAAAAACATAATCTAGTGATTAACTTAGCATAAAACCATATTAGTAGTAATTAACCCAAACCAAAAAATAATTACCACTAATAAAGTCACAAATAAAGCATTAAAATAAAATTTTAATTAGGGAAAAATTCTATGTGAACCAAAACTTCCCATTGACCCCCAAAGCCCGTGTACTAGCTTCATTCTAGCTAAATTAGGTGCCGTGAAGTCTATACAGAAGTTTGATCACAATCGGGTTAAAACGGAAAACACCGACTATTTTACCCTAAAAACGGAAAATTCGCAAAACGATTTCTAAAAAGTTACAGGTTTAGATTTCTGTGTTTTTGGCTTACTTAAATTGCATTACGTCTGCAGACGTTACGTGGTTTGAGTGCCGGTTGTAAGTGCACGGCGGCGGCCCGGCCGTCAATCCGACGCCGGAATGCGGAAGCGGTGATAAACTTTAATTTTGCAAACTGGCAAACCGGCACCACCGCGCACTAAACACCCGGATCGTGCCATTAAACTAGATCTAGCTAACTAGAGAAAAGGGTAGAGAAGTATACCAAGCGATCCGTGTCCTCCGGTCTTCGTCTCCACTCCGATCTCCCGCGGAAACTCCGTTCATCTCCTCCTCGTCGGAAAGGGCACCACATAGCCGGAATCTTTTACGGGCTCCCACCTCTGGACCGAGACAAGTCGGGCGCGAAGTTGGCTAGCCGACGCGTCCAAGATTTGCTGTAGGAAAGTGTAGAATATATGTCTCTTTGGGGTTGTGAAGTTGCCTTGATGGAGGGATGAGGTTGAGAATTGAACTTGTGAATTTTGGTGGCAATGAAAAATGATATGAATGATAATTTTCCCACCCTCACCAAATGATCCTCTCTCTCTCTCCCTTTAATGAAGTGGCCGGCCCCTCTCATTGGAAAATGGTGGAGGGATAAGCATAATACATGAGGGAGGTGAGTGTAGTAAAAGGTGGAGGGTGACCACATCCAAAGCAATGATAACCATGTCACACTAAATCAAATCCATTTCAAATCAATTCCTAATCAACTCTAATCACCATGAATGCATGAAATGATGATAGAAAAGAATGGTATCAAAAGATGCTCTCATAATTAATCCATATGCAAGAAACCCCTTCCACAAATGTTATTTGCAAACTTGCAAATAACCCCCTCCATCGGAAAAGTCCGGCCGGGAAGGAACAAAGGAAAACCGGCCGGAACGGAATGCAAACTGGAAACTTCAGAAAACTGGTCCCGTAATAAATTACAGGAAAACCCTGATACTGTGCATACACACCCGCATCTGTATTCCGACCGGATACAAATGCAATGAGACAAAATCTACACTGTACTATACTAGGATCCGGCTTAAACCAAAGTCGGCTAGTAATATCCGTCCGATCCTGATCCGTGCAATACCGCACGTATCTGATCGAACCCTGCCATATATCCATACGGCCTCTACAGCATTTCGCCCGAAACTTGAGTAACTGTAAGTGTGGTGGACTCTAAAGACTCGTCAATACTATGGCTGTGGATTTAACCACTAGCACGTCAGAGGTATAAGCCAATACGTGACGGGCCACCAGCTATTGACCAAAAGGGACGTCGATGAGCGAACTCATCCTGACACCCTACTGAGCCTGTCAGTGACAATATCCGTACAGTCCGACCCGTTCGTCTATGAGCATCGCATGGCGGGCCTAGGGGGTTGGTAAAAGTCAGACCCCCAAAAGCGGTACAAGTCGTGTCGGAGTGTAGCCCAGAACACCCTGAGATACTACTGGAATACCTACTAGTAAATCTCCTTCCTTGGCCAAGGACTTCGTGTAATGGCTCTCCTAGACACAGCGCGAACTCACCCCCAATACCGGGAGAGACGAACCCGTGAAAATCCGCTCACTGCCTCCATGTGGCTCGGGACTGTACCCAACTAAAACCTGTTTGCACGTCTCCTTTGAGCGTGGTAGGGTAGTAATCAAAGTACAGTGGGAACTCACACGAGACAAATGACGATCCCCAGGTCGATGAACTAACCTGTACACATGTCACCAGGGAACTGCTATCTGACGTCAGGTATAAGACCAACTAGCATGTTCCCGGCGAGTCCTGTCCGGTGTACTCATAACCCAATGAGCACCTGTATACATCTTAGGTGAACCAACTGACACCAGTGGCTTGTGAGACCGGCCACCGCCCCTCGTCGGGGTCTCGACTGTATACACTAGTCTACTCTGGAGAATCGATGCCCTGTCTCGAAACTCCCACGACTAGGGACCATTTAAGGATGTGCTTATAGACTACCAGCTCCCACGTATATGATCGCCCTCATACTGCTGGCAGTCAAGCAAGAATCCTAGGGGCTCTATCAACGTGCAATAGCGACCTGTCAGGTCACCTAAAGCAGTACACGATGATAAAGGTAAACCAGATAGCATACTATCATCTTGAGTAAGACTGTCCTATCGGGATAGGTCCTCCCTCAATCATTGCAATCACGTACCTGTGATCCAATAATTGACTCTGAGGGCACTATCTCCAACAATCTCCCACTTGCACTCAAGGCTAATTATTGCGATGTCGCATACTCACAGCCCGTGTGATACCGAACACCCAACTCCTCTACTTATCAGTCTCACAAAACTCGTTTGCGAAACTATTGCGTTCGAGGAATAGCCTCAGTGAGTGGATCCGCCTTGATGTTTCTTTCTATGTCTCTCTATATCTCAAGTTCGCGGAGAAAGCCATCTTCCGAAATGAGCAATACCTGTCTTAAAATGTCTGGATGTCTGATGGGACCTAGCTCATAAATGAACTCCAAATCCAAATTTCTTAGACTGTACCGTCAACTGAACTTAATCAGTATCCTGCGCCATGCCTTCCCTCAGTATCCACCTGGACCACCTGTCCAAAATACTGCCCCTCGTCAGAAGGAAAACTATAACTCTGACAGCCACTCTTCCATCCAGGTCACCTTGGAAGCCTGGAATGATAACTGTTTCCCGAAGTAGAATGCTGTTATCATATCCCTAGAACATCCACTTATGTTCTAAAACTGCTTCCGATTGTTTCTCCAGGATTGGATTAATATCTACTTATTGCATCTACTGCAAGAACAACATCTGGTGTGGTACTTGACATCTCATGATTGACTCAATTGCCTAAGCAAGTGATCTGTCAATCATGCGTATCCCTCTCCCTTTTAGTCTGTAAGACACCTTTAGAGAGGGTGACTCCATCACCTGCAGGTATACTACCGTGCCAGGAGTCGTCCATCTAAATACTCTTAGAATGCGGTCAAAGTACCCAGATTGGGAAACCACCCAAATCTAGATCTAAAATCATAGATCTAGTAACCAGAATGTATGATATAAGATCCAAATCCTGTGTGGAGAAACCACTATGTGACGACCAAGGTATAACCGATCGTAGTATAGGAATATCACTTCCTACTCTGTGTATGTCATCAAATACCAGGACATCACACCCTACTACCTTCTTAACAGATCCATCCCCTATTCTGATGAAGTCAAACCTATGACTGTCACATCAGAAATAGATGATCTATCTCCGCTATATCTGCTTTAGTCTATAAATAGACATAAGCCTGATTTCCACCAATGCTTCCGCTGCTCCCACTGACTACGACAACCCTCTGGCAGAGTCATATAGACGTACACTTCTAAAGCTAGTTTAGAACGACGCTACACTCATCCTCCTGCCGGGTCTCACAGTCTGGAACAACAGCAATGGAAAGTCTGGGTAAACAAGAACCTCCCTGCCACCGTCCTTGAGCATACCGAAGTACCTCTCGAGTGCCTGAGGTTACCCACCATATCTGCGGAGTGGCCAATGGAATGTCAAACCAGATTGAATCTTTAGGTTCTTATCAAATCTTCAGTAATCGTTTGCGGTTCTGGAATCACTTCCAGTTCTACCATACTCCCACTACTGTTTTCTGAAAAAATCCATTTTTAATAAAACTGTGGCGAGTCTAGAACAATATCACTATTGATCTTCCAGATGGTAGAATATCAACCCTCGTCATAGCCTGGGTCAACCCACAAACAGCCATTACAGAAACGTGCCTTGAGTTATCCAGAATCTGGTTTTAAGCATAAGCTGGACAACTCCCCGTACCTTAACAATGTCAAGATATGAACTGTTCTATATCCAATATAGAAACAGAGGCACTGATTTAATTGAACCAGATTCAAATCATGCAACTGTCTCCAGTGCATGTCAACTAAGTAGAAAGAGGTCGATCAGCGTTACTCAACTTAGGAGTGCTTCCAATTATGAGTAACCTGAAAGAGAAGCAAGTTCTCTTAATCATTACAATCATCTGAATACCATGCACAAGTATCTACATCTTCGATCATCTTGAAGAATCCCGATACTTGCAATACCTGGTTCTCTACTTTATTCAAATACCTATAACTTCTCAAAATTCGGACCATGTGTTTCCACGAAACATCTGTCTAAAACTAGAGAAGTCATAAGTAAACCGAATATAGTACGAGGACCAAGCCCTCTGTCCTCATGGACGCTGGACAACATACAATACTCTGTATAAGTCCCTTGAGTCTAATAACTCATTCACTGTGTGTCGTAGGTTGAAAACTGTACTTATGGTTAAGAAGAATTACACCGCTGTTTAATGCTCCTTACCTAACCATCCACTGATATAGGTAAATGTCGTAGACATAATTTCAAAAAGATATATCTCACTCTATAAAAATAGACGTACAGATATATCAATTTGAAATTGGTGCATAATAGCGGATATTCAAAACCAAATAATGGCCGTCCGGCAAACAACCCAGGCGACTTCCTTAAATATCACTGATTACAACGAATCCCGATATAATGAGGATGATCACTCAATTCCCAATAACTTACTCCCACTCATCATCTGTAAAACCATACAGATGTGAGAATCATACCTGGTAAATACATACCCTGGAGCAAGTGTCTAATTGGGAAATCAGTTTTCTATTAACAGTACACAGTGAACCTGAAACATTGAAATGTTTCGATGGGGTATCCTGGTATTCCTAGTAATGCCTCTTCCATTATCCATATTCACAACTGTAACCGTATAATTCTTTGCCACCTCTCCAAATCCCTTTATATGTCTTTAGTCATTACCTTCTGTACACCCCTTTAGGCCAAATGGTTTTCTTCCTTCCCTACCGTTCGGCACCAGCCTATGGTTTGGAAGAAGACTATCCAATAAGCATAATGGGTGTATTGTCCTAATCCTAGGAGCACTCGCAATGCGAGAGAAGGTGAAGATAAAAGACAACCGAATGAACCTTATTCCTATTTCTCCTGAACCAGGATCCATCCCCGAACTGGAACAAGTTCCTTTCGAGTTCGTATATAACCATACGATGGATTATCTAATAAACATGGGATCTTCGTAGTGATACGGAGTGTCCTGGAGAAATACAAAGGTGATTTAGGATTGGCGAAGAAATACTTGGTTTAGTCGTGAATAGCAGTCGCAATTTACTTTGCCCTCTTACTAATCCCTTGCTTTGTCTGAACTTAATACCTTCTGCACACCATCGTTATGCTAATTGGTTTTCTTCATTCCCCACCGTTTGGCACCAGCCTATGGTTTGGAAGAAGACTATCCAATTTGCGTAATAGGTGTACTATCTCCTAAGCCAAGGAGTACTCGCAATCTGAGAGAGAAGGTAAAAGGAAAAGACAACTGAATAAACCTATTCGTTTTCTCCAGAACCGGAAACCATCCTCGAATTCCTTCGAGTTCGTATATAACCATACGATGGTTTTGTCCAATGGAAGTGGACGTTCGTAGTAATACGAGATGTCCTGGAGAAAAGGGTAAAAGTAGGAGTGGCAATGAGGTTTGCAACTCTGACAATCCAAAATCCAGTGTTAAGAAGGTTCGGTCAACTTGGTCACTGAGTCATAGTCTAGGGTCGGGTCAATGGTCGCTGCCAAAGAGAGAGAGAAAAGAAACACTCAACGTGCACTCTAACCTAGATCAGAATGGTTATCACTTTATCTAATCTGGAAACCTCCCACTGTACCGTCAAATTCTCCTCCAAACCTAAAAGAAGAATCAGTCGGGAATACCCGAGGAGTAAACCAACTCATCAGTGGAAATCGGGATCCAACTATCATCGCATGATAACGTGACGAAATCCGCTCACGGTATCACACTCCAGAAGGTATGCGCATATCTGGAAAGTTTCAGTTTCTTTAGAAACTCCCGATGTGATTTTTACCCCATGCTCTTATGACCTTGACGAAGGTCAACAAATCATAAGTCACATGTCAAGTTCCACCCGTCATTATCCAGGTTAATTTGAACCCACCCGTACAAGCCCTTGACGAAGGTCAACAAGGCAATACGACAGTCCCAAACCAACGCATCTATCTATGCAGCAGAAATGTAACAAGCAGCTACCATACACTATGCCTTGACGAAGGACAACAAACATAGCATGAATACTACGTGCTACCCGTCTGAAACGACGGAGGGCTATGAATGGTTTCTGGCGAAAACCTTTAACGTAATGAACTTGATATCGTTGAAGGAACGGATAGCTTTTTAGAAAATATAGTGACGAAAACCTTTACTAAAGAGGTCACTCTCGGTGAAGGGATCTCGGCTCTTTCCCCGTAGAATGGGGTGCAGGATATTCCAAATGAATACCACGATGCAAAGCAAAAGTAATCGGCTATAGTGAAGTTAATGCCCTGACGCAAACTTCTGTCCAAGGGGTCACTCCCGGTGAAGGGATCTCGGCCCTTGCCTCGTCGACTGAGGTGCTGGATATTCATAACCGAATATCACTGTGCAAAACAAAAGTGAACGTCCTTGCAATAACAGCCTTTTGAAAAGTGTTCCAACAACATCAGAATATGTTTGTTTTAACTTGCATTGATCCGAATCAACGCAGTCCCATCAGTTGATCACACCACAAAGAACGAAAATATACTGATGTACGTATATGGCATCCGCATTCGCCACTGGGTCCCGTCATTACTCGTTAGGTTAGCTAACTAACGACAGAGCGGGGACTGGACTAGCGCGGATGCAAAACATATACAACATCTACTAATATATACCAATATATTATATTCGCTCAAGGCGTGATAAAATGCAACACCACAGAAATGTACAGCATCACAGAACAATACAGATATCTGGGATCCCCGGGTTTCACAGAGCCACTACTGAAACCCGACGTTCCCCTGGTCGTGTGGATAGCCTGTGCAATGAAATCCTAGACCCCTACGGGCGCGGCAAGTTACCCGCCAAAACCTGAAGCGAGGCAGCCCCCTTCAGCAACGTGAATGGACCACCCGGCACTTCACGGAATCCGGTAACTTGGGCACCCCTCCTGGGTCAACCTGTACCCCCTACGAGTGCGGTGAATAGCCCGCCAATCCTAGAGTGAAGCCCCCTCCGTCTCAATGCCATAAGATGCGGCCCCGTTGCCCTCTAGAACCCGGCTATCCGTGGACCCCTCCGCGGGGTAATCCTAGTACAGAAAGTAAAATATACATACACCGGGTACATCGACCGCAATCTGGTCGTGCCCCAAAATAATAATACAATCAGGCAGTGACGGCAGTCTACATGTCGGACGCTCGCCCCGCAATATCAAATGTACATAATACAACAAAATCTGTACTACCATTGCATCCAGGCTATCCCCACCGACCAATCCGCAACATCACAGCAAAATCACAGAACATCAACGTGAATGTCACGTTCGCAAATCCGTCTAACCGGGCTATAGCAGTTAGACAGGATTTACCGATCAAGTGACATTCACGGTCGCAGATATAATGTAAATACTGTGAACCAATGTGTTTAAAATATCCGATCGATCAAATTTACCAAGTGGGCCCCCAAGTACTACTGTAGCACATCAAGAAATTCTGGGCCCAAACATAATATTCCAGAAACCCTATTTTGACCCCAGAAGCCCACTGGAAAAATTCGACACATAGATCCCTCCATACCGCGGCGGAACCGCGGCTCCAAGTGGGGTTTGGCCGCGGTTCCGCGCTCCCCTTGAAAGATCAACGTCTCGAATTTCTCCAGAATTCTTAGGACTTCCAGTACATCAGTTTTCTACAACCTGAAAAATTTTTAGAGCCAGAAAAAATTCGACAGAAAACTGATGTGAAGAAAACGCGGGTTTTTGGAATTTTGGTCGATCGGAAATGTAAAACACATTAGACAAAGCTAGACTATGTTAATGGCGAGGCTATGATACCACTGTAAGTGCACGGCGGCGCCCCGGCCGTCAATCCGACGCCGAAATGCGGAAGCGGTGATAAACTTTAATTTTGCAAACTAGCAAACCGGCACCACCGCGCACTAAACACCCGGATCGTGCCATTAAACTAGATCTAGCTAACTAGAGAAAAGGGTAGAGAAGTATACCAAGCGATCCGTGTCCTCCGGTCTTCGTCTCCACTCCGATCTCCAGCGGAAACTCCGTTCATCTCCTCCTCGTCGGAAAGGGCACGACGTAGCCGGAATCTTTTACGGGCTCCCACCTCTGGACCGAGGCAACTCGCGCGCGAAGTTGGCTAGCCGACACGTCCAAGATTTGCTGTAGGCAAGTGTAGAATATATGTCTCTCTGGGGTTGTGAAGTTGCCTTGATGGAGGGATGAGGTTGAGAATTGAACTTGTGAATTTTGGTGGCAATGAAAAATGATATGAATGATAATTTTCCCACCCTCACCAAATGATCCTCTCTCTCTCCCTCTAATGAAGTGGCCGGCCCCTCTCATTGGAAAATGGTGGAGGGATAAGCATAATACATGAGGGAGGTGAGTGTAGTAAAAGGTGGAGGGTGACCACATCCAAAGCAATGATAACCATGTCACACTAAATCAAATCCATTTCAAATCAATTCCTAATCAACTCTAATCACCATGAATGCAAGAAATGATGATAGAAAAGAATGGTATCAAAAGATGCTCTCATAATTAATCTATATGCAAGAAACCCCTTCCACAAATGTTATTTGCAAACTTGCAAATAACCCCCTCCATCGGAAAAGTCCGGCCGGGAAGGAACAAAGGAAAACCGGCCGGAACGGAATGCAAACTGGCAACTTCAGAAAACTGGCCCCGTAATAAATTACAGGAAAACCCCGATACTGTGCATACACACCCGCATCTGTATTCCGACCGGATACAAATGCAATGAGACAAAATCTACACTGTACTATACTAGGATCCGGCTTAAACCAAAGCCGGCTAGTAATATCCGTCCGATCCTGATCCGTGCAATACCGCACGTATCTGATCGAACCCTGCCATATATCCATACGGCCTCTACAGCGTTTCGCCCGAAACTTGAGTAACTATAAGTGTGGTGGACTCTAAAGACTCGTCAATACTATGGTTGTGGATTTAACCACTAGCACGTCAGAGGTATAAGCTAATACGTGACGGGCCACCAGCTATTGACCAAAAGGGACGTCGATGAGCGAACTCATCCTGACACCCTACTGAGCCTGTCAGTGACAATATCCGTACAGTCCGGTCCGTTCGTCTATGAGCATCGCATGGCGGGCCTAGGGGGTTGGTAAAAGTCAGACCCCCAAAAGCGGTACAAGTCGTGTCGGAGTGTAGCCCAGAACACCCTGAGATACTACTGGAATACCTACTAGTAAATCTCCTGCCTTGGCCAAGGACTTCGTGTAATGGCTCTCCTAGACACAGCGTGAACTCACCCCCAATACCGGGAGAGACGAACCCCTGAAAATCCGCTCACTGCCTCCATGTGGCTCGGGACTGTACCCAACTAAAACCTGTTTGCACGTCTCCTTTGAGCATGGTAGGGTAGTAATCAAAGTACAGTGGGAACTCACACGAGACAAATGACGATCCCCAGGTCGATGAACTAACCTGTACACATGTCACCAGAGAACTGCTATCTGACGTCAGGTATAAGACCAACTAGCATGTTCCCGGCGAGTCCTGTCCGGTGTACTCATAACCCAATGAGCACCTGTATACATCTTAGGTGAACCAACTGACACCAGTGGCTTGTGAGACCGGCCACCGCCCCTCGTCAGGGTCTCGACTGTATACACTAGTCTACTCTGGAGAATCGATGCCCTGTCTCGAAACTCCCACGACTAGGGACCATTTAAGGATGTGCTTATAGACTACCAGCTCCCACGTATATGATCGCCCTTATACTGCTGGCAGTCAAGCAAGAATCCTAGGGGATCTATCAACATGCAATAGCGACCTGTCAGGTCACCTAAAGCAGTACACGATGATAAAGGTAAACCAGATAGCATACTATCATCTTGAGTAAGACTGTCCTATCGGGATAGGTCCTCCCTCAATCATTGCAATCACGTACCTGTGATCCAATAATTGATTCTGAGGGCACTATCTCCAACACCGGTCACGTGCCAAATTTTGGGTCGTGACAATTATAGATCCTAGCGCCGAAGCGTAAGGTATAGTGCTCATGTGAACCCTGTCCTCGTTAGTCTTGGGAGACATCTTCTTGGAGAGGGTGATTCCGTGCAATGTAGGTATGTTACCGCGCTTGGAATCTTCCATACTAAATCTCTTTAGTACGGTCTCTATGTACCTGGACTGCGAAAGTCCCAATAATCTCTTAGATCTATCTCTGTAGATCTTGATCCCCAGAATGTACGAGGCATCACCCAGGTCCTTCATGGAGAACCTTTATGACAAGAACAACTTGACCGATTGTAGCATAGGAATATCATTTCTTATCAAAAGAATATCGTCCATGTACAAGACTAGGAACACGACAGTTCGTCCAATAATCTTCTTATAAATACAAGGGTCATCCTCGTTCTTGATGAAGTCAAATTCCTTGACCGTTTCATCAAAATAGATGTTCTAGCTCTGTGATGCCTGCTTCAATCCATAAATGGATTTGAACAACTTGCACACCTTCCCGCTGCTCCCACTGTCTACGAAACCTTCTGGCTGATCCATATAAACGCACTCTTCTAAACTTCCGTTCAGAAAAGCCGTTTTTACGTCCATCTGCCAGATCTCATAGTCATGAAAGGCAGCAATGGCAAGTAGGATCCGAATGGATTTAAGCATAGCCACTGGAGAAAAGGTTTCGTCATAATCCATACCTGGTCTTTGATGAAAACCTTTTGCAACGAGTCTAGCCTTATAGGTTTCCACCTGCCCATCTACACCAAGTTTCCTTTTGTAGATCCATTTGCATCCAACGGGTTTTAACCCAGGCGGAGCAATATCCAAGGTCCACACTTTATTGGTGTACATGGACTCCATTTCAGATCGCATAGCATCCAGCCACTTATTAGAGTCTCTACTGGTAATGGCATGCCTGAAACTGGTAAGGTCATCTTCTTCCAAGATGCAATCCTCTCGATCCCCGTCTATGAGAAAACCGTAGTATCTCTCGGGCGGATGAGAAATCCTACCAGATTTGTGGAGTGGCTGAGGCTCGTCCGAGGTTATTAAATCTTGAGGTTCCACCAAATCTTCAGTTGCAGTTTGTCTCTCTGGAATTTCTTCCAGTTCTACCGCGCTCCCACTAATTTCTTTTGCAAGAAATTGTCACTCTAAAAAAGTGGCGTGCTGAGCAACAAACACCTTCTGTTCCTCGGTGTGGTAGAACATATATCCATTTGAATACCTGGGATATCCTACAAACTTACATAGAACTGACCATGCCTGAAGTTTGTTCGGATTCTGATTTTTCACATAGATCGGACAACCCCATATCTTAACCCTTTTAAGACATGGTTTCTTTCCACTTCATATTTCATATGGAGTCTTAGGCACAGATTTGGATGGGACTTGATTCAATAGATATGCTGCTGTTTCAAGTACAAATCCCCATAATGAAAGAGGTAACTCAGCACTACTCATCATAGAGCGAACCATATCCAATAGGGTACGATTCCTCCGCTCTGATACACCGTTGTGCTGTGGAGTATACGGAGGAGTAAACTGAGAGAGAATACCATTCTCTTTTAGAAAGTCCCTGAATTCCGTACTTAAGTACTCCCCCCATCTATTAGATCGGAGGATCTTAATACTTTTGCCAGTCTGGTTCTCTACTTCGTTTCTGAATTCTTTGAATTTCTCAAAAGCTTCAGATTTATGTTTCATAAGACACACATATCCGAACCTAGAGAGATCGTCAGTGAATGTGATGAAGTACAAGAACTCACCCCTTACATATATATACATTGGATCACATACATCACTGTGTATGAGTCATAAGAGCTCTGCTGCTCTTTCTCCATGTCCGGTGAACGGAGATTTGGTCATCTTTCCTTTGAGACAAGATTGACTGGTTTCATAAGATGAAAATTCGAACGCATCCAGAAATCCATCTTTATGCAACTTACTCAGTCTTTTTTCTCCGATATGACTTAGTCTACAATGCCACAAGTAGGATTCGTTCACATCTAAACTCTTCCTCTTGCGTGTGTTTTGTATACTGAGAACTGTTTTTTGATTAAGAACATAGATACCATTACACAGTGTACCTTCTGCAATCAATACCTGATTAAGGTAAATGTTCATGATATTTCTATCAAGAACAAACTTATTTCTTTATTAAGTAAACAAACTGATATGATGTTGCAAACCATGGAAGGTACATAGTAGCAGTTTATCAAAATCATAGTATTGTCATTTGGCTATGCTAGGTGATATTCACCGACGGCAGAAGCATCAACCTAAGCTCTGTTCCCTACTCTGAGGGACATATCACCAGGTCCAACCATCCTACTCTTTCTCAGTCCCCATAATAAATTACAGATATGAGATCCCGATCTGGTATCGAGTACCCAGAAGGTAGGACTGACCGAAAAACGGTTCTCAATAATAAGAAAATATGAAGAAGACACAATAGTATGTTTCTTCTTCGAAGGGGTCATTAAGGAATTCAAACAATCCTCTTTCACATGCTCACACTTATGACCGTTGTCATAAGTTAGAGTCGAACTGACGTTCCCCAGCCCCGAATAAGAATTCGGATCGGTCAAGCGATACATTTATTATCTTGATTAGGGCGTGAAATGGTTTCTACCCAGAAGAGAGAAAAGAAATACTCAGCATGCGCTCTTGCAAGATTAGATTAGTTATTAATTTATCTAACCAGGATGGCTCTCACTGTTACCTCAAATTCTTCTTCATACCCTAAAAGAAGAACTAATCAGGATTAATCGCACGTCACAATACTTGCTTAACCTTTCAGCCATGCTGGTTTCGGTACTTCGAGGGAGGTTTTCCAACGCTTTTGCGAAGTTCCTTAATTACATAACCTCTTTTCCCTGGGGGCGTAGCTCCGCTAACACCGTTCTAGACATCTACTTGGTTTATAGCATTGGTTGTTAAGTGAAATAATCTCCCGAGAGTAATCCTACTCATCAGTGGGATCGAGATCCAACTATCATTGTGTGATGATCTAGATGGAATCCACTCTAGTCACCACACTCCAGAAGGTATGCTAAATCTGCAAGTTTCCTGTATGTTTGAAACTCCCAATGTGGTTTTTGCCCCAAGCGGCTTCATGACCTTGGCAGAGGTCAACATGTCATAAGTCGCAAGTCAAGTTCAACCTGTCATTGTCCTGGATTAATTTAGACCCACCCGCACAAGCCCTTGACAGAGGTCAAAATGACCGTGTGACTGTCCTAAATAATCGCATATCTATGCAACAAACAGGCATTACTTTAGATACCATTCACTATGCCTTGACAGAGCTCAACATACACAGCATGAATACTAAGTAATACTTATAAGAAATGACGGAGGGCTACGGCTTGGTTTTTGGCGAAAACCCCGTTAACGTAATGAACTTGATATCGTTGAAGGAACCTGAGCAGTTTTGAAAAGGAGTGGTTTAAGCTTCGCCTTTTTGAAAATTTCTGGTTTTGAAAAAAACCGAGTAATCTACAGTACAGACTTTTGCTCAAGAGTGTTAGTTGTATGTATGCCCTAGAGGCCATTATTGTACATGAGATGTATATTATAGTGGATGCTTGGACATATATAGGGAGGATTTTCTTGCTCGACATGATAGTACGCTATCTGGTTGCGCTTTATCTTAACATGTAAACTTACTGTTTCTCTGTTACATGTTGATAAAGACCTTAGGATGTGTACTTGACTTCCAGGATTATGATGCAGATCATACTAGTGAGGCCTAGGTACTCCATGAGTTCATCCTTCATTGTTCCTAGTCATGGGAATATCGAGACGGGGCATCGATATTTCAGAGTAGACTAGCGTGTATCTTCTCGGCCTATGTGATGGGCGATGGATGATCCCATATCCATTGGTGTTCGACATCAGAGATGGTATACAGGTGCTCAATGGAGACTGGGTACACTGAACGGACTCGCCGAGAACTCCTAGATGGTATTATATCTCACGCAGAGAGCAGTTCTCCGGTGACACTGGTACAGGTTAGTCTGTCGACCCGAGATCGTCATAGAGTCTTGTGTGTCTCCCAGTGTACTTTGATTTCCACCTTACCACGACTCTACCGAGTCATGCAAACAAGTGGTTTTTGGGTACAGTCCTGAGTCACATGGAGGCAATGAGCGATAGGAGGGGATTCGTCTCTCCCGGTATTGGGGGTTGATGTTGCGCTATACTCGATTGGCCATAACTGAAATCCCTGGCCAGGGTAGATGAGATTTACTGATAAGTGTTATCAGTAGTTTCTCGCCCATTATGGACCTTATATCGGCATGACTTATCAAGCTATTGGGGTCTGACGTTTACCACCCCTAGGCGAGATATGCGACATATTAGACGAAGAGACCGGACTGTACGATAGTGCTACTGATTGGATTTGCAGGAGTATGAGCAGGCTTGCTTGTTGATCTTCTGATCGCTCAATACTCGGGTGGCCGTTACGTTTAGCACGCCTCTTGCGGCTTGTGGGTGTTTGATATGATCATCACTTTCTGCCGGCGTATTGACGAGTCTTTAAAGTCCTACACAGAGGTTTTCTGGCTCAGGCGAAACAGAGTAGGAGCATATATGTGATATGTGCGGGACCGAGATTAATACGAGTATGTGATACCGTATTCTACTCTCACGATTTGTGTCATCGGTCGGTTATATGCAATATAGCCGGGTTATTGAATCAAGTGCTGATTCGATAAATTGATACACATAATATTAGTCGGTTATATGTGATATAGCCGGATTATTGAATCAAGTGTTGATTTAATAATCTAATGTATAATTATATATATATTTGATATATTAATTTACAATAACTAGTATTAGCTCACTTAAGATTTCTTTTCTCACTTGATTGTGCATTAGTATATATGTGATATATATTAGTATACATTATTTTATGTCATGCTAGATGCCACATGCAACATGGGTGTATGAGACTCACAACATGTTTATAATAATGTGAGGGTTTTATTTATTTAAAGTAAATCAAAATTGGTTGGAAATTTCCACATGGTTGAAGCTTGTAGAAGCTTGTGGAACCATTGACCAAGTCCACTCTTTTTGTTTTTCTTGTAGATATTTGTTAACCCAACCATTATTGTAACCCATGGTTTATTCTCTATATGGGTTAGTGTATGACACTAACTCACCCATGGTTGCTATTCTCTCCTTATTAGTTTATTCTTGACTAGCTTTATTTTTCATGGTTGCTTTCTTCATCTCTTTCTTCAAGCTTTCTAGCTCCATGAAACATGAAGAAAAATTGTAAGAAAATATCTAAAGTGAGCCCATTTTCTACTTCATCATCCTCTACTACTTGTCATTTAGTTTAAGGTGTTCTCTTCACAAAGTTCATCACCTAGTGAAGAGGTAGCTTGGGTTTGAGTCTCCTCGACGTAGATCGTCTTCGGCCTCGAAGACTTCGAGCAAGGTTGTTCATTTCTCCAAGGGAACCCATACTAGTGTTCAGGAGATCGACACTCGCAGCGAAGTGACTACTGCACGGAGCTTTAGAAGTGAAGGACCGGTCTACAAAGGTTGTATTCCTCATTCACTAGTGTAATGTTAGATTACATGTTTCATTTCGTCTATTTACTCTAGCTAGATTCTTGTTAATGGTTCTTTACCGCTCTTGATTATTTTAATTTGGCATGGTAGTTGCTGTGAAAACCCTGTAGGGTGCTAAGGAATCCCAAGAGTGGTATCAGAGCAGGGCTAGAGTATTAGACGATGTTTATTAGATTACGAAACCGAAACTACTCCGAAACTTGCAACGCCAAATTCCAGTTTCTGTCGAATTTTAAATGGGTTCTAAAATTTTTTAAACAAGTGCAGAATGTTGTATGAGATATGACATGAACACATATGAAATTTGAGCCCATTTCCTTGCAAAATGGCTGGCCACTTCCCCACTAAAACCGGCCTGCTTGGCTCTATCAGGGAGTTTTGGCTTAAATTTTTTAGTGTGTTCCAGGGTCTGGGTTTTGGTGTTTCAGGTGTTGTTTGTTTTTTCTAAAATTGCATGTGATGTAGTCTTACTGTAAAAGCAATTTGAAGTGTTTCGTATTTATAGTTTAACATAGTTTCGGGTTTTTACATGTTATCTAGGCGAAATTAAAAATTTCAATCGAATGTCAAAAACCCATTTTTCCAAGTTTAAGGTATTCGGAAAATCATGCAAGCGATTCTGTGGACCCTCTAGAAGAATGAAATCCTAACTCGACATAATGACCATGGAACAGCTTTCGAACCTTAGGGTTTGGGACAGTTCCGCGGTGCCATTAATGAGGCTTGGGTTTGCCTTTCTATGGCTGGTCCATAGGTGCTGTGGCATGATTCTAGGTATTTATAAACTGTGCTCAAGTGTTGATCTCTCGGGGAATTGTGGGACTTCGATTAATCGATCGAAAAGTTTAACTTCGTCCGGATATTTGTGATGGGATACAATACTTGGAATCAACAATATTTGAATTTTATAAATCTAGCAATTTAGTCTCATTTGATTGGTTACCATGGGATTTTGATATGGTCAAAAGTCTGTCGCAATCACGTAGCATATGCGGATACTCGCCGGGTAACTTTACTAGATAGCCATACCCCATAGCCCCGACCAAGTGACTGAAGGAGAACCCCATTGCTTAAATCATCCGTTCGGGTGCTCGCGGCCGCGGTGTTCCGCCTAAGTGCACTTCGTCGACGGTATCGGGGGTACGGCCGTCTACTAAAGTTTCCGACGAGCATTCGATCGGGATGTCGAGAATCTTGTTGAATTTCCCGACTTGTTGTTGGAAAGTGTTTTCAATATCGAGACTAAAATGCGGGGTTTATAATTGTTAGGCATGTGATGTCTAAGGAATTCATATTGTTAGGCATGAAATCCGGAATATGAGATATTTCAGGTTTGTGATGTCTAAGGTGGTTGCGGATTTCAATTGTTGTATTTTTCACTTTCTTTTCTGCGACCGTAAGTGTAATATGTGGTGTATCGCCGGTTTCGTTGTTATACGTCAACGACAATTGGGATACGCATATTTACTTACGTTGATGACATGTGATGTTATGTGTTGCTGTGATATGTTATATTGGATCATCGTGTTTGAATAGCCGGGTTTTTTTAATGTGAGATGAGAGTTTTTCATTTTCATTCATGTAAAAACTTGTATGTAATATTCTTTTATTGGGGCACTTCCAAGTTGAGGAAGAAGTCACCATTGATGTATATTATTTACTTTTCCGAATTAGGATAGACCCAAGGAGGGGAGCATAAGTAACCGGGTTCTAGACTCCAGTGGAAGGCCATCTCGAGGAGTCGAGTCTGGGTCTCCTAACTCTGGAATTGGTAGGGTTGCTTGCCGCTCTCGTAGGGGTCTTGGGATGTGGGATTAGCTATTCATCATGACCGTGAAATCCGTGTTATGTTGTCTTCTGCTGCTGCTGATATTCTGTGATGTGATCACTTTATATTCTGAGATGGAAACATTATATAATATATATGATTATTATAGACGTTGCTTATGTTTTTCACCCGCACTAGCCTTGCCCCGCCCTGACGTTAGTTACCTAACCTATTGGTGCATGACGGGACTTCGTGGCGAATGCGGATGGCATAAACGTACGTTGTATTTATCTGTGATGTTTAGGTAATTTAAATGTGTAACACCTTAGAATGTGTTTTGTAGCTAATTATATTTTAAAATATGGTTTTTAATAAAAAGTTTACCAAATTAAGTTTTAAATATTTTATCCTAATTATTGAGTATTTTATTGGAATTTTATTAGGCACACACACACTTGTGCATGTTAACTAGGCTTGTTTTTGGTGGTTAACCATGATTAGCAACCATGGTTAGCCAACCTTTTGTCTTAGGTTAGTTTTAAGATTTGTTTAAGTGTTATGGTTGTTATTAGTATGGGTTTTAGTCATGATAGTTTTTAATTTAAAAAGGATTTTAAAATGGAGTTTTGAATTTAATTATTGGTTTGGTGTGTTGACTTTGAGAGAGGGAGGCATGGTGCATTATGGTGTTGACCATGCTTCATTAATGAGACAAGAGTGAGAGAAGGAGGGGGTTTTGTGTTACTCTCCTTTGTTCCCTCATTTCCCTCACTCTCTCAAGAACACACACACACACACACTGCTGAGAGAGAGAGAGAGAGAGAGGCAGCAGAGGCAGCAGCTGAAGCAAGAGAGAGAGAGAGAGAGGCAGCAGCTGAAGCAAGAGAGAGAGAGAGAGAGAGAGAGGCAGCAGAAGCAGCAGCAAGTAGCAGCCACTGCAGCAAGCAGCAGCAGCAGCTGCAGGCACTTCATCATCATCATCATATAACAACAACAACAACATATAACAGCAACAACAGCATCACCATTATCATCATCAGCAATTCCAGCAGCAGCAACAGGATCAGCAACTGCAGCAGCCCCAGCACCTGCACACACCCCTTCACCAGCTCTCTAGGGCCCAATAGGGTATATTTTCTAAACCCTATTGCTTGTTTGTGTAGCTTGTGTGCTAATTGATTTTATTAGTGCTAATATAGCTAAGTTTAGTGCTAGTTTATGGTGTTTGAATGGAATGGTGGTAAATTGTTGATTTGGTTAGCTACCCTAGGTTAATTAAGTGTTAGTTAGACCACTTCAACTGAGAAATCCCCAGATTACACTAAAATACCATATAGTTTGTGTTTTGTGTAAAATTGGTGTTTTAAAGCGATATGCTGGACATTTGTGATCTGCTATAGACCCGGACCTTGCAGAGTAAAATTGTGGAAACTGGGACATGATACCTAGGTCTAGAATACACCACCAGAAGACGAGACCCCCATTCCTTACTGTGGCCGCCAATTTCTTCAGTTTGGCCGCAAATTGCGGCCAAGTTGGGGAATTGGGTGTTGGATTTTTGGCTGTGGGTCCCTGCTGTGTTGTTTAGGTCTTTGGCATGTATAGTTTTGCAATATCTTGCCTGTAGGAAAATCTGGGACTATATATCGCTTTTGTGCTTAGTTGTGTTTGCGCGATACGCGCGATACGTGAGTGAGTTCTGTGATTCAGCGTATCGCCGCGTGTCGCGATGGTTTTTAGACGCGTACACACACGATTCAGCGTATCGTGCACACGCGCGCTTGGTTCGCGACGCGAGTTTCTCGTTTCGATTCGATATCGCGTTTCGCGAGATATTTAGCTTATATGTGATTTCTTGTCGTATTTGCAGGTTTGCAGGCAGGAGCTACGGACACACCTACAGGGAGAGCAGATTGTAGGATTCACCCCACGTGGAGTTTAGGTGAGTAGATATAACATCTACAGGGGAATCGCCCGCATGGCGTTATACGTCTGGGCTAGGATTCAAATTCCTGTCGCACATTCTACGTCATTGTAGAATTGCGCATTTACTGCATTTCCTAGATATAGCTATATTCTGTGACTAGCAGCCGTAGGACACTGCACACATTATTGACGTTCATGTTGCACGAGCACGGATTGCATGCTACACACACACCGTCAATAATTGCCATGTCACACACTACCCCTTATAGCTACCATTGCTTGACCCACTTGACATCTAGTTTATCGGTATACCTATAGTGTATCATACCTTTAGTGATAGGTATATTTTCACTTGCGATACAGCTATAGGTATACCTCCTACGTATTTTACCTATACCGGGAGGGATTTCCTACATATTTTACTATACCCAGGGGGGTATACGACATCAGTTCCTATAGGTAGATACCTATACTTTGCTACACCTGTATGTTAGATGCATATTCAGTTGCTGTCGCATATTCACATTTACTGATGTTACTTAGCTGTACCATATCATGATTTCGCATACATCTGGTTCAGCTATATACTTGTGTTTACCTGCTCGCATTCAGATATATCGCATACATCTATTCCTGTATTTATGCATTGTTTATCTGGATTTCATATGATGTTTTCGGGATTTGGGAACCGTGGGAGTTCATGAAATTATGCATACATGTAACAACCCGGTTTCCTTGATATGATATTTCGAGCGTCCCCCATGAGTTTTATCGGTGCTGATTACCTGCTCCATACGAGGTGTGGTTGCCGTATGAGAGTACATGGCGGGGCCCGGTATGGTTCCCCTCGGCAAGAAGATCGATGGGTTTGCCGATTGAGCCTGGAGGCGGGCGAGTACCTACCGGTGATTGTTTGGACCTGGCAGTTGTCTGGAGACTACTGGCCAGAGTAGAGAGATGGATGCGGGATGACCTGTACTGTCGAGGCCGAGGGCCGACACTGCAGACGGACCCCGTGGGCTGTCCGGACTGACGGAGCCCCATATACGAGGATTTCTGTGCCGATGCTTGGCACACGGTTTCATGATATTTCTTTAACCCCCTTCTTGTATATATAACAGGGGACTTAGCCGTTGTTATATATACCCTTACACCAATATTAGTGGAATGGGACGCTAATATATGTGTATTGCCCCCATCATATTTATTTCTGTACATGTATATATATCTTTAGGATGTTAGATTCATATTGAGATTGGACTTGGGATACTAGGTGATTCATTGGTGACTTGTACATTCGGATATAGGAGATTACCTGATATTGTACATACGAGATATGTGAGATCCACTTGATGTTGTACATGTGATATATGTGAGATACACTGATATTGTACACATTAGATATGTGGGATATACTCGACATTGTACATTGAGGAGATGTGAGACTTATTTGATGTGAGTGCCCAATGTGGGGCCTGGTCTGAGGATTTGGGATTGGTGTATCTTAGTGGATTGTGATCCTGCCACGACGTCAGGTTTCCGTGGAAAATGACATATTCCACCCTACACCTCACCATTACCTATCTTATGCACAGATTCATATATTGATAGTACTTGTGGTGTACCCTCATGATAGTTGCATATTTGCTTTCTCATATCTCTATTGCACTGACATTGCATACCACTATCATGCCATCATTGCTTCACTTATTGATCGTACCTGCTAGTGTACTCTCTTTATTCCAGCATTGCATGACATATTATTACTACTGTAATCGCATATCTTAGATTCATGTTGTACGTGCATTCCTGCGATTACCTGCATATGTTTTATACTATTCACGAGTTGGAAACTCACCCCCGTTGTGCCACAGGTGTTTCAGGTTATTCCCCAGAGTAGTCGAGGCAGGCTATTCCCCTATCCAGTTATCCAGTTACCATCTTTTGCTACAGATACCGCATCAGCTCACAGTACCATTTTGCATAGGTGGGTTAGACGGTTATCTGTATTATATTTTGTACCTTCGATGTATTGTACTCTCCATCTACTGTTGTACTATTGACATAGAGACTTGGTGAGGACGTAGTGTGTTTTATGGTGGATTTGATATCTTTATATATACAGCTTTTTCTCTACTGTCCTTATTCTTCTGTTGTATTCATATTGACTAGTCTTTATAAAAAAATGGGGTGTTGCTAAAATTTTAAGAAGGAAGGCAAGACTTTTAAAGAATTTGGGTTGCGATTTCAATTGTTTTCAAAACTTATATTATCTTTTCCGTATTTCTCATGGTTTAGATTTCTGGGTTTGGCTTTCTTTTACTACGTTGCGTCTTTAGGCGTTGCGTAGTATTAGGGCCGTCACGGGCCATTTCTGGGTCGTGACAAAGTTGGTATCAGAGCGTTAGGTTTTACCTTTCGGAGTGTAGGATGACCTTAGTATGATGGAGTAGGTAGCTTAAGCAGAGTAACGTAGTGTGTGTATGTCTGCAGCATACCCACAACGCGGTACCTTGCATTAAGTGACCTAAGTACAACTTGCTTGACATTCCTTCCTTGATGATTCATATCCTTGAGATTCGATTTCCTCATTCTTATCGAATCTCATCTTGTATCTATTTATAGCCTTGCCACCGATGACTATGGGGACTCCGAGTGATGCAGCGAGGGCCGAGGTCAGAGTTAGCTCGGGTGAGACGAGTACTGACCCGGATGGCACTCTAGTTGCACAGGTGCAGACGGATCAGCCTACGATCTATACTATGGATAGACTTTTGGTAGAGATGCAGGACTTCCGCCAGACGATGAGTTCCTTGGTTGATGTCGTTCGGGAGCTACGACAGGAGGTTGTCACCCCTGTTACTCAGCTGTCCCTCACGATCAGCATGCAGCAGTCCGTCACCTACATAGCACCAGTGGTTGCAGCTCCAGCTGACGAGACACATATTACAGAGGCTCAGAGAGTTCCAGGACAGTGGAGGACTCGTACCAGCGTACCAGCCCAGAGACAGAGGTTCGGTCGTCGAGACGGATTTCGTGGCCGTCGCGGGAGTAGCAGAGGCTTGGGAAGAGGACAGTCGTTCAGCTCTCATCCCCAGGATGGTCAGCAGTCAGCACGTGGATGTTTTCGATGCGGAAGCCTTCAGCACTTCGTCAGGGATTGTTCCTTGGCACCCCGTCATGATAGTTTTCGGAGAGGCCGTGGACATGGGAGATTCGCTCAGAGGGCTCAGGCTACCAGAAGAGTTCATCCAGCTGCGAGTAGAGGGCAGACACAGGAGTTTGCTTCTACTCATCGGGACGCGCAGACGTCCAATGTGGAGTTTTCAGGTACCCTTGAGTTATATTTTCTCTTGGTGTATTTGTTTGTTTCTTGCTTGTACCGTGGTTGGGTAGATTAGTAGTAGTAGTTGTTTTAACTTCTGTCAGCGATCCTTTGGTTGCGCGACACATATTCAGTTGTGTGCCAATCAGATAGGAGATAGAGATTTCGTCCGTCGTTTTGATCCTTCTAGAGATGTTGGATTTGACGTTCTCCTGGGCACGGACTGGTCAGCTATGTGTTAGGCGTCTGTGGACTACCGTGTGGAAACAAGTTAGGTTTTGTTTTCCCCGGCAAGTCAGTTCTTGTTGTGCAGGTGGATAGTTGTGCCGCCTCTCACAGCTTGAATTCAGCCTTTTCGCTAGTCGGCTACTGAGGAGATGTCGTGGATTCTTGATGTTCGTTCGTGATACCGGAGCCACCGTGGGATTGTTGGACCGGGTTCTTTTCGTGCGAGATGTTTTTCCGACGTTGTTCCTGATTAGCCGGAGAAGCTGAGGGAGCTTAAGGATCAGCTGCAGAGTTTTGGTTTGGGAAGTTTTGTGCGTCTGAGTGTTTCGCTTTTGGGAGCTCCGATTTCTGTTCTTCGAGGAGGAAGACGGCAGTTTAGGGTTGTGTATCGACGGATCGTCAATTGATCCGGCTTGCGGTGCAGATAGGTATCCTTCATCTCGCCGTGACGATTTCTTCGATCAGCTCCAGAGTGCGAGACATTTCTCTAAGTTTGTTTGGGATCAGGTCATCATTATTGCGGATTCGGAGTGACGGCATTCCGAATACTGCCTTGTGCGTGCTACGGGCTTTGTATGCTTTTGTGAGTCGTTGGATTCACTGTCGCCCTAGCAGCACTCGTAGATATGATGAGCCAGATTTCTGCAGGCCGTTCCTCGACCAGTTTTTGTTGTGTTATTTACGACACTCTGGTCTACTTAATGTGTCTTGAGGGACAGGAGTAGCACTTGAGGATTTGTTATGCAGATGCTGGGAGAGCACCAGCAGTTTGCTAAATTCTCGGAGTGTTTCTTCAGGCTTGTTTGTGTTGACTCCTAGGTCTTGTAGTCGCGGGAGACGGTTCCGTATGGTTCCGAGGGAGATCGTGGCCGTACAGCTTAAGCCCAGACTTGTGTGCAGGACGAAGATCCGCAGATTGTTGGGCTTAGCAGGTTTTGCCGCCGTTTCATGCAGGATTGCTAGAGTAGTGCTGCACCGTTGACTGAATTGACCAAAAGGAGGTTTCTTCTCTTTGGACTGAGGCATGTGTACGGAGTCTTCAGTAGTTGAAGATTCAGTTAACAGCTGCATCAGTCCTTCTTTGCTTTTGGTTCGGGTGACCTTATTGTTTGACTGTAATGTTTCTTGAGTGGGCTCGAGGGTGTACTGAGGTGACACTATTGAGATATCGCTTTTGCTTTCCCTACATTTGGAAGAAGTACGAGGAGGATATTCCACTCATGATCTGGAGATGGCCGCGGTGGTTTTGCGTTGGAGATTTGGAGACACTACTTGCTTGAGAGTCGTGTCAGATTTTCCATGGACCACTAGAGCTTAATGTACATCTTCCTGCAGCGGATCTGGATTATTGTGTTAGTCTTCTGCAGATTTACAGTTTTGTGTGATCGTTGAGTATAGCTTAGTTCGTCTCTACGGAGGGGACAGCTTGCTCATGTCCGCGCCCGACCACTCTCCTTAAATCATTTTCGCGAGACACTGCCCGTCGAAGCTCGTACGTCAGAGATACTTGAGCATATTCGGCTGGGTAATGATTCGGAGACCTTGATTGTGACAATGATGTGCTAAGTTAGGGACACGTTTGTGTACCTGGTTTCATCGGGTAGAGACGTGAAATCCTAGAGCATGCACATCTGTCAACTCCTTCTATGCATTCAAGTTCCACCAGCTTTGGCGTGACTTGTGAGATAGTTACGAGT
Source organism: Agapanthus africanus (assembly GCA_030015575.1). Classification (NCBI taxonomy): domain Eukaryota; kingdom Viridiplantae; phylum Streptophyta; class Magnoliopsida; order Asparagales; family Amaryllidaceae; genus Agapanthus; species Agapanthus africanus. The sequence continues at coordinate 417,933,133 of JASDDO010000022.1, forward strand.
GGACAGGGATGTAAAGAGAAGTTTCAGGTTTCGTTTCAGGGTGTCTGTCTTGTCGTGTGCTTGAGTTGAGCATCTGAGGCCGGCTGGAGAATTGCAATCTTTTACCTTTCCGAAGCAGGAATGGGAGCAGATCTCCACGAATTTCGTTATGGTTTCCACCTAATTTTGGTTAGGGTGTGACTCCATTCGGATTCTTGTCATCCGGTTTTACTCAGTTTGCTCAGTTGTTTTGTTAAGTTGTGTAATTGTTTTGTTTGGTCGTCAGCAGCTTGGGATCGTCACTCGCCATCGTTAGGGTTCTCCTTCGGTAGCTGTTATCAGGAGACACTCCAATTGGCCACCCTTAGGCTTAGGGGTTAGGGTGTGTCGATCGCCAGCCTGTTGTTTTCTGACTCTGCGTAGGTAGGATTTTGGACCCCAGCTATGTCTGGAGAATTCGGAGTTAGTCCAGTTGTGTTCGGGTCAGGATGAGTACTGTCCATTGCAAACGGATATCTTATGCGACTGTGCTGGTCGCAGGCTTGAGTGTGCAGTGGCAAATCATGGATTCCTATGGACTTTCCGATGAATGACGTATTGGATCTTGGGAAGCTTATCCCAGGATTTTAGGTCCTTTAGACCCTATTAGCGAGTTAGTCTTGTTGCCTTTAGTTTGGCACTTCCGCCCAGATTATTGGATTTTCACCCCGTATTCCTTGTGATAATACTTTACAACTACCTTCTTGACCTTTCTCACATGTTTTGGCACCAGACCATTTAGCTTGACGCGATCTTTCGTTCACCCGTAGCCATGTGTGTTAATGGCTCGACAGGTAGGGAAACGTCGGTCAAGGGTCTTGCCATCTGTGAAGGGTTTTCTTGGACGTAGCCGCATAGTGAGATAGTCACTTGGGCGGCTGCGAGCGAGATTTGAGGATTTTAATCTTCTTTTGAAGGTACAGGTAACAGTATAAGTTTTAAATTCGGGGACGAATTTCTTTTAAGGGGGGAGATTGTAACACCTTAGAATGTGTTTTGTAGCTAATTATATTTTAAAATGTGGTTTTTAATAAAAAGTTTACCAAATTAAGTTTTAAATATTTTATCCTAATTATTGAGTATTTTATTGGAATTTTATTAGGCACACACACACTTGTGCATGTTAACTAGGCTTGTTTTTGGTGGTTAACCATGATTAGCAACCATGGTTAGCCAACCTTTTGTCTTAGGTTAGTTTTAAGATTTGTTTAAGTGTTATGGTTGTTATTAGTATGGGTTTTAGTCATGATAGTTTTTAATTTAAAAAGGATTTTAAAATGGAGTTTTGAATTTAATTATTGGTTTGGTGTGTTGACTTTGAGAGAGGGAGGCATGGTGCATTATGGTGTTGACCATGCTTCATTAATGAGACAAGAGTGAGAGAAGGAGGGGGTTTTGTGTTACTCTCCTTTGTTCCCTCATTTCCCTCACTCTCTCAAGATCACACACACACACACACTGCTGAGAGAGAGAGAGAGAGAGAGGCAGCAGAGGCAGCAGCTGAAGCAAGAGAGAGAGAGAGAGAGGCAGCAGCTGAAGCAAGAGAGAGAGAGAGAGAGAGAGGCAGCAGAAGCAGCAGCAAGTAGCAGCCACTGCAGCAAGCAGCAGCAGCAGCTGCAGGCACTTCATCATCATCATCATATAACAACAACAACAACATATAACAGCAACAACAGCATCACCATTATCATCATCAGCAATTCCAGCAGCAGCAACAGGATCAGCAACTGCAGCAGCCCCAGCACCTGCACACACCCCTTCACCAGCTCTCTAGGGCCCAATAGGGTATATTTTCTAAACCCTATTGCTTGTTTGTGTAGCTTGTGTGCTAATTGATTTTATTAGTGCTAATATAGCTAAGTTTAGTGCTAGTTTATGGTGTTTGAATGGAATGGTGGTAAATTGTTGATTTGGTTAGCTACCCTAGGTTAATTAAGTGTTAGTTAGACCACTTCAACTGAGAAATCCCCAGATTACACTAAAATACCATATAGTTTGTGTTTTGTGTAAAATTGGTGTTTTAAAGCGATATGCTGGACATTTGTGATCTGCTATAGACCCGGACCTTGCAGAGTAAAATTGTGGAAACTGGGACATGATACCTAGGTCTAGAATACACCACCAGAAGACGAGACCCCCATTCCTTACTGTGGCCGCCAATTTCTTCAGTTTGGCCGCAAATTGCGGCCAAGTTGGGGAATTGGGTGTTGGATTTTTGGCTGTGGGTCCCTGCTGTGTTGTTTAGGTCTTTGGCATGTATAGTTTTGCAATATCTTGCCTGTAGGAAAATCTGGGACTATATATCGCTTTTGTGCTTAGTTGTGTTTGCGCGATACGCGCGATACGTGAGTGAGTTCTGTGATTCAGCGTATCGCCGCGTGTCGCGATGGTTTTTAGACGCGTACACACACGATTCAGCGTATCGTGCACACGCGCGCTTGGTTCGCGACGCGAGTTTCTCATTTCGATTCGATATCGCGTTTCGCGAGATATTTAGCTTATATGTGATTTCTTGTCGTATTTGCAGGTTTGCAGGCAGGAGCTACGGACACACCTACAGGGAGAGCAGATTGTAGGATTCACCACACGTAGAGTTTAGGTGAGTAGATATAACATCTACAGGGGAATCGCCCGCATGGCGTTATGCGTCTGGGCTAGGATTCAAATTCCTGTCGCACATTCTACGTCATTGTAGAATTGCGCATTTACTGCATTTCCTAGATATAGCTATATTCTGTGACTAGCAGCCGTAGGACACTGCACACATTATTGACATTCATGTTGCACGAGCACGGATTGCATGCTACACACACACCGTCAATAATTGCCATGTCACACACTACCCCTTATAGCTACCATTGCTTGACCCACTTGACATCTAGTTTATCGGTATACCTATAGTGTATCATACCTTTAGTGATAGGTATATTTTCACTTGCGATACAGCTACAGGTATACCTCCTACGTATTTTACCTATACCGGGAGGGATTTCCTACATATGTTACTATACCCAGGGGGGTATACGACATCAGTTCCTATAGGTAGATACCTATACTTTGCTACACCTGTATGTTAGATGCATATTCAGTTGTTGTCGCATATTCACATTTACTGATGTTACTTAGCTGTACCTTATCATGATTTCGCATACATCTGGTTCAGCTATATACTTGTGTTTACCTGCTCGCATTCAGATATATCGCATACATCTATTCCTGTATTTATGCATTGTTTATCTGGATTTCATATGATGTTTTCGGGATTTGGGAACCGTGGGAGTTCATGAAATTATGCATACATGTAACAACCCGGTTTCCTTGATATGATATTTCGAGCGTCCCCCATGAGTTTTATCGGTGCTGATTACCTGCTCTATACGAGGTGTGGTTGCCGTATGAGAGTACATGGCGGGGCCCGGTATGGTTCCCCTCGGCAAGAAGATCGATGGGTTTGCCGATTGAGCCTGGAGGCGGGCGAGTACCTACCGGTGATTGTTTGGACCTGGCAGTTGTCTGGAGACTACTGGCCAGAGTAGAGAGATGGATGCGGGATGACCTGTACTGTCGAGGCCGAGGGCCGACACTGCAGACGGACCCCGTGGGCTGTCCGGACTGACGGAGCCCCATATACGAGGATTTCTGTGCCGATGCTTGGCACACGGTTTCATGATATTTCTTTAACCCCCTTCTTGTATATATAACAGGGGACTTAGCCGTTGTTATATATACCCTTACACCAATATTAGTGGAATGGGACGCTAATATATGTGTATTGCCCCCATCATATTTATTTCTGTACATGTATATATATCTTTAGGATGTTAGATTCATATTGAGATTGGACTTGGGATACTAGGTGATTCATTGGTGACTTGTACATTCGGATATAGGAGATTACCTTATATTGTACATACGAGATATGTGAGATCCACTTGATGTTGTACATGTGATATATGTGAGATACACTGATATTGTACACATTAGATATGTAGGATATACTCGACATTGTACATTGAGGAGATGTGAGACTTATTTGATGTGAGTGCCCAATGTGGGGCCTGGTCTGAGGATTTGGGATTGGAGTATCTTAGTGGATTGTGATCCTGCCACGACGTCAGGTTTCCGTGGAAAATGACATATTCCACCCTACACCTCACCATTACCTATCTTATGCACAGATTCATATATTGATAGTACTTGTGGTGTACCCTCATGATAGTTGCATATTTGCTTTCTCATATCTCTATTGCACTGACATTGCATACCACTATCATGCCATCATTGCTTCACTTATTGATCGTACCTGCTAGTGTACTCTCTTTATTCCAGCATTGCATGACATATTATTACTACTGTAATCGCATATCTTAGATTCATGCTGTACGTGCATTCCTGCGATTACCTGCATATGTTTTATACTATTCACGAGTTGGCAACTCACCCCCGTTGTGCCACAGGTGTTTCAGGTTATTCCCCAGAGTAGTCGAGGCAGGCTATTCCCCTATCCAGTTATCCAGTTACCATCTTTTGCTACAGATACCGCATCAGCTCACAGTACCATTTTGCATAGGTGGGTTAGACGGTTATCTGTATTATATTTTGTACCTTCGATGTATTGTACTCTCCATCTACTGTTGTACTATTGACATAGAGACTTGGTGAGGACGTAGTGTGTTTTATGGTGGATTTGATGTCTTTATATATACAGCTTTTTCTCTACTGTCCTTATTCTTCTGTTGTATTCATATTGACTAGTCTTTATAAAAAAATGGGGTGTTGCTAAAATTTTAAGAAGGAAGGCAAGACTTTTAAAGAATTTGGGTTGCGATTTCAATTGTTTTCAAAACTTATATTATCTTTTCCGTATTTCTCATGGTTTAGATTTCTGGGTTTGGCTTTCTTTTACTACGTTGCGTCTTTAGGCGTTGCGTAGTATTAGGGCCGTCACGGGCCATTTCTGGGTCGTGACAAAATGATGAGACATTCATTAATGAGATTAATGAAGGAAAATAAACCTAAAGATGTTGTGAAATCGAATTTTCAAAAATAGATAGCTCTAGTTATTGCTTTGCATAGCAGTATTCCTTGTAGAATATCCTGCACCTCATTCGATGAGGAAAGAGCTGAGATCCCTTCACCGGGAGTGACCTCTTTAGCCATAACTAGCAGATGCTACAACCCTCAGTTTTGTCTTTTGATTGCTTTTCTAGTTCTTGCTTTGCATAATGATACCTCATTCGACGAGGAAAGAGCCGAGATCTCTTCACCGGGAGTGACCTCTTTAGCGAAACTAGCAAAAGCCTAAAAAACACTCTATTTTAAATCATTTGATTCTGCAACGAGATCAATTTCAAAGCGTTAAAGGTTTTCACAAAAACCATCCGCAACCCTCCGTCATTTTAGGAAGTAGGGTTACTTAGTATTCGTGCTGTATTTGTTGACTATAGTGAAGGCACAGTGTACGGTAGCTAAGTGATGTCTTCCTACATAGCATATGATGCGATTAGTTAGGACAGTCATATGACTTTGTTGACCATAGTTAAGGGTCATGTGGGTGGGTCTAATTAATCATGAAATGACGAGTAGAACTGACTAATGCTTATGATTTGTTGACCATAGCTAAGGTAATAAGTCACTAGGGGTAAAAACCATTATCGGGAATTTCAAGTGTTGAAATTTGCAATGAGATTGCATACCTTCTATGAGATAGTTGGATCCTGATACCCAATGCGAGTAATAGTTACTCCTGGGAGAGTTTTGCACTTTACAATTAACCGATCAAGTAGGTGTCTAGAAAGGTGTCAACGGGGTTACTCCGATGGGAAAACGAGGTTTATTTTAATTAGGTCCGGGCGAAAGCACGGGGAACCTCCCTCAAAGTACCGGCACTGGCCTGGCTGAAAGATTGGCGAACTTGTTAGGTGTAATTAATCCCGGCTAGTCTTTCCTTTTAAGGTTTGAAGGAAGATTTGATAAAAATAGTGGGAGCCATCCTGATTAGATAAAAATATATAACCAATCTAATCTTACAAGAGCACACGCAGAGTGTTTTTTTCTCTCTCTCTCCAGGTAGCGACCATATCACGCCTTAATCAAGATAATAATATGGATGTATTGACCGAACCCACTTGTTATAATGAGCTGGGGAACGTTGGTCCCGCTCCAACTTATAATTGTTATAACACCGAGCAGGTAATAGGGGAATACCAGGATTCCCATGCCGCCAAACGAAGAAAGTGCATGATTGATTCATCTTCTTTGGGTGTGTTCGTTACAGAGAACTATTTCTCAGTATCCTCTACGTCCTAGGTATTTGATACCAGATCAGGATCCCATATATGTAATTTGTTACATGGGCTACAGACAGGTAGAGAACTGGGAGTGGGTGATATGAGAATAATGCAATTGTTGCAGCCAAATCAGTTGGCAGATATCACCTTGTATTACTGATTACATTGATTCTGAACGAATGTTATTAGATACTGAACCTGATATGCAACATTATATCAGTCTCTTTATTTACTAAAGAAGGATATAATTTTGTATTGTTGGATAATTTTTGAACATTTCCTATATCAAAAGTTGATCAGTTCAGGCACGTTATCTAATAGCATATATGTTCTAAATCAAACCACAGTTCTTAACGTACAGAACACACACAAGAGGAAGAGTTCAGAAATGAATGAATCCTACTTATGTCATTGTAGACTAGGTCATATCAATGCGACCCGACTAGCCAAGTTACATTAAGATGCATATTTAAATTGGTTTGAATTTACATCCTGTGAAACTTGCCAGTCATGTCATAAAGAAAAGATGACCATAGCTCCGTTTACTTGAAATAGAGAAAGAGTTAGTGAACTCTTGGGATTTATACATGATGATGCATGTGGTCCCCTGTCTACACATGCCAGGACTGGTTCTTTGTACTTCATTATGTTCATTGATGATCTCCTAAGATTCGGACATGTATTCCTGTTGAAACTCAAGTCTGAAGCTTTTAAGAAATTCAAAGAATATAAGTCAGAAGTCGAGAACCAAAACGGGTATAAGTATTATGTCATTTAATGTGATCAGGGAGGAGAATACTTCAGCATGGAATTCCTAGACTATTCAAAAGGAGAATGAGATTCTCTTTTAGGATTACTCCTCCGTATACACCATAGCATAACGGTGTATCGGGACGGAGCAATAGCACCCTATTTGATGTGGTGTGCTCTATGATGAGTACTGATGAGTTACCTATTTTCCTTTTGGGGGTTATGCGCTTGAGGAAGCAACATACCTATTGAATTGGGTTCCAATCAAATCAGTGCCTACCACTCCATATATGATATAGTATGGGAAGAGCCTATCTCTTAAGCAAGTTAAGATTTGGGGTGTCCCGGCATATGTCTAAAAGCAAAATCTGGAAAAGCTCGAGGCAAGGTCAGTTCTGTGGAAGTTTGTTGGATATCCCAAGTATTCGTAAGGGGATATCTTCTACCACACCGAAAAACAAAAGGTGTTTTGTTTCTCGGCATGCCACCTTTTTAGGAAAAGGATTTTTTTATGAAAGAAATTTATGGTCATGAGGTAGAACTGTAATTCTACGGTAGCGCCCCGTCCGTCTTTCAGATGCCAAATGCGGAACAAAAACTTTTACAACTGGCGCTATCGTATACTATATCCCAGGATCTGCCATTAACGCTAAACTAACAAACTGTAAAGTGGGTAGAAATGTTATACCGAACGATCCGGGTCCTTCGGTCTTCAATCATCATCCCACGCTTTGTTGTGGCTGCTCCGATCTCCTAGATTTCCAGTCTTCTCATTCAGGTGGCACCACGTCGACGGATCTTTAAACGGGCTCCCGCCTCTGAACCGAGGAAACTCGATCATCAAGTTTGCTAAAAGAGATAACCAAGATTGTGTAGAGAATGAGTAGAACACTTTGTCTCACTTCGTCCAAAGCCATGGACGAACGGTTAATGAAGTTGCCTTTTGGATCGATCGAAATGAGAAATGAGCAATCTAATTTCCATGAAGCCAAAACCATAATGTTTTTAATCAAAATGAATCTCTCATCTTTGCAAGAGGGGGCCGGCCACAATATGAAGCAAGGGAGGTGAGTGTAGGAGCTAGGGAGGTGACCACAAGAATGAATGATATGAATGATTCATCATAACACCTAGCTTAAACATTGAATCAAAAAACCCTAGTCATCAAAACATTAATTGCACAATTAATGCACTAATGACTCACAAGACACATCATCATCCTAGTCACCATCTAGAAGCTTCCACACACATGACTCACCCAAGTGACGAAAAGATAAATCCGTATTAAACTGAATGTTTAATACGGCCGATAGAAAACTGGAAACTGGCAACTTCCAAAAGCGATCCCGAAACGAATTTCAGGATAACCCCGTAACAGTATAAATATACCCGCATTTGTATTACGACCGAATACAAATGCAACTGAGACAAAGATATTATATCTACACAGTATATTACTCGGATCCGGCTTAAACCAAAGCCCACCAGTATTATCTGCCAGAAATATGACACGTGCGAAAACGCACGTGCATTTTCCGAACCCTGCCATAAAACCATACGGCCTCTACAACGTTTCGCCCGAACTTGGAAAACTGTCTGTGGGGGACTCTAATGACTCATCAATATACTGGCACTGGGTATAACCACTAGCACGTCAGAGGTACTAGCTGTACGTAACGGTTGCCTATGTATTGATTGGAAGGGAAGCTGACGAGCGAACTCATCCAAAAACCCTACTGAGCCTGACAGTGATAATATCCGTAACAGTCCGGTCCGTTCGTCTATGAGTATCGCATATAAGGCCTAGGGGGCTGGTAAACGTTAGACCCCCAATAGCTGTATAAGTCGTGTCAGAGAGTAGCCCAGAACACCCTGAGATACTACTGGTATACCTATCAGTAAATCTCGATTACCCTGGCCAGGGATTTCGTGTAATGGCTCTCCTAAACACAGCGCGATCTCACCCCCAATACCGGGAGAGACGAATCCCTGACGATCTGCTCACTGCCTCCATATTGCTCGGGACTGTACCCAGCTAAAACATGTTTGCATGAATCCTTTGACCCGTGGTAGGGTAGTAATCAAAGCACAGTGGGAACTCACACGAGACAAATGACGATCCCAGGTCGACAGACTAACCTGTACACATGTCACAAGGGAACTGCTATCTGACGCTATGTATAATACCAACTAGCATGTTCCCGGCGAGTCCTGTCCGGTGTACTCATAACCCAATGAGCACCTGTATACATCTTAGGTGAACCAACTGACACCAATGGCTTGTGAGACCGGCCACCGCCCCTCGTCGGGGTCTCGACTGTATACACTAGTCTACTCTGGAGTATTGATGCCCTATCTCGAAAGTCCCACGACTAGGGACCAAAATTAAGGATGTGCTTATAGACTACCCAACTCTCACGTATATGATCGCCATCATAGTGTTGGTAGTCAAGAAAGATCCTAAGGGCTCTATCAAAGTGTAACAGTGATAAAGACAAACCAGATAGTATGCTATCATCTCGAGTAAGACTGTTTTATCGGTATAGGCCCTTCCTCATGTAGGGATCCTAGGCACTCTAGTGGAGTCTCACAAGTGATCAAACATGCCCAAATCAAATTTTACAAGTGCCTACAAACCCTAATACGGATCGTTAACTAGATATACAGGCGAAGTAAGCAAGTAATCGAATTAAATGCTAAGGGAAAGTGACAACAACCTTTGTAGATCCGGTCCACCACCTCCTAGGCTCCGTGATGAAGTCCCTCCACTGTCCAAAACGAACCCATGACTCTAGCATCGGTATCATCGAAGAATGGGCGGGCTTGATCGTCGGTTCGATGCCGAAGATGATCTACGTCGAGGCATCACAAGAACAAGCTCCAACTTCACCAAGCCATGAAAACTTGTGAAGGAAACACCCTATACAACTTGGCAAGAGGTAGAGGATGAAGAAATAAGAAGTGGGTAGACTTTAGAATTGGATTTCTCACTTGATTTCTCAAGTTGCCATTGGTGTAGAAAGCTTTTCTTCATGTTGAAGAAGATGAAGAAGAAGAAGAAGATATGATAAGTTGTTTTAAAAAAGAAAATAAAATGAATACTTATCATTTCTTCAACCATGGTTTAGTGTAGAGGCTTAACTAAGGTTAGATGAGTGGTTAGGGTTAGGCATGAGACAAGAATGGTGACTAAGTCAATGCTTCATGAATCTTCAACTAAAAACAAACATAGCCACCATTCATTTCTCTTTTTCTTTTCAAATGAAACAAATAAAATAAATAAATAGATAAATGAATAAGCAAATGAAATGATACCCTAACCACTCACTAACCATGGTTCGATACTTTACACAAAACCAAGCAAGAATGTATCATCAAACATGATACAATCATGTGCACAAAATATATCACATATACAATGTGCAATACAAGTGACTAAATCCATTTAAAGTGAACCAATACTATTTAATGCAAAGTAATATATCAAATATATAATTATACATTAAATCATTAAATCAACACTTGATTTAACGATCCGGTCATATCGCATATAACCGACTAGTATCCTATGTATCGGCTTATCGAATCAATCCTTGATTCGATAACTAGGTTACATCGCATATAACCAATCGATACATTCATCGCGAGAATGGAATACGGTATCACATACACGCATTATTCTCGGTCCCGCACATATCTCATATGCGCTCCTATTTCGTTTCGCTTGAGCCAGGAAACCTCTGTGTAGGACTCTAAAGACTCGTCAATACGCCGGCAGCAGATGATGATCATATCAAACACCCACAAGCCGCAAGCGGTCTGCTAAACGTAACGGCCACCCGGGTATTGAGTGATCAGAAGATCGACGAGCAAGCCCGCTCACACTTCTGTGAATCCAACCAGTAACACTTACCGTACAGTCCGGTCTGTTCGTCTGATATGCCGCATATCTTGCCTAGGGGTGGTAAACGTCAGACCCCAATAGCTTGATAAGTCATGCCGACGTAGAGTCCATAACATTCGTGAAACTACTGATAACTCTTACCAGTATATCACTGCAACCCTGGCCAGGGATTTCCTGTTATGGCCAGTCGAGCATAGCACAGCATTAACCCCCAATACCGGGAGAGACGAATCCCCTCCTATCGCTCATTGCCTCCATGTGAATCGGGACTGTACCCAAAAACCACCTGTTTGCACGACTCAGTAGAGCCGTGGTAGGGTGGAAATCAAAGCACAGTGGGAGACACACAAGACTCTATGACGATCTCGGGTCAACAGACTAAGCTGTACCAGTGTCACCAGAGAACTGCCATCTGACGTGAGGTATAATACCATCTGGGAGTTCTCGGCGAGTCCGTTCAGTGTACCCAGTCTCCACTGAGCACCCGCATACCATCTTCGATGTCAAACACCAATGGATATGGGATCATCCATCGCCCATCGCATGGGTCAAGAAGATATGCGCTAGTCTACTCTGGAATATCGATGCCCCGTCTTGATATTCCCACGACTAGGAACAATGAAGGATGTACTCATTGACTACCCAGGCCCCACTAGTATGATCTGCATCATAGTCCTGGAAGTCGAGTACACATCCTAAGGGCTTTATCAACATGTAATCAGAGAGACAGAAAGTATGCATGTTAAGATAAAGAGCAACCAGATAGCATACTATCATGTCGAGCAAGAAAGTCCTCCCTATATATGTCCCAGCATCCACTACAATATACATCCAATGTACAGTAATGGCCTCTAGGGCATACATATAACTAACAATCTCCCACTTGGACTAGGGCCATCTGTAGCAGTGGTCGCAGTATCTAATACTCAACCATCCCATATGAGTCTCTCTCTGGGAAAAGGCCTTCGTGAGTGGATCCGCCGTGTTGTCCTCTGAGTCTTCTCTCCTAATCTCGATCACCCTGGAGATCAACTATCTCCATGATCAGGTGATGCTGCCTCAGAGTTTGTCTAGGTCACTGATGGGACCAAGGTTCCAGGGCCGAAGCCACACTTCCATTGTCATACAATGGCAGGAACCTAGTTCATCTTATGAACCAATATACACCCAAACTGCCTCTTTGGCAGTATCTTTAATAGCGATGTTACCAGCCTTTATCGTCTTGTTTGCCACGGCATCGAGCTTGGAACTCTTCCAACATACCGTCCCTTTACTTAGGGTAAAGACAGTGCCTGTGACTGACATTCAGTCGTCTTTATCACCCTGGAACACTTCCAGTGATTCTCCCCAGGATCGATTGATACAATCTCACTATACCTAGTGAGAACCCTAATATCCCTTTAGATCTATCTCATAGGTCCAAATCTCAGGATTTAGGAGGTATCATCTTTATCCTATTTGGAGAATCTTTGTGATAATAGGAGATTGACCGATCGTAGTATAGGAAACTCTTTTCCTATCAAGAGTATGTTGTCTACATACAATACGAAGATGACCACCTTACTCTCTACTACCCTTTTGTATATACAAGGTTCGTCTACCATTTTGATGAAGTAAAACACTTTGACTATAACATCAAAACAGACGTTCCAACTCCGGGATGCCTGCTTCATTATGTGAAGCAACTTGCACACGTTTCCGCTGCTCCCACTGTTTACGAAGACCTCTGGCTGTGTTCTTATAGACGTTCTCTTCTAAATCAGTATTTAGAAAAGCAGTCATGGCACCCAACCGCCAGATATCGTAGTCATGGTATGTAGCCGTGGTAAGTAGGATCTGGATAGACTTAAGCATAGCTACTGGAAAAAGGTTTCATCATTATCCACGCCTGGTCGATGACGAAAACCTTTAACAAGTCTAGCTTTGAAAGTCTCAACTTTTCCATCTATACCAAGTAATCTTCTCAAGATATACTTGCTCCTGATGGGGATTTAACCCTTCAGATATAGCAGCTAAAGTCCATACTTTGCTGGTGTACATGGATTCCATCTCAGATCGCTAAGCATCCAGCCATTCTTACAGAGTCCCTACTCTCGATGGCCTGCTCGAAACTAGTTAGGTCATCATCTCATGATGCAATCCTTGCTCCCACTGTCATCAAGAAACCGAGGTGTCTCTCAGGCGGATGAGGAACCCTACTAGATCGGCGGAGAGGCTGAGGTTCGTCGGGGACTATAGAATCCTTTGGTTCTGTCAAATCATTAACTGCAGTTTTGTATAGCTGGAACCTTTCCAGTTCTACAGAACTGATCCTGCCTCGATCTTGTCCGGATTTTGCTTTAAACATAGGCCGGACAACCCCAAATCTTAACTCGCTTAAGAGATAGGATCTTCCCACACCATATCTTATATGGAGTGGTAGGCAGTGATTTGATTCAAACCTAATTCAATAGGTATGCAGCTTCTCAAGTGCATAATCCCTAAAAGGAAATAGGTAACTCAGTAATACTCATCATAGAGCACACCATATCTAATATTGTGCAATTGCTCCGCCCTGATACACCGTTGTGCTGTGGTGTATTCAGAGGAGTAACACTGAGAGAGAATCTCATTCTCCTTTAGAATAGTCCAGGAATTCTATGCACAAGTATTCTCCTCCCTGATCTTATCATAGGACATAATACTTATACCCGTATTTTGGTTCTCTACTTCTAACTTATATTCTGTGAATATCTCAAAAGGTTCGGACTTATGTCTCAACAGGAACATATGACTAAATCTTGAGAGATTATCAGAGAATATAATGAAGTATAAAGAACCAGTCTTGGCATGTGCAGACAGGAGACTTTACATACATTATCATGTAACAGTCCCAAGAGTTTACTAACTCTTTCTCTGTTTCTAATAAACAGAGCTATGGTCATCTAATCTTTGTGACATGACTGGCAAGTTTCACAACATGTAAATTCAAACTGATTTAAATATGCATCTAAAATATAACTTTAGCCAGTCGGGTCGCATTGATGTGACCTAGTCTACAATGCCTCAAGAAGGATTCGTTCATTTCTGAACTCTTCCTCTTGTGTGTGTTCTGTATACAAGGAACTGTAGTTTGATTTAGAACGTCAATGCTTTTAGATAACGTGCCTGAACCGATCAACTTTTGATATAGGAAATGTTCAAAACATTATCCAACAATACAAAATTATATCATTTTTTTACTAATAAAGAGACTGATATGATTTTGTATATCAGGTTCAGTATCTAATAGCATTTGTTCAGAATCAATGTATTACAATACAGGGTGACAGTGACCAACAGACTTGGCTGCAACACTTGCCCCGTTTTCTGCCTCATGAAACTTATCACCCGTTCTCAGTTTTTCTACCGTTTTGTAGCCCTATATAACAGATTACATATTTGGGATCCTGATCCGGTATCATATACCCAGGATGCGGAGGATACTGAGAAACAGTTCTATGTAATGAACACACCCGAAGATGATGCATCAACATGCACTCTCTTCGTTTGGGCGGCACGGGAAATCTGGTATTCCCCAATTTTCTGCTCTGTCTTATAACAATTATAAGTTGGAGCGGGACCAACGTTCCCCAGCTCAGTATAACAAGCGGGTTCGGTCAATATTCCGTATTATTATCTTGATTAAGGCGTGATATGGTCGCTACCTGGAGAGAGAGAAGAAAACACTCAGCGTGCGCTCTTGCAAGAATAGATTGGTTATTATTTTATCTGATCAGGATGGCTCCCACTGCTTTTTATCAAATCTTCCTTCAAACCCTAAAAGGAAAGACTAGCCGGGATTAATTACACACTACAAGTTCGCCAATCTTTCAGCCAGGCCAGTGTCGGTACTTTGAGGGAGGTACCCCGTGCTTTCGCACGGACCTAATTAATGTAAACCTCGTTTTCCCAGAGGCGTAACCTCGTTAACACCTTTTTAGACACCTACTTGATCGGCAAATTGTAATGTATAAAACTCTCCCAGGAGTAACTCTTACTCGCAGCGGGTATCGGGATCCAACTATCTCATAGAAGGTATGCAATCTCATTGCAAATTTCAACACTTGAAATTCCCGATAATATTTTGCCCCTAGCACCTATGACCTTGGCTAAGGTCAACAAGTCATAAGCACTAGTCAAGTTCTACCCGTCATTTCGTGATTAATTAGACCCACCCACATGACCCTTGGCTAAGGTCAACAAAGCCACATGACTGTCCTAACTAATCGCATCATATGCGGTGTAGGAAGACATCACTTAGCTACCGTACACTACGCCTCGGCTAAGGTCGACAAACGTAGCACGAATACTAAGTACTCTACTTCCTAAAATGACGGAGGGCTACGACAGGTTTTTCTGAAAACCTATTGTGTAATGAACTCGATATCGTTGTAGAATCAAATGATTTTAAAAATGGAGTGCTTTTGAGGCTTTTCTAGTTTTGCTAAAGGAGTCACTCCCGATGAAGGGATCGTCGGTCCTTTCCTCGTCGAATGAGGTGCGGGATATATCATATATATCACTGTGCAAAGCAGAACTCTTAAAAGCAATCAAAAGACAAACCGAGTGTGTAGCATCTGCCAGTTATTGCTAAAGGAGTCACTCCCGGTGAAGGGATCTCGGTACTTTCCTCATCGAATAAGGTGCAGGATATATCGTATATACCGCTGTGCAAAGCAAGAACTGTAGCTACCTGTTTTATTTTGAAATTCGATTCTACAACATCTTTAGGTTTCTTTTATTTCATTAATCATATTAATGAAGTCCCATCATTTAAGTACCTAAACATCACAGATAAATACGACGTACGCTTATGCCATCCGCATTCGCCTCGATGTCCCCTCGTGCACCGTTAGGTTAGGTAACTAACGGCAGAGCGGGGCAGGGCTAGCGCAGGTGTAAAACATAAGTAACATCTATATAATATATCATATATACTGTATACTATATCTATCACAGAACATCACATGATCACATCACAGATAAAGCACAGCAGAAGAAACATATGAAATATTGGATATACTAGGACGTCCGTGTTTTCAATACGAGCCAGTATAAAACACGGATTCCACGGTCGTGATGAATAGCCAATCCCACACCCCAAGACCCCTATGAGAGCGGCAAGCAACCCTACCAATTCTAGGGTTAGGAAACCCGGACTCGACTCCTCGAGTTGGTCTCCCACTGGACCCCAGAACCCGGTTACTTGTGCTCCCCTCCTTGGGTCTATCCTAGTGCAGAAAAGTAAATAATATACATCAACGGTGACATCTTCCGCAACCTGGAAGTGCCCCAATAAAAGAATATTACATACAAGTTTTTACATGAATGAAAATGAAAAACACTCATCTAACATAAACCCCCCCCGGCTATTCAAACACGACGATCCAATATAACATATCCAGCAACACATAACATCACATGTCATCAACGTAAGTAAATATGCGCATCCCAATTGTCGTTGACATATAGCAACGAAACCGGCGACATCACATATTACACTTACGGTCACAGAAAAGAAAGTGTAAAACTACAACAGTTGGAATCCGCAACCACCTGAGACATCGCATGCCTGACCAAATGAATTCTTTAAACATCGCATGCCTAACAATTATAAACCCCGCATTTTAGTCTCATTATCGAAAACTCTTTTCAATATCAAGTCGGGCAATTCAACAGGATTCCCGATATTCTGATCGAATGCTCGTCGCAAACTTCAGTAGACGGCCGCACCCCCGACGCCGTCGACAAAGTGCACCAAGGCGGAACACCGCTACCGCGAGCACCCGAACGGATGCTTTCGGCGATGGGGTTCTCCTACGGTCACTTGGTCGGGGCTATGGGGCGAGGCTGTCTATTAAGTTTACCCGGCGAGTATCCGCATACGCTACGTGATTGCGACGGACTTTTGATCACATCAAAATTCCGTGGCAACCGATCAAGTGAGACTAAAGTGTTATGTTTATAACATTCATCAAGTCATCTCATAACTTTTTACGAATTCCAAGTATTGTATCACATTCCGGATAAATAGAAAATGTTAAACTTTTCGATCGAACAATCGAGCAACCAAGTTTTCCCGATACAGCTCAACACATGAAATAAGTCTAACAACATTCAGTTCGTGCCTCAGTACCAACGGTCCAGCCGTAGAAGGGTCAAGCCAACGCCTCACATGTGGCACGCCGTACTGCCCCAAACACGAAGGTTCAAAGGGCAGTTCAAGACGGTCACATAATCGAGTTAAGGTTTGTTGTCTTCTAGAGGGTCCATCGCGTTACTTGCACTACTTAGAACGTCGTTAAACTACAGAAAAATCCAACACTTGGAAATTTCCCGACAGGGGAAAAAGTGGGTATTTATATCCGGTCGAACTTTTTAACATATTCTAAAATTACCTGGAAAGCCACACCGACAAAATTAGACAGTCCGATCGAATATACAGAGTTCCCAATACAAGCCAGAAAATAAAACTCCGGAATAAATATTAAAATATTCCCAGGAAAACCAACACCAGAAACTAGGAGTTACTGTGCAAACAGTATTGGGCATTGTGACTATACTGCCGCGGAACCGCCGCAGAAGCTATGCTTCTGCCTCGGTTCCGCCGCACTCTTGTCGAATCATGGACACGTGTTGCACAGTAATTCTTAGGATTCCCTGCTGATTTTTCTGGATATTTTTAATTTCGAAAAATCCACATTTTACAGAAAAGTCCAGAGAGCATTTTTCAAGTCGGGTTTTGGGTCGATCGGACTTCTGATTCCGTCGGGACTTCGCCTAAGGCTCTAGCTAGGCTCTGATACCACTGTAGGGATCCTAGGCACTCTAGTGGAGTCTCACAAGTGATCAAACATGCACAAATCAAATTTTACAAGTGCCTACAAACCCTAATACGGATCGTTAACTAGATATACAGGCGAAGTAAGCAAGTAATCGAATTAAATGCTAAGGGAAAGTGACTACAACCTTTGTAGATCCGGTCCACCACCTCCTAGGCTCCGTGATGAAGTCCCTCCGCTGTCCAAAACGAACCCATGACTCTAGCATCGGTATCATCGAAGAATGGGCGGGCTTGATCGTCGGTTCGATGCCGAAGATGATCTACGTCGAGGCATCACAAGAACAAGCTCCAACTTCACCAAGCCATGAAAACTTGTGAAGGAAACACCCTATACAACTTGGCAAGAGGTAGAGGATGAAGAAATAGGAAGTGGGTAGACTTTAGAATTGGATTTCTCACTTGATTTCTCAAGTTGCCATTGGTGTAGAAAGCTTTTCTTCATGTTGAAGAAGATGAAGAAGAAGAAGAAGATATGATAAGTTGTTTTAAAAAAGAAAATAAAATGAATACTTATCATTTCTTCAACCATGGTTTAGTGTAGAGGCTTAACTAAGGTTAGATAAGTGGTTAGGGTTAGGCATGAGACAAGAATGGTGACTAAGTCAATGCTTCATGAATCTTCAACTAAAAACAAACATAGCCACCATTCATTTCTATTTTTCTTTTCAAATGAAACAAATAAAATAAATAAATAAATAGATAAATGAATAAGCAAATGAAATGATACCCTAACCACTCACTAACCATGGTTCGATACTTTACACAAAACCAAGCAAGAATGTATCATCAAACATGATACAATCATGTGCACAAAATATATCACATATACAATGTGCAATACAAGTGACTAAATCCATTTAAAGTGAACCAATACTATTTAATGCAAAGTAATATATCAAATATATAATTATACATTAAATCATTAAATCAACACTTGATTTAACGATCCGGTCATATCGCATATAACCGACTAGTATCCTATGTATCGGCTTATCGAATCAATCCTTGATTCGATAACTAGGTTACATCGCATATAACCAATCGATACATTCATCGCGAGAATGGAATACGGTATCACATACACGCATTATTCTCGGTCCCGCACATATCTCATATGCGCTCCTATTTCGTTTCGCTTGAGCCAGGAAACCTCTGTGTAGGACTCCAAAGACTCGTCAATACGCCGGCAGCAGATGATGATCATATCAAACACCCACAAGCCGCAAGCGGTCTGCTAAACGTAACGGCCACCCGGGTATTGAGCGATCAGAAGATCGACGAGCAAGCCCGCTCACACTTCTGTGAATCCAACCAGTAACACTTACCGTACAGTCCGGTCTGTTCGTCTGATATGCCGCATATCTTGCCTAGGGGTGGTAAACGTCAGACCCCAATATCTTGATAAGTCATGCCGACGTAGGGTCCATAACATTCGTGAAACTACTGATAACTCTTACCAGTATATCACTGCAACCCTGGCCAGGGATTTCCTGTTATGGCCAGTCGAGCATAGCACAGCATCAACCCCCAATACCGGGAGAGACGAATCCCCTCCTATCGCTCATTGCCTCCATGTGAATCGGGACTGTACCCAAAAACCACCTGTTTGCATGACTCAGTAGAGCCGTGGTAGGGTGGAAATCAAAGCACAGTGGGAGACACACAAGACTCTATGACGATCTCGGGTCAACAGACTAAGCTGTACCAGTGTCACCAGAGAACTGCCATCTGACGTGAGGTATAATACCATCTGGGAGTTCTCGGCGAGTCCATTCAGTGTACCCAGTCTCCACTGAGCACCCGCATACCATCTTCGATGTCAAACACCAATGGATATGGGATCATCCATCGCCTATCGCATGGGTCGAGAAGATATACAGTAGTCTACTCTGGAATATCGATGCCCCGTCTCGATATTCCCACGACTAGGAACAATGAAGGATGTACTCATTGACTACCCAGGCCCCACTAGTATGATCTGCATCATAGTCCTGGAAGTCGAGTACATATCCTAAGGGCTTTATCAACATGTAATCAGAGAGACAGAAAGTATGCATGTTAAGATAAAGAGCAACCAGATAGCATACTATCATGTCGAGCAAGAAAGTCCTCCCTATATATGTCCCAGCATCCACTACAATATACATCCAATGTACAGTAATGGACTCTAGGGCATACATATAACTAACACCTCAATCATCAAAATCACGTACTTGCGATCCAATAATTGACTTTGAGGGCATTATATCCAACAATCTCCCACTTGCACTTAAGGCTATTATTGCTATGTCGCATACTCATAGCCTCAGTGAGTGGATCTGCCCTGATATTTCTTTCTATGTCTCTCTTAATCTCAAGTTCGCGGAGAAAGCCATCTCCCAAATCGAGTAATAGGTGTCTTAGAATATGTCTGGATATCTGATGGGACCTAGTTCATAAATGAACTCCAAATCCAAACTTCTTAGACTGTATTGATCACTGAACCTAATCAGTATCGCGCACTATGCCTGTTAGTTATATGTATGCCTTAGAGGCCATTACTGTACATGAGATGTATATTGTAGTGGATGCTGGGACATATATAGGTAGGACTTTCTTGCTCGACATGATAGTACGCTATCTGGTTGCTCTTTATCTTAACATGTATACTTACTGTCTCTCTGTTACGTGTTGATAAAGCCCTTAGGATGTGTACTCGACTTGCAGGACAATGATGTAGATCATACTAGTGGGGCCTGGGTAGTCCATGAGTACATCCTTCAATGTTCCTAGTCGTGGGAATATCGAGATGGGGCATCGATATTCCAGGGTAGACTAGCGCGTATATCTTCTAGACCCATGTGATGGGCGATGGATGATCCCATATCCATTGGTGTTTGACATCAAAGATGGTATGCCGGTGCTCAATGGTAACTGGGCACACTGAACGGACTCGCCGAGAACTCCCAGATGGTATTATACCTCACGTCAGATGGCAGTTCTCTGGTGACACTGGTACAGCTTAGTCTGTTGACCTGAGATCGTCATAGAGTCTTGTGTGTCTCCCACTGTGCTTTGATTTCCACCCTACCACGGCTCTGCTGAGTCGTGCAAACAGGTGGTTTTTGGGTACAGTCCCGATTCACATGGAGGCAATGAGCGATAGGAGGGGATTCGTCTCTCCCGGTATTGGGGGTTGATGTTGCGCTATGCTCGACTGGCCATAACTGGAAATCCCTGGCCATGGTTGCACTGATTTACTGGTAAGTGTTATCAGTAGTTTCATGCTTGTTATGGACCTTACATCGGCATGACTTATCAAGCTACTGAGTCTGACGTTTACCACCCCTAGGCGAGATATGCGACATATCAGACGAACAGACCGGACTGTGCGGTAAGTGTTACTAGTTGGATTCACAGGAGTGTGAGCAGGCATGCTCATTGATCTTCTGATCGCTCAAAACCCAGGTGGCCGTTACGTTTAGCATACCGCTTGCGGCTTGTGGGTGTTTGATATCATCATCACCTGCTGCCGGCGTATTGACGAGTCTTTAGAGTCCTACACAGGGGTTTCCTGGCTCAAGCAAAACGAAATAGGAGCGCATATGAGATATGTGCGGGACCGAGAATAATACCAGTATGTGATACTGTATTCAATTCTCGCGATTTGTATCATTAATCGGTTAAATGTGATATAGCCGGGTTACCGAATCAAGTGTTGATTCGATACATTGATACACTACATATTAGTCTGTTATATGCGATATGACCGGAGTATTAAATCAAGTATTGATTTAATGATTTAATGTATAAATATATATTTGATATATTACTTTACATTAACTAGTATTTTTTCACTTAAGATTGATTTTCTCACTTGATGTGCACAAGTTGTATATGTGATATATTTTTGTGCACTAGTTTGTATCATGTTTGATGATACATGCAAACTTAGGTGTGTGTATGACTTACACCATGTTTAGGTTAATGGTTAGGGTTTTTTTTTATTTTCTTTATTTTGGCAAATACAAAATGGTGGCTTTCTTTGTTTTGTGCTTGAAGCTTCATGAAGCTTTCAAGCATCTTTGACAAAGTCCACCATTTTTGTTTTGCATGAGATTTTTGCTAATCTAACCATTAACATAAACTCTAGTTTAGTCTCTACAATGGTTTACTCACCCATGGTTGCAATATGATACACTTCACTTGATTATTCATTTTTTTATTATTCTATTATTCATATTCTTTTCTTCTTCTTCATCTACTTCAAGTGAAGAAAACCTTGCTAGAAATTTTCTAAGTGAAGATCAAGAGTGAGAAATCAAAATCTAAATTGAACCCACTTCCTATTTCTTCATCCTCTACCACTTGTCATGTTGTATAGGGTGTTCTCTTCATAAAGTTCTTGACCAAGTGAAGGAATAGCTTGAGTTTGAGTCTCCCCGACGTAGATCATCTTCGGCCTCGAAGTCAATGACCTAGCCCTCTCTTTTCTCCGATGAAACCAACGCTAGGGTTCGAGATCCCGATGATCGTAGCGAAGGGACGTCAACACGGAGCTTTAGAAGTGAAGGACCGGATCTACAAAGGTTGTATTCCCATTTACTTAGTAGCAAAGTAGTTTGCTTGCTTGTAGTTTCGCTTTACCTCTAGTTAACGATCTTGCATAGAGTTGTTAGGCACACAAAAAATTTGATTTTGGCATGGTTGATGCATTGTGGAACCTCCTGAGTGTGCCTAGGAACCCTACAGTGGTATCAGAACCTAGCTAGAGCTTTAGGCGAAGTGTAGACGAAGTTAGAAACCCGATCGAACCCGAAACCCTAAACTACTTCCCTCTCTGTACATTTTCTAAAAATGTGTTTTTTTATGAATTAAAAATGCTCAGAAAAACAAGCAGGAAAAACTAAGAATTACTGTGAAGTACAGTCCACTAAGTCAATTATTTGACCGCGGAACCGCGGCCAAACCAAGGGTTTGGCGGCGGTTCCGCGGCCAAAATTGTGAGTTAGTCCCTAAAATTTCATGTAATTATTCTTAGGTCCTTTCTTGTTATTTATTTCTGGGAAATATTTAATTCCACTCAAGTATTGAGTTTTCTAGGGTTGTATTGTGAACTCAATGATTCGATCAGATTATTTAACTTTGTTTATTCTTTCCGGATAATTTTAGAACGTGTTAAAATATTCGACCGGATATCAATATCTCACCTTTTCCCCTGCCGGAAAATTTCTAAGTGTTGGATTTTTCCGTAGTTTAAGAACGTTCTAAGTAGTGCAAGTAACGCGATGGACCCTCTAGAAGACAACAAATCTTAACTCGATTATGTGACCGTCTTGAACTGCCTTTTGAACCTTAGGGTTTGGGACAGTACGGCGTGCCACATGTGAGGCGTTGGCTTGACCCTTCTACGGCTGGACCGTTGGTACTGTGGCATGAAGTGGATGTTTTTAAACTTATTTAAAGTGTTGAACTATTCGGGAAAACTTGGGTGTTTGATTATTCGATCGGAAAGTTTAACTTTTTCTATTTATCTGGAATGTGATACAATATTTGGAATCCACAAGTAGTTATGAGATAACTAATTTGAATGTTATAAATCTAGCGGTTTAGTCTCACTTGATCAGTTGCCACGGAATTTTGATGTGATCAAAAGTCCGTCGCAATCACGTTGTGTTCGCGGATACTCGCCGGGTAAACTTAATAGACAGCTACACCCCATAGCCCCGACCAAGTGACTGTAGGAGAACCCCGTCGCCAAAAGCATCCGTTCGGGTGCTCGCGGCAGCGGTGTTCCGCTTTAATGCACTTCGTCGACGGTATCGGGGGGTGCGGCCGTCTACTAAAGTTTGCGATGAGCATTCGTTCAGAATGTCGGGAATCTTGTTGAATTGCCCGACTTGATATTGAAAAGAGTTTTCGATGATGAGACTAAAATGCGGGGTTTATAATTGTTAGGCATGCGATGTCTAAGCAATTCATTTTATTAGGCATGCGATGTCTAAGGAGGTTGCGGATTCCAACTGTTGTAGTTTTACACTTTCTTTTCTGCGACCGTAAGTGTAATATGTGATATCGCCGGTTTCGTTGCTATATGTCAACGACAATTGGGATGGGCATATTTACTTACGTTGATGACATGTGATGTTATGTGTTGCTGGATATGTTTTATTGGATCGTCGTGTTTGAATAGCCGGGGGTTTTTATGTGAGATGGGTGTTTTTTCATTTTCATTCATGTAAAAATACTTGTATGTAATATTCTTTTATTGGGGCACTTCCGGGTTGAGGATGATGTCACCATTGTATATTATTTACTTTTCTGCATTAGGATAGACCCAAGGCGGGGAGCACAAGTAACCGGGTTCTAGGGTCCAGTGGGAGACCATCTCGAGGAGTCGAGTCCGGGTCTCCTAACTCTAGAATTTGTAGGGTTACTTGCCGCTCTCGTAGGGGTTTAGGGGTGTGGGATTGGCTATTCATCACGACCGTGGAATCCGTGTTTTATACATGCTCAAAATAAAACACGGACGTCCTAGTATATCGAATATTTCATATGATGTTTTCTGCTGCGTTATCTGTGATGTGATCATGTGATATGTTCAGATTGATACTGTATATAGTATATATGATATATTATATAGACGTTGCTTATGTTTTACACCCGCGCTAGCCCTGCCCCGCTCTGCCGTTAGTTACCTAACCTAACGGCGCAGACGGGACATCGAGGCGAATGCGGATGGCATAAGCGTACGTTGTATTTATCTGTGATATTTAGGTGGACTTAAATGATGGGACATTCATTAATGAGATTAATGAAAGAAAATAAACCTAAAAGATGTTGTGGAATCGAATTTCAAAAATAAAACAGGTAGCTACAGTTCTTGCTTTGCATCGCAGTGTTCCTTGTAGAACATCCTGCACCTTATTCGATAAGGAAAGGGCCGAGATCCCTTCACCGGAAGTGACCCCTTTAGCAATAACTGGCAGATGCTACAACCCTCGGTTAGTCTTTTGATTGCTTCTATAGTTTTTGCTTTGCACAGCGGTATATGTGATATATCCTGCACCTTATTCGATGAGGAAAGGGCCGACGATCCCTTCACCGGGAGTGACCCCTTTAGCAAAACTAGAAAAGCCTCAAAAACACTCCATTTAAAAACCATTTGATTCCGCAACGAGATCAAGTTCAAAGCATTAAAGGTTTTCTTAAAAACCATCCGCAACCCTCCGTCATTTTAGAAAGTAGAGTACTTAGTATTCGTGCTGTGTTTGTTGACCATAGTCAAGGCACAGTGTACGGTAGCTAAGTGATGTCTTCCTACACCGCATATGATGCGATTAGTTAGGACAGTTGCGCGACTTTGTTGACCTTAGTTAAGGGTCATATGGGTGGGTCTAATTAATCACGAAATGACGGGTAGAACTTGACTAGTGCTTATGATTTGTTGACCATAGTTAAGGTCATAAATGCCAGGGGTAAAAACCTTTATCGGGAGTTTCAAGTGTTGAAACTTGCAATGAGATTGCATACCTTCTATATGATAGTTGGATCCCGATACCCACTGCGAGTAAATGTTGTTAGTTATATGTATGCCCTAGAGGCCATTACTGTACATAGGATGTACATTGTAGTGGATGCTGGGACATATATAGGGAGGACTTTCTTGCTCGACATGATAGTATGCTATCTGGTTACTCTTTACCTTAACGTGTACTCAGATTGTCTCTCTATTACATGTTGGTAAAGCCCTTAGGATGTGTACTTGACTACCTGGACTATGATGCGGATCATACTAGTAGGGACATGGTAGTCCATAAGTACATCCTTCAAAGTCCCTAGTCGTGGGTGTATCGAGACGGGGCATCGATATACCAGAGTAGACTAGCGTGTACCTTCTCGACCCATACAGATGGGCGATGGATGATCCCATATCCATTGGTGTTTGACATCAGAGATGATATACGGATGCTCAGTAGATACTGGATACACTGGACGGACTCGCAGAGAACTCCCAGATGGTATTATACCTTACGTCAGATGGCAGTTCTCTGGTGACACTGGTACAGAGTAGTCTGTTGACCCGAGATCGTCATAGAGTCTTGTGTGGTTCCCACTGTGCTTTGATTTCCATCTTACCACGTCCAAGAGGGCGTGCAAAACGGTGGTTTTTGGGTACAGTCCCGAATCACATGGAGGCAATGAGCGATAGGAGGGGATTCGTCTCTCCCGGTATAGGGAGTTGATGTTGCGCTGTGTTCGATTGGCTATAACAGGAAATCCCTGGCCAGGGTTGCTGAGATTTACTGGTAAGTGTTACCAGTAGTTTCTCGAAATATTATAGACCTCATATCGACACGACTTATCGAGCTATTGGGGTCTGACGTTTACCACCCCTAGGCGAGATATGCGACATATCAGACGGACAGACCGGACTGTACGGTAGTGTTACTGGTTGGATTCACTGGAGTGTGAGCGGGCTTGCTCGTCGATCTTCTGATCGCTCAATACCCGGGTGGCCGTTACGTTTAGAAGACCGCTTGCGGCTTGTGGATGTTTGATATGATCATCATCTGCTGCCGGCGTATTGACGAGTCTTTAGAGTCCTACACAGAGGTTTCCTGGCTCAAGCGAAACGAAATAGGAGCGCATATGAGATATATGCGGGACCGAGAATAATGCGAGTATGTGATACCGTATTCTATTCTCGCGATGAATGTATCGAATGGTTGTATGCGATATAACCTAGTTATCGAATCAAGGATTGATTCGATAAGCCGATACATTGGATACTAGTCGGTTATATGCGATATGACCGGATCGTTAAATCAAGTGTTGATTTAATGATTTAATGTATAATTATATATTTGATATATTACTTTGCATTAACTAGTATTGGTTCACTTTAAATGGATTTTCTCACTCGGATTGTGCACATTGTATATGTGATATACTTTTGTACACAAGTTTGTATCATGATTGATGATGCATGCTTATTTGGTTAAGTGTAAAGATTAAACCATGGTTATTTAAATGGTTAGGGTTTTGTTTTTCATATCTATTTATTTATTCTTTATTCTTTTTGGAAAATTATTAGCATAAAGAATAAATGGTGGCTTTCTTTGGATGGATTATGAAGCTTCATGAAGCTTTTGACTTTGTGACTATTTTGTCTCTTGCTTAACCCTAACCATTCCCACTAACCATGATTTGTTCTCTACACTTGAACATGGTTGAGAGATGATAAGTATTATTATTATTATTTTCTTTTTACATAATAACTTATCATAACACTTTTCATCTTCTTCTTCTTCTTCCTCACAAGAAGAAAGCTTTCTTCATCAATGGTGATTGATGTATTTGAGTGAGAAATCCAATTCTAAAGTGAACCCAACTCCTATTTCTTCATCCTCTACCTCTTGCCAAGTAGTATAGGGTGTTTCCTTCACAAGTTTTCATGGCTTGGTGAAGGTGGAGCTTGATCTAGCGATGCCTCGACGTAGATCATCTTCGGCATGGACATCGACGACCTAGCTCGCCTATTCTCTGATGAAGCCGATGCTAGAGCCCGGAAATTCACTAGGACAGCGAGGGGACTTCGTTGCGGAGCTATGGAGGTGGAGCACCGGATCTACAAAGGTTGTATTTCCATTTCCTTTTTGTTAAGTTGTTAACTAGATTTCATTTTCGCCTAGATTTCTAGCCAACGATCCGTAGTCGGGTTTCTCGGCACCTAGATTTTTTGAAATTGGCATGGTTGATGCCTTGTGAGACCTCCTTAGCGTGCCTAGGAACCCTACAGTGGTATCAGAGCCTATCTAGAGCCTTAGGCGAAGTCTAGACAGATTTTGAAGTCCGATCGACCCGAAACCCCAACCCGAAAATGCTCTGTGGACAATTTCCCAATTCTGGTCTTTTTCGAAATTAAAAATTTGCAGAAAACACATCTGGAATATCTAAGACTTGCTGTGAAATTCGGCAACCCAATTCCACTATTTAACCGCGGTTCCGCGGCATGAGCAAGGCTCATGCGGCGGTTCCGCGGCCGCACGGCCACAGTTTGTAAATTATTTTGCACAGTAATTCTTAGATTCCAGTGGTGATTTTCCTAGGAATTTTTAATATTTTTTCAAGAGTTGAATTTTCTGGGTTGTTTTGGGGACTCGGTGTTTCAATCGGATTATCAAATTTTGTCTGTGTGGCTTTCCGGATAAATTTTAGAATATGATAAAAAGTTCGACCGGATATAAATACCCAATTTTTCCCCTGCCGGGAAATTTCCAAGTGTTGGATCTTTCCGAAGTTTAACGACGTTCTAAGTAGTGCAAGTAACGCGATGGACCCTCTAGAAGACAACAAACCTTAACTCGATTATGTGACCGTCTTGAACTGCCCTTTGAACCTTCGGGTTTGGGGCAGTACGGCGTGCCACATGTGAGGCGTTGGCTTGACCCTTCTACGGCTGGACCGTTGGTACTGAGGCACGAACTGAATGTTGTTAGACTTATTTCATGTGTTGAGCTGTATTGGGAAAACTTGGGTGTTCGATTGGTCGATCGAAAAGTTTAGCATTTTCTATTTATCCGGAATGTGATACAATACTTGGAATTCGCAAATAGTTATAAGATGACTGGATGAATGTTATAAACATAGCATTTTAGTCTCACTTGATCGGTTGCCACGGAATTTTGATGTGATCAAAAGTCCGTCGCAATCACGTAGCGTACGCGGATCCTCGCCGGGTAAACTTAATAGACAGCTACATCCCATAGCCCCGACCAAGTGACTGTAGGAGAACCCCGTCGCCGAAATCATCCGTTCGGGTGCTCGCGGCAGCGGTGTTCCGCCTTGGTGCACTTCATCGACGGTATCGGGGGTGCGGCCGCCTACTAAAGTTTGCGACGAGCATTCGATCAGGATGTCGGGAATCTTGTTGAATTGCCCGACTTAATATTGAAAAGAGTTTTCGATTTTGAGACTAAAATGCGGGGTTTATAATTGTTAGGCATGCGATGTCTAAGTAATTCATTTGGTCAGGCATGCGATGTCTGAGGTGGTTGCGGATTCCAACTGTTGTAGTTTTACACTTTCTTTTCTGTGACCGTAAGTGTAATATGTGATATCGCCGGTTTCGTTGCTATATGTCAACGACAATTGGGATGCGCATATTTACTTACGTTGATGACATGTGATGTTATGTGTTGCTGGATATGTTATATTGGATCGTCGTGTTTGAATAGCCGGGGGGTTTTATGTGAGATGAGTGTTTTTCATTTTCATTCATGTAAAAACTTGTATGTAATATTCTTTTATTGGGGCACTTCCAGGTTGCGGAAGATGTCACCGTTTGTATATTATTTACTTTTCCGCACTAGGATAGACCCAAGGAGGAGGGCACAAGTAACCGGGTTCTGGAGTCCAGTGGGAGACCAACTCGAGGAGTCGAGTCCGGGTCTTCTAACTCCAGAATTGGTAGGGTTGCTTGCCGCTCTCGTAGGGGTCTAGGGGTGTGGGTTTGGCTATTCATCACGACCGTGGAATCCGTATTTTATACTGGCTCGTATTGAAAACACGGACGTCCTAGTATATCCAATATTTCATATGTTTCTTCTGCTGCGATATCTGTGATGTGATCATGTGATGTTCTGTGATAGATACAGTATATAGTATATATGATATATTATATAGACGTTACTTATGTTTTACACCCGCGCTAGCCCTGCCCCGCTCTGTCGTTAGTTACCTAACATAACGGTGCACGAGGGGACATCGAGGCGAATGCGGATGGCATAAGTGTACGTCGTATTTATCTGTGATGTTTAAGTACTTTAAATGATGGGACTTCATTAATGTGATTAATGAAATAAAAGAAACCTAAGATGTTGTAGAATCGAATTTCAAAATAAAACAGGTAGCTACAGTTCTTGCTTTGCACAGCGGTATATATGATATATCCTGCACCTTATTCGATGAGGAAAGGACCGAGATCCCTTCACCGGGAGTGACTCCTTTAGCAATAACTGGCAGATGCTACACACTCGGTTTGTCTTTTGATTGCTTTTAAGTGTTTTTGCTTTGCACAGTGATATATATGATATATCCCGCACTTCATTCGACGAGGAAAGGACCGACGATCCCTTCACCGGGAGTGACTCCTTTAGCAAAACTAGAAAAGCCTCAAAAGAACTCCATTTAAAAATCATTTGATTCTACAACGATATCAAGTTCATTACGCAATAGGTTTTCAGAAAAACCTGTCGTAGCCCTCCGTCATTTCAGATAAATAGTAGTTAGTATTCGTGCTGCGTTTGTTGGCCTTTGTCAAGGCGCAGTGTGCGGTAGCTAATTGGTGCTTATCTGCTTATGCATATGATGCAGATTGGGTTAGGGTAGTCGTGCGACCTTGTTGGCCTTTGTCAAGGGCCGTGCGGGTGGGTTTAATTCAATCAGGAAATGACGGGTTGAACTTGACTAGCATCCTATGGTTTGTTGGCCTTTGTCAAGGTCATAGGAGGTTAGGGGCAAAATATTATCGGGAATTTCAAGTGTTGAAATTTGCAATGAGATTGCATACCTTCTATGAGATTGTTTTGATCCCGATACCCGCTGCGAGTAAGAGTTACTCCTGGGAGAGTCTTATACATTACAATTAGCCGATCAAGTAGGTGTCTAGAAAGGTGTCAACGGGGTTATGCCTCTGGGAAAACGAGGTTTACATTAATTAGGTTCGTGCGAAAGCACGGGGGACCTCCCTCAAAGTACCGACACTGGCCTGGCTGAAAGATTGGCGAACTTGTAGTGTGTAATTAATCCCGGCTAGTCTTTCCTTTTAGGGTTTGAAGGAAGATTTGATAAAAAGCAGTGGGAGCCATCCTGATTAGATAAAATAATAACCAATCTATTCTTGCAAGAGCGCACGCTGAGTGTTTTCTTCTCTCTCTCTCCTGGTAGCGACCATGTCATGCCTTAATCAAGATAATAATACGGATTATTGACCGAACCCGCTTGTTTTACTGAGCTGGGGAACGTTGGTCCCGCTCCAACTTATAATTGTTATAAGACAGAGCAGGAATTTGGGGAATACCAGATTTCCCGTGCCGCCCAAACGAAGAGAGTGCATGCTGATGCATCATCTTCGGGTGTGTTCATTATAAAGAACTGTTTCTCAGTATCCTCCGTATCCTGGGTATTTGATACCGGATCAGGATCCCAGATATGTAAGATGTTACATAGGGCTACAAAAGGGTAGAAAAACTGAGAACGGGTGATAAGTTTCATGAGGCAGAAAACGGGGCAAGAGTTGCAGCCAAGTCTGTTGGTCACTGTCACCCTGTATTACCGATACATTGATTCTGAACGAATGTTATTAGATACCGAACCTGATATACAAAATCATATCTGTCTCTTTATTAGTAAAGAAACGATAAAATTTTGTATTGTTGGATAATGTTTTGAACATTTCCTATATCAAAAGTTGATCGGTTCAGGCACGTTATCTAAAAGCGTTGATGTTCTAAATCAAACTACAGTTCTTAGTATACGGAACACACACAAGAGGAAGAGTTCAGAAATGAACGAATTCTTCTTGAAGTATTGTAGACTAGGTCAGATCAATGTGACCCGACTAGATAGAGTTACATATAGATGCATATTTAAATCAGTTTGAATTTACATTTTGTGAAACTCGCCAGTCATGTCACAAAGATAAGATGACCATAGCTCTGTTTATTGGAAACAGAGAAAGAGTTAATGAACTCTTGGGATTGATACATGTTGATGTATGTAAGGTCCCCTGTCTACACATGCCAGGACTGGTTCTTTATACTTCATTACATTCTCTGATGATCTTTCGAGATTCAGACCTATGTTCCTGTTGAAACACAAGTCCGAATCTTTTGAGATATTCACAGAATATAAGTTAGAAGTAGAGAACCAAAATACGGGTATAAATATTATATCCTATGATGAGATCAGGGAGGAGAATACTTGTGCATGGAATTCCTGGACTATTCTAAAGGAGAATGAGATTCTCTCTTAGCATTACTCCTCCGTATACACCATAGCACGATGGTATATCGGGGCGGAGCAATCATACCCTATATGATAAGGTGTGCTTTATGATGAGTACTACTGAGTTATCTATTTCCTTTTGGGAGTTATGCGCTTGAGAAGCTGCATACCTATTGAATAGGGTCCCGATCAAATCAGTAGCCTACCACTTCATATGTGATATGGAAAGGGAAAAGCCCATCTCTTAAGTCAGTTAAGATTTAGGGTTGTCCGGCCAATGTCTAAAAGCAAAATCCGGACAAGCTCGAGGCAACGTCTGTTATGTACAACTGGAAATGTTCCAGCTATACAAACTGCAGCTGATGATTTGACAGAACCAAAGGATTCAGTAGATTCCAATGAACCTCAGCCTCTCCGCCGATCTAGTAGGGTTCCTCACCCACCTGAGAGATACTTCGGTTGCTCTATGACAGTGGGAGCGAGGATTGCATCATGAGATGATGACCCAACTAGTTTCGAGCTGGCCATCAGGAGTAAGACTCTGTAAGAATGGCTGGATGCTTAGCGATCTGAGATGGAATTCTTATACACCAACAAAGTATGGACTTTGGTTGCTATATCTGAAGGGTTAAATCCCCATCAGGAGCAAGTATATCTTGAGAAGATTACTTGGTGTAAATGGAAAAGTTGAGACTTTTAAAGCTAGACTTGTTAAAGGTTTGCATCATTGACCAGGCGTGGATAATGATGAAACCTTTTCAGTGCCTATGCTTAAGTCCATCCAGATCCTACTTGCCACGGCTACATACCGTGACTACGATATCTGGTGGTTGGGTGTCATGACTGCTTTTCTAAATGATGTTTTAGAAGAGTGCGTCTATAAGTACACAGCCAGAGGGCCTCGTAGACAGTGGGAGCAGCGGAAACGTGTGCAAGATGCTTTATAGGATAAAGCAGGCATCGCGGAGTTGGAACATCTGTTTTGATGGATTAGTCAAAAAAGTTGACATCATCAAAATGGTAGATGAACCTTGTATATACAAAAAGGTGGTAGGGAGTATGGTGGTGATCCTCGTAGAGTACGTGGATGACATACTCTTGATAGGGAAGGAGTTTCCTATGCTACGCTCGATCAATCTCCGCTTATCACAAATATTCTCCACATAGGATCAAAGTGATACCTACTAAATCCTGGGTTTTGGATCTATGAGATAGATCTAATTGGATGTTAGGAATCTCACTAGTAGTAGTGAGATGGTATCAATCGATCCTGGGGAGAATCACTGGAAGTGTTCCAGGGTAATAAAGACGACTGAATGTCAGTCGCAGGCATTGTCTTTACCCTCAGTAAAGGGACGGTATGTTGGAAGAGTTCCAAGCTAGATACCGTGACATACTAGACGATAAAGGCAGGATACATCGCTACTTAAGATGCTACCAAAGAGGCTGTTTGGGTGTATATTGGTTCATGAGATGAACTACGTTCCTCCCATTGTGTGACAATGGAGTTGTGGCTTATGCCAAGGAACGCAGGTCCCATCAGTGATCCAGACATAATCTAAGGCACTATCACCTGATCGTGGAGATGGTTGATCTCCAGGCTGATCGAGGTTATGAGAGCAGACTCAGAGGACAACACGGCGGATCCACTCACGAAGGCCTATTCCCAGAGAGAGACAGTTATGGGATGGTTGAGTATGAGATACTACAACCACTGCTACAGATGGCCCTAGTGCAAGTAGGAGATTGTTAGTTATATGTATGCCCTAGAGGACATTACGGTACATAGGATGTACATTGTAGTGGATGCTGGGACATATATAGGGAGGACTTTCTTGCTCGACATGATAGTATGCTATCTGGTTACTCTTTACCTTAACGTGTACTCAGATTGTCTCTCTATTACATGTTGGTAAAGCCCTTAGGATGTGTACTTGACTACCTGGACTATGATGCGGATCATACTAGTGGGGACATGGTAGTCCATAAGTACATCCTTCAAAGTCCCTAGTCGTGGGTGTATCGAGACGGGGCATCGATATACCAGAGTAGACTGGCGTGTACCTTCTCGACCCATACAGATGGGCGATGGATGATCCCATATCCATTGGTGTTTGACATCAGAGATGATATACGGGTGCTCAGTAGAGACTGGGTACACTGGACGGACTCGCCGAGAACTCCCAGATGGTATTATACCTTACGTCAGATGGCAGTTCTCTGGTGACACTGGTACAGAGTAGTCTGTTGACCCGAGATCGTCATAGAGTCTTGTGTGGTTCCCACTGTGCTTTGATTTCCATCTTACCACGTCCAAGAGGGCGTGCAAAACGGTGGTTTTTGGGTACAGTCCCGAATCACATGGAGGCAATGAGCGATAGGAGGGGATTCGTCTCTCCCGGTATAGGGAGTTGATGTTGCGCTGTGTTCGATTGGCTATAACAGGAAATCCCTGGCCAGGGTTGCTGAGATTTACTGGTAAGTGTTACCAGTAGTTTCTCGAAATGTTATAGACCTCATATCGACACGACTTATCGAGCTATTGGGGTCTGACGTTTACCACCCCTAGGCGAGATATGCGACATATCAGACGGACAGACCGGACAGTACGGTAGTATTACTGGTTGGATTCACTGGAGTGTGAGCGGGCTTGCTCGTTGATCTTCTGATCGCTCAATACCCGGGTGGCCGTTACGTTTAGCAGACCGCTTGCGGCTTGTGGGTGTTTGATATGATCATCATCTGCTGCCGGCGTATTGACGAGTCTTTAGAGTCCTACACAGAGGTTTCTTGGCTCAAGCGAAACGAAATAGGAGCGCATATGAGATATGTGCGGGACCGAGAATAATGCGAGTATGTGATACCGTATTCTATTCTCGCGATGAATGTATCGAATGGTTGTATGCGATATAACCTAGTTATCGAATCAAGGATTGATTCGATAAGCCGATACATTGGATACTAGTCGGTTATATGCGATATGACCGGATCGTTAAATCAAGTGTTGATTTAATGATTTAATGTATAATTATATATTTGATATATTACTTTGCATTAACTAGTATTGGTTCACTTTAAATGGATTTTCTCACTCGGATTGTGCACATTGTATATGTGATATACTTTTGTACACAAGTTTGTATCATGATTGGTGATGCATGCTTATTTGGTTAAGTGTAAAGATTAAACCATGGTTATTTAAATGGTTAGGGTTTTGTTTTTCATATCTATTTATTTATTCTTTATTCTTTTTAGAAAATTATTAGCATAAAGAATAAATGGTGGCTTTCTTTGGATGGATTATGAAGCTTCATGAAGCTTTTGACTTTGTGACTATTTTGTCTCTTGCTTAACCCTAACCATTCCCACTAACCATGATTTGTTCTCTACACTTGAACATGGTTGAGAGATGATAAGTATTATTATTATTTTCTTTTTACATAATAACTTATCATAACACTTTTCATCTTCTTCTTCTTCTTCCTCACAAGAAGAAAGCTTTCTTCATCAATGGTGATTGATGTATTTGAGTGAGAAATCCAATTCTAAAGTGAACCCAACTCCTATTTCTTCATCCTCTACCTCTTGCCAAGTAGTATAGGGTGTTTCCTTCACAAGTTTTCATGGCTTGGTGAAGGTGGAGCTTGATCTAGCGATGCCTCGACATAGATCATCTTCGGCATGGACATCGACGACCTAGCTCGCCTATTCTCCGATGAAGCTGACGCTAGAGCCCGGGAATTCACTAGGACAGCGAGGGGACTTCGTTGCGGAGCTATGGAGGTGGAGCACCTGATCTACAAAGGTTGTATTTCCGTTTCCTTTTTGTTAAGTTGTTAACTAGATTTCATTTTCGCCTAAATTTCTAGCCAACGATCCGTAGTCGGGTTTCTCGGCACCTAGATTTTTTGAAATTGGCATGGTTGATGCCTTGTGAGACCTCCTTAGCGTGCCTAGGAACCCTACAGTTGTTACTCCTGGGAGAGTTTTGCACTTTACAATTAGCCGATCAAGTAGGTGTCTAGAAAGGTGTCAACGGGGTTACGCCCCTGGAAAAACGAGGTTTACTTTAATTAGGTCCGTGCAAAAGCACGGGGAACCTCCCTCAAAGTACCGGCACTGGCCTGGCTGATAGATTGGCGAACTTGTAGAGTGTAATTAATCCCGTCTAGTCTTTCCTTTTAGGGTTTGAAGGAAGATTTGATAAAAACAGTGGGAGCCATCCTGATTAGATAAACTATATAACCAATCTAATCTTGTAAGAGCGCACGCAGAGTGTTTTCTTCTCTCTCTCTCCAGGTAGCGACCATGTCACGCCTTAATCAAGATAATAATATGGATGTATTGACCGAACCCGCTTGTTTTACTGAGCTGAGGAACGTTGGTCCCGCTCCAACTTATAATTGTTATAAGACAGAGCAGGAATTAGGGGAATACCAGGATTCCCATGCCGTCCAAACGAAGAAAGTGCATGATGATGCATATTCTTCGTGTGTGTTCATTACAAAGAACTGTTTCTCTGTATCCTCTACATCCTGGGTATTAGATACCGGATCAGGATACCGCAAATGTAATCTGTTACATAGGCTACAGAAAGGTAGAGAACTGAGAACGGGTGATAAGTTTCATGAGACAGAAAACGGTGCAAGTGTTGCAGCCAACTCTGTTGGTCACTATCACCCTGTATTACCAGAATACACTGATTCTGAACGAATGTTATTAGATACCGAACCTGATATACAACATCATTTCAATCTTTTTATTTACTAAAGAAGGATATAATTTTGTATTGTTGAATAATGTTTTGCACATATCCTATATCAAGAGTTGATCGGTTCAGGCACGTTATCTAAAAGCATATACGTTCTAAATCAAACTACAGTTCTTAGTATACAGAACACACACGAGAGGAAGAGTTCATAAATGAACGAATTCTTCTTGAGGCATTGTAGACTAGGTCATATCAATGCGGCCCGACTAGCTAAGTTACATTTAGATGCATATTTAAATCAGTATAAATTTACATCTTATAAAACTTGCCAGTCATGTCACAAAGATAAGATGACCATAGCTCCATTTACTGGAAACAGAGAAAGAGTTAGTGAACTCTTGGAACTGATACATAGTGATGTATAGAGGTCCACAGTCTACATATGCCAAGACTGGTTCTTTGTACTTCCTTACATTCACTGATGATCTCTCAAGATTCGGACACATGTTCCTGTTGAAACACATGTCTGAAGCTTTTGAGAAATTCAATGAATATAAGTTAGAAGTACATAACCAAAAACAGGTATAAGTATTATGTCCTATGATGAGATCAGGGAGGAGAATACTTGTGCATGGAATTCTTGGACTATTCTAAAGGAGAATAAGATTCTCTCTCGATGTTACTCCTCTGAATACACCACAGCACAACGGTGTATCGGGACAGAGCAATCACGCCCTATATGATATGGTGCGCTCTATGATGAGTACTGCTGAGTTACCTATTTCCTTTTAGGGGTTATGCACTTGAGAAGCTGCATACCTATTGAATTGGGTTCGAATCAAATCAGTGCCTACCACTCCATATAAGATATGGTGTGGGAAGAACCCGTCTCTTAAGCAAGTTAAGATTTGGGGTTGTCCGGCCTGTGTCAAAAGCAAAATCCGGACAAGATCGAGGCAAGGTCAGTTCTGTAGAACTGGAAGGAGTTCCAGATATACAAACTACAGCTGATGATTTGATAGAACCAAAGGATTCGATAGTCCCCGACGAACCTCAGCCTCTCCGCCGATCTGGTAGGGTTCCTCATCCGCCTGAGAGATACTTCGGTTTCTCGATGACAGTGGGAGCGAGGATTTCATCATGAGATGATGACCCAACTAGTTTCGAACAGGCCATCAAGAGTGGAGACTCTGTAAGAATGGCTGGATGCTTAGTGATCTGAGATGGAATCCATGTACACCAACAAAGTATGGACTTTGGCTGCTATATCTGAAGGGTTAAATCCCCATCAGGAGCAAATATATCTTAAGAAGATTACTTGGTGTAGATGGAAAAGTTGAGACTTTCAAAGCTAGACTTGTTAATGGTTTTCGTCATCGACCAGGCGTGGATAATGATGAGACCCTTTCCAGTGGCTATGCTTAAGTCCATCCGGATTCTACTTGCCATTGCTACATACCATGACTACGATATCTGGTGGTTGGGTGTCATGACTACTTTTCTAAATATTGATTTAGAAGAGAGCGTCTATAAGTACACAGCCAGAGGGCTTCGTAGACAGTGGGAGCAGCGAAAATGTGTGCAAGGTGCTTTACAGGATTAAAGCAGGCATCGCGGAGCTGGAACGTCTATTTTGATGCGATAGTCAAAGAGTTTGACTTCATCAAAATGGTAGATGAACCTTGTGTATACAAAAAGGTAGTAGAGAGTAAAGGTGTTGATCCTCGTAGAGTACGTGGATAACATACTCGAATTAGGAAAAGAGTTTCCTATGCTACGCTCGGTCAATCTCCTCTTATCACAAGGATTCTCCATATAGGATCAAAGTGATACCTCCTAAATCCTAGGTTTTGGATCTATGAGATAGATCTAAATGGATGTTAGGGTTCTCACTAGGTGTAGTAAGATGGTATCAATGGATCCGGGGGAGAATCACTGGAAAGGTTCCAGGATGATAAGGACAACCGAATGTCAGTCGCAGGCATTGTCTTTACCCTCAGTAGAGGGACGATATGTTGGAAGAGTTCCAAGCTATATACCGTGGCTAACTAGACGATAAAGGCTGGTGACATCACTATCAATGATACTACCAAAGAGGAAGTTTGGGTGTATATTAGTTCATGAGATGAATTAGGTTCCTACCATTGTGTGACAATGGAGGTGTAGCTTTGGCCCATGAACCCCGGTCCCATCAGTGACCCAGACATATTCTGAGGCAGTATCACCTGATCATGGAGATAGTTGATCTCCAGGGAGATCCAGGTTAGGAGAGTAGACTCAGAGGACAACACGGCGGATCCACTCACAAAGGCCTTTTCCCAGAGAGACTTTTATGGGATGGTTGAGTATGAGATACTACAACCACTGCTACATATAGCCCTAGTGCAAGTGGGAGATTGTTAGTTATATGTATGTCGTAGCGGCCATTACTGTACATGAGATATATATTGTAGTGGATGCTGGGACATATATAGGTAGGACTTTCTTGCTCGACATGATAGTACGCTATCTGGTTGCTCTTTATCTTAACATGTATACTTACTGTCTCTCTGTTACGTGTTGATAAAGCCCTTAGGATGTGTACTCGACTTGCAGGACTATGATGTAGATCATACTAGTGGGGCCTGGGCAGTCCATGAGTACGTCCTTCAATGTTCCTAGTCGTGGGAATATCGAGACGGGGCATCGATATTCCAGAGTAGACTAGCGTATATCTTCTCGACCCATGTGATGGGCGATGGATGATCCCATATCCATTGGTGTTTGACATCAGAGATGGTATGCCGGTGCTCAATGGTAACTGGGTACACTGAACGGACTCGCCGAGAACTCCCAGATGGTATTATACCTCACGTCAGATGGCAGTTCTCTGGTGACACTGGTACAGCTTAGTCTGTTGACCCGAGATCGTCATAGAGTCTTGTGTGTCTCCCACTGTGCTTTGATTTCCACCCTACCACGGCTCTGCTGAGTCGTGCAAACATGTGGTTTTTGGGTACAGTCCCGATTCACATGGAGGCAATGAGCGATAGGAGGGGATTCGTCTCTCCCGGTATTGGGGGTTGATGTTGCGCTACGCTCGACTGGCCATAACTGGAAATCCCTGGCCAGGGTTGCACTGATTTACTGGTAAGTGTTATCAGTAGTTTCATGCTTGTTATGGACCTTACATCGGCATGACTTATCAAGCTACTGGGATCTGACGTTTACCACCCCTAGGCGAGATATGCGACATATCAGACGAACAGACCGGACTGTGCGGTAAGTGTTACTAGTTGGATTCACAGGAGTGTGAGAAGGCTTGCTCGTTGATCTTCTGATCGCTCAATACCCAGGTGGCTGTTACGTTTAGCAGACCACTTGCGGCTTGTGGGTGTTTGATATGATCATCACCTGCTGCCGGCGTATTGACGAGTCTTTAGAGTCCTACACAAGGGTTTCCTGGCTCAAGCGAAATGAAATAGGAGTGCATATGAGATATGTGTGGGACCGAGAATAATACCAGTATGTGATACTGTATTCTATTCTCGCGATTTGTATCATTAATCGGTTATATGTGATATAGCCGGGTTACCGAATCAAGTGTTGATTCGATACATTGATACACTACATATTAGTCGGTTATATGCGATATGACCGGATCATTAAATCAAGTATTGATTTAATGATTTAATGTATAAATATATATTTGATATATTACTTTACATTAACTAGTATTTGTTCACTTAAGATTGATTTTCTCACTTGATGTGCACAAGTTGTATATGTGATATATTTTTGTGCACTAGTTTGTATCAGGTTTGATGATACATGCAAACTTGGGGCTGTGTATGACTTACACCATGTTTAGGTTAATGGTTAGGGTTTTATTTATTTTCTTTATTTTGGAAAATACAAAATGGTGGCTTTCTTTTTTTTGTGCTTGAAGCTTCATGAAGCTTTCAAGCATCTTTGACAAAGTCCACCATTTTTGTTTTGCATGAGATTTTTGCTAACCTAACCATTAACATAAACTCTAGTTTAGTCTCTACAATGGTTTACTCACCCATGGTTGCAATATGATACACTTCACTTGATTATTCATTTTTTTATTATTCTATTATTCATATTCTTTTCTTCTTCATCATCTTCTTCAAGTGAAGAAAACCTTGCTAGAAATTTTCTAAGTGAAGATCAAGAGTGAGAAATCAAAATCTAAAGTGAACCCACTTCCTATTTCTTCATCCTCTACCACTTGCCATGTTGTATAGGGTGTTCTCTTCATAAAGTTCTTGACCAAGTGAAGGAATAGCTTGAGTTTGAGTCTCCCCGACGTAGATCATCTTCGGCCTCGAAGTCAACGACCTAGCCCGCTCTTTTCTCCGATGAAACCAACGCTAGGGTTCGAGATCCCGATGATCGCAGCGAAGGGACGTCAACACGGAGCTTTAGAAGTGAAGGACCGGATCTACAAAGGTTGTATTCCCATTTACTTAGTAGCAAAGTAGTTTGCTTGCTTGTAGTTTCGCCTTACCTCTAGTTAACGATCTTGCATAGAGTTGTTAGGCACACAAAAAATTTGATTTTGGCATGGTTGATGCATTGTGAAACCTCATGAGTGTGCCTAGGAACCCTACAATGCCTCCCACATTATCCTCTTGAACCACCGGTCCATAATACTGTCCCTCGTCAGAGGGAAAACTATAACTCTGACAATCACTCTGTCATCCAGGTCACCTAGGAAGCCTGGAATGATAACTGTCTCCTCAAGTAGGCTGCCATTATCAAATCCATAGAACATCCATTCATGTTCTAATAATGTTTCTCCAGGACTGGATTAATATAAACTTATCGCATCTAGTGCAAAAACAACATCTGGTGTGGTACTTGACATCTCATGATTGACTCAATTGCCTAAGCAAGTGATTTGCCAATCAAGCACATCCCTCTCCCCTTTAGTCTGTAAGACGCCTTTAGAGAGGGTGACTCCATCACCCGCAGGTACACCACCATGCCAGGAGTCATCTATTCTAAAATACCATTAGAATACTGTCAAAGTACCCAGATTGGGAAACTACCCAATTCTAGATCTAAAACCATAGATCTAGAAACCAGAATGTCTGATATTATATCCATATCCTTTGTAGAGAAACAACTGTGTGACGACCACAGTACAACCGATCGTAGTATAGGAATTTTACTTCCTACTCTATGTATGTCATCTAAATACCAGGACATCACACCCTACTACCTTCTTAACAGATCCATCCCCTATTCTGATGAAGTCAAAGCCATGACTTTTACATCAAAATTAGATGATCTTATCTCCACTATATCTGCTCAAGCCTATAAATAAACATAAGCTACTTGTCCACTATACTTCCGCTGCTCCAACTGACCACAACAACCCTCTGGCGGAATAATATATACGTGTACGTCTAAAACTAGTTTAGAACGACGCTATACATATCCTCATGCCGGGTCTCATAGTCTGGAACAACAGTAGTGTCAAGTCTGGGTAAACAAGAACCTCCCTGTCACCGTCCTTGAGGCTACCGGAGTACCTCTAGGGTGTCTGAGCTTACCCACCATGTCTGCGAAGTGGCTATTGGAATGTCAAACCTGATTGAATATATAGGTCCTATTAAATTTTCCGTAATCGTTTGCGGTTTTGGAATCACTTCCAGTTCTACCATACTCCTACTACTGTTTTCTGAAAAAATCTATTTTACTAAAACTGTGGCGAGTCAAGAACAATATCATTATTGATCTTCCAGATGGTAGAAAGTCAACCATCGTCAAATCCAGGGTCAACCCACAAACTGCGATTACAGAAACGTGCCTTGAGTTATCCAGTGTCTGGTTTTAAGCATAAGTTGGACAACTCCCCTTACCTTAACATCGTTAAGATATGAACCATTCTATATCCTATATAGAAACTTTGGCACTTATTTAATTGGAACCAGATTCAAATCATGCAGCTGTCTCCAGTGCATATCAACTTAATGGAGAGATGCTAATCAGTATTACTCAACTTAGGAATACATCTAATTATGAGTAACCTAAAAGAGAAACTAGTTTCTCAAAACCGTTACTATCAACTGAATACCAATCACAAGAATCTACATCTTCGAATTCTTTGAAGAATCCCGATACTTGCGACACCTGGTCCTCTACTTTATTCCTATACCCACAACTTCTCAAAACTTAGACATTGTATTTCTACGAAACACTTGTCTAAAAACTAGGGAAGTCACAAATAAATAGAACATAGTACGAGGACCAACCCCTTTGTCCTGATGGACACTGGACAACATAAAATACTCTGTATAAGTCCGCTGAGTTTAATAACTCAAAATTTATGCGTCGTAGGTTGAAAACTGTACCCAGACGATTTCCTCAAATATCACCAATTACAATGAATTCCGATATAATGAGGATGATCACCTATTTCCCAATAACTTACTCCCATTCATCATCTGTAAAACCATACAAATGTGAGAATCATACCTAGTAAACACATACCCTGGAGTAAGTATCTAATCGGAAAATCAGTTTTCTATTAACAATGCACCGAAACATAATTATGTTTCGTAGGGGTATCTAGGTATTCTTAGTAATGCCTCTTCCACAATCCAATTCATGACTTTAACTGTATATTTCATTGTCATCTCTCCAAATCCCTTTATTTGTCTTTATTCATTAGCTTCTGTACACCATCGTTAGGCTAAATGGTTTTCTTCCTTCCCTACCGTTCGGCACCAGCCTATGGTTTTGAAAAAGAATATCCAGTAAGCATAATAGGTGTACCCTCCTAAACCTAGGAGTACTCGCAACTTGAGAGAAGGTGATGATAAAAGACAACTGAATAATACCTTATTCTATTTCTCCCAAACTGGGAAAAAAGCAAAGGTGAAATAGGAGTGGCGATGAAGTACGAGGTTTGGTCGTGAATGATAGCAGTCGCAATTTACTTTGCCCTCTTTCTAATCCATTTATTTTGTCTTTAGTTATTATGTAACAACTCCATTTTTAATGTACAAAGAATTGATTTAAATTCAATGTATACTTGGAGTATTTATTGCAACTGATATCTCTTTAAGTATTTAATTCACTCCATAATTACAAGAAGGGGCTTGTAGCTCATTGGTAATACCTTGCACTGCTGAACTAAGCCACCAGAGTTCAAATCCCATGCCCCACATTATTTTTGTATTTATTTTGTTTTAATTTTTTTTGGAAGTCAACGGTAAAAAGGCCATAACTCCCAAAATATGTACTGGACAACAAAAAGTAAATATACCAAATTGTACCCCCGAAGAATCCTCGGCCATTGGACCCCTGACTCGGCCCGACTCGGTGCCGCCGGCCGGCGACTCGGCCGACTCGGTCCGGCGCCGCCGGCCGGACTTGGCCGGACGGCCGAGTCA
The DNA here is from genome assembly GCA_030015575.1 of Agapanthus africanus. NCBI lineage: Eukaryota > Viridiplantae > Streptophyta > Magnoliopsida > Asparagales > Amaryllidaceae > Agapanthus > Agapanthus africanus. The sequence goes on from JASDDO010000022.1 coordinate 417,977,069, forward strand.
CCAACAGAGAAAAGTTGGGTCTTGACCTGGTCCACCCTCCTGCATACTCTAAATGATTGGATCGGTTATCATTTGGCCAATAAATCCCTTTTACTCCTATGTTTAATGAATTTTTAATGATTTTGTATATTTTTTATAATTTTTTTTATTAAAAACCCTAACCCTAGCCTAACCCTATATAAACACCCCTACCCTCTACCCTCTCACCCTACATTCCTAAGTCCACTCTCTAAAAATTTCAAGAGAACTCGGTACATTAGAAAACGAGCGAAAGGCGAAGCGCTGCCGAAATCGACGGCGAATCACGGCGATCGTACTAGGACCTATTCACGACGTTTCGACGCACCGACAAACACACTACCTTCCTCTCACTCTCTAGCGTTGTCCAAACCAGTAAGTCCCCTATTCTACCTTTCTTTTCCTTCATAATAATACGACTTTTTAAAACCTGACGGAAATCGGAACAAACCGATTTCTGATTCGGTTTTTCTATCAAAACTCACTTGTCACTAATTCCATAATGCTTAAAAATATTCATGTTGACTACTAATCACTTAAAAATCAATTTGGATAAAGTTTCTCACATGAAATGATAACTTTTGCAAAATACCGTATTTTCGCACTTAAATACCACCATGTTTAGTTATCACATTTAACCCTTAACAATTGCTATACCTTAACGTAGATCACGAGGTAATGAACTACCTCCACACACACGCAAATACAACCCTAATTGATATCATCAAAACTTAGAATACGATAATACAAGACTTTACATTAAAATACCATTTTCTTTATAAACCTTTTCTGAAAGTTCTAAGTTGTATACAATTTTAAAACAAAATCTTTTAATAGGAAAATACGATATGTCATGGACATCGATCGTTTATCTAAACCTCACTTTGTGGTGTCTAGGAAAGTGTGTCTAAGGCGAGTGGTTACTTAATTAGGACCACTACTTGTAGTAGAGAGCCTCCCACTCACCTGGCACTTACCTGGCCGCAATTGGCGGTGAAGAGGCGATTTGAGGCTTCTAATGACGTGTCGTTTAGACCATTTAGAAATAGGCTAGTTGGCTTAGGAAACCCTAGAATCTAAAATACGGAAATTTACACCCTTTTGCAAATAAATACCTTATCTTTATAAAACCGTTTTCTAAATGATTAGTATTTATAAAATCTTTGCAAAGCGCCACTACAACCCACATTTGGGGAACCCGTTAGGGATTGTACGGTTTATCGTGCACCCTCGGGCTTAGTAGTGTGAGATTCAGACCTCCGCAAGGAGCATTCGGTCTCGAAAGGTTTAGAATACGATATTTATGAAAAATGAGATTTTTGGAAAATAAAATATTTATTAAAAATTATTCTTGTATAAACATATATATATTTATCATTTAAACACCTATTTTATTATAAGATAAAGTTTCCACATTTTCCTAAAAATTACAAGATTAAAAGTTACATTAAAATACCATGAATTTCAAATAAATCAATATTACAAATAATACCTTTATTTATGTAATTAGGATATTATCACTAGAAATAACACAAATAAAATCACACTCATTATAACAATAAAGACGAATAATAAATACTTGAGGTGTATCTTGAAAACTATACAAAAGTACTTTTTACATAAAACCCCCTCAAGTTTTATAATTTACAATAAGGACCCTAACAATTATAGAACTTCAAATTACATTTCTTTTAGTCTGACTCGGGTTTGAGTCTGATTATTTCTGACTTGAATATGATTCAAGTCAATCTATATTCTTTAATATTCCAACTCAATATGAACACATGAATCCCAGAATCCAGTTAACAATCTATACAACTTGACTGAACCAAACCATGGATATACATCCATTATCCCGTTATTCCATTTACCTGATTATGCAGTTGCACTCTGTTTACTGATATCATGGTTTTGGTCGGTCATCCAACTTACACAATACAATACTACAATACAATCAAAACGCTACGGGGTTTAAGGGGTAGATTGGTACGGAAGGTGTTAAAGGTGGCACGAAGCGGTAAGATTAAGACACCTAACATGAATCCAATTGCCGTTGTTCCGGATTGTATAACGGAGCCTTGTACTCTATATTCTGTTTGCCCTGGTCTCTAGCATATAGAGACACCTCTCATATACACTGGCATTCTTCTGTACCAAGCTACAAACAACAGCATTAATACAACATTACAACAATACAATACAACATTAAAAGCTACTCTCTCTCACCTACTCTTTGTCTATTTCTCCCTTATCTTTGGGACTTACCGAGCGACCTGTTCGCTGACGACATTCTATTTCTTTCTTCTTTGAATATCGTCAGGTGCTTTGGACACAGCAGAGATTGAGCCCACCGGTGAAGACTTGGAGCAGTTTCACAAAGACCCTGAGCTCTAGACATTGTACCTTGTTCTATTCAGTACTTTCATGTCCTGTTATGCCATTGTTTAGGCATCTCTTTTCATTCCAGTTGTATTTACTTTTCATGCATTGTACAAAACAATGTTATTAATAAAGTTGTTGTTATTTCTATATCTCTTGTCTCTTGTGATTTACTTTTATATTGCTTAGATACGCTTAGCGTATGTACTTCTAAGTATATACGTAGCAGACCTCGTCGCGTCCCCTTCGCCGTACACTGGAAAGCGGGACGTGGCAGGTTTTGTTGGTGGCCCATGCAGGTCTGAGCGGTATGAATCCCTATCATGCAGTTCTGGTCTGCGTGAACAACCTAAGCAATATAACACAAGAACCAGCAACTAAAACATTCTTTACAATTCATTTTTCTTGAATCTTACAAATTTCTATTCCTTGAATCTTATCATTTCATGTATTTGAATCTGTCCTAACCCAAATTTTTCTTCAAGGTTATGGATTTCCCGAACAACACCAGCAGCAACGTCAACAACACACCTCCAACACTACCTCTCGTACCAGCTGTTTCTGCACCAACCACCGAGCAAACAGTGCTACTGGAAGCGATCTGCAGCCTTCTCGAGGGACAACAACAACTTCTGAACCGTCCTGAGACCGACGCACCGGGAGTAAAGCAATTCAGGGCTTTACATCCCAAACAGTTCTCTGGAAAAGGAAGCCCTCTTGAAGCGGAAGAATGGGCACAAAGCATCGAAGACGATCTGGCAGCAGCTCAAGTGCCATACATCGCTTGGGTCCGTGTAGCAAAACTACAGCTCACGGATAATGCTCGCAACTGGTGGAAGGCGAAAGAAAGCCGTCTGGTACAGCCGATTGAATGGAAGACTTTTCGCGAGAAGTTCGACGCGAAATATTTCCCTGTGACTGCCAGGTTTGCAATGGAGCAGCAGTTCATTCATCTACAACAGGGTTCAATGTGGGACAAATCAGTAGATGAATACGACGCTGAATTCACCATGTTAAGCCGGTAAGATATGTTACAATAGTTCAATTTTTAAATTTCACATACTACACAGCTAACACAATCTTTAAACAGATTCGTGGCACACTTGATACCGACGGACGAGATCAGAGCCCGTCTCTTTCAACAAGGACTGGACACGGAGATTCAGGCTGCTCTAGCCACGGGAAATTTTTGACTCATGAGGATGCTCTAGAAGCTGCCCGCAGCTATGAGGCAGTGATAAAAGCAAGGGGCAGACCTTAGTCTGCAGGAGTCAAGCGCCCTGCCAATCAGATGGCTGGTGGAGCCTCGTCTAGGCCACCTTTCGTGCCAAGGCGACCCGGAGTACCAACCAATCGTCCCAGCCCAGCCTTTTGCACCTACTGCAAGAGAACTGGACATATGATGAAGGACTGCCGTCGAGCCAACCGCCTTTGCTTAGTCTGCGGCTCAGCTACTCACGATATTAGGTCTTGTCCCCAAAGACAGAACCCAGTTACTGCACCCAGGCCAGCAATTACTTATCCGCAGCGACCAGCTCTTCAGGCACCTGCTCCCAGACTTGCACTACCTGCACCACCCAGAAGACCACAAGCTGCACCACCTCCTCGTCAGTTCCATCAAGCTCAAAAGAATGTTCCGAGGAATGCTCCTCAGGCCAGGAGGAATGTACCCAGGCGCCAGGCTTTCACGATGTCCGTGGAAGAAGCTGAGGCCACTGGCCAAGTCATCACTGGTAAACTTTTCTTTTCAAACTTTTCTTTTCTATTCTGCTACTTAGTTACATATTTTCTATACCTAAAACAAATCCCACATACCTTAGGTACAATCTTAGTATCCTCAATCCCTGCACTTGCACTGTTTGATACTGGAGCATCACATTGTTTTATATCGCAACGGTTTGTCCGAACCCATGCGATTCCAGTCTCATCGCTTGTATCCAGCTGGAATGTCGGTTCAGGAAATAGCGTTCTAAAGGCAACCATGGGATACAACTTTTGTCCAGTCGTCGTCTGCAGTCGAGAGTTTTATGCTGACTTCAAAGTGCTGGACATACCGAACTTCGATGTGGTTCTAGGAATGGATTGGCTTGGAACTTTTTATGCTACCATTGACTGTCGTCAAAGGAAGGTAGTATTCGAGATCCCAGACCATCCGGTCTTCTATTTCAAAAGCGAAGACCGTACACTGGAGCCAAGTACCTACAAAGCGAAGCCAAGAGAAGCAGTAGTTGCAGCAGCTCAAGCGGAGGAAGAATCAAGACCAGATGTGGTTCGAGAGTTCGACGATGTATTTCCTGACGATATATCAGGTTTGCCTCCCGATCGAGCTCTTGAATTCAGTATTGATTTAGTACCAGGAGCACAACCGGTGATCAAAGCACCCTATCGTTTAAGTCCGGAAGGTTTGAAGGAAGTCCGAACACAGTTGGACGAATTACTGGAAAAAGGATGGATTCGTCCCAGCACTTCAAGTTGGGGATCACCTGTATTACTTGTGAAGAAGAAGGAAGGTTCATATAGAATGTGCATCGATTACAGAGCCTTGAACGAAGTCACTATAAAGAACAAGTATCCACTCCCGCGCATCGATGATTTATTCGATCAGCTCAGTGGATCTTGTGTTTTCTCTAAATTAGATCTTCGTTCAGGTTATCATCAAGTGAAGGTCAAGGAAGCTGATATTCACAAAACAGCTTTCAGAACTCGCTATGGACATTACGAATTTCTGGTGATGCCATTCGGAGTGACCAACGCACCCGCAATATTCATGAACCTTATGAATCAAGTTTTTCGGGAGTACTTAGACAGGTTTGTTGTCATCTTCATCGACGACATCCTGGTGTATTCTAAGAGTCAGAAAGAACATGCACAACATCTACGAATTGTCCTGGAAACTCTTCGACAACATCAGTTTTATGCCAAGTACAGCAAGTACGAGTTTTGGCTAAATCAAGTTGGTTTTCTTGGACATATCGTATCATGAGAAGGAATCTCTGTGGATCCAGCGAAAGTTTCAGCAGTTTGCGAATGGCCTACACCAAAGTCAGTGAAGGATATTCGAAGTTTCTTGGGTTTAGCTGGATATTACAGGAGGTTTATTGAAGGCTTTTCGAAGATAGCAACGCCCCTGACCAAGCTCATACGTAAAGATGAAGAATTTGTGTGGTCAGAAGCATGCGAACAAGCTTTCGTAGAACTCAAGTCAAGGTTGACATCAGCACCTATTCTCGTCATACCGGATCAATCTGGAGGATTCGAAGTGCATTGCGATGCATCCGGTAAGGGATTAGGCTGTGTTCTACATCAGCACGGTAAGGTTGTGGGTTATGCTTCAAGACAGCTGAAGATTCACGAGCGCAATTATCCGACGCATGATTTGGAGTTGGCAGCCGTCATCTTTGCTCTCAAGATTTGGGGTCATTACCTACTTGGTGAACGAGTGAACATCTATACAGATCATAAGAGCCTGAAGTACGTGTTTGCTCAGAAGGAGTTGAATATGCGGCAGAGAAGATGGTTAGAACTCATGGCGGACTTTGACATCAACTTGCAATATCACCCAGGGAAGGTGAATGTAGTACCTGATGCTCTTAGTCGCCAACCATTAGCAATGAATCTCACCTCTCAGTGGAAGCTTCAACAAGACTTGCATCAGATGGAGATTGAAGTAGTCATGCCAGGTAATGCTTCAAGTTTAATGAATTTACAAGTTCAATCAACTATTGTCAATCAGATCAAAGCAGCTCAAGCCAGCGATGCTAAGTTGCAAAAGATCAGAGAACAAGTGGAGAATGGACTCAGAACAGACTTCATCATCCATGAAGACGGATCTTTGAGATACGGCAGCAGATTGTGTGTACCAAAAGGTCCTGTTCAGGAAGAGTTAATGAAAGAAGCCCACAACTCTCCCTACTCAGTACATCCTGGAGGTACCAAAATGTACAAAGATCTACGTCAGAATTATTGGTGGCATGGAATGAAGCGTGAAGTAGCCAGAAGCATCGCAAAATGCTTGGTGTGTCAGCAAGTAAAGGCTGAACATCACAGGACTGCTGGATTACTTCAACCGTTACCAATCCCAAAACGGAAGTGGCAACACATCACGAAGGACTTTGTGACTGCTCTTCCTCGCAGCACAAAGGGTAACGACACCATATGGGTCATTGTGGATCGACTCACAAAGTCGGCTCACTTCATCCCATTTCTAGTTGGCCAATCAACTGAGACACTAGCAAAGAAGTACATGGAGATAATAATCTAATTTAGATTTAAAACTCTTCATAATGTACTATCTCTGATATCCATGAACTCATACAGGAAATTGTGAGACTTCATGGAGTACCGGTCTGCATTGTCTCCGATCGTGACACCAGATTCCGATCGCAATTTTGGCAGAGTCTGCAAGCAAGCTTGGGAACAAGTCTGAACTTCAGCACGGCTTATCATCCACAAACAGATGGTCAGTCAGAATGAACTATTCAGATCTTGGAGGATATGCTCAGAGCGTGTATGTTAGACTTCAAAGGATCGTGGGAAGATCACCTACATCTTGTGGAGTTTTCATACAACAACAGCTACCAAGCAAGCATAGGAATGGCACCTTTTGCAGCATTGTATGGAAGGAAGTGTCGATCGCCATTAAGTTGGGACGACATCGGAGATAGAGAACTTCTTGGACCGGAGATGATAGTAGCAACTGTTGATGTGGTTCGTACTATCAGGGAAAGGATGCGCATAGCCCAAGATCGACAGAAGCACTGGGCTGATGCAAAGAGACGACACTTGGAGTTCCAGCCAGGAGATCACGTATTCTTGAAGATATCTCTGAACCGTGGAGTGATCCGTTTTGGAAGACGGGGTAAGCTAAGTCCGAGATATATTGGACCGTTCGACATACTCGAACGAGTCGGTGAAGTGGCATACCGTTTAGCGCTTCCACCCTCATTGGAAGGAGTGCATAATGTGTTCCAAATATCCCAACTCAGAAAGTATGTGAGTGACCCCAGCCATGTTCTCGATCATTCTGAGCTCACTATACAGCCCGACTTATCTTGTGAGCAACAGCCCGTGGAGATCCTGGACAGGAAAATGAAGACACTTCGGAACAAGGAAGTTAACTTGGTTCGAGTGATGTGGAGGAAAGACGCTCCAGGAGAGTCCACTTAGGAAAGGGAGGATGAAATGCGTACTAGATATCCACACCTCTTTGTAAACTAGTCCTCAAATAAAAGTTATAAATTTCGAGGACGAAATTTTTGTAAGGAGGGTAGACTGTAAAAACTCCATTTTTAATGTACAAAGAATTGATTTAAATTCAATGTATACTTGGAGTATTTATTGCAGCTGATATCTCTTTAAGTATTTAATTCACTCCATAATTACAAGAGGGAGCTTGTAGCTCATTGGTAATACCTTGTACTGCTGAACCAAGCCACCAGAGTTCAAATCCCATGCCCCACATTATTTTTGTATTTATTTTGTTTTAATTTTTTTTGGAAGTCAACGGTAAAAAGGTCATAACTCCCAAAATATGTACTGGACAACAAAAAGTAAATATACCAAATTGTACCCACGAAGAATCCCCGGCCATTGGACCCTTGACTCGGCCCGACTCGGCGCCGCCGGCCTGCGACTAGGCCGACTCGGTCCGGCGCCGCCTGCCGGACTTGGCCGGACGGCCGAGTCACCAACAGAGAAAAGTTGGGTCTTGACCTGGTCCACCCTCCTGCATACTCTAAATGATTGGATCGGTTATCACTTGGCCAATAAATTCCTTTTACTCCTATGTTTAATGAATTTTTAATGATTTTGTATATTTTTTATAATTTTTTTTATTAAAAACCCTAACCCTAGCCTAACCCTATATAAACACCCCTACCCTCTACCCTTTCACCCTACATTCCTAAGTCCACTCTCTAAAAATTTCAAGAGAACTCGGTACATTAGAAAACGAGCGAAAGGCGAAGCGCTGCCGAAATCGACGGCGAATCCCGGCGATCGTACTAGGACCTATTCACGGCGTTTCGACGCACCGACAAACACACTACCTTCCTCTCACTCTCTAGCGTTGTCCAAACCAGTAAGTCCCCTATTCTACCTTTCTTTTCCTTCATAATAATACGACTTTTTAAAACCTGACGGAAATCGGAACAAACCGATTTCCGATTCGGTTTTTCTATCAAAACTCACTTGTCACTAATTCCATAATGCTTAAACATATTCATGTTGACTACTGATCACTTAAAAATCAATTTGGATAAAGTTTCTCACATGAAATGATAACTTTTCCAAAATACCGTATTTTCGCACTTAAATACCACCATGTTTAGTTATCACATTTAACCCTTAACAATTGCTATACCTTAACGTAGATCATGAGGTAATGACCACATCCACACACACGCAAATACAACCCTAATTGATATCATCAAAACTTAGAATACGATAATACAAGGCTTTACATTAAAATACCATTTTCTTTATAAACCTTTTCTGAAAGTTCTAAGTTGTATACAATTTTAAAACAAAATCTTTTAATAAGAAAATACGATATGTCGTGGACATCGATCGTTTATCTAAACCTGACTTTGTGGTGTCTAGGCAAGTGTGTCTAAGACGAGTGGTTACTTAATTAGGACCACTACTTGTAGTGGAGAACCTCCCACTCACCTGGCACCTACCTGGCCGCAATTGGCGGTGAAGAGGCGATTTGAGGCTTCTAATGACGTGTCGTTTAGACCATTTAGAAATAGACTAGTTGGCTTAGGAAACGCTAGAATCTAAAATACGGAAATTTACACCCTTTTGCAAATAAATACCTTATCTTTATAAAACCGTTTTCTAAATGATTAGTATTTATAAAATCTTTGCAAAGCGCCACTACAACCCACATTTGGGGAACCCATTAGGGATTGTACGGTTTATCGTGCACCCTCGGGCTTAGTAGTGCGAGATTCAGACCTCCGCAAGGAGCATTCGGTCTCGAAAGGTTTAGAATACGACATTTATGAAAAATGAGATTTTTGGAAAATAAAATATTTATTAAAAATTATTCTTGTATAAACATATGTATATTTATCATTTAAACACCTATTTTATTATAAGATAAAGTTTCCACCTTTTCCTAAAAATTACAAGATTAAAAGTTACATTAAAATACCATGAATTTCAAATAAATCAATATTACAAATAATACCTTTATTTATGTAATTAGGATATTATCACTTGAAATAACACAAATAAAATCACACTCATTATAATAATAAATACTTGAGGTTTATTTTGAAAACTATACAAAAGTACTTTTTATATAAAACCCCCTCAAGTGTTATAATTTACAATAAGGACCCTAACAATTATAGAACATCAAATTACATTTCTTTTAGTCTGACTCGGGTTTGAGTCTGATTATTTCTGACTTGAATATGATTCAAGTCAATTTATATTCTTTAATATTCCAACTCAATATGAACACATGAATCCCAGAATCCAGTTAACAATCTATACAACTTGAATGAACCAAACCATGGATATACATCCATTATCCTGTTATTCCATTTACCTGATTATGCAGTTACACTCTGTTTACTGATATCATGGTTTTGGTCGGTCATCCAACTTACACAATACAATCAAAACGCTACGGGGTTTAAGGGGTAGATTGGTACGGAAGGTGTTAAAGGTGACACGAGGCGGTAAGATTAAGACACCTAACATGAATCCAATTGCCGTTGTTCCGGGTTGTATAACGGAGCCTTGTACTCTATATTCCGTTTGCCCTGGTCTCTAGCATATAGATACCCCTCTCGTATACACTGGCATTCTTCTGTACCAAGCTACAGACAACAGCGTTAATACAACATTACAACAATACAATACAACATTAAATGCTACTCTCTCTCACCTACTCTTTGTCTATTTCTCCCTTATCTTTGGGACTTACCGAGTGACCTGTTCGCTGACGACATTCTATTTCTTTCTTCTTTGAATGTCGTCAGGTGCTCTGGACACAGCAGAGATCGAGCCCACCGGTGAAGACTTGGAGCAGTTTCACAAAGACCCCGAGCTCTAGACATTGTACCTTGTTCTATTCAGTACTTTCATGTCCTGTTATGCCATTGTTTAGGCATCGCTTTTCATTCCAGTTGTATTTACTTTCCATGCATTGTACAAAAGAATGTTATTAATAAAGTTGTTGTTATTTCTATATCTCTTGTCTCTTGTGATTTACTTTTATATTTCTTAGATACGCTTAGCGTATGTACTTCTAAGTATATACGTAGCGGACCTCGTCGCGTCCCCTTCGCCGTACACCGGGAAGCGGGGCGTGACATATTACCTTCTGTACACCCTACTTAGGCTAATTGGTTTTCTTCATTCCCTACCTTTCGGCACCTGCCTATGGTTTGGAATAAGACTATCCAATAAGCGTAATAGGTGTACCCTCCTAAACCAAGGAACCCTCGCAACCTAAGAGAAGGTGATAATAAAAGACAACTGAATAAACCAATTCTATTTCTCCTGAACTTGGACCCATCCTCAAAGAAGTCCCTTCGAGTTCGTATATAACCATACGATGGATCTATCCAATGGAAGTGGATGTCCGTAGTAATACAGGGTGTACTGAGAAATACAAAGGGTAAAAGAAGGAGCGGCAATGATTTATGCAACTTTAGACAATCCAAAAACCAGTATTTTAAGAAGGTTCGGTCAACTTGGTCACTGAGTTATAGTCTAGGGTCGGTCAAAGGTCGCTGCCGAAGAGAGAGAGAAAAGAAAACACTCTGCGTGCACTCTAACCTAGATCAGAATGGTTATCGCTTTATCTTATTAGGAAACCTCCCACTGTAATCTCAAATTCTCCTCCAAATCTGAAAGAAGAATTAGTCGGGATCACCCGAAGAGTAAACTAACTCATCAGTGGGAATCGGGATCCAACTCTCATCGCATGATAACGTGACGGTATCCACTCACGTTATCACACTTCAGAAGGTATGCGCATGATTAGCAAGTTTCCTGTATGTTTGAAACTCCCGATGTAATTTTTATCCCATGCTCTTATGACCTTGACGTAGGCCAACAAATCATAAGCCACATGTCAAGTTCTACCCGTCGTTGTCCTGATTAATTTAGGTCCATCGTACATGCCCTTGACGTAGGCCAACAAGGCTATACGTCTGTCCTAAACTAATGCATCTATCTATGAAACAAATGAATACCCCAGCAGCTACCAAACACTATGCCTTGACGTAGGCCAACAAACATAGCTTGAATACTACTGACTATCCATAAGAAATGACGGAGGGTTACGGCTGGTTTTTTGGCGAAAAACCTTTAACGTAATGAACTTGATCTCGTTGAAGGAACCTGATAGCTTTTTATAAAAATATAGTGGCAGAAACCTTTGCTAAAGAGGTCACTCCCAGTGAAGGGATCTCGGCTCTTTCCTCGTGGAATAAGGTGCAGGATATTCCAACTGAATACCGCGATGCAAAGCAACTTGTGATCGACTATACTGAAGTTATTACCCTGACGCAAACTTCTTCCTAAGGGGTCACTCCCGGTGAAGGGATCCCGGCCCTTGCCTCGTCGAATGAGGTGCTGGATATTCATAACCGAATACCATAATGCAAAGCAAAAGGAGACGTCTTTGTAATAACACTTTTTAAAATTGTTCCAACAACATCAAATATAGGTTTGTTTTATCCTTGCATTAATAAGAATCAATGCAGTCCCATCAATTAAACACACCAGAAAAGAACGGAAATATAATGTACGTATATGCCATCCGCATTCGCCACTGGGTCCCGTCATCACCTGTTAGGTTACTTAACTAACGACAGAGCGGGGACTGGACTAGCGCGGGTGTAAAACATATACAACATCTAATGGTATATATACAAATATACAGTAATCGCTCCAGGCGTGATAATATGCAACATTACAGAAAAGTAATAAGCATCACAGAACAATACAGATAATCTGGGATCCCCGGGTTTCACAAAGCCGCTACTGAAACCCGACGTTGCCCTGGTCGTGTGGATAGCCTGTGCAATGAAACCTGGACCCCTACGGGTGCGGCAAGTTTCCCGCCAAAACCTGAAGTGAGGCAGCCCGTTACAGCAAAGTGGATGGACTACCCAGCACTTCACGGAATCCGGTAACTTGAGCACCCCTTCTTGGGTCAACCTATACCCCCTACGAGTGCGGCGAATAGTCTGCCAATTCTATATTGAGGCCCCTCTGCCTCTCAAATCCATGAGATACAGACCCGTTGCCCTCCAGAACCCGGCTATCCGTGCACTCCGTCGCGGGATAAACCTAGTACAGAAATGAAAATATATACAACGGGTACATCGACCTCATCCCGGTCGTGCCCCAAAAGAATAATATACAAACAGGCAGTGACGGCAGTCCACAAGTCGGACGCTCGCCCCGCAATATCAAATGTACAAATTGTAGGGTTCCTAGGCACTCTAACAAGTTTCTACAAGGCATCTACCATGCCCGATTCAAAAAATTTAGCCGTGCCGAGCAACCCTAACCAAGATCGTATACTAGAGATTATGCGAAAAAAAGCAAGTTAAACATTTTAACTACAAGTGAAAGGGATTACAACCTTTGTAGATCCGGTCCTTCACTTCTAAAGCTCCGTGTTGACGTTCCTTCGCTGCGATCATCGGGATCCCGGACTCTAGCGATGGTTTCTTCAGAGAAATGAGCCGGCTAGGTCGTTGACTTCGAGGCCGAAGATGATCTTAGGTGACGATATGTATAATACCAACTAGCATGTTCCCGGCGAGTCCTGTCCGGTGTACTCATAACCCAATGAGCACTTGTATACATCTTAGGTGAACCAACTGACACCAATGGCTTGTGAGACCGGCCACCGCCCCTCGTCGCGGTCTCGACTGTATACACTAGTCTACTCTGGAGTATCGATGCCCTGTCTCGAAACTCCCACAACTAGGGACCAAAATTAAGGATGTGCTTATAAACTACCCAACTCTCACGTATATTATCGCCATCATATTGTTGGTAGTCAAGCAAGATCCTAAGGGCTCTATCAAAGTGTAACAGTGATAAAGACAAACCAGATAGCATACTATTATCTCGAGTAAGACTGTTTTATCGGTATAGGCCCTTCCTCAATCATCACAATCACGTACCTGCGATCCAATAATTGACTTTCAGGGCACTATATCCAACAAGAACTAGAAGGGGTTCCAGCTATACAAACTACAGCTGATGATTTGGTAGAACTGAAGGAATCAATAGTTTCCGACGAACCTCAGCCTCTCCGCCGATCTGGTAGCATTCCTCATCCGCCTGAGAGATACTTCGGTTTCTCGATGACAGTGGGAGCGAGGATTGCATCATGGGAGATGATGACCCAACTAGTTTCGAGCAGGCCATCAAGGGTGGGGACTCTATAAGAATGGCTGGATGTTATGCGATCTGATATAGGATCCATATACACCAACAAAGTACGGACTTTAGTTGCTATATCTGAAGGGTTAAATCCCCATCAGGAGCAAGTATATCTTGAGAAGATTACTTGGTGTAGATAGAAAGGTTGAGACTTTCAAAGATAGACTTGTTGCAAAAGATTCTCATCATCGACCAGGCGTAGATAATGATGAAACCTTTTCTCCAGTGGCTATGCTTAAGTCCATCCGGATCCTACTTGCCATTACTACATACCATGACTACGATATCTGGTGGTTGGGTGTTATGACTGCTTTTCTAAATAATGATTTAGAAGAGAGCGTCTATAAGTACACAGCCAGAGGGTTTCATAGACAGTGGGAGCAGCGGAAACGTGTGCAAGTTGCTTTACGGGTTAAAGCAGGCATCACGGAGTTGGAATATCTATTTTGATATGGTGGTCAAAGCGTTTGACTTCATCAAAATGGTAGATGAACCTTGTAAATACAAAAAAGGTTGTAGAAAGCATGGTGGTCATTCTCGTATTGCACGTGGATGACATACTCTTGATAGAGAAGGTGTTTCCGATGCTACACTCGGTCAATCTCCTCTTATCACATTGATTCTCCATATAAGATCAAGGTGATACCTCCTAAATTCTGGGTTTTGGATCTATGAGATAGATCTAAGTGGATGTTAGGATTCTCACTAGGTGTAGTGAGATGGTATCAATCGATCCTGGGGAGAATCACTGGATAGCTTCCAAGGTGGTAAGGACGACTGAAAGTCAGTCACAGGCATTGTCTTTACCCTCAGTGGAGGGACGGTATGTTGGAAGAGTTCTAAGCTAAATACCGGGGCAAACTAGACGATAAAGGTTGAATAAATCGCTATCAAAGATGCTACCAAAGAGGCGGTCTGGGTGTATATTTGATCATGAGATGAACTAGGTTCCCACCATTGTATGAGAATGGGGGTGTGGCTTTGGTCGATGAACCCCGGTCCCATCAGTGACCCAGACATATTCTAAGGCAGTATCACATGATCATGGAGATAGTTGATCTCCAAGAGATCGAGGTTAGGAGAGTAGACTCAGAGGTTAACACGGCGGATCCACTCACTGAGGCCTTTCTTACGAGAGACTTTTATAGGGCGTTGGGTATGCTATTGTCACGACCCAAGTTAGGCATATGACCGACACTTAGACTACGTAACGTCAACAGGCGTAACGCAATTTAAGTTAGCCGGAAACCCAGCAATCTAAACCATTACAAGAAGGAAAAGATAGAAACATTTGGAAATCTCAAGCAAAACCTTCAATCTTAAGTTTGTTTTCATAAAAATTTCGGCAGCACCTCCTTTGTAAAAACTAGCCCCGAAACGGGTACAAACATAAGATATAAGTAAAGCATCCCCAAATGGGAGAAAATCTCGCCTAAAGGCGGAAACAACCACCACAACAGATATACGATGTTGTAGCGAAGAAACAACATAAAAGAGATAATCAACATAAAACAAAGGCCGGCTCACACGAGCACGACACCCAGAGTCACAAGAATATACAATGTCGATCCTCACAACTCATCTCTAAGTCAATACATGAAGGTGGTAGATGGAGAGTACTAGATACAATAAGATATACAATGAACATCATCGGATAACCGCAAAACCCACCTATAGCAAAATGCCTTGCAGCCAACCGTAGTGGTATCCGCAAAAGTAGATATAAAAAGGCGCCCTGCCGCGACTACTCTGATGGTCAGACCAGCAAAACACTGTGGCACAATGGGGGTGAGTTACCAACTCGTGAATAGTAAATAATATCATACTATAATCGCAAGTATGCACGAACGGCGATAAATTTATCACATGCAATCTGATAGCATAAGTATGGCAACATGGATATGCAACAATCATGAAAGGTACTCTATCAGGTACTACAAATACATGAAGCAATGCATATCAAATAAATCCTGAGTGTGGGATAAATAATAAACCTCATGCACAAATATCATCATGGGAAAACCCTGGTGTCTATCAATGACACCCTAAATCCCAAAATCTTCAAGCGCTGTCACTCAGACTGGCCCTCATATCTGCAAATCTCATAGAACCTGAGTGCCCAATATCGACACTCGAAACCTCATGAAAACATGTGCATGTGTGTGTGTGTGTGTGTGTATATATATAAGGATATCCACCTCATGTGTCCATCAACGACACATCAAATCATGGAACCTGAGTGTCCAATATCGACACTCGAAACATCATGAAACCATGTGTCTGTGTATATACATATATATGAGGATATCCACCTCTTGTGTCTATCAACGACACATCAAATCATGGAACCTGAGTTTCCAACATCGACACTCGAAACATCATGAAACCCGTGTCCGGCATCGACACGTAAATCCTCATATCTCAGGCACCGCATCCTCAGATCGGTCCTCATATCTATTTCATATCATAACTCCATAACGGTGTCCCCCGGACATCCGCCGAGTTCTATACAATCACCGGTAGGTAGTACTCCCTCTGCTAGGCTCATCGTCTACACCACGAAAATCACCTCTTGCCCCGGGGAACCATACCGGGTCCACCATGTACCCGCAGATGGTGCATCCCGCTCCTCGAATCGGTTTCTAACACAAGTCTCAGAACCAAGAAAACTCATGGTGGACGCATCAAAATATCATATTAATAGAAACCGGGTTTTCAAACAATACATAAATTCTTGAAATACCCATACGGTTCTCAAATCCATAAATCACATGAAATCCATATCTCAATGCGTAAATCCATGAAACATGATATATGCAACATAGAACGGTAATATGAGCATATCAAGGGAAAACCATTATTTAAATGCATCAAGTTATTAAATATATCATGCGGTTCCCAATTCCTCCGAAATCAAGTGTAACATCATATGAGGTGTACATGTAACTATAGCAAGATATGTGTATCTATATGTAAGCATGTATGTATAATGCATTTTATATCCGCAATAGCACAATAATCAACGTCTCAATGTTAATGACAATACAATACCACATAGGGGTATATGTAGCTATATCAAGGTATGTGGGTGTACATGTAAGTATGTATGCATGATGTACATGTAGCTATAGCAAGGTATATGTTGCGCGTGTCATGGCAATTACCAATGGTGTGGGTGTAGCATACAATTTAGTGCTCGTGTAACATGAACAATCAGTAATGGTGCAGTGTCCAATTAGTACCAAGTCAAGGCACAACAAGTAATAATATGCAATGATGATCATGCGCAATCGACTCATATGCATATAAACATGCAGCTATAATATCATATCCAGCCCTGACGCATAACGCCATACGAACTATTTCCCTGTAGATGTTAAATCTACTCACCGACGATATCGAGCTAGGTAAATCTAGTCATCTGCTTCCCTTTCTTCACAGCGTTCGAAGTCCCCGCATGCGATCCTATTAACACAAAACATAACAAGCGCAAATCTCATAAATCGACCAATATCATGTACAAACTACGTTTGACCGACGCACCAACTCCAATCCAACTCTCAAGTGTCCGTCTAGTGGCCAACGTATGTAGTGACACTCCGAAAACAACCCAGGTACAGCAGCTACACAAGATCACGAACCATGTCAGATAACGTAACGCGCGTAGTCAAAACACTAGATTATAGCAAAGTGATCCCAGATTTAATACACAAACAATTAGTGAAAGTTGCAAGTTCCACGAGACCACAGACAACCCTAGAGACCCTACGACCAAGACTCAAGACCTCAGTCCCCATTCTGGCTGCAATTTGCGGCCAGAAGCAATAAAATTGCGGCCATGATGGAAAGGAATGGTCTCAGGTTTTTATGGTGGGTTCTATGCCTCAAAAATAGGTCTCTGTGATGGCAACTTCTAAAACAACAATCTGGTTCAACAGTAGATTCATTCGAGACACAACACTTTACCAAAATACGATATGTTCACAAAAACTCTACCTTTAGTGTTCTAAACCACAACTACAAGGCAACACAACAATATAAACACCTAATTATCAGTTAGAGGTCATTACCTAGCAACTGTTGCTCAAAAATCTAATCTTTCCAAGCTCCACGTCAACATAGTGGCTAAAGCAAGACTTGTGAAGTGTTTTAGTGGGATTTAATGAAGTTTTGCAAGGTTTTGTGATGAAGTAGTGAGCGTTTCAGTTGAGAGCAAAGGAGATGAAGGAATAACTGAGAAGAGATAAGAATGAGAGATCGAGGGAAGATAATGATGAGAGGGTGAGTGTAGGATGGGCTTTAGCCTTACACTTACTCTCCCCCTCTCCTCATCAATGCTAGCATTAATGCCCTCATGACTCATCTAGCCACCTCCTTCATTCCAAAACAAGAAAATATCTCTCACACAAAATATCTAAGTGTAAGGTTAAATCAAGACATGGATTAGCTTAAGGTATCATGGCTACTTAACAAGATTAACACTAACTAACCCCCACACTAACATGCACAAGTATGTGCAAGCCATAACAAATAATAAAAAAATATTAATTAATTGTTATAAAATGTGAGGAAACCAATTTGGTAAACTTTTCCTTAAAAACCCGCATTGTCGCTTAATTAACACTAATCACATTCTAAGGTATTACAGCTATATTACAACAACTGGCCTTAGTGCAAGTGGGAGATTGTTAGTTGTATGTATGCCCTAGAGGCCATTATTGTACATGAGATGTATATTATAGTGGATGCTTGGACATATATAGGGAGGACTTTCTTGCTCGAAATGATAGTACGCTGTCTGGTTGCTCTTTATCTTAACATGTACACTTATTGTCTCTCTGTTACATGTTGGTAAAGCCCTTAGGATGCGTACTTGACTTCCAGGATTATGATGCAGATCATACTAGTAGGGCCTGGATAGTCCATGAGTTCATCCTTCAATATTCCTAGTCGTGGGAATATCGAGACGGGGCATCGATATTCCACAGTAGACTAGCGTATATCTTCTCGACCCATGTGATGGGCGATGGACGATCCCATATCCATTGGTGTTTGATATCAGAGATGGTATACGGATGCTCAGTGGAGACTGGGTACACTGAACGAACTCGCCGAGAACTCCTAGACGGTATTATACCTCACGTCAGATAGCAGTTCTCTGGTGACATTGGTACAGGTTAGTCTGTCGACCCGAGATCGTCATAGAGTCTTGTGTGTCTCCCACTGTGCTTTGATTTCCACCCTACCACGGCTCTACTGAGTCAAGCAAACAGGTGATTTTGGATACAGTCCCGAGTCATATGGAGGCAATGAGCGATAGGAGGGGATTCGTCTCTCCCGGTATTAGGGGTTGATGTTGCGCTATACTCAATTGGCCATAACTGAAATCCCTGGTCAGGGTAGATGAGATTTACTGTTAAGTGTTATCAGTAGTTTCTCGCCCGTTATGGACCTTACATCGGCATGACTTATCAAGCTATTGGGGTCTGACGTTTACCTCCCCTAGGCGAGATATGCGACATATCAGACGAAGAGACCGGACTGTACGGTAGTGTTACTAATTGGATTTGCAGGAGTATGAGCAGGCTTTTTTGTTGATCTTCTGATCGCTCAATACCCGGATGGCCGTTACGTTTAGCACGCCTCTTGCGGCTTGTGGGTGTTTGATATGATCATCACCTACTGCCGGCGTATTGACGAGTCTTTAGAGTCCTACACAGAGGTTTCTTGGCTCAGGCGAAACGGAGTAGGAGCACATATGTGATATGTGCCGGACCGAGATTAATATGAGTATGTGATACCGTATTCTACTCTCGCGATTTGTGTCATCGGTCGGTTATATGAGATATAGCCGGGTTATCGAATCAAGTGTTGATTCGATAAATTGATACACATGATATTAGTCGGTTATATGTGATATAGCCGGATTATTGAATCAAGTGTTGATTTAATAATCTAATGTATAATTATATATATATTTGATATATTAATTTACATTAACTAGTATTAGCTCACTTAAGATTTCGTTTCTCACTTGATTGTGCATTAGTATATATGTGATATATAGTAGTGTACATTATTTTGTGTCATGCTAGATGCCACATGCAACATGGGTGTATGAGACTCACACCATCCTTATAATAATGTGAGGGTTTTATTTATTTAAAGTAAATCAAAATTGGTTGGAAATTGTCACATGGTTGAAGCTTGTAGAAGCTTGTGGAACTATTGACCAAGTCCACTCTTTTTGTTTTTCTTGTAGATATTTATTAACCCAACCATTATTGTAACCCATGGTTTATTCTCTACACAGTTTAGTGTATGAAACTAACTCACCCATGGTTGCTATTCTCACATCATTAGTTTATTCTTGCCTAGCTTCATTTTTCATAGTTGCTATTCATATCAGAATTTTGCATTATTATATCGCCCATTCTTAATCATATTACAAATAAATATGTGCTTTTGATCCATGTCTGCTAAATAGTTGCAGGTTACAGGTTCTCAGATCATTACAGTGAAATTCATGAAAATACGCTACAAATGTGAGACTACGACCAACAATAGATGAATCCGTATGATGCCGCCCACCATTTCAAGGAACAACTGAAAATCATTAGACAGTTCAATGCACAAAGTTCAAGGGCAGCACAAAATTCAAGACTTCAACGCGAAACTTACGGTAAAAGTCAACAAATTCTACACTGTTGGAAATTTGGAAGAG
Organism: Agapanthus africanus; assembly: GCA_030015575.1. NCBI lineage: Eukaryota > Viridiplantae > Streptophyta > Magnoliopsida > Asparagales > Amaryllidaceae > Agapanthus > Agapanthus africanus. The sequence continues at coordinate 417,997,620 of JASDDO010000022.1, forward strand.
AATTAAAGAGATTCTGAGAGATCAAATGAAGAAAACAGAAGTTAAAAGCAATTTGAAGAAACCCTAAAGAATTGGGCTCATGAGCCCACCAAATAGGCTATTCTGCCGCAGTTCCGCGGCCGTGCAATGCACGTGTCGGTGGGGTGTCGGTGCTTTGACTCGGTCTTTGGGGTTGTTTTGTAATTTCATGTATGGATCAGAATATAAATCTAGGGTTTTTTCCTATCTATAAATAGGAAGGCTCAAAGCCAAATAAAGAGTGCCTTTTTTGGGTGCCTCTTTTGAGATGCCTCATTTTAATTTCTAGATTAAATTTTAATTTCCTTGTAATCGTCAAGAGGTCATCAATAAAGGTATTTTTTTTATCGTGCATTCTTTTATCTGAATTTAATTCCTGAATTTTTATCTATCTTTTATTATCTACAACTTAGATAGTTTTTAAAAATTATAAAAATGAATCTTATCATAACTTCCCTAATGAGTGAGTAATTCCTTACTTATTAGGGTTAGGATTGGGAAGGTTTGAGAGAAGTAAATCTCTCTCTCTCCTTTTTTTGCCCATATAATTTTTATAATAGGACTCTATTTAAATTAACCACACACCGCTCACTACGGCACCCTATCCTACAAGATAGCGGCGATTCCCTAGTTAGACCGGTTGTGGTTGATTTAAATAGAGGTTAAGGCTAAGAGTTAAGAAAGCACGGATAAGGACCAAAACGAAGAAACTGTGTTTCTTCCAAGTCGTGCTAATCCCCTTTGTTGACTATTACACTAACGCCTATATTCTTCACTAGGGCATTGAAAGCAGTGGGTAGAATCTCTTTTCCAAACTAACCTAATCCTAACCCGAACCCTAGCAAGACTTTTAATCAATCTAATCTCATTCTTAGATCGTAAAACAAAACCCGACTTGATCGGATTAACTCGTTAGAACATAAAGAAAATGAATCTATCTCCCTGTGGACCGACCCGTACTCAACCGGCTAGCTACCAAGCGACACCGTTATTGATTGCGGTATATTCTTAACTTTGATTTTAAAACGCACGCGCAAAATCTCATCAATCAAATGGCGCCGTTGCCGGGGAGACGGTAATCTCTTTCTTTGTGTAATTTCAGGTTAAAAAAATAAAAAATAAAAAATTTAAAAATTTTAAAAATTGAAAAATTTTAAAACAAAATAAAATAAAATAAAATTCATCTTGTTCTTTTTTAGAGGTATTGTGTGAATTGAGCAGGAAAAAAAGATGGACTGATTCAGATCTGGAAAAAACCAGTGAACAAATCAACAAATAGAAGATCTGAACAAACATAGGAGAATCACAACAGACAACAGAAAAATTTTGGAGATCCAAACCAACTTAACCACCGCGGAACCGCGGCGGATTCAAGCGTTTGACCGCGGAACCGCTGTCAACTGCTGACGTCGGCATCCTAAAATTTTCTGTAAGTATTTTTGTCCTCTCTTCTACCCTCTGAACTCCACTGAAAAATTTTCCTGCAGGGTTCTTTGCGCAAAATTCTTCTCCCTCTCCAATAAATTTTTTTTGTGCAGGATTCTTTGCGCTGCCAAATAAAAAAAAAATTTGCAAGTGTTTTAGATTTTGTGTGTTTACTGCTTTGCATTTTTAAAACGGGCTTTTAAGGGGATATAACACCAATCAAGATTGGGTGGGGATTTCATTACCCTTCCTAGGACCCCAAAAATCACAAAAAGCATATGCATCAACTCTCAGGTTAATTAAAAAAATATTTAGACTCATCCAATAAGGACTGTCGTGCTCATTAGGACAAAGGAAGGTTGTGGGCAATCGGTCGTTTATCTAAACCTGACTTTGTGGTGCCTAGGCTAGACAAGTAGGAAAGGTAATTTTAAAAGCCCCGTCTCACGGTGATTCGTGAGCGGATCCCTCCTTTCTTTACTTGTGCTTACCTGGCCACAATTGGCGGTGAAGAGGTGATTTGAGGGATATCTCACAACTTGCCCTTTTGAACAGTTAGGACTAGTCTAGTTGACTTAGGAGACCCTAGCTCTAGGCTTGATTGTGCATGTATAAATTGCGATTGTTTGAAATTGTGCCGTAGTTCCGTATAAATTTCTGCAAAACTCTTTCTAAAAAAACACTTTCAAAAATTTCAAAACTCCAAAAACAAACAATTTTTTTTAAATAAAAAAAATTTAAAAAAACAAAAAAAAAACCATTACATTCTTTTTCTTCTCCTTTCTCATATCATGGGTACCCCACCTCGCAAAACTCTTGCCGAACTTTGGTACCCTCAACCAGACATTACTTCCTATGTGCATTGTTTTGGTCGAATTTCGGACGACCCCTCCATGCCCAAAATTTCTTTGAAAAATCGAATAGACGCGTCTAGGACAAACAGTTGGACTCCGCAATCCACTTTGTATCAATCGTTTCAACCTTCACCGCCTTCTTACGTTGATAACCCTTTTGAGAGTCCGGTGGTAACTCCGAAACCCATGTCTATTGCTGAACATATTGAACAATCTCGTAGCCGATCTTTCACTCCTTTCAACACTTCCAGTTCTTGGGATCAACAATTCTTGTTGACTATAGTGCCCTCAAGGCAATTATCATAGTCGCGGACTTGTGATTATGATGATTGAGGCAGGACCTATACCGATAAAACAGTCTTACTCAAGATGATAGTATGCTATCTGGTTTGTCTTTATCATCATGTACATGTTGATAGAGCCCATAGGATTCTTGCTTGACTGCCAGCATTATGATGGCGATCATATATGTAGGAGCTGGGGTCTATAAGCACATCCTTAAATGTCCCTAGTCGAAGGAGTATCGAGACCGGGCATCGATACTCCAGTGTAGACTAGTGTATACTGATCGAGACCCCGACGAGGGGCGGTGGCCAGATCTCACAAGCCATTGGTGTTAGTTTGTTCACCTAAGATAGTATGCAGGTGCTCATTGGGTTATGAGTACACTGGACGGACTCGCCGGGAACCTGCTAGTTGTTATTATACCTATTGTCAGATAGCAGTTCCCAGGTGACATGTGTACAGGTTTGTCTGTCGACCTGAGATCGTCATTTGTCTCGTGTGAGTTCCCACTGTGCTTTGATTACTACCCTACCACGGCTCAAAGGAGTCGTGCAAACAGGATTTAGTTGGGTACAGTCCCGAGCCACATGGAGGCAGTGATCGGATCGTCGGGGATTCGTCTCTCCCGGTATTGGGGGTTGATGTCGCATTGTGTACGGATGGCCATCACCACAAATCCATGGCCATGGTAGACGAGGATTACCGATCCAGGATCGATAGTTTCTCAGGAGGTGATGGGTATCATGCCGACACTAAATATCGCATTGTTAGGGGTCTGACTTTATCCACCCCCCTAGACTCGATATGTGATGCTCTTAGACGAACAGACCGGACAGTACGGATATTGTCACTGACAGGCTCAGTAGGGGTTCAGGATGAGTTTTCTCGTCGGCCTCCCTTTCGCTCAATTCCTGGATAGCCGTTACGTACAGCTAGTGTCGCTGACGTGCTTGTGGTTAAACCCACTGCCAGCGTATTGACGAGTCTTTAGAGTCCCACACAGAGGGTTTTCACGATTCAGGCGATATGGTGTACATGAGGTATGTTGGTACATACAGGTGTCCGGTTAAATATGTGCACATGCTGCGCAGACTTTAATCGGACGGTTGATAATACTAGCGGCTTAGGATTAAGCCAGATTATTAAATCAGGTTTTGATTTAATAATTTACATATGTATTTATATATATGTATTCTAGTATTATTATTCACTATTCATTTTCTCTCTCGGCTATTCGTATTTTGGTACGAATACGCGTATATGTATTTCGATACATGTACCGGAAAGTATTCCGTATTTTATACGGAATAGCTTCTAGAAGATGCCACCTCATTTATATGATTTTCATTTATGGAAATTCATTTGTTTTTTTATAAATGAGGTGGAAAAGGAGGCATGGTCATGGACATGTTGAGTGGCATGGGTCAAAGCATGGTTGCACATTGTTTATTTGAAAAAAGGAAATGACATTTTTTTTGTGTGGAGGAGAGAGGAGGGGCCGGCCACTTCATGGGTGTGGGATTGATTTTCATTTTGGCCAATGACATTTTACACACACTCTCATTCAAAAAAAAAGGAGTTAGCCATTTTTCTTTCTCATGCCAAGTTTTTCATCACCTCCTTCATCTTCTTCTATGGTTGCTCCCATGAGCATAGATGTTGAAAGAAAAATGTAGTGACATTTTCTCACACCCCCACTCTCCATCGCTAGCGACTTTGGAGCGTCGGTTATCTCGTTCGACGAGGTTGGAGCTTGCGCCATTTCCCTCGGGTGGATCATCGGAGATAAAGGAAGACCGGCAACCAAACATCGTCAAAGAACCGCTAGGAGCTTGGAATGAAGACCGAAGGACTCGGATCAACTCGGTATAACGATTCTAACTCTTAGTTAGCATGCTAGTTTAGGGTTTAAGGTCGATCCGTAAATCGGGTAGTGGTAGCGCCAGTTTAGAAAATTTTTGTTCCGCATATTGGCCGCGTTTTGATGGCCGGGGCGCTGCCGCAACCTTGCATGGTATCAGAGCCACCCTTTAAACCCCTTACTAGCTTGTTTAAACGTGCTTAAAAGATCGATCAACGGAATTTACCAAAATCACGATTTCATTTTTGGGTTTGTTGTCGATTTTCTAAAGTGGTCAAAAAATTATTTCAGGCATCTTAAAAATCCGTGCAGGCGATTTTAGGGGTAAAGAAAAAATTTGGTCTTCTGATTCCTCTAAAGCGCCGCGGAAACGCCTCACTTACCCCTATTGGCGGCGGATCCGCGGCCATTTAGTGGCGAAGGGCTTCAAAAGTTTTCCTGTATCCCCCTGGCTTGGAATTGTGATTTTTGTAATATCCTGTTTTGGCCCAGGTTTCTGTGAAGTGTTGGTTTTGCTATTGGGGCCAATTTAGAATTTAGTCGATCGATATTTTAAGTGTGCGTTTAATAGTACATACATTTCTATCTGCGACCGTGAATGTCATTTAATCGGTAAACCCGTCTAGTTGCTATATGTTCTTTTAGACGAGTTTGCGAACGTGACATTCACGTTGATGTTCTGTGCTGTGCTGTGATGTTGGTTGGATCGTCGTGGTGGATAGCTATGGTGCAATATTAGTACAGTTTGATTTCATTTGTATATTTGATATTGCGGAGCGAGCGTCCGACATGTGGACTGTCGTCACTGCCAATTTGTATATTATTCTTTTGGGGCACGACCGGGTTGAGGTCGATGTCACCCTTGTATATTATTTTCTTTTCTGTACTAGGATTACCCCGCGGTGGAGTGCACGAATAGCTGGGTTCTAGAGGGCAACTGGTCCGCATCTCATGGCGTTGGGACGGAGGGGACCTTACTCTAGAATTGGCGGGCTATTCGCCTCACTCATAGAGGGTATAGGTGACCCAGGAGGGGTGCTCAAGTTACCGGATTCCGTGAAGTGCTGGGTGGTCCATTCACGTTGCTGAAGTGGGCTGCCTCACTTCTGGTTCTGGCGGGTAACTTGCCGCACTCGTAGGGGTCTAGGTTTCATTGCACATGCTATCCACACGACAGGGAACGTCGAGTCTCACTTGCGGCTCAAGTGAAACTCGGGGCTCCAGATTATCCACCATTCAGTATTGCTTCTGTGATGTTTCTGTGATGTTGCTTTATATCATGCCTGGGATGATTGTTATATATATTTATATATACTACTAGATGTTGTATATGTTTTGCACCCGCGCTAGCCCAGTCCCCGCTCTGTCGTTAGTTAAGTAACCTAACGGGTGATGACGGGACCCAGTGGCGAATGCGGATAGCATATACGTACATTTTATTTTCGTTCTTTTCTGGTGTGATTAATTGATAGGACGGCATTGATTCGTATCAATGCAAGGATAAAACAAACCTATATTTGATGTTGTTGGAACCAAGTTTTAAAAAAAAAAACTGACATTACAGATGTTCTCTTTTGCTTTGCACAGTGGTTTTCGGTTATGAATATCCAGCACCTCATTCGACGAGGCAAGGGCCGAGATCCCTTCATCGGGAGTGACCCCTTGGGTAAAAGTTTGCGTTAATGTAATAACTTTACTATAGTCGATTATTTTTGCTTTGCATCGAGGTATTCAGTTTGGGATATCCTGCACCCCATTCAACGGGGACAGAGCCGAGATCTCTTCACCGGGAGTGACCTCTTTAGCAAAAGTTTTCGCCACTATATATTTATAAAACCACTTGGATTCCTTCAACAATATCAAGTTCATTACGTTAAAGGTTTTTCGACAAAAACCAGCCGTAGCCTTCCGTCATTTCGGATAAATAGCGCATAGTATTCGTGCGGTGTTTGTTGGCCAAAATCAAGACATCGTGTGCGGTAGACGTGTGTTGCTTGTCCGTTGCATGGATCTGCATTGGTTTAGGACAGTCGTACCACTTTGTTGGCCAAAGTCAAGGGTGTGTGCGGGTGGGTCTAAATCATCAGGACAATGACGGGTAGAACTTGACTTGCGGGTTATGATTTGTTGGCCAAAGTCAAGGTCATAAACCGCTTGGGGTAAAAATCATATCAGGAGTTTCAAACATACAGGAAACTTGCCAGGCTTGCGCATACCTTCTGGAGTGTGGTGAGTTTAGTGGCTTCTATCAGGTTATCATGCGATGATAGTTGGATCCCGATTCCCGCTGATGAGTAGGATTAATCCTCGGGTGATTCCGACTAATTCTCCTTTTGGGTTTGGAGGAGAATTCGAGGAAACAATGGGAGCCATCCTGATTAGATAAAATGATTAACCATTCTGATCTAGATTAGAGTGCACGCTGAGTGTTTCTTCTCTCTCTCTCTGGCTGCGACTATGACCCGACCCTAAACTAAAACTCATGAACCAAATTAACCGAACCTTCTTAAAACACTTTGACTTTTGGAATGTCACGGTGTCGCATACATCATTACCACTTCTATATCACCTTTACATTTCTCCAGAACACCTCGTATCACTACAAACATCCACTTCCATTGGATAAATCCATCGTATAGTTACATACGAACTCGAAGGAACTATTTCGAGGATGGATTCTGGTTCTAGAGAGATTGAATAGGATTATTCAGTTGTCTTTTCTCTTTACCTTCTCTCAGGTTGTGAGGGCTCCTAGGATTAGGAGAGGGTGCACCTATTGAGCTTATTGGATAGTCTTCCTCCAGACCATAGGCAGGTGCCGAACGGTAGGGAAGGAAGAAAACCAACAAGCTTAACTGTGGTGTACAGAATGTAATAAGTAAAGATATATAAAGGGATTAGAATAATAGCAAAGGAAATTGCGATCACCATCATTCATGACAAAGACAGTGTGTACCCCTGCCACTCCTACATCCACTTTGCTTTTCTCTAGAACACTCCGTATCACTACGGATATCCACTTCCATTGGATATGCCATCGTATAGTTACATACTAACTCAAAGGAATTTGTTCCAGATTCGGGGATGGTTTCCGGTTCAAGAGAAATTGGATAGGATTATTCAGATGTCTTTTCTCCTTACCTTCTCTCAGGTTGCGAGGGCTCCTAAGATTAGGAGAGTACACCTATTACGCTTATTAGATAGTCTTCTTCCAAACCTTAGGCTGGTGCCCAAGGGTAGGGAATGAAGAAAACCAATTAGCATAAAGAAGGTGTACAGAAGGTAATAAGTAAAGACATAATAAAGGGATTGGAGTGAGGGAAGGTAAGTATATGGTTACTGTCATGATTCAGGATAATGGAAGAGGCGTTACTAGGAATACCAGTTAACCCTTTTGAAACATTTTCATGTTTCAGTTTACTATGCGATGTTAATTGAAAACAGTTTCCCAATAAGAATCTAACTCCAGGGTATGTATTTACCAGAACAGTTTCTCACATCTGTATTGTTGGAGATAGTACCCTCAGAGTCAATTATTGGATCACAGGCACGTGATTGCAATGATTGAGGGGAGGACCTGTCCCAGTAGGACAGTCTTACTCAAGATGATAGTATGCTATCTGGTTTATCTTTATCATCGTATACTGCTTTAGGTGACCTTACGAGTCGCTATTACACGTTGATAGAGCCCCTAGGATTCTTGCTTGACTACCAGCAGTATGAGGGCGATCATATACGTGAGAGCTAGGGTCTATAAGCACATCCTTAAAAGGTCCCTAGTCGTGGGAGTTTCGAGACAGGGCATCGATTCTCCAGAGTAGACTAGTGTATACAGTCGAGACCCCAACGAGGGGCAGTGGCCGGTCTCACAAGCCACTGGTGTCAGTTAGTTCACCTAAGATGTATACAGGAGCTCATTGGGTTATGAGTACACCGGACAGCACTCGCCAGGAACCTGCTAGTTGGGATTATACCTGATGTCAGATAGCAGTTCCCTGGTGACATGTGTACAGGTTAGTTCATCGACCTGAGATCGTCATTTATCCCGTGTGAGTTCCCATTGTACTTTGATTACTACCCTACCACGACTCAAAGGAGTCGTGCAAACAGGTTTTAGTTGGGTACAGTCCCGAGCCATATGGAGGCAGTGAGCGGATCTGCAGGGGTTCGTCTCTCCCGGTATTGGGGGTGAGGTCGCGCTGTGTCTAGGAGAGCCAGTACATGAAAAGTCCTTGGCCAAGGCAGGAGATTTGCTGGTAAGTATTCCAGTAGTATCTCAGGGTGTTCTGGGCTACACTCCGACATAACTTGTACCGCTATTGGGGGTCTGACTTTTACCAACCCCCTAGGCCCGCCATGCGATGCTCATAGACGAACGGACCGGACTGTACGGATATTGTCACTGACAGGCTCAGTAGGGTGTTAGGATGAGTTCGCTCATCGACGTCCCTTTTGGTCAATAGCTGGTGGCCCGTCACGTATGGCTAATACCTCTGACGTGCTAGTGGTTAAATCCACAGCCGTAGTATTGACGAGTCTTTAGAGTCCACCACACTCAGTTACTCAGGTTTCGGGCGAAACGCTGTAGAGGCCGTATGGAGATATGGCAGGGTTCGATCAGATACGTGCGGTATTGCACGGATCGTGATCGGACGGATTTTACTAGCCGGCTTTGGCTTAAGCCGGATCCTAGTATTAGATAGTGTAGATTTTGTCTCTTTGCATTTGTGTTCAGTGGGAATACAAATGCGGGCTTGTATATGCAGTAGCGGGGTTTTCCTATAATTTATTACGGGATCAGTTTTCTGGAGTTGCCAGTTTGCATTCCGTTCCGGCCGGTTTTCCTTTGTTCCTTCACGGCCGGACTTTATCGTTGGAGGTAACATTTTGTGGAGGGGTTTTCTTGCATATGCGTGGCTTCATGATTGTTCTTTCATCATGAGATGCTTTTTGAGTCCATTCCTTTGCTTTCATGTGATGGTTTTGTGATTTGATGAGATGATAAGTGGGTGTGACCTTTTTCTTATTGATTCATATTCTTTTTCTTCTCTTGATTATTCATTCTTTTCTCACCACCATGATGAAGGGGGGCCGGCCACTATTTTGTGGAGTTGAGAGAGTGATTCATTTTAGGTGACAAAGGGGAAATTATCATCTCATTCTTGATACACCAAAGTTCATCTCTTTTGATCATGCTCATTCCTCCATCACCATGGCAACCTCATAACCCCAAAGAGACATAGACTCTACACTACATCTACAGCATTCCTTGGACGCGTCGGCTAGCCAACTTCGCGCCCGAGTTGCCTCGGTCCAGAGGTAGGAGCCCGTAAAAGTATTTGGCTACGTGGTGCCTTTCCCGCGAGGAGGTGACGGACGGAGATTCCGCGGGAGATCGGAGTGGAGACGAAGACCGAAGGACATGGATCGCTTGGTATATGTCATGACCCGAAAGAGCACGTGACTGGCCCTTGAACCATATGAAGTCTATAGGACTCCATCTGATCCAAGTAAGCTAAAGCCCATAAATCTAAAACCATTTTAAGAGTAAGTAAAGAAAACTGGTTTAAAGAAGTGAAGGAAAACATGTTTGAAGTCAAGGTTTTTAAATAACTAAGCCGAATGTGCATTTTTAAAAGGTAAAGTCTTTTCTAAAAATTTCGGCAGAGTTTCTTTTGTAAATACTGGCCCCGAACGGGGTACAACAAGAACAACATATATACAATGGTAAAAGGCATCCCCAAGCGGGAGCTAGCTCTTCGTCAATTGACGGTCACAACCACACATGCAATATAATATACAACGCCGAAAGGCGAGGATCAAATCCAAAAGAAACTCAGTAAGCATGAAAACCGCAATACTACTAAGCGCGACTCTAAGGTCGAATAATACATCACTAATGCCTAAGTCTGAAACAACATACAAGTTTGGTTGATGGAATTTCTAGATACAAGAATAATACAAGTACAACGATGATTCTTGATGCAAAAGAACCCACCTACCAAAAGCAATTCACCCGCAAGGAAGCAATGTGCCAGAAATGCCGCAATGAAACCTGTACGGCAAAACCTGCAAGAACTGTGGCACAACGGGGGTGAGTTGCCAACTCGTGAATAGAGAATATCTACAAGCAGAAACCGAATGCAAGACATGATCCTAAATCAATACGATCAGTATATAAACCTCAAGAATAAGCCTGATACAAGATAAGGTGGCAAAGCAACATATAAACAGGTATGTAGTGCCAAGTACTCAGGTAATAACATGTCATAGATGTAAGGTATGTCTGCATGAAGTAAAGATGATGAAGTATCAATACACATATATTAGCGTCCCATACCACTAATATTGGTGTAAGGGTATATATAACAGCGCCCTCATACCCTGTTATATATACAAATGAAGTATGATCAATGTAAATCCAGTCTGTATATGATCCATGTCTGTATATACGTGGAACCCGTCCACCCGTCGTCCAATGACAATAAACGTGGAACCCGTCCACCCGTCACCCAATGACAATAAGCATCATGTATGCAAATATGAGGATATAAACAAAATCATGGAAAAACATCATGAAACCCGTACCTAGCATCGACACGTAAATCCTCGTCCATATGGGGCTCCGTCTGCGGTATCGGCCCTCGGCCCCGGCAGTACGGGTCAGCCCATATCCATCTCTCAACTCCGGTCGGTATCCTCCAGATATCCGCCGAGCTCAAATACAATCACCGGTAGGTAGTAGTCCCTCTGCCAGGCTCACCGTCTACTACACAGCGAAACCGTTCTCGCCCCGGGGTACCATACCGGGTCCACCATGTACCCGCAATCGGCCTCATCTGCCTCCTCGAATCGGGTTTCACATGTCGCTCTCAGCACCGAGAAAACACATGGTGGACGCACTGAAATATCATATCAAGGGTAACCGGGTTTTTAACACAATTATATATTCTCTTTTGAAATACCCACGGTTCCCAAATCCAGAAATATCATGGAAACAACATATCTCAATGCGTATAATCAAAACATGATGTATGCGACATGTAAGAAAGGTAAGCATATCATAAGTCATGCAACACGGAATAGTAATGTGCACATGTCGAGGGAAACCGCTCTTTTTAAAACGAATCAGTTTTGAAGAACATCTTGCAGTTCCCAAATCTCTAATCAAGTCAGAATCATCTATGTTTGTGTACAAGTATAAGTGTACAATATGCCATGCAAGAATCATATCATGAACGCAACAATACTACAGTGTAGTGGCATGGCAATTATCGATGATGAAGTGTGTGAGCCGGCAAATAGTGTACGTGGAACATACGCATCATCGATAATGGTGTTGGTGTCCTAACAGCATGATAATAATATAGCAATAATCATATGCAAAGCAATGTGAATAGCATGAATATGCGGAAATCAAATAATCAACACCACAGTGAAGAATCTACATCAATATGTATATATCATGCAGTTATGTCGTTTGAAGTAAGACGAATCAGGATTTTTAGTAAATAAGGGCTACCGTATATTTTAAGAAAGATACGTCCTTTGAAAAATACCCGTAGAATCTCTTTACTTGTCTTTTAAGATATTCCTGATTCGTAGTTTTTGAAATAGGTATGACTCGGGTCTATTCTAACATCTACTATGCAAACTACAGATCTAAGTATCAAGTAAATCGGGAGGGGTATGGAAACCACCTAAATCTGAGTCGATATATATATAGATATAATAGTCGGTGATCCCGCCTCAATAATATCGTGAACGATATAGTATATCGTAAGACATCCTCGAGTCATGAGCGCGGATCTATCATCAATATAGGCTCGTACGGTAAATCGTCGTACAGCATCCCAATAGCTGGGTACGGGTCAATATCACACTATCTCATCACGTCTCAGGTATCACTATCATCATAACACATAATCTGGGGTACTGATCTAAGTCTAGAACAATCGATACCGTCTATATAAATGCATGTGTAAACACACGTCCCAAGGCCCACTAGAGATCACGTATCGTATCCCAAATACGAATCACATCAAATCACCGATCTCGCGGCACAAAGCCCAACATCATCGACTCATCTCCAATGTCGTCCAATATCATCAAACACAGTGCAAGTATAATGAATATGCAAGGGTGTGCGTGTAGGTGTAAATCTATTCTAGGGTTCGCGACTATGAACTACACTGTTACTTCTAACTCTACACTATTCATAGTACACCTAACTATCATATATATAATATCACAACTACGGACTGCGGGGGTGCTATACGCCATCCACCCGACTTCCCCCTGTAGATATAATCTACTCACCTTGCGTCTCCATCTTTTGATGTCACCACGCGTTTGCTTGTCGTCCCGTAGTCTTCATGGGGTACCTACACATCAAAGTGTCGTATATGCGCATTAAAACCAAATCAAAGCTAACACGGCACACGAAACCCAAAACGATACGATAAGAGGCCTATAGGTTAGAACCTATGGCACGCCTTCAAAACCATCAATAAATCCTCTATATCGTCGTATAAACGCCAAATAGTCGAGGTAAAACACAAGACACAAATTCAGACTTAAAAATATGGAATACGGAAACACGAATCCAAAACAGCAACTTAGAAAATATGTTCCAGATTTCACCCTAGGTCCAATTAGACAAATCTATACATACCAAGGGCCTGATCTACAGATAAGGGAACACCAAAACCAAAACGAGCAAGTTTGGTGGGGTCCAGGCCGCAAATTGCGGCCAAACGGGATAAATATCCGGCCAAGGTTGGGAGTTAGGGGCTGGGGTCTTTGTGGTATCTTTCTGGGTGCCTGCACATACCACTGTCCAATCAATTTTAATTTAGGATGTCTCGGGTGATAGCAGATTCAATACAACCTTCACAGATTTCATAAATTCTCCGATATCGGTTTCTAAAATCCGTATTCTGGGTTTAAGCTTCAGGTTAGGGTCTCAATTCATACACTAGGGTGTTGGTGTAGCCTCTATTGAACTCAATTTCACATTACAACTCATAATTCTTCACAACCCTAACTAGGTTTTACCTCAAGTCACCAAATCACACAATATCGGTTCAATCATAACACGGGGGTAAAGGAAATGGTAAAACTAAGTTAATGATTCAGAAAATACCTCATTTGGCAACTCAAGAATTTTCTTGAGTTGCCCCTAGTGGCCAAAATCCTTGCTTTCTTGGTCCAATGTATAGATCTTGAGCTTGTGCACACATTTACTGAAATGGAGATTGGGTTTTGGAGTTGTTTTGGATGTGTTTAGAGGGCTTTGAAGAGGGGAGGGAAGTGAAGAGCAGCAGCAGCAGCAAGGCTGAAGAGGGAGAGAGAGATGAGTGAAGGAAATGAAGGAGATGGCTAAGTCTTGGTCAAAGAAGCCCATACCTCTCTTTCTCACCAAACCTCATTCTTTATTCTAAAACCCATTTCTTTTCCTTTTCTTTTCTTATTCTCTCAAAATCCTTCTCCCAAGAATAAACCCAAAGTGAATCATGGCAAGAAAATGCACAAGTGTGAAAAAAATGATATGTGCATGTTTTGCACAAAAAAGCTAAAAACCGATTAGCGATTTTTAATCGCGATTAGCACTAATTTAGCATATAACTAATCAATTAAACTTAAAAATGGCATAATTCTCTAATTTACCTTATTTTATAATTTTCCATAATTTTTCCATAATTTTTCCCATTTATTTGTATTTAATAATACCGAAATATTAAAATATTCAATAAAATAATATTAAATTATAAAAATTTCTAAAATTAATATTTTATCTTTTTGAAATGTTACAGTATACTTCTCTACCCATCTTTTAGTTTGCTAGTAGTTAGGTTAATGGCCCGATCCGGGATAAAAGTGCGCGGTGGTGCCGGTTTGCTAGTTTGCAAAGTTTTTCGTTTCCGCGTTTCTGGCGTCGGATCGACGGCCGGGGCGCCGCCGCGGACTTACAATGGTATCAGAGCCACGCCATTAACCTAGTCTAGCTTGCTCTAGTATGTTTAAAGCTCGATCGAACGGATTTTTCCGAAAACCCGATTTCAAGTGTACAAGTTTCTGTCGAAAATTTTTTAGCTCCAAAATTTTTTCAGGGTGTTGCAGAAACATGTGCAGAGAATTCTAAGAACACTGTAAAAATTTGGTGACCTAATCCTTCAAAAGCGCCGCGGAACCGCGGCCATAACCCCACTTTGGCCGCGGTTCCGCCGCCGGAATATGGCATCTTTTCACCAATTTTTTCCAGTGGGCTTCTGACATGGAATTAGGGTTTTTGGAACATTCTTTTTGGGCCCAGATTTTCTGTAAGTGCTACAGTACTGCTTGGGGCCCACTTCGCTAAATTTGTTCGATCGGATTTTTGAAACATGCTAGTTCACAGAATTTACATTATATCTGCGACCGTGAATGTCACTCGATCGGTAAATCCTGTCTAACTGCTATAGCCCGGTTAGACGGATTTGCGAACGTGACATTCATGTTGATGTTCTGTGTATTGCTGTGATGTTGTGGATTGGTCGTGGGGGATAGCCTGGATGCAATGGTAGTACAGTTTTGTTTTATATGTACATTTGATATTGCGGGGCGAGCGTCCGACATGTGGACTGTCGTCACTGCCTGTTTGTATTATTCTTTTGGGGCACGACCGGGTCGAGGTCGATGTACCCGTTGTATGTATATTTTACTTTCTGTACTAGGATTACCCCGCGGAGGGGTGCACAGATAGCCGGGTTCTAGAGGGCAACAAGCCCGCATCTCATGGCATTGAGACGGAGGGGGCTTCACTCTAGAATTGGCGGGCTATTCTCCGCACTCGTAAGGGGTACAGGTTGACCCAGGAGGGGTGCCCAAGTTACCGGATTCCGTGAAGTGTTGGGTGGTCCATTCACGTTGTTGAATGGGGCTGCCTCGCTTCAGGTTTTGGCGGGTAACTTGCCGCGCCCGTAGGGGTCTAGGATTTCATTGCACAGGCTATCCACACGACCAGGGGAACGTCGGGTTTCAGTAGCGGCTCTATGAAACCCGGGGATCTCAGATATCTGTATTGTTTCTGTGATGCTGTACATTTCTGTGATGTTGCATTTTTATCACGCCTTAAGCGAAAATTATATATTATATATATACTAGTAGATGTTGTATATGTTTTGCATCCGCGCTAGTCCAGTCCCTGCTCTGTCGTTAGTTAAGTAACCTAACGGGTGATGACGGGACCCAGTGGCGAATGCGGATGGCATATACGTACATCATTATTTTCGTTCTTTTTTGTGTGATCAATTGATGGGACTGCGTTGATTCAGATCAATGCAAGTTAAACAAACCTATTCTGATGTTGTTGGAACACTTTTCAAAAAGCTGTTATTGCAAAGACGTTCACTTTTGTTTTGCACAGTGGTATTCGGTTGGAATATCCTGCTCCTCAGTCGACGAGGCAAGGGCCGAGATCCCTTCACCGGGAGTGACCCCTTGGACAGAAGTTTGCGTCAGGGCAATAACTTCACTATAGCCGATTACTTTTGCTTTGCATCGTGGTATTGTCACGTCCCGAAAGTACGGAACATGACCGGCACTTAAACTACGAAACGTCTCGAGGCGTACGTAATCTAAGTAAACCGAAAACCCAGAAATCCAAACCAAGAAAAGAAGTAGAGTGAAGGAAAACCAATTTGAAACAAGTAGTTTTAATAGCATAAGCCGAATTATGCGGTTTTTAAAACATCAAAAATTTACTGAAAATTTCGGCAGATTCTCCTTTGTAAATACAGGCCCCCAAACAGGATACAACATGAATAGTATACGAAAACAAGAAAAGGGCATCCCCAAGCGGGAGCTAGCTCTTCGTCAATCGACGGTCACAACCACACAAACAATATAATATACAACGCCAACGGCGAGGATCAAAACTCAAAAGGAAACTCAAAACCACCAGAAATATAACGAGCAACTCTAAGGTCGAAAGAATAAACAACACTGGTCTCTATCTCAAAAACATACATGTTTGGTTGATGGAATTTACTAGATACAACGGAATAATATTATACAAGGTAATATGATGGGTACGATACAAGAAAAACCCACCTACTAGCAAGTCACCCGAATGAAACTGAGCCCGCAAAGCCGTAATGAAACCTGTACGGCAACCTGCAAGAAACTGGGGCACAACGGGGGTGAGTTGCGAACTCGTGAATAGAAAATATCTACGCACAGAAATCGCATAAATAACGCAACCTAGGTCAATGATCATAATATATCCTCAAATATATGAATAACACGTAGCCTATAACAAGGCTAGGGTAAATATCTAACCTGAGTGTAATCTCATGTGCCCGTGTCAGTGCCCAAGGGTAGCAATATATCATATGAATGAGGTATGAATGCATGAAAACAGAATACATGTAAATGAAGAACTGTTTCCATAATTTAGTGAGATTTCCTTTGTATTTTTAAAATGAGGTATCATAATGAAATCAGCATAAAACAGTGCCTAACATCGGCACAAAACGTAATCCCAATATCTCGATATCTCTGTATCACAGTCTCTGTACCTCAATGTCTAGGGCGCCGTCAGTCCAGACCGGCCCCTACCATCCATCTCAAGACCACGACGGTATCCTCCGGATATCCGACGCGTTGGGTAAAATCACCGGTAGGTAGTGCTCCCCTGCCAGGCTCACATCGTCATCATCACGCGCTTCTTGCCCCGGGGTACCTTACCGGGTCCACCATGTACCCGAAACGGTTCATCCGTCTCCTCGAATCGGGTCTCAAAATCCATCAGCAAACTCATGGTGGACGACTCATACATCATGGGAAAACCGCACTTTTATTTTAAAAAGAGAGAAATCAGTCCATATAAGTTTTTGCGGTTTTCCTCCAAATCCAGAAAATCTCATGGAAATCCGAGTCCAAAACCTCAATAACACGTAAAATAGTGAATATATGCATGAGAATCCATGAATGCGGCATAACAATGAATAACAGTATGCATGAAGTAACAGGTAATAACTACAATGTCTAAACTAACATATAAGACAAGTACACTAATATCATGTCTAACTATTAGCTAACAGGCTATGTCAAGCAATAACATTTTCTAAGGTGTACGTGACATGGCAATTACCGATGAAGATGTGTGTGAGCCGGCAATTAAGTGTACGTGGTATATACGCATCTTCGGTAATGGTGCTGGTGTCCTAACAGCATGATATCAATAATAGAGTATGAAACATAAAATAAGCATGCGATGCGAAGCGGACCACAAAAATGAGCGGGAGCTGAAAACTAGACGCAACTATAACTAATCTGCATTAATCTAATATCAGTCCTACAAATGGTGCCTTTTGAAATAACACGAATCATGGGGTTTTGAAAATAGGGGCTACGGTGTTTTTGTGAAAAGATACGTCTTTTGAAATATCCGTAGGATCCCTTGGGCTGTCTTTAAAAATGCCCACGATTCGTTAGTTTTTGAAATAGGTAAAAAGTCTAATCTAATCTAACAACTACACTAAACTATACGACTGGACTAACAAGCTGAACTACAAGTAAGGAAACCGCCTATCATCTGAGTCGATACATATACATACCTGTATATGTATAGTCGGTGATCCCGCCTCAATAATATCATATCCGATACCATATCTATAATCAGGCATCCCAAGTCAAGAGTGCGGATCAATCATCAATATAGCTCGTACGTAAATCCGTCGTACGGCATCCCCAAATCTGGGTACGGGTTAATATCACATTCAATCACACTATTCATCTGGTATCTTCTTTATCAAATATCATGATCCGGGACAATGTCCTACGTCTAGTACAATACTGATACCGCCTAAGCATGCATACAGGTGTAAGAATTGCTACGTCAAAAGACCGCTAAAACATCATGTCATATCTCAATACGAACCAAATCACATCACCGATCTTCTGGCCTCAGGCCCAATATCATCAACTCATCTCAAATTCCAAATACTATCCTCAAATCCAGTATATGAACACATAGTCACATACCCATGTGAACACATAAATATATACTCCCATATACGCACATATAAAAGAAGAATGTATGCAAGTATGTGTGTGTGTGCGTGTGTGAGTGCGACCACTACTCTAGGGTTTCGCAACTACACTAAACCTATCCAAAAATACCAAATATCCATCTTATCATCAATAATCTCAACAACATATAATCAATATCTGTGTGTATACGTATTCGTATACATCACCACGAACTGCGGGGGTGCTATACGCCATCCACCCGACTTCTCCCCGTAGATATAAATCTACTCACCTGGTCCTCGTTCGCCGGTGCCGACGTCGCCACGCGCTTGCTTGTCGTCTCGAAGTCCACATGGGGTACCTACATATCAAAACGCACCGTATCGTATTAAAATCCGACTCATGACCAAAACGACACACGAATCCCACATAGGTCAAAACCTATGGTTGCTTTCATAAATCAACCCAAAAACCCTCGACGTCGGCGTACAAACGCCAAATCATCGAGAAAAACCCAAATACACTCATTTGCATATTCACGAACACTAATTTTAATATAAAATAGGTTAAAACTCACAAAAACCCTAATTTCACTTAAAAAGTCATTTTTCCGAAAATCTAGCAAGCACAATTCGCCGTTTTTGTACAAAACATGATGTTTAAACAAATCTAGTGGCCATAATACTTATTAAATATCTTAAATAAGTCATAAAAACAATTTCCATAATTTAATCTCATTAAATTCCATTAACCCCAAAATTCTAGTTTACAAAATACCCAATTTTTTTTACAATTTATAGCAAAAATGCACAAACAACAATTTAGCTAGGATTTTCATGAACTAAAAGCATTAACCCACTCAATATATTATCTATAATGACATGAAACCATAATTATAATTTAATCTAAGGCATTTAATAATTTTCCAAAACTCTAGTTAGCAAAATAACTTAATTAGGGCATTTTATAAGTAATGGTTTGGAATTAACAACTAAATTAGCTTTCTATAAAACTTAAGATGTTAATCCACAACACAAAACCATGCACAATTTATCATAACCCATTTCCACAAAAAAAACCTAATTCAACTCAAGCCATAAACTTTTAAAAAAACCTAGTATGAAAATAGCACTAAAATTAACACTAAAACAACTCAATTAAATAAATCTAAACATAAGAATTTAAATGGGTGGAAATTATACCTTAAAATCTAGTGATCTAGCAAGAAGAATTTGCCTCCAATGATGGCTTCATAACACCATGATCCAAGTGATAAAAGCTAAGGAGAATGGGATGAAGAATGGAAATCAATTTGTGAGATTTAAATTGGATTTTGGAGCAATTTTTTGATTTAAATTGAAGGAAATGAAAAGAGGGAAAATGAAGGGGGAAGGGCTGCAGAATTTCGGCCATGGGGTGATGGGGGGAATGGTGGTGTTGTGCACAATTGGTCAAGTCAACCCCCCTCAAATCAAGGTACAATGAGCCTCCAAAACCATACATCTTAACCTACACCTATAAACTCTATTTCACCCATACAAATGAGATGGAGAAATTTTTGAAGGGGAGAAGTGGGCTGCTGAATTCTTCAAGGGGAGAAGTAAATGGGAGTGTGTGGATGTGGGTACGGGTGTGGGGTGATGAAAAATGATAAATATAATACCCCAAACATCCATTTACGCTAAAAAAGCTTTTTTTCTTCAATAATTTCTAAACCGTTTTGGCAAATGATTTCGTTCCAAAAACCACATGATAAAATTTTATTTAATGTTTTATGATGCACAAAATTTGTTTTAACTCATTCCAATTTGTAATTTTCCCTAATTAAATGTATTAGTGACGGCTTAAATAATAATAAAATAATATTTTTTCAGAAAATTTGAAATTTCACCAGCGGCTCAATAAACACCAAATAATAGAAATTACATAGCTAGAATATGTATATTTAATTTTTATAATAAGATATTTGTATTTTGACTTTTTACAGAAAACCCCCTTATTTTACCGATTTTTCGAAATTTCACCGAAACGATTTTCAAAACGTTACAGGTATTTAGTTAGAATATCCTGCACCTCATTCTACGGGGAAAGAGCCGAGATCCCTTCACCGGGAGTGACCTCTTTAGCAAAGGTATTCGTCACTATATTTTTAAAAGCTATCAGTTCCTTCAACGATATCAAGTTCATTACGTTAAAAGTTTTCGCCAGAAACCATTCGTAGCCTTCCGTCATTTCAGTTAAATGTTCGGTAGTATTCAAGATATGTATTTTGACCTCACGCCAAGGCATAGTGATTGGTAGCTGCCGGGTATTTATCTGTTGCATAGATAGATGCGTTGGTTTGGGACAGTCGTACTACTATTTTGGCCTACGTCAAGGGTATGTACGGGTGGGTTCAAATTAACCTGGATAATGATGGGTAGAACTTGACATGTGACTTATGATATTTTGACCTCACGTCAAGGTCATAAGAGCATGGGGAAAAACTCCACATCGGGAGTTTCTAAAGAAACTGAAACTTGCCAAATATGCGCATACCTTCTGGAGTGTGATAGCGTGAGCGGATTCCGTCACGTTATCATGAGATGATAGTTGGATCCCGATTCCCACTGATGAGTTGGTTTACTCCTCGGGTGATCCCGGCTAATTCTTCTTTCAGGTTTGGAGAAGAATTTGACGTTACAGTGGGAGGTTTCCTGATTAGATAAAATGATAACCATTCTGATCTAGGTTAGAGTGCACGCTGAGTGTTTCTTTTCACTCTCTCTCTTTGGCAGCGACCATTGACTCGACCCTAGACTATGACTCAGTGACCAAGTTGACC
The DNA here is from genome assembly GCA_030015575.1 of Agapanthus africanus. Lineage (NCBI taxonomy): Eukaryota > Viridiplantae > Streptophyta > Magnoliopsida > Asparagales > Amaryllidaceae > Agapanthus > Agapanthus africanus. Next base: position 418,018,903 of record JASDDO010000022.1, read on the forward strand.
GAACCTTCTTAACACTAGCTTTTGGATTGTCAGAGTTGCAAACCTCATTGTCACTCCTACTTTTACCCTTTTCTCCAGGACACCCCGTATTACTACGAACGTCCGCTTCCATTGGACAAAACCATCGTATGGTTATATACGAACTCGAAGGAATTCGAGGATGGTTTCCGGTTCTGGAGAAAACGAATAGGACTATTCAGTTGTCTTTTCCTTTTACCTTCTCTCTCAGATTGCGAGTACTCCTTGGTTTAGGAGATAGTACACCTATTACGCAAATTGGATAGTCTTCTTCCAAACCTTAGGCTGGTGCCGAACGGTGGGGAATTAAGAAAACCAATTAGCCTAAACGGTGTACAGAAGGTATTAAGTAAAGACAAAGAAATGGATTAGTAAGAGGGCAAAGTAAATTGCGACTTCTATTCACGACCAAACCAAGTATTTCTTCGCCAATCCTAAATCACCTTTGTATTTCTCCAGGACACTCCATATCACTACGAAGATCCCAAGTTTATTGGATAATCCATCGTATGGTTATATACGAACTCGAAAGGAACTTGTTCCAGTTCGGGGATGGATCCTGGTTCAGGAGAAATAGGAATAAGGTTCATTCGGTTGTCTTTTATCTTCACCTTCTCTCGCATTGCGAGTGCTCCTAGGATTAGGACAGTACACCCATTATGCTTATTGGATAGTCTTCTTCCAAACCATTGGCTGGTGCCGAACGGTAGGGAAGGAAGAAAACCATTTAGCCTAAAGGGGTGTACAGAAGGTAATGACTAAAGACATAAAAAGGGATTTGGAGAAGTGGCAAAGAATTATAAGGTTGCAGTTGTGAATCTGGATAATGGAAGAGGCATTACTAGGAATACCAGGATACCCCATCGAAACATTTCAATATTTCAGTTTCACTGTGTACTGTTAAAAGAAAACTGATTTCCCAATTTGACACTTGCTCCAGGGTATGTATTTACCAGGTATGATTCTCACATCTGTATGGTTTTACAGATGATGAGTTGGAGTAAGTTATTGGGAATTATGTGATCATCCTCATTATATCGGGATTCGTTGTAATTGGTGATATTTGAGGAAGTCACCTGGGTTGTTTGTCGGACGGCAAATATTTGGTTTTGAATATCCGTTGTTATGCACCAATTTCAAATTGATATATCTGTACGTCTATTTTTATAGAGTGAGATATTTCTTTTTAAAATTATGTCTATGACATTTACCTATATCAGTGAATGGTTAGGTAAGGAGCATTGAACAGCGGTGTAATTCTTCTTAACCATAAGTACAGTTTTCAACCTACGACACACAGTGAATGAGTCATTTGACTCAAGGGACTTATACAGAGTATTGTATGTTTTCCAGTGTCCATTAGGACAGAGGGGTAGGTACTCATACTATATTCTGTTTACTTGTGACTTCTCTAGTTCTTAGACAGGTGTTTCGTAGAAACACAGGGTCTGAGTTTTGAGAAGTTATAGGTATATGAATAAAGTAGAGAACCAGGTATTCCAAGTAACGGGATTCTTCAAGGTGATCGAAGATGTAGATACTTGTGAATGATATTCAGTTGATAGTAATGTTTAAGAGAACTTGCTTCTCTTTCAAGTTACTCATAATTGGAAGTATTCCTAAGTTGAGTAACGCTGATCGGCCCCCTTCCATTCAGTTGACATGCACTGGAGACAGCTGCATGATTTGAATCTGGTTCAATTAAATCAGTGCCTCTGTTTCTATATTAGATATAGAACAGTTCATATCTTGACATTGTTAAGATACGGGGAGTTGTCCGGCTTATGCTTAAAACCAAACACTGGACAACTCAAGGCACGTTTCTGTAATGGCTGTTTGTGGGTTGACCCGGGCTATGACGAGGGTTGACTTTCTACCATCTGGAAGATCAATAGTGATATTGTTCTTGACTCGCCACAGTTTTAACAAAAATGGATTTTTTCAGAAAACAGTAGTGGGAGTATGGTTGTCACGACCCGCAGGGTACGGAACGTGACTGGCACTTAAGTTACGAAACGTCTCAAGACATCCGTAAAATAAGTAAGCCAAAGCCCAGAAACAAAAACCAAATAAACAAAAGAGTGAAGAAAACCCAATCAATTGAAAGCGAGTTTATCAAATAAGTCATATAAAGCCTTTTTAAAAACAATATCAATTTTTCTGAAAATTTCGGCAGAGTCTCCTTTGTAAATACTGGCCCCCAAAATGGGTACAACAAGAATATATACGAATCCAACAAATAAGGCATCCCCAAGCGGGAGCTAGCTCTTCGCCACAAGGCGGTCACAAATCCCACGCAATATAAAGCAACAACATGCGAAATAATCATAAAGAAGCATGAAAGAAAACAGCATGTCGACTCAAGTGAGCTCGACCCCAAAATACAGCATAAAAAGTCCACAAATCTCACAGTCTCATCTCTAGGTCAATATACAAAAATACTGGTAGATACAGTAGATGGAGTACACTAGATACAAAGAATATACAAGGTGGTACAAAAATAATGATATAACCCACCTAAGAGCAAAACCTCGAGTCCAGGCAAAGGAGGCAAAAGAAGCAAGTGCGCCCGCCGCTACTGTACTGACGGAGCGGACCTGCAAAAGGCTGTGGCACAACGGGGGTGAGTTGCCAACTCGTGAGTAATAAATAACATCTACACAGGCTATCGCAAGTATGCACACAAGCATCCTAGCATCTATAATACAGGTATGGCAGGATATAATAGCAGGTATGTATGCAATATGACTATACTAGCAAGTATGTATGCAATATAAATATACTCATGATCCGCATATGTAAGTATAAGAAATCATCTTTTTCCTTTAGGAATCTCCTTTGAAATATCATCACAATACCAATAGAACCAAACAGAATCCGTGTCCAGCAACGACACCTCAAAACTGTCTCAAATCTCATATCAAAGTATCTCTGGCCTCAGCCGTCCGGCTGACCCATCTCAAATATCAATATCTCATCATCTCGCGGCCACGGTCGGTATCCTCTGGATATCCGCCGTGCCAAAACAGTCACCGGTAGGTAATCCATCCCCTGCCAGGCTCAACGTCAACAACACATTCCTCTTGCCCCGGGGTACCTTACCGGGCCCACCATGTACCCGTGACGGTTCCTCCACTCCTCGACATGGATCTCGAAAACCACAGCAAACTCATGGTGGACGACACTTACATCACTAGAAAACCGCAATTTACATAATTTAAAAAAAGTAATATGTTTAGAAATTTTGCGGCTTTCCCCCAAAATCCAGAAATATCATAAAATCTCAAGAAGTCCTCATAAGTGCATATGTCAATGATAATGAATGCATATGGTATCAATAATCAAGTTGCGATGTATGATTAATAGACTAGGCATGAACAAATAATATGATGAGATACATGCACATGAATAGCAATCCTACGATTTCATTTTAAGGAATTAAAGGCAATAGCACATGTTTAAGTATCAATTATAGTAAAAGGTTTCAATTTAAAGGTTATCTAGTGTGGTGGCATGGCAATTAGCAGGGTGTGTGTAAGCATGAATAGTGCTCGTGCTGCATATAAAAACCCTGGCAATGGTGCAGGTGTCCTATAGAATGGGTTCGTATGTGTATGTCAATATAAGGCATGAATGTAGCAAATAATCATACAAGTATTACACCCCTAATTACTAACATTACTAAGAATCTTTTTAAGCTACTAAAACTATCGGGCGACTTGCGTCATCCAACGATAGTCCCCCGTAGATGTTACATCTACTCACCGGAATCCCTAGCTAGTCACGTCCAATCACCGCTTTCCCCTTTCGTGCCGCGTCTGACGTCTCCGCGACCGAACCTGGAATTTACATCAATACCAAACATAAGGTTATATATCAAGAACGATGCAAAACCCAAACTAAAACACTAACGTTCACAAGCTAGGTACAACGTGCACAAGGTGCGCGGAACACACGCGAAAATCGCAAAAACTAACTAAAATCGTCGATTTGGTCGCCCGGCAAAACTAAAACCCGAACACTCAAAAATCCGCACTCACACATCCTAAAAGTCATAGGATACGCTAAAAATGTTATCAAGACATCGCAATTAATTCATCACAATATTTTAATAAAAACTAGTAAGCTAGAATTTGCAATTTGGTGCAAACATCGACAATTAGCGACAAAGTTAACACAATCCAACACAACAATCCAAACTAACCCACTAGATAGCCACTACACTAATTTTAAACCATTAACTATGCTTCAAAACATATTTTCCACAACCAACCCTTCTCTTGATTTTTGGTAATTAGCAAAACAAGGAAAATATCACACAAGATTAACTTGGATTAGCATAACATCAAGCCACTTAAGCAAAGTAACCTTATAGATTGGTTAAGTAAACAACTAGATTAATTAAATAGATTTAATTAACTAAATAATGGTTTCTAAAAACCCTAGTTTAACTCTAACCATAAACCTTTAAAATCTAGATTAGAAACTAACACTAAATTAACACTAGATTTTAGCCTAATTAGCAAGTTAACCACTTAGATTAAGCTAACAAAATAACTAGGTAACAAAATAGCTTAATTGATCTCTTAATGGTGTTCTAAACCCTAAATTAATTTCAAACCACAAACTTTAAAAAAACTAGTATGCAAATAGCACTAAAATTAACACTAAAACAATTTTCAAAGTTCTAATTAGCACACTTTAAACTACAATTTAACCAAAGATTGAAATTATACCTCACAAGCCCAAACCCTATGTTGCTAAAGCCTCCCAAGATGCCATCTTTCTCCAAGATTTGAACCAATTTGGGTTTGAGGAGAGAGGGAATAAGGTTTTGTGTTGAAAAAGTGAAGGATTTGTTGATTTTTGTTGAATTTTGAGGTGAATTTGTGAACAAAAGAGAGAGGAAAGATGAAGGAGGGGAGCTGCTGGAATTTCGGCCAGAAAGAGGGAGAGGGGGATGGTGTGGGGTGTGGGAAAAGTCTTGGTCAACCCACACCAAACAAGTAAAGACCCGTACCCAATAAAAAAATCCAAAATCCTTAAAAAAAAACCTCTTTTCTACACAAGAATGAAGTCAAAGAGGCAAGCATTTTTTTCCCTTGGGTTGCTAGAAATGGGCCGGACTAGGGGTGAGGGAAGAGAGAGAGGGGTTTTACAAAAGAAATTTTATGCAAAAAGACCCCCTACAAGTCCAAAATTGCAAGTTTTAGATTAAAATTCAATAAATTCCGTTTTCCATAATAAAAATTAGTTAAAACTTAAAATAAATTACTAAAAATTTATGTTACAACTAGATTTTAATTAACATTATTTTAAAGCTTAAATTTATCCCATTTAAATTTGTATTTATCGCTAATTTAATGTATTTTCTTACCGGCTTAAAATAATATTAAAAATTGAAAAATTAGGGAAAAATTTTAAACGACCAGAATTTCATAATTAACTCATTTGCTACTAAAAACTAGCAATTCCCTATCCAAATTAGGTATAATTAGTCCTAAACTGCAAAATAACAAAAAGGACGATTTTCAGAAAAATACCGAATTTTCACCGATTTTCAGGAAAACACCAAAACGACTTTTCAAGGCATTACAATCTTCCCCTCTTAAAGAAATTCGGTCCCCGAATTTAAAAATAACTACGCTTACCTTCAAAGAGATGGGGATATTTCTTCCTCATCTCGCCCTCGGTCTCCCAGGTAACCTCCTCGCTGCTCGGGTTACGCCAAAGGACCTTGACGGTTGATATAATCTTCGATCTCAACTTCTTCACCTGCCGATCCAGGATGGCCACCGGGTGCTCTGCAAACGAAAGGTCGCGCTCTAGCTGGACTGTCGGATGCTGAATCGCATGCGAAGGGTCGTGAAGGTACTTGCGGAGCATCAAAACATGGAAGACGGGGTGAACATCGGGAAAGCTGGGTGGAAGGGCCAAACGATATGCAACAGCGCCGACACGCTCGAGAATCTTGAAGGGACCCACAAATCTGGGACTAAGCTTTCCTTTCCGCCCAAATCGCATCACGCCCTTCATTGGAGAGACCCTCAGAAAAACATGATCGCCAACTGCGAACTCTAATCTGCGACGGCGCCTGTCTGCATACGATTTCTGCCTGCTCTGAGCCGCTCTCATCCGGTCTCGGATCAACTGTATCTTCGCTGTCGTCTCCTCAACAAGCTGCGGCCCCAAAATACTGCTCTCGCTGAGCTCTGTCCAACAGACGGGCGATCTGCATCTCCTCCCATACAATGCCTCGAAAGGTGCCATCTGAATAGTATCCTGGAAGCTATTGTTGTAGGAGAACTCCACTAGAGGTAAATGACGATCCCAGCTACCGTCGAAGTCTAAAACGCATGCTCTGAGCATGTCCTCGAGAGTCTGAATGGTCCGCTCTGACTGTCCGTCGGTCTGCGGATGAAACGCTGTGCTGAAGCTCAAACGAGTGCCCAAAGCCTCCTGAAGTCTCTGCCAAAGTCGGCAGGTCAACTGGGTGCCTCGATCTGACACGATACAAGTCGGTACGCCATGCAACCGCACGATCTCGTCGATGTAAAGCTGGGCATACTTGAAAGGTTCCTAGGCACCCTAAAGAGGTCTCACAAGGCATCGAACATGCCATTTTACAAAAATTATGATGCCGAGAAACCCTAACACGGATCTTAGACTAGAATTCTAGGCGAAAAACTAAACTAGTTAACATATTAACTAAAGGTTAGATGCTACAACCTTTGTAGATCCGGTTATCCTCTTCCTTGGCTCCACGTAGGCATCCTCTCGCTGTCCATCTCGATTCCCAAACTCGAACGTCGGCTTCACCGGAGAATAGGGCGGACTAGGTCGTGGGCTTCGTGCCGAAGATGATCTACGTCGAGGCATCGCAAGTTCAAGATCCGACTTCATCAAGTGGTGAAACTTGTGAAGAAAACACCCAAAACAACTTGGCAAGAGGTAGAGGGTGAAGAAATAGGAGGTGGGTTCACTTTAGAATTGGATTTCTCACTTTGGATCTCAAGTTGCCATTGATGGCATCAAGCTTTCTTCAAGAGTAAGATGATAAAGAAGAAAGAAAAGAATATGATAAGTTAATCAATAATAGAAAATAAAATCAATACTTATCATATCCTAACTTGGGTTAAGTGTAGAGAATAGACCATGGTAAGTTGATGGGTTAGGGTTAAGCATGAAGACAAAATGGTCTATTTGGTCAAAGCTTCATGAAGCTTCAACAAGCTTCATGACAAAAGCAAACCATTTCATTTTCATTTATCCAATGAAATAAATAAAGAAATGAATAAATAAATGACAAGGCAAAAACCCTAATTATCATTTAACCATGGTTTAATTCTTCACACTTAACCAAATGATCAAGTATCATCAAACATGATACAAATATGTGCACAAAAGTATATCACATATACAACTTGCACATCAAGTGAGAAAATCAATATAAAGTGAACCAATACTAGTTAATGCAAAGTAATATATCAAATATATAATTATACACTAAATCATTAAATCAACATTTGATTCAATGATCCGGTCAAGTCGCACATAACCGACTAGTATTCAATGTATCGATTTATCGAATCAATGATTCGATAACTAGGTCATATCGAATATAACCAATCGAAACATTTATCGCGAGAATGAAATGCGGTATCACTTACACGCATTATTCTCGCTCCCGCACATATCTCATATGCTCTCCTATTTCGTTTCGCTTGAGCCAGGAAACCTCTGTGTAGGACTCTAAAGACTCGTCAATACGCCGGTAGCAGATGATGATCATATCAAGGACCCACAAGCCGCAAGCGGTCTGCTAAACGTAACGGCCATCCGGGTATTGAGCGATCAGAAGATCGACAAGCTAGCCCACTCACACTCCTGTGAATCCAACCAGTAACACTTACCGTACAGTCCGGTCTGTTCGTCTGATACGTCGCATATCAAGTCTAGGGGTGGTAAACGTCAGACCCCAATACTCGATAAGTCGTGCCGATGTGAGGCTCATAACGGGTCGAGAAACTACTGGTAACACTTACCAGCAAATCTCTGATCAGCCCTGGCCAGGGACTTCCCTGTTACGGCCAATCGAGCACAGCGCAACATCAACCCCCAATATCGGGAGAGACGAAACCCCTCCTATCGCTCATTGCCTCCATGTGACTCGGGACTGTACCCAAAGACCACCGTTTTGCACGCCCTCATGGACGTGGTAAGGTGGAGATCAAAGCACAGTGGGAATCACACAAGACTCTATGACGATCTCGGGTCTACAGACTAACCTGCACAAGTGTCACCTGAGAACTGCCATCTGACGTGAGGTATAATACCATCTGGGAGTTCTCGGTGTGTCCGTCCAGTGTACCCAGTCTCCACTGAGCACCCGTATACCATCTCTGATGTCAAACACCAATGGATATGGGATCATCCATCGCCCATCTCATGGGTCGAGAAGCCTATACGCTAGTCTACTCTGGTATATCGATGCCCCGTCTCGATACACCTACGACTAGGGACTTTGAAGGATGTACTTATGGACTACCATGTCCCCACTAGTATGATCTGCATCACAGTCCAGGTAGTCAAGTACACATCCTAAGGGCTTTATCAACATGTAACTATTAGACAGTTTAAAGAGACAAGTGTACATGTTAAGATAAAGAGTAACCAGATAGCATACTATCATATCGAGCAAGAAAGTCATCTCTATATATGTCCAAGCATCCAATATAATCTACAATATCTGTACAATACTGGCCTCTAGGGCATACATACAACTAACAATCTCCCACTTGCACTAGGGCCAGCTGCTGTAGTATCGCATACCGAGCATCCCGAAGAGTCTCTCAAACTGTATCTGGGGAATGGCCTTCGTGAGTGGATCCGCCGTGTTGTTCTTCGTGTCAACCCTCCTGACCTCGATCTCCCGGCGATCAACTTTCTCCCGGATCAGGTGATACCGCCTCAGAATATGCCTGGACCGCTGATGGGACCTGGGTTCCTTGGCCAAAGCCACCGCACCATTGTTATCGCAATACAAAGGTATTGGATGCTCAATGGATGGAACCACTCCAAGTTCAGTAATGAACTTCTTGATCCAGACAGCCTCTTTGGCAGCATCGTTGGCAGCGATGTATTCAGCCTCCATCGTCGAGTCTGCCACGGTTTCCTGCTTGGAACTCTTCCAGCTAACCGCCCCTCCGTAAAGGGTAAAGACAAAGCCCGACTGCGACTTAGAGTCATCCTTATCACTCTGGAAGCTCGAATCGGTAAAGGACTCCACTTGGAGTTCTCCATTACCATACACCAAGAACATATCTCTAGTCCTTCGCAAGTACTTGAGAATGCTCTTCACAGCTGTCTAGTGACTCTCTCCAGGATCAGCTTGATACCTGCTCACTACACTTAGTGAGTATGCTGCATCGGGTCTGGTACATAGCATCGCATACATGATAGAGCCTACTGCCGAAGCATAGGGTATCCCTTGCATGCGAGCTCTCTCCAAATCAGTCTTGGGAGACATCTCTTTGGAGAGAGTGACTCCAGAGATCGTGGGCAAGTTCCCACGCTTGGACTCTTCCATACTAAACCTCTTCAGTATGGTGTCAATGTACCTGGATTGGGACAATCCCACAATCCGTTTGGATCTATCTCTATAGATCCTAATTCCCAATATGCAGGAGGCATCACCAAGATCTTTCATTGAGAATCTTTGTGATAAGAAGAGCTTGGCCGATTGCAGCATAGGAATATCATTTCCTATCAAGAGTATGTCGTCGACGTACAATACGAGGAAGACAACCTTACTCTCTGCCACCTTCTTGTAGACACAAGGTTCATCTGGATTTTTGACGAAATCAAACTCTTTGATAACGACGTCAAAGCAGATGTTCCAACTCCGCGATGGTTGCTTTAATCCATAAATGGATTTAAGCAGCTTGCACACCTTCCCGCTGCTCCCACTGTCTACGAAGCCCTCTGGCTGAGTCATGTACACGCACTCTTCTAAATCACCATTTAGAAAGGCGGTCTTAACATCCATTTGCCAGATTTCGTAGTCATGATATGCAGCGATGGCAAGCATGATCCGGATGGATTTAAGCATAGCCACTGGAGAAAAGGTCTCGTCATAGTCCACACCTGGTCTTTGACGAAAACCCTTTGCTACAAGTCTAGCTTTGAAAGTCTCCACTTTCCCATCTACACCAAGTTTTTTCTTGAAGATCCACTTGCTCCCAATGGGTTTTACCCCTTCAGGAGCAACTTCCAAAGTCCATACTTTGTTGGTGTACATGGATTCCATCTCGGACCGCATAGCATCCAGCCATTTCACTGAGTCCCCACTCGTGATGGCCTGCTCGAAGCTAGTTGGGTCATCATCCTCCATGATGCAATCCTCGCTCCCACCGTCCATGAGAAAACCGTAGTATCTCTCAGGTTGGCGATAAACCCTACTAGATCGGCGGAGTGGCTGGGGTTCATCGGGAACTACGGAATCCTCTGGTTCCACCAGATCTTCTGTTGTAGCTTCTGCAGCTGGAACTTCTTCCAGTTCTACCTCATGACCACTAATCTCTTTTTCAAGAAATTCCTTTTCTAAAAAGGTGGCATGCCGAGAAACAAACACTCTTTGTTCCTCAGGGTGGTAGAAGATATACCCTTGAGAATTCTTGGGATATCCTACAAATTTGCATAGAACAGACCGTGCCTCGAGTTTGTCCGGATTTTGTCGTTTGACATAGGCTGGACAACCCCATATCTTAACATAGTTAAGACATGGTCTCTTCCCTTTCCATATCTCATATGGAGTGGTAGGCACAGATTTGGTGGGGACCATATTCAATAGATGTATGGCTGTCTCAAGCGCATACCCCCAGAAGGAAATAGGTAACTCAGCTGTGCTCATCATAGAGCGCACCATATCTAATAAGGTGCGGTTTCTCCGTTCTGATACACCGTTGTGCTGTAGTGTATATGGAGGAGTCAGCTGAGAGAGAATCCCATTCTCTTTTAGGAAGTCCAGGAATTCATTGCTCAAGTATTCACCTCCTCGATCAGATCGAAGGATTTTAATACTTTTTCCGGTTTGGTTTTCGACTTCTTGTTTATATTCTCTAAATTTCTCAAAAGCTTCAGACTTGTGTCTTATTAAGTACACATGTCCGTATCTTGAGAGATCGTCAGTGAATGTAATGAAGTACGAAGAACCATCCCTGGCATGTGTAGACATGGGACAACATACATCACTATGTATTAGTCCCAAGAGTTCGGTAACTCTTTCTCCGTGTCCCGTAAACGGAGTTTTGGTCATCTTGCCTTTGAGACATGACTGGCAAGTGTCATAAGATGAAAGTTCGAAAGGTTTCAAATATCCATCCTTATGCAACTTAGCCAGTCGTGTCACATTGATGTGACCCAGTCTACAATGCCACAAGAAGGATTCGTTCAGTTCTGAACTCTTCCTCTTGTGTGTGCTTGTTATGCTCAGAACTGTTGATTGATTTAGAACATAAATGCCATTGCACAACGTGCCTGATCCAACCAACTTTTGGTTACGGAAAATGTTCATAACATTGTCCTGTAATACAAAATTATATCCTTCTTTACTTAATAAAGAAACCGATATAATGTTGCATATCAGGTTCGGCATGTAATAGCATTCGTTCAGAACCAATGTATTACCAGTTGGTAATACAAGGTGATATTCCCCGACAGTCTTAGCTGCAACAATTGCACCATTTCCAACTCTAATGTCTTTATCACCTTCTCCAAGTTCTCTACCTTTCCTGAGCCCATGTAACTGATTACATATATGGGATCCTAACCCGGTATCTAATACTCAGGACGTAGAGCAAATGGAGAAACAGTTCTCAGTAACGAACACACCCGAAGAAAATGCATCAACATGTACTTTCTTCATTCGGGTGGCATGGGAATCCTGGCATTCCCCTATATCCTGTTCATTCCTATAACTCTTATAGGAAAGAACGGAACCAACGTTCCCCAGCATAGTATAACATGCGGGTTCGGTCAATACATCCATATTATTATCTTCATTAGGGCATGAAATGGTCGCTACCTGGAGATAGAGAGAGAAGAAAACACTTTAGCGTATGCTCGTGCAAGATCAGATTGGTTATTATCTTATCTAATCAGGATGGCTCCCACTGCTTTTTATCAAATCTTCCTTCAAACCCTAAAAGGAAAGACTACCCGGGATTAATTACACACTTACAAGTTCGCAAATCTTTCAGCCAGGCCAGTGTCAGTACTTTGAGGGAGGTCCCCCGTGCTTTCGCACGAACCTAATTAATGTAAACCTCGTTTTCCCAGAGGCGTAACCCCGTTGACACCTTTCTAGACACCTACTTGATCAGCTAATTGCAATGTGTAAAACTCTCCCAGGAGTAACTCTTACTCGCAGTGGGTATCGGGATCCAACTATCTCATAGAAGGTATGCAATCTCATTGCAAATTTCAACACTTGAAATTCCCGATAATACTTTTGCCCCTAGCGTGCTATGACCTTGACGAAAGCCAACAAAGCACAGCCCGCTAGTCAAGTTCAACCCGTACATTTCTTGACTGAATTAAACCCACCCCACGACCCTTGACGAAAGCCAACAAAGCCGTACAACTACCCTAATCCAGTCGCATCATATGCAGCAGATAAACAGCACATAGCTACCGCACACTACACCTTGACGAAAGCCAACAAATGTAGCACGAATACTATATGTAATCTATCTGAAATGACGGAGGGCTACGCAGGTTTTTCTGAAAACCTATTGCGTAATGAACTTGATATCGTTGTAGAATCGAATGAAGTTTTGAAATGGAGTGATTTTGAGGCTTTTCTAGTTTTGCTAAAGGAGTCACTCCCGGTGAAGGGATCTCGGTCCTTTCCTCGTCGAATGAGGTGCGGGATATATCATATATATCGCTGTGCAAAGCAAAAACTCTTAAAAGCAATCAAAAACCAAACCGAGTGTGTAGCATCTGCCAGTTATTGCTAAAGGAGTCACTCCCGGTGAAGGGATCTCGGTCCTTTCCTCATCGAATAAGGTGCAGGGTATATCATATATACCGCTGTGCAAAGGAAGAACATTAGCTACCTGTTTTATTTTAAAATTCGATTCCACAACATCTTAGGTTTCTTATCTTTCATTAATCACATTAATGAAGTCCCATCATTTAAATACCTAAACATCACAGATAGATATGACGTACACTTATGCCATCCGCATTCGCCTCGATGTCCCCTCGTGCACCGTTAGGTTAGGTAACTAACGACAGAGCAGGGAAGGGCTAGCGCGGGTGTAAAACATAAGTAACGTCTATATAATATATCATATATACTATATACTATATCCATCACAGAGTCACAACACAGATACCGCAGCAGAAGAAACATATGAAATATTGGATATACTAGGACGTCCGTGTTTTCAATACGAGCCAGTATAAAACACGGATTCCACGGTCGTGATGAATAGCCAATCCCACACCCCTAGACCCCTACGAGAGCGGCAAGCAACCCTGCCAATTCTAGGGTTAGGAGACCCGGACTCGACTCCTCGAGTTGGTCTCCCACTGGACCCCAGAACCCGGTTACTTGTGCTCCCCTCCTTGGGTCTATCCTAATGCGGAAAAGTAAATAATTTACAAAAGGTGACAACTTCCGCAACCTGGAAGCGCCCCAAATAAAAGAATATTACATACAAGTTTTTACATGAATGAAAATGAAAAACACTCATCTCACATAAAAAAAACCCGGCTATTCAAACACGACGATCCAATATAACATATCCAGCAACACATAACATCACATGTCATCAACGTAAGTAAGTATGCATACCCCAATTGTCGTTGACGTATAGCAACGAAACCGGCGATATGAACATACTACACTTACGGTCACAGAAAAGAAAGTGTAAAACTACAACAATTGGAATCCGCAGCTTTTTTAGACATCGTATGCCTAATCAAATGAAATACTTAGACATCACATGCCTAACAGATATAAATCCCGCATTTTAGTCTCATTATCGAAAACTCTTTTCAATATCATGTGGGACTAAACTGCTAGATTTATAACATTCATTCAGTTATCTCATAACTGTTTGTGAATTCCAATTATTGTATCACATTCTAGATAAACAGATAATGTTAAACTTTCCGATCGAACAGTCGAATACCCAAGTTTTCCCGATACAGCTCAACACATGAAATAAGTCCAACAACATTCAGTTCGTTCCTCAGTACCAACGGTCCAGCCGTAGAAGGGTCAAGCCAACGCCTCACATGTGGCACGCCGTACTGCCCCAAACCCGAAGGTTCAAAGGGCAGTTCAAGACGGTCACATAATCGAGTTAAGGTTTGTTGTCTTCTAGAGGGTCCATCGCGTTACTTGCACTACTTAGAACGTCGTTAAACTACGGAAAAATCCAACACTTGGAAATTTCCCGACAGGGGAAAAGTTGGGTATTTATATCCGGTCGAACTTTTTAACATATTCTAAAAATTATCCGGAAATATACAAAGACGAAATTTGATAATCCGACCGAAACATCGAAGCTCTAAAACACCCCAGAAAATTCAACTCTTGAAAAATTATTAAAAATACCCATAAAACTCAGCTGCTGAAATGATGAATTACTGTGCAAAGCATGAGGGATGACATCATCAATCTGCCGCGGAACCGCCGCCTGAGGCAGGCATATGCCGCGGTTCCGCCGCAGGTTGCACTGTTCATGACCCCAATTTTGCATCGTAATTCATATATTTCCCTGCTGAATTTTTTAAGCATTTTTAATCTGGAAAAATCCCAGTTTTTAGAAAAAGTCCAGAGAGCATCAAGTGTTAGGGTTTCGATGCGTATTCGGGTTTCAAACGTCGTCTAGACTTCGCCTAAGGCTCTAGCTAGGCTCTGATACCACTGAAAGGTTCCTAGGCACCCTAAAGAGGTCTCACAAGGCATCGAACATGCCATTTTACAAAAATTATGATGCCGAGAAACCCTAACACGGATCTTAGACTAGAATTCTAGGCGAAAAACTAAACTAGTTAACATATTAACTAAAGGTTAGATGCTACAACCTTTGTAGATCCGGTTATCCTCTTCCTTGGCTCCACGTAGGCATCCTCTCGCTGTCCATCTCGATTCCCAAACTCGAACGTCGGCTTCACCGGAGAATAGGGCGGACTAGGTCGTGGGCTTCGTGCCGAAGATGATCTACGTCGAGGCATCGCAAGTTCAAGCTCGGACTTCATCAAGTGGTGAAACTTGTGAAGAAAACACCCAAAACAACTTGGCAAGAGGTAGAGGGTGAAGAAATAGGAGGTGGGTTCACATTAGAATTGGATTTCTCACTTTGGATCTCAAGTTGCCATTGATGGCATCAAGCTTTCTTCAAGAATAAGATGATAAAGAAGAAAGAAAAGAATATGATAAGTTAATCAATAATAGAAAATAAAATCAATACTTATCATATCCTAACTTGGGTTAAGTGTAGAGAATAGACCATGGTAAGTTGATGGGTTAGGGTTAAGCATGAAGACAAAATGGTCTCTTTGGTCAAAGCTTCATGAAGCTTCAACAAGCTTCATGACAAAAGCAAACCATTTCATTTTCATTTATCCAATGAAATAAATAAAGAAATGAATAAATAAATGACAAGGCAAAAACCCTAATTATCATTTAACCATGGTTTAATTCTTCACACTTAACCAAATGATCAAGTATCATCAAACATGATACAAATATGTGCACAAAAGTATATCACATATACAACTTGCACATCAAGTGAGAAAATCAATATAAAGTGAACCAATACTAGTTAATGCAAAGTAATATATCAAATATATAATTATACACTAAATCATTAAATCAACATTTGATTCAATGATCCGGTCAAGTCGCACATAACCGACTAGTATTCAATGTATCGATTTATCGAATCAATGATTCGATAACTAGGTCATATCGAATATAACCAATCGAAACATTTATCGCGAGAATGAAATGCGGTATCACTTACACGCATTATTCTCGCTCCCGCACATATCTCATATGCGCTCCTATTTCGTTTCGCTTGAGCCAGGAAACCTCTGTGTAGGACTCTAAAGACTCGTCAATACGCCGGTAGCAGATGATGATCATATCAAGCACCCACAAGCCGCAAGCGGTCTGCTAAACATAACGGCCATCCGGGTATTGAGCGATCAGAAGATCGACGAGCTAGCCCACTCACACTCCTGTGAATCCAACCAGTAACACTTACCGTACAGTCCGGTCTGTTCGTCTGATACGTCGCATATCAAGTCTAGGGGTGGTAAACGTCAGACCCCAATACTCGATAAGTCGTGCCGATGTGAGGCTCATAACGGGTCAAGAAACTACTGGTAACACTTACCAGCAAATCTCTGATCAGCCCTGGCCAGGGACTTCCCTGTTACGGCCAATCGAGCACAGCGCAACATCAACCCCTAATACCGGGAGAGACGAAACCCCTCCTATCGCTCATTGCCTCCATGTGACTCGGGACAGAACCCAAAGACCACCATTTTGCTCGCCCTCATGGACGTGGTAAGGTGGAGATCAAAGCACAGTGGGAATCACACAAGACTCTATGACGATCTCGGGTCTACAGACTAACCTGCACAAGTGTCACCTGAGAACTGCCATCTGACGTGAGGTATAATACCATCTGGGAGTTCTCGGCGAGTCCGTCCAGTGTACCCAATCTCCACTGAGCACCCGTATACCATCTCTGATGTCAAACACCAATGGATATGGGATCATCCATCGCCCATCTCATGGGTCGAGAAGCCTATACGCTAGTCTACTCTGGTATATCGATGCCCCGTCTCGATACACCTACGACTAGGGACTTTGAAGGATGTACTTATGGACTACCATGTCCCCACTAGTATGATCTGCATCACAGTCCAGGTAGTCAAGTACACATCCTAAGGGCTTTATCAACATGTAACTATTAGACAGTTTAAAGAGACAAGTGTACCTGTTAAGATAAAGAGTAACCAAATAGCATACTATCATATCGAGCAAGAAAGTCATCTCTATATATGTCCAAGCATCCAATATAATATACAATATCTGTACAATACTGGCCTCTAGGACATACATACAACTAACAATACTGAGCGAAGCTGAAAGTGGTCTTCACTGACAGGAAGTGAGCCGCTTTCGTCAATCGATCTACGATCACCCAGATGGAGTCGTACCCTCGACTAGTCCTGGGTAGACCCACAATGAAATCCATCGAAATCTGCTCCCATTTCCACTCCGGAATGGGTAACGGCTGTAGCTCTCCTGCGGGCCTCTGGTGCTCGGCCTTGACTCGCTGACAAGTCAGGCATCTCGATACAAACTCCGCAATGTCCCTCTTCATCCCGTCCCACCAGTAGGTCTCTCTCATATCATGGTACATCTTGGTGGAACCGGGGTGGACACTATACACTGATCGGTGTGCCTCCTCAAGAATGTCGCGCCGCAATCCATCAGCATCTGGTACGCACAGTCTAGATCCATAGCGTAAAATCCCCTGATCGTCAATCACGAACTCGGAAAACCTGCCATGTCCCATCTGTGCCATGATCTCTGAGCAACGGTCGTCACTGCGCTGTGCCTCATATATACGGTCAAGCAACTGTGGGCATGCACGAACATGTGCGAGCTGTCCCCCTGTCTGAGTGAACTCGAACTCAACTCGGCTGTCGCATAACATCTGCCAATCTGCTGACGGCTGCCTCTGCACTGCGCGCAAATAGGATAGACTACCCCCGGGCCTCCTACTCAACGCATCTGCCACTACATTCGCCTTGCCTGGGTGATATAAGATCTCGCAGTCGTAGTCTTTCACCAACTCCATCCAACGACGCTGTCTGAGGTTCAGGTCTCGCTGCTGAAATATGTATTTTAAGCTCTTGTGGTCTGTGAATATTTGGCACGACTCGCCATATAGGTAATGTCGCCAAATCTTCAATGCAAAGACCACTGCAGCCATCTCCAAATCATGAGTGGGGTAGTTCTGTTCATGCTTCTTCAATTGCCGAGAAGCATATGCGATCACCCGGCCATGCTGCATCAATACGCATCCTAACCCTACTCGCGAAGCATCACAGTAGACCATAAATCCGCCTGATCCCGAAGGCAAAGATAATACCGGCGCCATAGTCAAACAAGTCCGTAGCTGCTGAAAACTGCGCTCGCACTCCTCTGTCCAAACGAAAGGAACTCCCTTCCGGGTCAAACCGGTCAAAGGTGCAGCTATACGGGAGAAGTCCTGAACAAAACGCCTGTAGTAGCCCGCCAGGCCTAGAAAACTACGGATCTCAGTAACCAATGTAGGTCGGGGCCACTGCTGAACAGCCTCAATCTTCTTCGGGTCCACACATATGCCGTCTCTCGTAACCACGTGACCCAAGAATCCGACGCTGTCCAGCCAGAATGCACACTTGGAGAACTTTGCGAACAGCTGGTGCTCCCTCAGAGTCTGTAACGTAATCCGCAAGTGCTGCTCGTGCTCCTCTCTGCTCCGGGAGTACACCAAGATATCGTCGATAAACACGATGATGAACAAGTCAAGATACGGCCTGAAGGTACGGTTCATCAAATCCATGAATGCTGCTGGGGCGTTGGTGAGTCCGAACGACATCACCAAAAACTCGTAGTGGCCGTAGCGCGTGCGAAAGCTGTCCTCGGTATATCCTCCTGTCGAACTCGCAGCTGATGGTATCCTGATCGCAAGTCGATCCTCGAAAAATATCCCGCACCCTGAAGCTGGTCGAACAAACCATCAATGCGTGGCAACGGATATCTATTCCGAACGGTAACTTTGTTCAGCTGGCGGTAGTCGATGCATAAGCGCAAACTTCCATCCTTCTTCTTGACAAACAGGACCGGAGCACCCCACGGAGAAACACTAGGTCGAATAAGCCCCTTCTCTAACAAATCCTGCAACTGATCCTTCAGCTCCCGAAGCTCTGCCGGGGCCATCCGATAAGGCGGTATAGAAATAGGCCCTGAGCCGGGAATCAAATCGATGCAGAACTCAACGTCGCGCTCAGGTGGTAGCCCAGGTAGCTCGTCAGGGAAAACATCAGGGAACTCACAAACAACCGGGACCCGGTCCAACGGAACCTCTGCAGCTCGAGTATCACAAATATACGCTAAGAATCCCTGACATCCCTTCCGCAAGAGCTGACCAGCGCGAAGAGACGAAATCAAGCTGGGAAGGGTGACGCTGCGGTCTCCCTGAATAACAAGGACTGGCTCTCCCGGAAAGCTAAATATGACTGCCTTCTCACGGCAGTCCACCGAAGCATAACAAGTGGCTAGCCAATCCATGCCCAGAAGCACATCAAAGTCCAACATATCGAGGAGAATCAAATCAACCGATGAATCCCTCTCCCCGATACGAACGGAACACAAACGAAATACAAAACGAGCGACAAATGACTCGCCTACCGGAGTACTAACAACAAGCGGATGACCTAACGATGACGACTCACGGCCCAACATCGGTGCAAAGTGTGTAGAGACGTACGAATGTGTGGAACCTGGGTCGAATAATACCCGTGTGTCGAAAGAACAAACTGGAAAGGTACCTGTCACAACGGCATTGGATGCCTGCGCATCCCGCGGTGTCAAAGCAAAAACTCGGGCCTGTCCTCCACCGATAGCGGGCTGACCTCGACCTCGGCCTCTGCCTCCTCGTCCTCTCTGAATAGGACCGCCGCGTCCACGGCCTCTGGGTGCACCTAACTGGCGTGGAGCATCGCCTGTGGTTGGAAGTAGGGCTCTCTGAGGAGGGGGTGGTGATGGTGGTAGGGTCACATGCGGAACTGTCGCTGCTCCATGTCGTCTCGCCGGACAGTCTCTGACAAGATGGTGCGGACTCCCGCACCCAAAACACCCTGGCGACGGCTGCTGTCCCTGGGGATAAGAACCATATAACTGTCCCCGTCCAAATCCTCTGCCAGGCCTCTCTCTCGGAAAGAATCTGGCGCGCTGCCTCTGAGACGGTACATCGGTGCGAATCCTCTTCGGCCCAGAAACGGCCGAAGTCTGTGATATGCGTGCCTCCATCCGTAATGCCGTATCCATAGCAGCTGAATAAGTGTCGTAGTGTTGGGCGCCAATGGCAAGATATAGCTGGGCATCGAGTCCCTGTACGAACCTCTTCATCATCTTCTCTTCGGTATCCACCAAATAAGGAGCATATCGGGATAACTGTGTAAACTGGATGTCATACTCAGACACCGTCATCCCAGGTGTCTTGACTAAGGCCTCGAAGCTACGAGCTCTGGCGTCACGAACGCTCTCTGGGAGGAAACGAGCTAGAAAGACCGCTGTAAACTCGGCCCACGTCATAGGCGGTAGACCTGCAGCTCGACCTCTCAAGACTGACTTCCACCATGTCTGCGTGAGACCCTCTAGTCGGAAACTCGCAAGCTCCACCCATCGATCATCCGAACATCTCAGCGAACGGCAGATCCTGGCTAAACTGTCAAGGAACGTCTGTGGGTCCTCCGCTGCCACGGTGCCGGTGAATACTGGAGGTCTCAGCCTCATGAAATCCTGTAGTGAAACCGGGATGGTCACGGCGGTAGTAGTAGGAGCAGGTATCATAGCAGTCTGGGATGTAGTAGGTGCGTCATCCGGCCTCGGTGTACGACTGGCTGTAACTAGGGATCCTACCATCTGACGTAGCTCCTGCATGCCCCCCATCATCTGTCGCAACTCCTCCATACCAGTCTCGAGCCTATCCATACGGCCTGGGGAAGGTGGATCGGTCTGTCCCTGCGGCGTAGGCATACCACCCTGCTCAGTCCTAGTCTCGGACGAGCCAGCTCGAATCTCGTCTCGGGCGGCAGCCCTCTGTGCCCTCGTAGCCTTCGGCGGCATAGTGGCTGATACAGGAAAACAGATAATAAGAACAGTGCAATAGGATCATAGGATACACGGAATTGAAGAAGGAATTTCAAGCAAGTATATCCTAAAGTCACTTAGGCGGAGTACCGTATCGCAAGTATGCCGCGGACATACCCACACTACGTTACCCTACTTAAGTCACTTACTCCATCTACCAAGGGTCATCCTACACTCAAAAAGGTAAAACCTATCGCTCTAATACCAACTTTGTCACGACCCGCAGGGTACGGAACGTGACTGACACTTAAGTTACGAAACGTCTCAAGACATCCGTAAAATAAGTAAGCCAAAGCCCAGAAACCAAAACCAAATAAGCAAAAGAGTGAAGAAAACCCAATCAATTGAAAGCGAGTTTATCAAATAATTCATATAAAGCCTTTTTAAAAACAATATCAATTTTTCCGAAAATTTCGGCAGAGTCTCCTTTGTAAATACTGGCCCCCAAAATGGGTACAACAAGAATATATACGAATCCAACAAATAAGGCATCCCCAAGCGGGAGCAAGCTCTTCGCCACAAGGCGGTCACAAATCCCACGCAATATAAAGCAACAACATGCGAAATAATCATAAAGAAGCATGAAAGAAAACAGCATGTCGACTCAAGTGAGCTCGACCCCAAAATACAGCATAAAAAGTCCATAAATCTCACAGTCTCATCTCTAGGTCAATATACAAAAATACTGGTAGATACAGTAGATGGAGTAAACTAGATACAAAGAATATACAAGGTGGTACAAAAATAATGATATAACCCACCTAAGAGCAAAACCTCGAGTCCAGGCAAAGGAGGCAAAAGAAGCAAGTGCGCCCGCCGCTACTGTACTGACGGAGCGGACCTGCAAAAGGCTGTGGCACAACGGGGGTGAGTTGCCAACTCGTGAGTAATAAATAACATCTACACAGGCTATCTCAAGTATGCACACAAGCATCCTAGCATCTATAATACAGGTATGGCAGGATATAATAGCAGGTATGTATGCAATATGACTATACTAGCAAGTATGTATGCAATATAAATATACTCATGATCCGCATATATAAGTATAAGAAATCATCTTTTTCCTTTAGGAATCTCCTTTGAAATATCAGCACAATACCAATAGAACCAAACAGAATCCGTGTCCAGCAACGACACCTCAAAACTGTCTCAAATCTCATATCAAAGTATCTCTGGCCTCAGCCGTCCGGCTGACCCATCTCAAATAACAATATCTCATCATCTCGCGGCCACGGTCGGTATCCTCTGGATATCCGCCGTGCCAAAACAGTCACCGGTAGGTAATCCATCCCCTGCCAGGCTCAACGTCAACAACACATTCCTCTTGCCCAGGGGTACCTTACCGGGCCCACCATGTACCCGTGACGGTTCCTCCACTCCTCGACACGGATCTCGAAAACCACAGCAAACTCATGGTGGACGACACTTACATCACTAGAAAACCGCAATTTACATAATTTAAAAAAAGTAATATGTTTAGAAATTTTGCGGCTTTCCCCCAAAATCCAGAAATATCATAAAATCTCAAGAAGTCCTCATAAGTGCATATGTCAATGATAATGAATGCATATGGTATCAATAATCAAGTTGCGATGTATGATTAATAGACTAGGCATGAACAAATAATATGATGAGGTACATGCACATGAATAGCAATCCTACGATTTCATTTTAAGGAATTAAAGGCAATAGCACATGTTTAAGTATCAATTATAGTAAAAGGTTTCAATTTAAAGGTTATCTAGTGTGGTGGCATGGCAATTAGCAGGGTGTGTGTGTAAGCATGAATAGTGCTCGTGCTGCATATAAAAACCCTGGCAATGGTGCAGGTGTCCTATAGAATGGGTTCTTATGTGTATGTCAATATAAGGCATGAATGTAGCAAATAATCATACAAGTATTACACTCCTAATTACTAACATTACTAAGAATCTTTTTAAGCTTCTAAAACTATCGGGCGACTTGCGCCATCCAACGATAGTCCCCGTAGATGTTATATCTACTCACCGGAATCCCTAGCTAGTCACGTCCAATCACCGCTTTCCCCTTTCGTACCGCGTCTGACGTCTCCGCGACCGAACCTGGAATTTACATCAATACCAAACGTAAGGTTACATATCAAGAACGACGCAAAACCCAAACTAAAACACTAACGTTCACAAGCTAGGTACAACGTGCACAAGGTGCGCGAAACACACGCGAAAATCGCAAAAACTAACTAAAATCGTCGATTTGGTCGCCCGGCAAAACTAAAACCCGAACACTCAAAAATCCGCACTCACACATCCTAAAAGTCATAGGATACGCTAAAAATGTCATCAAGACATCGCAATTAATTCATCACAATATTTTAATAAAAACTAGTAAGCTAGAATTTGCAATTTGGTGCAAACATCGACAATTAGCGACAAAGTTAACACAATCCAACACAACAATCCAAACTAACCCACTAGATAGCCACTACACTAATTTTAAACCATTAACTATGCTTCAAAACATATTTTCCACAACCAACCCTTCTCTTGATTTTTGGTAATTAGCAAAACAAGGAAAATATCACACAAGATTAACTTGGATTAGCATAACATCAAGCCACTTAAGCAAAGTACCCTTATAGATTGGTTAAGTAAACAACTAGATTAATTAAATAGATTTAATTAACTAAATAATGGTTTCTAAAAACCCTAGTTTAACTCTAACCATAAACCTTTAAAATCTAGATTAGAAACTAACACTAAATTAACACTAGATTTTAGCCCAATTAGCAAGTTAACCACTTAGATTAAGCTAACAAAATAACTAGGTAACAAAATAGCTTAATTGATCTCTTAATGGTGTTCTAAACCCTAAATTAATTTCAAACCACAAACTTTAAAAAAACTAGTATGCAAATAGCACTAAAATTAACACTAAAACAATTTTCAAAGTTCTAATTAGCACACTTTAAACTACAATTTAACCAAAGATTGAAATTATACCTCACAAGCCCAAACCCTATGTTGCTAAAGCCTCCCAAGATGCCATCTTTCTCTAAGATTTGAACCAATTTGGGTTTGAGAAGAGAGGGAATAAGGTTTTGTGTTGAAAAAGTGAAGGATTTGTTGATTTTTGTTGAATTTTGAGGTGAATTTGTGAACAAAAGAGAGAGGAAAGATGAAGGAGGGGAGCTGCTGGAATTTCGGCCAGAAAGAGGGAGAGGGGGATGGTGTGGGGTGTGGGAAAAGTCTTGGTCAACCCACACCAAACAAGTAAAGACCCATACCCAATAAAAAAATCCAAAATCCTTATAAAAAAAACCTCTTTTTTACACAAGAATGAAGTCAAAGAGGCAAGCATTTTTTTTCCCTTGGGTTGCTGGAAATGGGCCGGCCTAGGGGTGAGGGAAGAGAGAGAGGGGTTTTACAAAAGAAATTTTATGCAAAAAGACCCCCTACAAGTCCAAAATTGCAAGTTTTAGCTTAAAATTCAATAAATTTCGTTTTCCATAATAAAAATTAGTTAAAACATAAAATAAATTACTAAAAATTTATGTTACAACTAGATTTTAATTAACATGATTTTAAAGCTTAAATTTATCCCATTTAAATTTGTATTTATCGCTAATTTAATGTATTTTCTTACCGGCTTAAAATAATATTAAAAATTGAAAAATTAGGGAAAAATTTTAAACGACCAGAATTTCATAATTAACTCATTTGCTACTAAAAACTAGCAATTACCTATCCAAATTAGGTATAATTAGTCCTAAACTGCAAAATAACAAAAAGGACGGTTTTCGGAAAAATACCGAATTTTCACCGATTTTCAGGAAAACACCAAAACGACTTTTCAAGGCGTTACAATGGTAGAACTGGAAGTGATTCCAGAACCGCAAATGATTACTGAAGATTTGATAAGAACCTAAAGATTCAATCTGGTTTGACATTCCATTGGCCACTCCGCAGATATGGTGGGTAACCTCAGGCGCTCGAGAGGTACTTCGGTATGCTCAAGGACGGTGGCAGGGAGGTTCTTGTTTACCCAGACTTGCCATTGCTGTTGTTCCAGAATGTGAGATCCGGCAGGAGGATGAGTATAGCGTCGTTCTAAACTAGCTTTAGAAGTGTGCGCCTATATGACTCTGCCAGAGGGTTGTCGTAGTCAGTGGGAGCATCGGAAACATTGGTGGACATCAGGCTTATGTCTATTTATAGACTAAAGCAGATATAGCGGAGATAGATCATCTATTTCTGATGTGACAGTCATAGGTTTGACTTCATCAGAATAGGGGATGGATCTGTTAAGAAGGTAGTAGAGTGTGATGTCATGGTATATGATGACATACACAGAGTGGGAAGTGATATTCCTATACTACGATCGGTTATACTTTGGTTGTCACACAGTAGTTTCTCCACATAGGAATTGGATCTTATATCGTACATTCTGGTTACTAGATCTATAGTTTTAGATCTAGATTTGGGTGGTTTCCCAATCTGGGTACTTTGACCGCATTCTAAGAGTATTTAGAATGGACGACTCCTGGCACGGTAGTATACCTGCAGGTGATGGAGTCACCCTCTCTAAAGGTGTCTTAAAGACTAAAGAGGAGAGGGATACGCATGATTGGCAGATCACTTGCTTAGGAAATTGAGTCAATCATGAGATGTCAAGTACCACACCAGATGTTGTTCTTGCAGTAGGTGCAATAAGTTGATATTGATCCAATCCTGGGGAAACAGTCGAAAGCAGTTTTAGAACATAAGTTGATGTTCTAGGGATATGATAGCAGCATTCTCCTTCGGGAGACAGTTATCATTCCAGGCTTCCAAGGTGACCTGGATGGCAGAGTGGCTGTCAGAGTTATAGTTTTCCCTCTGACGAGGGGTAGTATTTTGGACAGGTGGTCCAGGTGGATACTGAGGGAAGGCATGGCGCAGGATACTGATTAAGTTCAGTTGACGATACAGTCTAAGAAATTTGGATTTGGAGTTCACTTATGAGCTAGGTCCCATCAGATATCCAGACATATTCTAAGACAGGTATTGCTCATTTCGGGAGATGGCTTTCTCCGCGAACTTGAGATATAGAGAGACATAGAAAGAAACATCAGAGCGGATCCACTCACTGAGGCTATTCCTCGAACGCAATAGTTTCGCAAACGAGCTTTGTGAGACTGACTAGTAGAGGAGTTGGGTGTTCGGTATCACACGGGCTGTGAGTATGCGACATCGTAATAATTAGCCTTGAGTGCAAGTGGGAGATTGTTGGAGATAGTGCCCTCAGAGTCAATTATTGGATCACAGGCACGTGATTGCAATGATTGAGGGGAGGACCTGTCCCAGTAAGACAGTGTTACTCAAGATGATAGTATGCTATCTGGTTTATCTTTATCATCGTGTACTGCTTTAGGTGACTTTACGAGTCGCTATTACACGTTGATAGAGCCCCTAGGATTCTTGCTTGACTACCAGCAGTATGAGGGTGATCATATACGTGGGAGCTAGGGTCTATAAGCACATCCTTAAAAGGTCCCTAGTCATGGGAGTTTCGAGACAGGGCATCGATTCTCCAGAGTAGACTAGTGTATACAGTCGAGACCCCGACGAAGGGCGGTGGCCGGTCTCACAAGCCACTGGTGTCAGTTGGTTCACCTAAGATGTATACAGGTGCTCATTGGGTTATGAGTACACCGGACAGGACTCGCCGGGAACCTGCTAGTTGGGATTATACCTGATGTCAGATAGCAGTTCCGTGGTGACATGTGTACAGGTTAGTTCATCGACCTGAGATCGTCATTTGTCTCGTGTGAGTTCCCACTGTGCTTTGATTACTACCCTACCACGGCTCAAAGGAGTCGTGCAAACAGGTTTTAGTTGGGTACAGTCCCGAGCCACATGGAAGCAGTGAGCGGATCTGCAGGGGTTCGTCTCTCCCGGTATTGGGGGTGAGGTCGCGCTGTGTCTAGGAGAGCCAGTACATGAAAAGTCCTTGGCCAAGGCAGGAGATTTGCTGGTAGGTATTCCAGTAGTATCTCAGGGTGTTTTGGGCTACACTCCGACACGACTTGTACCGCTATTGGGGGTCTGACTTTTACCAACCCCCTAGGCCCGCCATGCGATGCTCATAGACGAACGGACCGGACTGTACGGATATTGTCACTGACAGGCTCAGTAGGGTGTCAGGATGAGTTCACTCATCGACGTCCCTTTTGGTCAATAGCTGGTGGCCCGTCACGTATGGCTAATACCTCTGACGTGCTAGTGGTTAAATCCACAGCCATAGTATTGACGAGTCTTTAGAGTCCACCACACTCAGTTACTCAGGTTTTGGGCGAAACGCTGTAGAGGCCATATGGAGATATGGCAGGGTTCGATCAGATACGTGCGGTATTGCACGGATCGTGATCGGACGGATTTTACTAGCCGGCTTTGGCTTAAGCCGGATCCTAATATTAGATAGTGTAGATTTTGTCTCTTTGCATTTGTGTTCAGTGGGAATACAAAGGCGGGCATGTATATGCAGTAGCGGGGTTTTCCTGTAATTTATTACGGGATCAGTTTTCTGGAGTTGCCAGTTTGCATTCCGTTCCGGCCGGTTATCCTTTGTTCCTTCACGGCCGGACTTTATCGTTGGAGGGTGTTATTTGCAGTTTGCAAATAACATTTTGTGGAGGGGTTTTCTTGCATATGTGTGGCTTCATGATTGTTCTTTCATCATGAGATGGTTTTTGAGTCCATTCCTTTGCTTTCATGTGATGGTTTTGTGATTTGATGAGATGAGAAGTAGGTGTGACCTTTTTCTTATTGATTCTTATTCTTTTTCTTCTCTTGATTATTCATTCTTTTCTCACCACCATGATGAAGGGGGGCCGGCCACTATTTTGTGGAGTTGAGAGAGTGATTCATTTTAGGTGACAAAGGGGAAATTATCATCTCATTCTTGATACACCAAAGTTCATCTCTTTTGTTCATGCTCATTCCTCCATCACCATGGCAACCTCATAACCCCAAAGAGACATAGACTCTACACTACATCTACAGCATTCCTTGGACGCGTCAGCTAGCCAACTTCGCGCCCGAGTTTCCTCGGTCCATAGGTGGGAGCCCGTAAAAGTATTCGGCTACGTGGTGCCCTTTCCCGCGAGGAGGTGACGGACGGAGATTCCGCGGGAGATCGGAGTGGAGACGAAGACCGAAGGACACGGATCGCTTGGTATACTTCTCCACCCATCTTTTAGTTTGCTATTAGTTAGGTTAATGACCCGATCTGGGATAAAAGTGCGCGGTGGTGCCGGTTTTCTAGTTTGCAAAGTTTTTCGTTTCCGTGTTTCCGGCGTCGGATCGACGGCCGGGGCGCCGCCGCGGACTTACATGTATGTTATTACAGATGGTGAGTGGGAGTAAGATATTGGGAATTGGGTGATTAGATCCTCATTATATAGGAATTCGTAGTAATTGGTGATATTTGAGGAAATCATCTGGTTTTTGCCGGATGACAAATATTTGGTTTTGAATATTCGTTGTTATGCACCAATTTCAAACTGATATATCTGTACATTTATTTTATAAAGTGAGATATAACTTTTTGATATTGTGTCTATGACATTTACCTATATCAGTTGGTGATTAGGTAAGGTGCATTCAATAGCGGTGTAATTCTTCTTAACCATAGTACAGTTTTTCAACCTACGACGCACAGGGTTTGAGTTATTGAACTCAGGGGACTTATACAAAGTACCGTATGTTGTCCAGTGTCCATTAGGATAAAGGGGTTGGTACTCGTACTATATTCTGTTTACTCATGACTTCTCTTATTTTAGAAAGGTATTTCGTTGAAATACAAGGTTCAGATTTTGAGAAGTTATAGGTATAAGAATAAAGTAGGGAACCATTTATTAGAAGTATCAGGATTCTTCGAAGTAGTCGAAGATGTAGATACTTGTGTTTGGTATTCCGTTGATAGTAATAGTTTTGAGAACTTTCTTCTCTTTCGGGTTACTCATATATGGGTGCACTCCTAGATGAGTAATGTTGATTGTCCTTTTTTCCATTTGGTCGATATACACTGTAGACAACTGCATGATTTTGAATCTGGTTCCAATTAAATTAGTGCTTTTGTTTCTATATTAGATATATATATAATCAATTTAGATCTTAACGATGTTAATGTATAGGGAGTTGTTCGGCTGATGCTTAAAACCAGAATCCGGATAAACTCAAGGCATGACAGTTTGTGGGTTATCCCGGGTTTTGACGAGGGTTAACTTTCTACCATCAGGAAGATCAATATTTATATTGTTCTTGACTCGCCACAGTTTTAGTAAAATGGATTTTTTTCAGAAAACAGAAGTGGGAGTATGGTAGAACTGGAAGTGATTCCAGAACCACAAACGGTCACTGAAGATTTAATAGAACTTGAGGATTCAAATGGTTTCGACATTCCATTAGCCACTCCGCAGATTTGGTGGGTAACCTCAGGCACCCGAGAAGTACTTCGGTCTTCTCAGAGACGGTGACAGGGAGGTTCTTGTTTACCCAGACGTGTCATTGCTGTTGTTCTAGACTATAAGACCCGGCAGGAGGATGAGCATAGTGTCATTCTAAACTAGCTTTAGAAGTGCACGTGTATATGACTCTGCCAGAGGGTTGTTGTAGTCAGTAAGAGCAGCGGAAGAATAGTAGGCAAGTAGCTTATATCTATTTATAGACTAAATCAGGTATAGCAGAAATAAATCATCTATTTTTGATGTGACAGTCATAGGTCTTGACCTCATCAGAATAGGAGATGGATCTGGTAAGAAGGTAGTAGAGAGTGATGTCCAGGTATTGGGATGACATGCACTTGATAAGAAGGGATATTCTTATACTACGATCGGTTATACTTTGGTTGTCACACAGTTGTTTCTCCACATAGGATATAGAAATAATATCAAATTTCCTGGTTACTAGATCTATGTTTTTAGATCTAGATTTGGGAAGTATCCCAATTTGGGTACTTTGACATTATTCTAAAGATATTTTAGAATGGACGACTCCTAGCATGGTGGTGAACCTGCACATAATGGAGTCAACCTCTCTAAAGGTGTCTTACAGACTAAAGGGGAGAGGGATCTACATGATTAACATATCATTTGCTTAGGCAATTGAGTTAATCAAATGTCAAGTACCACACCAGATATTGCTTTTACACTAGATGCAATAAGCAGATATATTAATCCAATCCTGGAGAAACATTGGGAAGCAGTTATTGAACATAAGTGAATGTTCTTGGGAAATGATTACGGTAGCCTCCTTCGGGAGACGGTTATCATTTCAGGCTTCCAAGGTGACCTGGATGACAGAGTGACTGTCAGAGTTATAGTTTTCCCTCTTTTGAGGGACAGTATGTTGGACGGGTGGTCCAAGCAAATACTGAGGAAAGGCATGGCGCAGAATACTGATTAAATTCAGTGGATGATACAGTCTAAGTAGTTTGCTGGATTTGGAGTTCATTTGAGAACTGGGTCCCATCAGATATCCAGAAAAATTCTAAGACAGGTATTGCTCATTTCGGGAGATAGTTTTTATTAGTTATATGTATGCCCTAGAGGCCATTACTATACATAGGATGTATATTGTAGTGGATGCTTGGACATATATAGGGAGGACTTTCTTGCTCGACATGATAGTATGCTATCTGGTTACTCTTTACCTTAACGTGTATATTGATTGTCTCTCTGTTACATGTTGGTAAAGCCCTTAGGATGTGTACTTGACTACCTAGACTATGATGCGGATCATACTAGTGGGGACATGGTAGTCCATAAGTACATCCTTCAAGGTCCCTAGTCGTGGGTGTATCGAGACGGGGCATCGATATACCAGAGTAGACTAGCGTATGCCTTCTCGACCCATACAGATGGGCGATGGATGATCCCATATCCATTTGTCACGACCCAGAAATGGCCCGTGACGGCCCTAATACTACGCAACGCCTAAAGACGCAACGTAGTAAAAGAAAGCCAAACCCAGAAATCTAAACCATGAGAAATACGGAAAAGATAATATAAGTTTTGAAAAACAATTGAAATCGCAACCCAAATTCTTTAAAAGTCTTCCTTTCTTTCTTTAAAATTTTAGCAACACCCCATTTTTATAAAGACTATCAATATGAGTACAACAGAAGAATAAGGACAGTAGAGAAAAGCTGTATATAAAAAGACATCAAATCCACCATAATACATCTAGCGTCCTCACCAAGTCTCTATGTCAATAATACAATAGCTGATGGAGAGTACAAAATACAACGAATATACAATATGAAATACAGATAACCATCTAACCCACCTAAGCAAAAGGGTACTGTGAGCTGATGCGGTATCTGTAGCAAAAGGAAATAGCTGGATAGCTGGATAGGGGAATAGCCTGCCTCGACTACTCTGGGGAGAAACCTGAAACACCTGTGGCACAACGGGGGTGAGTTGCCAACTCGTGAATAGTATAAAACATATGCAGGTAATCGCAGGAATGCACGTACAGCATGAATCTAAGATATGCGATTACAATAATAATATATCATGCAAATGCTGGAAGAGGGAGAGTACACTAGCAGGTACAATCAATATATGAAGCAATGATGGCATGATAGTAGTATGCAATGTCTATGCAATAGAGATATGAGAAAGCAAATATGCAACTATCATAAGGGTACACTACAAGTACTACCAATATATGAACCTGTGCATAAGATGGGTAAGGGTGAGGTATAGGGTGGAATATGTCATTTCCCACGGAAACCTGACGTCGTGGTAGGATCACAATCCATCAAGATACTCCAATCCCAAATCCTCAAACCAGGCCCCACATTGGGCACTCACATCAAATAAGTCTCACATCTCCTCAATGTACAATGTCGAGTAATCTCCTATATCCCGAATGTACAAGTCACCAATCACATAGGTATATCCAACGTCCAAATCCCAATGAATCACCTAGTATCCCAAGTCCAATCTCAAGTAAGTTTCTAGCATCCTAAAGGTAAATATATGTACAGAAATAAATATGATGGGGGCAATACACATATATTAGCGTCCCATTCCACTAATATTGGTGTAAGGGTATATATAACAACGGCTAAATCCCCTGTTATATATACAAAAAGGGGGTTAAAGAAATATCATGAAACCGTGTGCCAAGCATCGGCACAGAAATCCTCGTATATGGGGCATCCGTCAGTCCGGATCAGCCCACGGGGTCCGTCTGCAGTGTCGGCCCTCGGCCTCGACAGTACAGGTCATCCCG
The DNA here is from genome assembly GCA_030015575.1 of Agapanthus africanus. Taxonomy (NCBI): domain Eukaryota; kingdom Viridiplantae; phylum Streptophyta; class Magnoliopsida; order Asparagales; family Amaryllidaceae; genus Agapanthus; species Agapanthus africanus. The sequence goes on from JASDDO010000022.1 coordinate 418,051,144, forward strand.
CATCCATCTCTCTACTCTGGCTAGTAGCCTCCAGACAACTGCCAGGTCCACACAATCACCGGTAGGTACTCGCCCGCCTCCAGGCTCAATCGGCAAACCCATCGATCTTCTTGCCGAGGGGAACCATACCGGGCCCCGCCATGTACTCTCATACGGCAACCACACCTCGTATGGAGTAGGTAATCAGCACCGATAAAACTCATGGGGGACGCTCGAAATATCATATCAAGGAAACCGGGTTGTTCATGTATGCATAATTTCATGAACTCCCGCGGTTCCCAAATCCCGAAAACATCATATGAAAACCAGATAAACAATGCATAAATACAGGAATAGATGTATGCGATATATCTGAATGCGAGCAGGTAAACGCAAGTATATATAGCTGAACCAGATGTATGCGAAATCATGATAAGGTACAGCTAAGTAACATCAGTAAATGTGAATATGCGACAACAACTGAATATGTATCTAACATACAGGTGTAGCAAGGTATAGGTATCTACCTATAAGAACTGATGTCGTATACCCCCCCTGGGTATAGTAACAAATGTAGGAAATCCCTCCCGATATAGGTAAAATATGTAGGAGGTATACCTGTAGCTGTATCGCAAGTGAAAATATACCTATCACTAAAGGTATGATACACTATAGGTATACCGAATACTAGATGTCAAGTGTGGTAAGCAATGGTAGCTATAAGGGGTAGTGTGTGACATGGCAATTATTGACGGTGAGTGTGTAGCATGCAATCCGTGCTCGTGCAACATGAACCGTCAATAATGGGTGCAGTGTCCTACGGCTGCTAGTCACAGTATATAGCTATATCTAGGAAATGCAGTAAATGCGCAATTCTATAATGACGTAGAATGTGCGACAGGAATTTGAATCCTAGCCCAGACGCATAACGCCATGCGGGCGATTCCCCTGTAGATGTTATATCTACTCACCTAAACTCCACGCTGGGTGAATCCTATCACTTGCTCCCCTGTAGCCGTGTCCGTAGCTCCTGCCTGCAAACCTGTAAACATATCATGAAAATCACATATAAGCCAAGATATCTCGCGAAACGCGATATCGAATCGAAACGAGAAACTCGCGTCGCGAACTAAACGCGCGTGTGCACGATACGCTGAATCATGTGTGTACGCGTCTAAAACCCATCGCGACACGCGGCGATACACTGGATCACAGAACCCACTCACGTATCGCGCGTATCGCGCAAACACAAATAACACCAAAACGACAAATAGTCCCAGATTTCCCTACAGGCATGATATTACAAAACTAGACATGTCAAAGACCTAGAAAACACAGCAGAGATCCCTACACCCAAACCCCAACACCCTAGCTCCCTTCCTGGCCGCAAATTGCGGCCAGAATGCTAAAATTGGCGGCCTCAAATGGGGCTGGTGGGTTCGTCTTCTGGTGGTGTCATCTAGACCTACCAAGCATGCTCCAGTTTCCTCAATTTTACTCTGTAGGCATCGGGTCACCAGCAGATCACAGATATCCTATATATCGCTTAAAAACACCAATTTGCACAATTTAGAAACTTATGGTATTTTAGTGTAATCTGGCTAATATCTCAGTTGATGTGGCCTTACTAACACTAAATTTACCTAGGTTAGCTAACCAAATCAACAATTACCCACAATTACCCACAAAACACCAAAATCTAGCTCTAATCTCATAATTAACACAAACCGACACCAATTCTCACACAACTAAGCAAACTAGGAATTGGGGTTTAGAAATATACCCACAAGGATCACAAGGAGCAGGAGAAGGAGTGTGAGGAGCTGCTCCAAGTGGCTGGAGCTCAAGCTGCTGCTGCTTCTGCTTCTGCTGCTGCTGCTACTTCTTCTTCTGTTGCTGCCTCTGGTGCTGCTGATGATGATGATGATGTTGTTGTTGTTGCCGAGATGATGATGATGCTGATGATGATGAGGCCTGCTACCACTGCTGTAGGTGTGGGTGTGTGTGATGAAGCTGCTGCTGCTATTGTTGCTGTTGTTGTAGTTGATGCTGTTGTTGTAGTGTTGCTGCTGGGGCAGCTGCTGCTGCTGCTTGCATCAGAGAAAGTGAGAGGGTGTGTGTGTATGTGAGAGTGAGTGAAAATGAGAGAAAAGAGAATGAGAAGTGAGAGAGCTAAACAAGGCTAACCCCTCCTCTCTTCTCACTCCCTCTCACCTCATTAAATGAGGCATGGGCAAAGCCATGATGCCCATGTTCTCTCTCTCTCTCTAAGTCAACCAATCAACCAATTATAAAACATTTCCTAAATTCAACCAAAACCCTAAATCAACATAAAACCCTTTTAACACTATCATGACACCTAATCAAACATTAAAACTAGATTAGAGAAATGGCTAGTTAACCATGGTTGCTAATCATGGTTAAACACCAAAAACAAGCCTAGTTATCATGCACAAGTGTGTGTGTACCTCACAAAATTCTAATAAAATATACATTAAATAAGATAAAATATTTAAAACTTAATTTGGTAAACTTTTTATTAAAACCCACATATTAAAATATAATTAGCTACAAAACACATTCTAAGGTGTTACAATCTCCCCCCCTTAAAAGAAATTCGTCCCCGAATTTAAAACTTATACTGTTACGCGTACCTTCAAAAGAAGATTAAAATCCTCAATTCTCGCTCGCAGCCTCCCAAGTGACTACCTCACTATACGGCTACGCCCGAGAAAACCCTTCACAGATGGCAAGACCTTTGACCGACGTTTCTCCACATGTCGAGCCATTAACACACATGGCTGCGGGTGAACGAAAGATCGCGTCAAGCTAAATGGTCTGGTGCCAAAACATGTGAGAAAGGTCATGAAAGTAAATGTAAAGTATCATCACAAGGAATACGAGGTGAAAATCCAATAATCTAAGCGGAAGTGCCAAATTTAAAGGCAACAAAACTAACTCGCTTATAGGATCTCAGAAGGACCTAAATCCTGGGATAAGCTTCCCAAAATCCAACACGTCATTCATCGGAAAGTCCATAGGAATCCATGATTTGCCACTGCGCACTCAAGCCTACGACCAACACAGTCGCATAAAACATCTGTTTGCAATGGACAGTTCTCATCCTGACCTGAACACAACTGGACTATCTCTGAATTCTCTAGACATAGCTGGGGTCCAAAATCCTACCTTCGCGGAGTCAGAAAACAACAGGCTGGCGATCGACATTACCTAACCCCTAAGCCTAAGGGTGGCCAATTGGAGTGTCTCCTGATAACAGCTATCGAAGGAGAACCCTACGATGGCGAGTGACGATCCCAAGCTGCTGACGACCAAACAAAACAACAAGCACACAACTTAAACAAAACAACTGAGCAAACTGAGTAAAACCGGATGACAAGAATCCGAATGGAGTCACACCCTAACCAAAATTAGGTGGAAACCATAACGAAATTCGTGGAGATCTGCTCCCATTCCTGCTTCGGAACGGTAAAAAGATTGCAATTCTCCAGCCGGTCTCAGATGCTCGACCCAAAGCACACAACAAGACAGACACTCTGAAACGAAACCTGAAACTTCTCTTTACATCCCTGTCCACTCGTAACTATCTCACAAGTCACGCCAAAGCTGGTGGAACTTGAATGCATAAAGAGAGTTGACAGATGTGCATGCTCTAGGATTTCACGTCTCTACCCGATGAAACCAGGTACACAAACGTGTCCCTAACTTAGCACATCATTGTCAAAAATCAAGGTCTCTGAATCATTACCCAGCCGAATATGCTCAAGTATCTCTGACGTAAGAGCTTCGACGGGCAGTGTCTCGCGAAAACGATTTAAGGAAAGTGGTCGGGCGCGGACATGAGCAAGCTGTCCCCTCCGTAGAGACGAACTAAGCTATACTCAACGATAACACAAGAACTGTAAATCTGCAGAAGACTAACACAACAATCCAAATCTGCTGCAGGAAGATGTACATTAAGCTCTAGTGGTCCGTGGAAAATCTGACACGACTCTCAAGCAAGTAGTGTCCCCAAATCTCCAACGCAAAACCACCGCGGCCATCTCCAGATCATGAGTGGAATATCCTCCTCGTACTTCCTCCAGATGTAGGGAAAGCAAAAGCGATATCTCTATAGTGTCACCTCAGTACACCCTCGAGCCCACTCAAGAAACATTACAGTTAAACGACAAAGTCGCCCGAACCAAAGCAAAGAAAGACTGATGCAGTTGCTAACTGGATCTTCAACTGCTGAAGACTCCGTACACATGCCTCAGTCCAAAGAGAAGAAACCTCCCTTCTGGCCAATTCAGTCGACGGTGCAGCATTACTCTAGCAATCCTGCATGAAACGGCGGTAAAAACCCTGCTAAGCCTAACAATCTGCGGATCTCCGTCCTGCACACAAGTCTGGGCCTGAGCTGTACGGCCACGATCTCCCTCGGAACCATACGAAACCGTTTCCCGTGACTACAAGACCTAGGAGTCAACACAAAACAAGCCTAAAGAAACACCCTGAGAATTTAGCAAACTGCTGGTGCTCTCCCAGCATCTGCATAACAAATCCTCAAGTGCTACTCCTGTCCCTCAAGACACATTAAGTAGACCAGAGTGTCGTAAATAATACAACAAAAACTGGTCGAGGAACGGCCTGCAGAAATCTGGCTCATCATATCTACGAGTGCTGCTAGGGCAACAGTGAATCCAACGACTCACAAAACACACAAAGCCCGTAGCACGCACAAGGCAGTCTTCGGAATGCCGTCACTCCGAATCCGCAATAATGATGACCTGATCCCAAGCACACTTAGAGAAATGTCTCGCACTCTGGAGCTGATCGAAGAAATCGTCACGGCGAGATGAAGGATACCTATCCACACCGTAAGCCGGTTCAATTGACGATCCGTCGATACGCAACCCTAAACTGCCGTCTTTCTTCTTGACGAACAGAAATAGGAGCTTCCAAAAGCGAAACACTCAGACGCACAAAACTCCCCAAACCACAACTCTGCAGCTGATCCTTAAGCTCCCTCAGCTTCGCCGGCTCATCTGGAACAACGTCGGAAAACTCTCGTACGAAAAGAACCCGGTCCAACAATCCTACGGTGGCTCCGGTATCACGAATGAACGTCAAGAATCCACGACATCCCCTCAGTAGCCGACTAGCGAAAAAGGCTGAATTCAAGCTGTGATAGGCGGTACAACTATCCACCTGTACAACAAGAACTGACTTGTCCCGGAAAACAAAACCTAACTTGTTTCTACACGGTAGTCCACAGACGCCTAACACGTAGTTATCCAATCCGTGCCCAGGAGAACTTCAAATCCAACATCTCTAGATGGATCAAAACGACGGACGAAACTCTATCTCCTATCTGATTGGCACCAAACTGAAATACGTGTCGCGCAACAAAAGGATCGCTGACAGAAATTAGCACAACTACGACTAATCTACCCAACCACAGTACAAGCAAGAAACAAATAAATACACCAAGAGAAAATAAAACTCAAGGGTACCTAAAAACTCCACATTGGACGTCTGCGCGTCCCGATGAGTAGAAGCAAACTCCTGTGTCTGCCCTCTACTCGCAGCTGGATGAACTCCTCTGGTAGCCTGAGCCCTCCGAGCAAATCCTCCACGTCTACGGCCTCTCTGAATACGATCCTGGCGCCGTGCCGAGGAACAATCCCTGACGAAGTGCTGAAGGCTTCCGCATTGAAAACATCCACGTGCGGACTGCTGACCATCCTGGGGATGAGAGCTGAACGACTGTCCTTGTCCTAAGCCTCTGCTACTCCCGTAGTGGCCACGAAATCTGTCTCGACGATCGAACCTCTGTCTCTGGGCTGGTACGCTGGTACGAGTCCTCCACTGTCCTGGAACTCTCTGAGCCTCTGAAATATGTGCCTCGTCAACTGGGGCTGCAACCACTGGTGCTATGTAGGTGACGGACTGCTGCACACTGATCGTAAGGGATAGCTGAGTAACGGGGGTGACAACCTCCTGTCGTAGCTCCCGAACGACGTCAACCAAAGAACTCATCGTCTGGCAGAACTCCTGCATCTCTACCAAAAGTCTATCCATAGTATAGATCGTAGGCTGATCCGTCTGCACCTGTGCAACTAGAGTGCCATCCTGGTCAGTGCTCGGCTCACCCGAGCTAACCCTGACCTCGGCCCTCGCTGCATCGCTCTGAGTCCCCATAGTCATCGGCGGCAAGGCTATAAATAGGTATAAGATGAGATTCGATAAGAATGAGGAAACCGAATCTCAAAGATATGAATCATCAAGGAAGGAATGTCAAGCAAATTGTACTTAGGTCACTTAATGCAAGGTACCGCGCTGTGAGTATGCTGCAGACATACACACACTACGTTACTCTGCTTAAGCTACCTACTCCATCATACTAAGGTCATCCTACACTCCGAAAGGTAAAACCCAACGCTCTGATACCAACTTTGTCACGACCCAGAAATGGCCCGTGACGGCCCTAATACTACGCAACGCCTAAAGACGCAACGTAGTAAAAGAAAGCCAAACCCAGAAATCTAAACCATGAGAAATACGGAAAAGATAATATAAGTTTTGAAAAACAATTGAAATCGCAACCCAAATTCTTTAAAAGTCTTCCTTTCTTTCTTTAAAATTTTAGCAACACCCCATTTTTATAAAGACTATCAATATGAGTACAACAGAAGAATAAGGACAGTAGAGAAAAGCTGTATATAAAAAGACATCAAATCCACCATAATACATCTAGCGTCCTCACCAAGTCTCTATGTCAATAATACAATAGCTGATGGAGAGTACAAAATACAACGAATATACAATATGAAATACAGATAACCATCTAACCCACCTAAGCAAAAGGGTACTGTGAGCTGATGCGGTATCTGTAGCAAAAGGAAATAGCTGGATAGCTGGATAGGGGAATAGCCTGCCTCGACTACTCTGGGGAGAAACCTGAAACACCTGTGGCACAACGGGGGTGAGTTGCCAACTCGTGAATAGTATAAAACATATGCAGGTAATCGCAGGAATGCACGTACAGCATGAATCTAAGATATGCGATTACAATAATAATATATCATGCAAATGCTGGAAGAGGGAGAGTACACTAGCAGGTACAATCAATATGTGAAGCAATGATGGCATGATAGTAGTATGCAATGTCTATGCAATAGAGATATGAGAAAGCAAATATGCAACTATCATAAGGGTACACTACAAGTACTACCAATATATGAACCTGTGCATAAGATGGGTAAGGGTGAGGTATAGGGTGGAATATGTCATTTCCCACGGAAACCTGACGTCGTGGTAGGATCACAATCCATCAAGATACTCCAATCCCAAATCCTCAAACCAGGCCCCACATTGGGCACTCACATCAAATAAGTCTCACATCTCCTCAATGTACAATGTCGAGTAATCTCCTATATCCCGAATGTACAAGTCACCAATCACATAGGTATATCCAACGTCCAAATCCCAATGAATCACCTAGTATCCCAAGTCCAATCTCAAGTAAGTTTCTAGCATCCTAAAGGTAAATATATGTACAGAAATAAATATGATGGGGGCAATACACATATATTAGCGTCCCATTCCACTAATATTGGTGTAAGGGTATATATAACAACGGCTAAATCCCCTGTTATATATACAAAAAGGGGGTTAAAGAAATATCATGAAACCGTGTGCCAAGCATCGGCACAGAAATCCTCGTATATGGGGCATCCGTCAGTCCGGATCAGCCCACGGGGTCCGTCTGCAGTGTCGGCCCTCGGCCTCGACAGTACAGGTCATCCCGCATCCATCTCTCTACTCTGGCCAGTAGCCTCCAGACAACTGCCAGGTCCACACAATCACCGGTAGGTACTCGCCCGCCTCCAGGCTCAATCGGCAAACCCATCGATCTTCTTGCCGAGGGGAACCATACCGGGCCCCGCCATGTACTCTCATACGGCAACCACACCTCGTATGGAGTAGGTAATCAGCACCGATAAAACTCATGGGGGACGCTCGAAATATCATATCAAGGAAACCGGGTTGTTCATGTATGCATAATTTCATGAACTCCCGCGGTTCCCAAATCCCGAAAACATCATATGAAAACCAGATAAACAATGCATAAATACAGGAATAGATGTATGCGATATATCTGAATGCGAGCAGGTAAACGCAAGTATATATAGCTGAACCAGATGTATGCGAAATCATGATAAGGTACAGCTAAGTAACATCAGTAAATGTGAATATGCGACAACAACTGAATATGTATCTAACATACAGGTGTAGCAAGGTATAGGTATCTACCTATAAGAACTGATGTCGTATACCCCCCCTGGGTATAGTAACAAATGTAGGAAATCCCTCCCGATATAGGTAAAATATGTAGGAGGTATACCTGTAGCTGTATCGCAAGTGAAAATATACCTATCACTAAAGGTATGATACACTATAGGTATACCGAATACTAGATGTCAAGTGTGGTAAGCAATGGTAGCTATAAGGGGTAGTGTGTGACATGGCAATTATTGACGGTGAGTGTGTAGCATGCAATCCGTGCTCGTGCAACATGAACCGTCAATAATGGGTGCAGTGTCCTACGGCTGCTAGTCACAGTATATAGCTATATCTAGGAAATGCAGTAAATGCGCAATTCTACAATGACGTAGAATGTGCGACAGGAATTTGAATCCTAGCCCAGACGCATAACGCCATGCGGGCGATTCCCCTGTAGATGTTATATCTACTCACCTAAACTCCACGCTGGGTGAATCCTATCACTTGCTCCCCTGTAGCCGTGTCCGTAGCTCCTGCCTGCAAACCTGTAAACATATCATGAAAATCACATATAAGCCAAGATATCTCGCGAAACGCGATATCGAATCGAAACGAGAAACTCGCGTCGCGAACTAAACGCGCGTGTGCACGATACGCTGAATCATGTGTGTACGCGTCTAAAACCCATCGCGACACGCGGCGATACACTGGATCACAGAACCCACTCACGTATCGCGCGTATCGCGCAAACACAAATAACACCAAAACGACAAATAGTCCCAGATTTCCCTACAGGCATGATATTACAAAACTAGACATGTCAAAGACCTAGAAAACACAGCAGAGATCCCTACACCCAAACCCCAACACCCTAGCTCCCTTCCTGGCCGCAAATTGCGGCCAGAATGCTAAAATTGGCGGCCTCAAATGGGGCTGGTGGGTTCGTCTTCTGGTGGTGTCATCTAGACCTACCAAGCATGCTCCAGTTTCCTCAATTTTGCTCTGTAGGCATCGGGTCACCAGCAGATCACAGATATCCTATATATCGCTTAAAAACACCAATTTGCACAATTTAGAAACTTATGGTATTTTAGTGTAATCTGGCTAATATCTCAGTTGATGTGGCCTTACTAACACTAAATTTACCTAGGTTAGCTAACCAAATCAACAATTACCCACAATTACCCACAAAACACCAAAATCTAGCTCTAATCTCATAATTAACACAAACCGACACCAATTCTCACACAACTAAGCAAACTAGGAATTGGGGTTTAGAAATATACCCACAAGGATCACAAGGAGCAGGAGAAGGAGTGTGAGGAGCTGCTCCAAGTGGCTGGAGCTCAAGCTGCTGCTGCTTCTGCTTCTGCTGCTGCTGCTACTTCTTCTTCTGTTGCTGCCTCTGGTGCTGATGATGATGATGATGATGATGATGTTGTTGTTGCCGAGATGATGATGATGCTGATGATGATGAGGCCTGCTACCACTGCTGTAGGTGTGGGTGTGTGTGATGAAGCTGCTGCTGCTATTGTTGCTGTTGTTGTAGTTGATGCTGTTGTTGTAGTGTTGCTGCTGGGGCAGCTGCTGCTGCTGCTTGCATCAGAGAAAGTGAGAGGGTGTGTGTGTATGTGAGAGTGAGTGAAAATGAGAGAAAAGAGAATGAGAAGTGAGAGAGCTAAACAAGGCTAACCCCTCCTCTCTTCTCACTCCCTCTCACCTCATTAAATGAGGCATGGGCAAAGCCATGATGCCCATGTTCTCTCTCTCTCTCTAAGTCAACCAATCAACCAATTATAAAACATTTCCTAAATTCAACCAAAACCCTAAATCAACATAAAACCCTTTTAACAATATCATGACACCTAATCAAACATTAAAACTAGATTAGAGAAATGGCTAGTTAACCATGGTTGCTAATCATGGTTAAACACCAAAAACAAGCCTAGTTATCATGCACAAGTGTGTGTGTACCTCACAAAATTCTAATAAAATATACATTAAATAAGATAAAATATTTAAAACTTAATTTGGTAAACTTTTTATTAAAACCCACATATTAAAATATAATTAGCTACAAAACACATTCTAAGGTGTTACACCATTGGTGTTTGACATCAGAGATGATATACATGTGCTCTGTGGAGACTGGGTACACTGGACGGACTCGCCGAGAACTCCCAGATGGTATTATACCTTACGTCAGATGGCAGTTCTCTGGTGACACTGGTACAGGTTAGTCTGTAGACCCGAGATCGTCATAGAGTCTTGTGTGATTCCCACTGTGCTTTGATTTCCACCTTACCACGTCCAAGAGGGCATGCAAAACGGTGGTTTTTGGGTACAGTCCTGAGTCACATGGAGGCAATGAGCGATAGGAGGGGTTTCGTCTCTCCCGGTATTGGGGGTTGATGTTGCGCTATGCTCGATTGGCCATAACTGGGAAGTCCCTGGCCAGGGCTGGTTTAGAGATTTACTGGTAAGTGTTACCAGTAGTTTCTCGACCCGTTATGCGCCTCATATCGGCATGACTTATCGGTTATTGGGGTCTGACGTTTACCACCCCTAGACTTGATATGCGACAAATCAGACGAGGAGACCGGACTGTACGGTAGTGTCACTGTCAGGATTTTTGTAGGAGTTGGAGCGGGCTTGCTTGCTGATCTTCTGATCGCTCAATACCCGGGTAGCCGTTACGTCCAGCTAGTACCGCTGACGGCTTGTTGGTGCTTGATATGATCATCACATACTGCCAGCGTATTGACGAGTCTTTAGAGTCCTACATAGAGGTTGTACTGGCTCAGGCAAAATGAAATAGGAGCGCATATGTGATATGTGCGGGACCGAGAATAATGCGTGTATGTGATAACGTATTCTATTCTCGTGTTGTTTGTGTCGATCGGTTGTATGCGATATAACCTAGTTATCGAATCAAGTGTTGATTCGATAAGTCGATACATTGGATGTTAGTCGGTTATATATGATATAACCGGATTATTAAGTCAAGTGTTGATTTAATAATTTAGTGTATAATTGTATATTGGATATACTAATTTACATTGACTAACATTGGTTCACTAAAGCATTTATTTTTCTCACTTATACACAACTTAATATATATGTGATATATATTTATTTGTGTTCACTTTTTTGTATCATGGTTGTTGATACACTTGTCATGGGTGTATGAGACATACACCATTATGTATATATTGGTATGGTTTTTGTTATTCAAAGTAAATACAAAATTAGTGAGTATTTGTTCATAAGCATGAAGCTTCATGAAGCTTATGGTGCTTTGACCAAAGTCCACTAGTTTTGTTTTACTTAGGATTTTATAAACCTAACCACTATAACTCACCATGGTTATATCTCTACATGAGTTAAGTATATGATACTTACTCACCATGGTTACCATTCTCTCTCTAGATCATTATCCATTTTCATTTGAGCTCATCTTCTTCCTCCTTGAGTTTTCATTCTAGGGTTTGAAAAAGAAAGAGATGCAAAGTGAGGAATGAAATTCTAAAGTGTACCCATTTCCTATCTCACCATCCTCTACTAAACTAGCACTTTAGTTTAGGGTGTTTGCTTCACTAATTCTTTGGTTAGTGAGGTAGAAGCTTGAGTCCGTATTCCCTCGACGTAGATCATCTTCGGCATCGAAGACTTCAAGCGATCCCGTTGCAACTTTTTCATGGACCCGTCCGAGAGTCCGGGAGCCGATGATCGCAGCGAAGGGACTACATCAAGGAGCTTAAGAAGTGAAGGACCGATCTACAAAGGTTGTATTTTCGTATTCGCTTAGGGTTAAAGTGTTTAGCTTGCAAATTTTTCGCCTAATCTCTAGTTAACGATCTTGCTTCGGGTTGTTAGGCACCTAAAAATTTTAATCCGGCATGGTCGATGTCTTGTAGAGCTTCCTTAGTGTGCCTAGTAACCCTACAGTTTTCTCCGCGAAGTTGAGATTAAGAGAGATACAGAAAGAAATTTTGGAGTGGATCCACTCACTGAGGCAATTTCTCGAACGCAATCGTTTTTCGCAAACGGGCTTTGCGAAACTGATTAGTAAAGAAGTTGGGTGTTCGGTATCACACGGGCTGTGAGTATGCGACATCGCAATAATTGGCCTTAAGTGCAAGTGGGAGATTGTTGGCTATAGTGCCCTCAAGGCAATTATCATAGTCGCGGACTTGTGATTATGATGATTGAGGCAGGACCTATACCGATAAAACAGTCTTACTCAAGATGATAGTATTCTATCTGGTTTTTCTTTATCATCATGTACATGTTGAAAGAGCCCATAGGATTCTTGCTTGACTGCCAGAGCCCATAGGATTCTTGCTTGACTGCCAGCATTATGATGGCGATCATATATGTGGGAGCTGGGGTCTATAAGCACATCCTTAAATGTCCCTAGTCGAAGGAGTATCGAGACCGGGCATCGATACTCCAGTGTAGACTAGTGTATATTGATCGAGACCCCGACGAGGGGCGGTGGCCAGGTCTCACAAGCCATTGGTGTTAGTTTGTTCACCTAAGATAGTATGCAGGTGCTCATTGGGTTATGAGTACACTGGACGGACTCGCCGGGGACCTGCTAGTTGGTATTATACCTATTGTCAGATAGCAGTTCCTAGGTGACATGTGTACAGGTTAGTCTGTCGACCTGAGATCGTCGTTTGTCTCGTGTGAGTTTCCACTGTGCTTTGATTACTACCCTACCACGGCTCAAAGGAGTCGTGAAAACAGGTTTTAGTTGGGTACAGTCCCGAGCCACATGAAGCAGTGATCGGATCGTCGGGGATTCGTCTCTCCCGGTATTGGGGGTTGATGTCGCATTGTGTACGGATGACCATCACCACAAATCCATGGCCATGGTAGACGAGGATTACCGATCCAGGATCGATAGTGTAACGTGTTAAAAATGATTAAATAAATAATTAAATGAATAAAAGTGTTTAAGTGAATTTTAGGATTTTCGGTAAAGTAAAATGTATTTCTCGTAAAACCAAACCGTGATTTTTTTTTCATTATAATTTTTAATATATCTATTTTAATTATGAAATTACTAGTAAATGGTGTTTATTTATCCACTGATAAATTTTTAGTTTAATAAAATATTTTTCGTAAATTAATTATTTTAAATATTAACATAAGCATTATTTTTACACTAAATTAGTGTAAATTACAAATTTAAATGGTTTTAATTTGTAAAAATGAACCATGGCATATTAGAAATTAGTGTGTATCATGCAAAAATTATTTGCAAATTTTTCCTATTTTCTAGAGCTTTCTTGAGTTGCTATAGTAAATAAATAAATAAATAATTAAATAAAGCATGAAAAGACTTTATGTGATGTTTCTTCTCTTGAAAGTTCTACACAACACCACACTCTCTTCTTTCTCTCCCTCACCTCCCTCTAGGCCGACCACAAACCCCCCATGGCTGCCCCCCCCCCCCATTTTCCACCTCATTTTTATTCAAAATTCATCAAAAACACATCAAAAATTCAATTAAAATTCCACAAAATCCTATTTATTCCATACTCTTTATTCCTTGCTCATTTTTATATGAAATTTGGAGATGGAAAGCATACATTTTGGAGGCTCATTTCTTGTTTGGATTTCATATTTTGGGAGGTATAATTTCTTTCTTTTGATTTATTGTTTTAGATGTTCATTTAAGCTTAATTAGATTAAATGAATTAATTCTATGTTTTTTTTTAAAAATTCAAGTTAGGGTTTGTAAATTCAAGTTATGATTTTTGTTAATTATTTAGGGTTATAATAGTTAGTTTAACACTTTTAAAATGGGAAAATATTGCATGGTTGTTGAATTGTAAAATTTTCATTTAAAATTGTTTTAAATTAGGAATTTAGTTAACTAGGTTTTGGCAAAATGTGTTTGTGGTTAATATAAAATTCTAATTTGGGTTGTTATCATTGGATTATAGTTTTAGTGGAAATGTTAGCATGTTAATGGAAAGAAAAACTTAGTTTGATTGCTAGTTTCAATGGATAATTGATAAATTGTGATAAAAAAATTGCTAATTTTGTAAACTAGATTTTAGAAATTCCTATATAAATGAGATTAAAAATATAATTATGGTTTCATTATATCATGATAATCATAAATTATGGTTTAAGTCATTAATTTATGCAAAATCATGTTTTGAGGTGGAATTGTGGTATTTTGCTTGGAAAATATTGAAAATTGTTAAAGGGTGCAAACTAGAAATTTCAAATTACTACAAATATGTGTAATAAAAATATAGTAATGGTTTGTATAGTCTAGTGATGCTATTTAATGAGTTTTATAACCATTGGTTTTATTTAAATGTCAAGTTTTGATGAAAAACGGTAAATTGGCATTTTCGGGTTTTATGAAATCAGACGATTTAATCGATTTTAGTGTTTCGATGAATTTGATCATGTTTTACAATATAAGTAATGTGTTTTAAAACTACGAGTTATCTGTTGATGTTTATCTCGATCCATCGGAGTTTGTACGCCGATATCGAGAGATATTTGGTGCTTTTGCGTGGACGAGACATAGGTTTTAACCTATGCTTGTTCTTTGCGTTGTTTTGACTTTTGTATGTGATTCAGTTTACGATGCTATGTATATGTTTGCGTTTAGGTACCCATCACGTGGACTGCGGGCGATGAAGAGGAGGATGGCGACACCGTCGTCGGCAGACATGGACCAGGTGAGTAGATGTATATCTACGGGGGGAAGTCGGGTGGATGGCGTTTAGCACCCCCGCAACGTAGAATAGGAATAGTATTTATTGTCAGTAGGAAACCAGATGTGACCCTAGATACTTAACGCGTAGAACCCTAGTAATAACCCTAGGCTGAACTAGACTGATTTAGGAAAACCATACCTGAGGATGAGTACCTTGGAAGAGGTTCGTAGGTTTCAGATAGAAACACACCCACGTACACATTGAAACTCAACATGGGGTACGTGTATGTGTGTATATATAGAACTAGGTATAGGTATATACATATATATACAACACGCATAGGTGATTCAATGATGTGATATGATATCCGAGGTATGATGAAACAGTATAACTGGGCTTGATGCCGTGATTCTTGACTATTCAGTCGTGTTAAGTGTTAGCGGATCATTAGAGAATGAGATAATGAGCATGTATACTTAAATTATAATGGGTGGTGATGATATTGAGGTACATGGGACTCTAAAATAGTACCCGGACTGTAACTTGTGATTGATCACGATATGGGATATGTATGACTTGATTACGACCTCATATAGGTGTGACCTGGTGTCGATATCATAGAGGCGTGACTTGGGGACGATATGATACATATGACATGATATTTCTGAGGATAAACTAATGATGCTTATTATGATGGCAATGATATATGATTGATGTATGCGATTACAGTTTAGTACCTTGATCATGAGATGTGTCGATGATGACATTATACGAATAATGAGACACCTAGGAGATACTTGACCCGTACCCCGATATTGGGATGCCGTACGATGGATTTTACCGTACGAGGCATAAATATGATGATTGATCCGCACTCTTGATTCGAGGAAACCGTACTACATACGTGACTCTATTGAGGCCGGATCGCCGACTATTAGAGATATTGACTCAGACCTTAGGTAGACTCTAGTTTCTTACTGACTAGTCTATTAGGTTTAGTTCCTTAGGATGTTAGATGGACACTAGTTTAGGTTCGACTCATATAGTGGTAGTTGTACTCGTATATCGCAGAGGAGTGGATAATGCACATCTGTCTTGCATTCATACTGTAATCATCATGGTGCATGTTCTTTTATATGTTGCTATAATCAGTATAAACTTTACCTGTTAGGACACCAGCGCTATTACCGATGATGCGCATATTCTACGCACACTTATTTGCCGGCTCACACACATCATCATCGGTAATTGCTATGTCACGTACACTTTAGATCATATTGTCTTTTATGGATAGAATCAGTTAACAACTAGACCGATATAACACTGTGATTATTCTCTGACATTAGTACAGACATGATATTTATTGCTTAGACATTCATGCATTCATATTTTCATGTTATCCTGCAGTATTATGGGCATATGCCGACACTTATCATATACTTGCTCATGATTTTAAGATTTGGATTTCTATGAGATTTCTGGATTTTTGGGGAAAACCGCAAGAAATTATAAAACCTTCTCTCTCTCTCTCCTCCTCTCTTTTTAAAATAAGATGCGGTTTTCTCGTGATGTATGTGCCGTCCACCATGAGTATTTCATGTTTTCTGTTGGATTTCGAGACCCGATTCGAGGAGTGGATGAACCGTCTCGGGTACATGGTGGGCCCGGTATGGTACCCCGGGACAAGAAGATCGAGTTGTAGACGATGAGCCTGGCAGGGGAAGGCTACCTACCGGTGATGTCTGGCGCGGCGGATATCCGGAGGATACCGACCGTTGTCGTGAGATTTGATGATATGGGCCGATCCGGACTGACGGAGCCCGAGATATGAGACTTGAGATTTACATGTTTGTGTCGATGCTTGACACGGATTTCCATGGATTTCATTGTTGAGATTTCAGATTCCTATACACATTTTACTATGATAACAGTTAAAGATTTCTTATACAGATATATCTGGATTTCAGGATTGATTATTTTATATTCATGGTGCATGCATATCCATTCAAATGACATAGTATTATATGAGGCACTGACACGAGCACGGAGTATCTACACTTACACGTAGTATTACCCTGCTATTACTAGATGATTGGGACTTAGTAGTGTATTATTATGACCTAGGATAGCGTCGTGCATTCGATTTCTTTTCGTAGATGTCTTCTACTCACGAGTTGGCAACTCACCCCCGTTGTGCCAAATTTTATTACAGGTTCGATGTACAGGTTTCCCTGGTAGCTTGCTGGCACATCTATTCTTTCAGGGTGATTTGCACGGTAGGTTGGTTCACTTGTATCTGAACCACCATTGTATTTTATTCATTCATTTGTATCTAGTAAGCTCCATCAACCATACTTGTATTACTTGATAAGTTTATTGGACCAGTCTTTTATTTCGACCTTAGAGTCGCGCATGTATTATTCTGATCTGGTGGTTTTGTTTTCTTTTGAGTTTTGAGCCTCGCCTTTTGGCGTTGTATATTTTTGTGCTTGTTGTGGTTGTTTCCGCCTGTTGGCGTTGATGCTAGCTCCCGTTTGGGGATGCTTTTCATTGTTTATGTATATTATACTTGTTGTACCCGTTTGGGGGCCAGTTTTTACAGAGGAGACTCTGCCGAAATTTTTGAGAAAATATGCTGATGCTTTTAAACTTGTTTTCTTTTTCCTTCTTCTTCTTCTTTTATGGTTTAGATTTCTGGGCTCCGGCTTACTTAGGTTACGTGGCGCCTCTAGACGCTTCGTAATCTAAGTGCCGGTCACGTTCCGTACTTTCGGGTCGTGACAAAGTTGGTATCAGAGCGCTAGGTTTAACCCTGTATAAGTCTAGGTGACCCTTGGTTGATGGAGTAGGCGATTTATGTAAAGTAATGTACCATGGGTATGGTCCGCGGCATACTTACGATACGCTACTCTGCTTAAGGAGCCTTAGGATGTACATTTGTTTGCACCGTATTTCATTCGTTCCTTTGATCTATCTTCGTCGATGTCGGAGGGTGGTTTCTGTTACCACGGGCACACTGGCAGAGGGAGCTGCGGCTCGAATGCGATAACCATTAGAGTATTGGTTATTCTTGAGGATTGAAGCATTGCTTAGCGTGCGGACGAAGGGTATTCACATGCCGTCCGGATGAAGTTAAAGGGTTCGAACGATTATCAGAAAACCATTTTCCTAAGTTTAAAGTATTCGGAAGAACATGCAGGTATTTCGATGGACCCTCTAGAAGAATGAAACCCTAACTCGACATAATGACCACGAGAACGCCCTTGAACCTTAGGGTTTACGGCAGTTCCGCTGTGCCATTAGTGAGGCTTGGGTTTGCCCTTCTACGGCTGGATCATCGATGCTGGGGTGTGTACCGGATATTTTTAAACTGTACTTGAGTGTTGAGCTCTCGGGGAATTATGGGATTTTGATGGATCGATCAAAAAGTTTAATGTAGTCCGGATATCAAGTGAAGGGATCGACTATGTGGGAGACTCTAGATATGAGTATTGCCGTGGGTAGCACAGTCAGCACAGCTGTGAAGAGACGAGTTCGAAGCAATCGACATCAGAGGAACGAGGCGGACATTGACGATAGTGTTTACGATTGTGATTTAGTGATTTGAATTTCATATTTTCGTTGATTGGATTTTAGTATTTTGAGGACTTTGTTCTACGATTGGTATTTCATGGGTGTACCTTCATTCATTCTATTTGTGTTTCATATATCAGTTGTATTGATGTTGTTTAGTATACACTCAGTACACTTGATTTGGTCTCATATAATTTGAGATTTTTGATTTGATTTCGTGCATAGGGGTTACACATGATTTTGACATATGTTTCGACCTAGTTTTCATGCATTTTTGTACTGTGATTTCGATTTTGATATTCAATGTATGTTTTCGTGCACCATGTGCACCTGATTAGGATTCTTGCGCATACTTAGCGCACTTGATGCGATTTTTGTGCACACCAGATGCACTAAATCGGGGTTTTGTGCAGATTAGATGCACCTGATATTGTGTCCTGCACGCCCGTTGCACTTGACAGATGTTTTTGGTGCACACCTGTTGCACTTAGTTTTGTTTTGTGGGTATTCATGGTATCTGTAATTGGTTTCGATTTCAGTGCGCACCGGACGCACATGACATTTTATTGATGAGATTGGGATTGATTTTAGTTTGAGCAGTATATTTTCATAATCATTATTATTTGATTTAGTAACCAGGCGGGACGTGTATGTTAAATAAAAGATATATATATATATATAGTTATTTTTTAAAATAAACGTCCGCTACTTATGCCGTGACACGTGCATCACACGGCAATTTTCAAAAAGGGGTTTGCATATTTCCTTATCCAGATATTTATACGATTTTACTATGATGCGCACTATATATAAGTTATAGATTGATGTGTATTATGATGGTTTTCATATTGAGTTTTGATATTTTATTCTCGCCATAACTCCGATGATTGCGTTATGCTTGACGGAGTTGATTTTTGTTATGTATTGATGATTTCGGAGCCCCGACGATTTGAATGTTTTGCTAAACGTTTTAGTATTTGGAGGGGGAGTTTTAATTTAAATTCGGGGACCGAATTTCTAAAAGGGGGGAAGATTGTAACGTGTTAAAAATGATTAAGTAAATAATTAAATGAATAAAAGTGTTTAAGTGAATTTTAGGATTTTCGGTAAAGTAAAATGTATTTCTCGTAAAACCAAACCGTGATTTTTTTTCATTATAATTTTTAATATATCTATTTTAATTATGAAATTACTAGTAAATGGTGTTTATTTATCCACTGATAAATTTTTAGTTTAATAAAATATTTTTCCTAAATTAATTATTTTAAATATTAACATAAGCATTATTTTTACCCTAAATTAATGTAAATTACAAATTTAAATGGTTTTAATTTGTAAAAATGAACCATGGCATATTAGAAATTAGTGTGTATCATGCAAAAATTATTTGCAAATTTTTCCTATTTTCTAGAGCTTTCTTGAGTTGCTATAGTAAATAAATAAATAAATAAATAAATAAAGCATGAAAAGACTTTATGTGATGTTTCTTCTCTTGAAAGTTCTACACAACACCACACTCTCTTCTTTCTCTTCCTCACCTCCCTCTAGGCCGGCCATAAACCCCCCATGGCTGCCCCCCCCCCCCATTTTCCACCTCATTTTTATTCAAAATTCATCAAAAACACATCAAAAATTCAATTAAAATTCCACAAAATCCTATTTATTCCATACTCTTTATTCCTTGCTCATTTTTATATGAAATTTGGAGATGGAAAGCATACATTTTGGAGGCTCATTTCTTGTTTAGATTTCATATTTTGGGAGGTATAATTTCTTTCTTTTGATTTATTGTTTTAGATGTTCATTTAAGCTTAATTAGATTAAATGAATTAATTCTATGTTTTTTTTTAAAAATTCAAGTTAGGGTTTGTAAATTCAAGTTATGATTTTTGTTAATTATTTAGGGTTATAATAGTTAGTTTAACACTTTTAAAATGGGAAAATATTGCATGGTTGTTGAATTGTAAAATTTTCATTTAAAATTGTTTTAAATTAGGAATTTAGTTAACTAGGTTTTGGCAAAATGTGTTTGTGATTAATATAAAATTCTAATTAGGGTTGTTATCATTGGATTATAGTTTTAGTGAAAATGTTAGCATGTTAATGGAAAGAAAAACTTAGTTTGATTGCTAGTTTCAATGGATAATTGATAAATTGTGATAAAAAAATTGCTAATTTTGTAAACTAGATTTTAGAAATTCCTATATAAATGAGATTAAAAATATAATTATGGTTTCATTATATCATGATAATCATAAATTATGGTTTAAGTCATTAATTTATGCAAAATCATGTTTTGAGGTGGAATTGTGGTATTTTGCTTGGAAAATATTGAAAATTGTTAAAGGGTGCAAACTAGAAATTTCAAATTACTACAAATATGTGTAATAAAAATATAGTAATGGTTTGTATAGTCTAGTGATGCTATTTAATGAGTTTTATAACCATTGGTTTTATTTAAATGTCAAGTTTTGATGAAAAACGGTAAATTGGCATTTTCGGGTTTTATGAAATTAGACGATTTAATCGATTTTAGTGTTTCGATGAATTTGATCATGTTTTACAATATAAGTAATGTGTTTTAAAACTACGAGTTATCTGTTGATGTTTATCTCGATCCATCGGAGTTTGTACGCCGATATCGAGAGATATTTGGTGCTTTTGCGTGGACGAGACATAGGTTTTAACCTATGCTTGTTCTTTGCGTTGTTTTGACTTTTGTATGTGATTCAGTTTACGATGCTATGTATATGTTTGCGTTTAGGTACCCCTCACGTGGACTGCGGGCGATGAAGAGGAGGATGGCGACACCGTCGTCGGCAGACATGGACCAGGTGAGTAGATGTATATCTACGGGGGGAAGTCGGGTGGATGGCGTTTAGCACCCCCGCAACGTAGAATAGGAATAGTATTTATTGTCAGTAGGAAACCAGATGTGACCCTAGATACTTAACGCGTAGAACCCTAGTAATAACCCTAGGCTGAACTAGACTGATTTAGGAAAACCATACCTGAGGATGAGTACCTTGGAAGAGGTTCGTAGGTTTCAGATAGAAACACACCCACGCACACATTGAAACTCAACATGGGGTACGTGTATGTGTGTATATATAGAACTAGGTATAGGTATATACATATATATACAACACGCATAGGTGATTCAATGATGTGATATGATATCCGAGGTATGATGAAACAGTATAACTGGGCTTGATGCCGTGATTCTTGACTATTCAGTCGTGTTAAGTGTTAGCGGATCATTAGAGAATGAGATAATGAGCATGTATACTTAAATTATAATGGGTGGTGATGATATTGAGGTACATGGGACTCTAAAATAGTACCCAGACTGTAACTTGTGATTGATCATGATATGGGATATGTATGACTTGATTACGACCTCATATAGGTGTGACCTGATGTCGATATCATAGAGGCGTGACTTGGGGACGATATGATACATATGACATGATATTTCTGAGGATAAACTAATGATGCTTATTATGATGGCAATGATATATGATTGATGTATGCGATTACAGTTTAGTACCTTGATCATGAGATGTGTCGATGATGACATTATACGAATAATGAGACACCTAGGAGATACTTGACCCGTACCCCGATATTGGGATGCCGTACGATGGATTTTACCGTACGAGGCATAAATATGATGATTGATCCGCACTCTTGATTCGAGGAAACCGTACTATATACGTGACTCTATTGAGGCCGGATAGCCGACTATTAGATGTTGGAGATAATGCCCTCAGAGTCAATTATTGGATCACAGGTACGTGATTGCGGTGATTGAGGGAGGACCTATCCCGGTAGGACAGTCTTATTCGAGATGATAGTATGCTATCTGGTTTACCTCTATCATCGTGTACTGTTTTAGGCGACCTGACACGTCGCTATTACACGTTGATAGAGCCCCTAGGATTCTATGCTTGACCACCAGCAGTATGAGGGCGATCATATACATGGGAGCTGGTAATCTATAAGCATATCCTTAAATGGTCCCTAGTCGTGTGAGTTTCGAGACAGGGCATCGATACTCCATAGTAGACTAGTGTATACAGTCGAGACCCCGACGAGGGGCGGTGGCCGGTCTCACAAGCCACTGGTGTCAGTTGGATCACCTAAAATGTATACAGGTGCTCATTGGGTTATGAGTACACCGGACAGGACTCGTCGGGAACATGCTAGTTGGTCATATACCAGACGTCAGATGGCAGTTCCCTGGTGACATGTGTGCAGGTTAGTTCATCGACCTGGGGATCGTCATTTGTCTCGTGTGAGTTCCCACTGTACTTTGATTACTACCCTACCACGGCTCAAAGGAGTCGTGCAAACAGGTTTTAGTTGGGTACAGTCCCGAGCCACATGGAGGCAGTGAGCGTATCTTCAGGGGTTCGTCTCTCCCGGTATTGGGGGTGAGGTCGTGCTGTGTCTAGGAGAGCCATTACACGAAGCCCTCGGCCGAGGCAAGGAGATTTACTGGTAGGTATTCCAGTAGTATCTCAGGGTGTTCTGGGCTACACTCCGACACGACTTGTACCGCTTTTGGGGGTCTGACTTTTACCAACCCCCTAGGCCCGCCATGCGATGCTCATAGACGAACGGACCGGACTGTACGGATATTGTCACTGACAGGCTCAGTAGGGTGTCAGGATGAGTTCGCTCATCGACGTCCCTTTTGGTCAATAGCTGGTGGCCCGTCACGTATTGGCTTATACCTCTGACGTGCTGGTGGTTAAATCCACAGCCATAGTATTGACGAGTCTTTAGAGTCCCCCACATTCAGTTACTCAGCTTTCGGGCGAAAGGTTGTAGAGGCCGTATGGAGATATGGCAAGTTCCGATCAGATACGTGCGGTATTGCACGGATCAGGATCGGACAGTTTTGTACTATAGGCCGTATGGTTATATGGCAGGGTTCGATCAGATACGTGCGGTATTGCACGGATCAGGATCGAACGGATCTTACTAGCCGATTTTGGTATAAGCCGGATCCTAGTATAGAACAGCGTAGACTTTGTCTCATTGCATTTGTATTTCGGTCGAAATACAGATGCGGGTGTGTATGCACAGTATTGGGGTTTTCCTGTAATTTATTACGGGACCAGTTTTCTGGAGTTGCCAGTTTGCTTTTAGTTTCGGCCGATTTCCTTTGTATCGTTCATTGGCCGAAGATTGGTGGAGGAGGGTTTATTTGCATTGTTGCAAATAGGCTTTAGTGGAAGGGGTTCTTTGCATCTTGTTGCATCATGATGTGCACCATCCTTTGACTTGATTTCTTCATGATGGCATGACTTTTTGAGTCATCATGGTTCATGATGGTTGGACTTTGTGAGGTGATGATGGTGGTGTTGAGTGTTGAGTTTACCTTGTGATCATTCCCTTTTGCATGATAGACTTTCCTCTCTCTCTCTCTTGTTGGATATATGAGAATGACTCTCTCATTTTTGGCTTCAATCTCATTCTTCCCCTCCCCTCTCTAGCATGGCCGGCCACTTCACAAGTGGGCTGTCCAAAATTTTGGGTGGGTTATTTTTGGTTCATATCATGCTCCAAAATACCCCAAGCACCTTCACATTTGTTCTTGCTTCATTCCTCCACCAAATGGCAATTCCACAACCCCAAAGTGAGACTTGAGGACTACATATTCTACAGCGAATCTTGGGCACGTCGAGTAGCCGGCTTCGTGCACGAGTTGCCTCGGCATTGAGGTGGGAGCCCGTAAACGATGTAGGCGATGTGGTGCACTTCCGGCGACGAGGAGGAGACGGGACATTCCGCAGGAGATCGGGACGACGACGAGAAGACCGGAGGACTCGGATCTGTCGGTATACTTCTCTTCCCTATCTTGTTAGTAGCTTAGACTTGTTAATGGTTACGATCCGGATGTTTAGTGCGCGGTGGTGCCGGTTTGCTAAGTCCGCAAAATTAAAGTTTTTCACCGCTTCCGCATTCCGGCGTCGGATTGACGGCCGGGGCGCCGCCGTGCACTTACATTAGAGATATTGATTCAGACCTTAGGTAGACTCTAGTTTCTTACTGACTAGTCTATTAGGTTTAGTTTCTTAGGATGTTAGATGGACACTAGTTTAGGTTCGACTCATATAGTGGTAGTTGTACTCGTATATCGCAGAGGAGTGGATAATGCACATCTGTCTTGCATTCATACTGTAATCATCATGGTGCATGTTCTTTTATATGTTGCTATAATCAGTATAAACTTTACCTGTTAGGACACCAGCACTATTACCGATGATGCGCATATTCTACGCACACTTATTTGCCGGCTCACACACATCATCATCGGTAATTGCTATGTCACGTACACTTTAGATCATATTGTCTTTTATGGATAGAATCAGTTAACAACTAGACCGATATAACACTGTGATTATTCTCTGACATTAGTACAGACATGATATTTATTGCTTAGACATTCATGCATTCATATTTTCATGTTATCCTGCAGTATTATGGGCATATGCCGACACTTATCATATACTTGCTCATGATTTTAAGATTTGGATTTCTATGAGATTTCTGGATTTTTGGGGAAAACCGCAAGAAATTATAAAACCTTCTCTCTCTCTCTCCTCCTCTCTTTTTAAAATAAGATGCGGTTTTCTCGTGATGTATGTGTCGTCCACCATGAGTATTTCATGTTTTCTGTTGGATTTCGAGACCCGATTCGAGGAGTGGATGAACCGTCTCGGGTACATGGTGGGCCCGGTATGGTACCCCAGGGCAAGAAGATCGAGTTGTAGACGATGAGCCTGGCAGGGGAAGGCTACCTACCGGTGATGTCTGGCGCGGCGGATATCCGGAGGATACCGACCGTTGTCGTGAGATTTGATGATATGGGTCGATCCGGACTGACGGAGCCCGAGATATGAGACTTGAGATTTACATGTTTGTGTCGATGCTTGACACGGATTTCCATGGATTTCATTGTTGAGATTTCAGATTCCTATACACATTTTACTATGATAACAGTTAAAGATTTCTTATACAGATATATCTGGATTTCAGGATTGATTATTTTATATTCATGGTGCATGCATATCCATTCAAATGACATAGTATTATATGAGGCACTGACACGAGCACGGAGTATCTGCACTTACACGTAGTATTACCCTGCTATTACTAGATGATTGGGACTTAGTAGTGTATTATTATGACCTAGGATAGCGTCGTGCATTCGATTTCTTTTCGTAGATGTCTTCTACTCACGAGTTGGCAACTCACCCCGTTGTGCCAAATTTTATTACAGGTTCGATGTACAGGTTTCCCTGGTAGCTTGCTGGCACATCTATTCTTTCAGGGTGATTTGCACGGTAGGTTGGTTCACTTGTATCTGAACCACCATTGTATTTTATTCATTCATTTGTATCTAGTAAGCTCCATCAACCATACTTGTATTACTTGATAAGTTTATTGGACCAGTCTTTTATTTCGACCTTAGAGTCGCGCATGTATTATTCTGATCTGGTGGTTTTGTTTTCTTTTGAGTTTTGAGCCTCGCCTTTTGGCGTTGTATATTTTTGTGCTTGTTGTGGTTGTTTCCACCTGTTGGCGTTGATGCTAGCTCCCGTTTGGGGATGCTTTTCATTGTTTATGTATATTATACTTGTTGTACCCGTTTGGGGGCCAGTTTTTACAGAGGAGACTCTGCCGAAATTTTTGAGAAAATATGCTGATGCTTTTAAACTTGTTTTCTTTTTCCTTCTTCTTTTTCTTTTATGGTTTAGATTTCTGGGCTCCGGCTTACTTAGGTTACGTGGCGCCTCTAGACGCTTCGTAATCTAAGTGCCGGTCACGTTCCGTACTTTCGGGCCATGACAAAGTTGGTATCAGAGCGCTAGGTTTAACCCTGTATAAGTCTAGGTGACCCTTGGTTGATGGAGTAGGCGATTTATGTAGAGTAATGTACCGTGGGTATGGTCCGCGGCATACTTACGATACGCTACTCTGCTTAAGGAGCCTTAGGATGTACATTTGTTTGCACCGTATTTCATTCGTTCCTTTGATCTATCTTCGTCGATGTCGGAGGGTGGTTTCTGTTACCACGGGCACACTGGCAGAGGGAGCTGCGGCTCGAATGCGATAACCATTAGAGTATTGGTTATTCTTGAGGATTGAAGCATTGCGTAGCGTGCGGACGAAGGGTATTCACATGCCGTCCGGATGAAGTTAAAGGGTTCGAACGATTATCAGAAAACCATTTTCCTAAGTTTAAAGTATTCGGAAGAACATGCAGGTATTTCGATGGACCCTCTAGAAGAATGAAACCCTAACTCGACATAATGACTACGAGAACGCCCTTGAACCTTAGGGTTTACGGCAGTTCCGCTGTGCCATTAGTGAGGCTTGGGTTTGCCCTTCTACGGCTGGATCATCGATGCTGGGGTATGTACCGGATATTTTTAAACTGTACTTGAGTGTTGAGCTCTCGGGGAATTATGGGATTTTGATGGATCGATCGAAAAGTTTAATGTAGTCCGGATATCAAGTGAAGGGATCGACTATGTGGGAGACTCTAGATATGAGTATTGCCGTGGGTAGCACAGTCAGCACAGCTGTGAAGAGACGAGTTCGAAGCAATCGACATCAGAGGAACGAGGCGGACATTGACGATAGTGTTTACGATTGTGATTTAGTGATTTGAATTTCATATTTTCGTTGATTGGATTTTAGTATTTTGAGGACTTTGTTCTACGATTGGTATTTCATGGGTGTACCTTCATTCATTCTATTTGTGTTTCATATATCAGTTGTATTGATGTTGTTTAGTATACACTCAGTACACTTGATTTGGTCTCATATATTTTGAGATTTTTGATTTGATTTCGTGCATAGGGGTTACACATGATTTTGACATATATTTCGACCTAGTTTTCATGCATTTTTGTACTGTGATTTCGATTTTGATATTCAATTTATGTTTTCGTGCACCATGTGCACCTGATTGGGATTCTTGCGCATACTTGGCGCACTTGATGCGATTTTTGTGCACACTAGATGCACTAAATCGGGGTTTTGTGCAGATTAGATGCACCTGATATTGTGTCCTGCACGCCCGTTCCACTTGACAGATGTTTTTGGTGCACACCTGTTGCACTTAGTTTTGTTTTGTGGGTATTCATGGTATCTGTAATTGGTTTCGATTTCAGTGCGCACCGGACGCACATGACATTTTATTGATGAGATTGGGATTGATTTTAGTTTGAGCAGTATATTTTCATAATCATTATTATTTGATTTAGTAACCAGGCGGGACGTGTATGTTAAATAAAAGATATATATATATATATATATATATATAGTTATTTTTTAAAATAAACGTCCGCTACTTATGCCGTGACACGTGCATCACACGGCAATTTTCAAAAAGGGGTTTGCATATTTCCTAATCCAGATATTTGTACGATTTTACTATGATGCGCACTATATATAAGTTATAGATTGATGTGTATTATGATGGTTTTCATATTGAGTTTTGATATTTTATTCTCGCCATAACTCCGATGATTGCGTTATGCTTGACGGAGTTGATTTTTGTTATGTATTGATGATTTCGGAGCCCCGACGATTTGAATGTTTTGCTAAACGTTTTAGTATTTGGAGGGGGAGTTTTAATTTAAATTCGGGGACCGAATTTCTAAAAGGGGGGAAGATTGTAACGTGTTAAAAATGATTAAGTAAATAATTAAATGAATAAAAGTGTTTAAGTGAATTTTAGGATTTTCGGTAAAGTAAAATGTATTTCTCGTAAAACCAAACCGTGATTTTTTTTTATTATAATTTTTAATATATCTATTTTAATTATGAAATTACTAGTAAATGGTGTTTATTTATCCACTGATAAATTTTTAGTTTAATAAAATATTTTTCCTAAATTAATTATTTTAAATATTAACATAAGCATTATTTTTACACTAAATTAGTGTAAATTACAAATTTAAATGGTTTTAATTTGTAAAAATGAACCATGGCATATTAGAAATTAGTGTGTATCATGCAAAAATTATTTGCAAATTTTTCCTATTTTCTAGAGCTTTCTTGAGTTGCTATAGTAAATAAATAAATAAATAATTAAATAAAGCATGAAAAGACTTTATGTGATGTTTCTTCTCTTGAAAGTTCTACACAACACCACACTCTCTTCTTTCTCTTCCTCACCTCCCTCTAGGCCGGCCACAAACCCCCCATGGCTGCCCCCCCCCCCATTTTCCACCTCATTTTTATTCAAAATTCATCAAAAACACATCAAAAATTCAATTAAAATTCCACAAAATCCTATTTATTCCATACTCTTTATTCCTTGCTCATTTTTATATGAAATTTGGAGATGGAAAGCATACATTTTGGAGGCTCATTTCTTGTTTGGATTTCATATTTTGGGAGGTATAATTTCTTTCTTTTGATTTATTGTTTTAGATGTTCATTTAAGCTTAATTAGATTAAATGAATTAATTCTATGTTTTTTTAAAAAAATTCAAGTTAGGGTTTGTAAATTCAAGTTATGATTTTTTTTAATTATTTAGGGTTATAATAGTTAGTTTAACACTTTTAAAATAGGAAAATATTGCATGGTTGTTGAATTGTAAAATTTTCATTTAAAATTGTTTTAAATTAGGAATATAGTTAACTAGGTTTTGGCAAAATGTGTTTGTGATTAATATAAAATTCTAATTTGGGTTGTTATCATTGGATTATAGTTTTAGTGGAAATGTTAGCATGTTAATGGAAAGAAAAACTTAGTTTGATTGCTAGTTTCAATGGATAATTGATAAATTGTGATAAAAAAAATTGCTAATTTTGTAAACTAGATTTTAGAAATTCCTATATAAATGAGATTAAAAATATAATTATGGTTTCATTATATCATGATAATCATAAATTATGGTTTAAGTCATTAATTTATGCAAAATCATGTTTTGAGGTGGAATTGTGGTATTTTGCTTGGAAAATATTGAAAATTGTTAAAGGGTGCAAACTTGAAATTTCAAATTACTACAAATATGTGTAATAAAAATATAGTAATGGTTTGTATAGTCTAGTGATGCTATTTAATGAGTTTTATAACCATTGGTTTTATTTAAATGTCAAGTTTTGATGAAAAACGGTAAATTGGCATTTTCGGGTTTTATGAAATTAGACGATTTAATCGATTTTAGTGTTTCGATGAATTTGATCATGTTTTACAATATAAGTAATGTGTTTTAAAACTACGAGTTATCTGTTGATGTTTATCTCGATCCATCGGAGTTTGTACGCCGATATCGAGAGATATTTGGTGCTTTTGCGTGGACGAGACATAGGTTTTAACCTATGCTTGTTCTTTGCGTTGTTTTGACTTTTGTATGTGATTCAGTTTACGATGCTATGTATATGTTTGCATTTAGGTACCCCTCACGTGGACTGCGGGCGATGAAGAGGAGGATGGCGACACCGTCGTCGGCAGACATGGACCAGGTGAGTAGATGTATATCTACGGGGGGAAGTCGGGTGGATGGCGTTTAGCACCCCCGCAACGTAGAATAGGAATAGTATTTATTGTCAGTAGGAAACCAGATGTGACCCTAGATACTTAACGCGTAGAACCCTAGTAATAACCCTAGGCTGAACTAGACTGATTTAGGAAAACCATACCTGAGGATAAGTACCTTGGAAGAGGTTCGTAGGTTTCAGATAGAAACACACCCACGCACACATTGAAACTCAACATGGGGTACGTGTATGTGTGTATATATAGAACTAGGTATAGGTATATACATATATATACAACACGCATAGGTGATTCATTGATGTGATATGATATCCGAGGTATGATGAAACAGTATAACTGGGCTTGATGCCGTGATTCTTGACTATTCAGTCGTGTTAAGTGTTAGCGGATCATTAGAGAATGAGATAATGAGCATGTATACTTAAATTATAATGGGTGGTGATGATATTGAGGTACATGGGACTCTAAAATAGTACCCGGACTGTAACTTGTGATTGATCACGATATGGGATATGTATGACTTGATTACGACCTCATATAGGTGTGACCTGATGTCGATATCATAGAGGCGTGACTTGGGGACGATATGATACATATGACATGATATTTCTGAGGATAAACTAATGATGCTTATTATGATGGAAATGATATATGATTGATGTATGCGATTACAGTTTAGTACCTTGATCATGAGATGTGTCGATGATGACATTATACGAATAATGAGACACCTAGGAGATACTTGACCCGTACCCCGATATTGGGATGCCGTACGATGGATTTTACCGTACGAGGCATAAATATGATAATTGATCCGCACTCTTGATTCGAGGAAACCGTACTACATACGTGACTCTATTGAGGCCGGATCGCCGACTATTAGAGATATTGATTCAGACCTTAGGTAGACTCTAGTTTCTTACTGACTAGTCTATTAGGTTTAGTTCCTTAGGATGTTAGATGGACACTAGTTTAGGTTCGACTCATATAGTGGTAGTTGTACTCGTATATCGCAGAGGAGTGGATAATGCACATCTGTCTTGCATTCATACTGTAATCATCATGGTGCATGTTCTTTTATATGTTGCTATAATCAGTATAAACTTTACCTGTTAGGACACCAGCACTATTACCGATGATGCGCATATTCTACGCACACTTATTTGCCGGCTCACACACATCATCATCGGTAATTGCTATGTCACGTACACTTTAGATCATATTGTCTTTTATGGATAGAATCAGTTAACAATTAGACCGATATAACACTGTGATTATTCTCTGACATTAGTACAGACATGATATTTATTGCTTAGACATTCATGCATTCATATTTTCATGTTATCCTGCAGTATTATGGGCATATGCCGACACTTACCATATACTTGCTCATGATTTTAAGATTTGGATTTCTATGAGATTTCTGGATTTTTGGGGAAAACCGCAAGAAATTATAAAACCTTCTCTCTCTCTCCTCCTCTCTTTTTAAAATAAGATGCGGTTTTCTCGTGATGTATGTGTCGTCCACCATGAGTATTTCATGTTTTCTGTTGGATTTCGAGACCCGATTCGAGGAGTGGATGAACCGTCTCGGGTATATGGTGGGCCCGGTATGGTACCCCGGGGCAAGAAGATCGAGTTGTAGACGATGAGCCTGGCAGGGGAAGGCTACCTACCGGTGATGTCTGGCGCGGCGGATATCCGGAGGATACCGACCGTTGTCGTGAGATTTGATGATATGGGCCGATCCGGACTGACGGAGCCCGAGATATGAGACTTGAGATTTACATGTTTGTGTCGATGCTTGACACGGATTTCCATGGATTTCATTGTTGAGATTTCAGATTCCTATACACATTTTACTATGATAACAGTTAAAGATTTCTTATACAGATATATCTGGATTTCAGGATTGATTATTTTATATTCATGGTGCATGCATATCCATTCAAATGACATAGTATTATATGAGGCACTGACACGAGCACGGAGTATCTGCACTTACACGTAGTATTACCCTGCTATTACTAGATGATTGGGACTTAGTAGTGTATTATTATGACCTAGGATAGCGTCGTGCATTCGATTTCTTTTCGTAGATGTCTTCTACTCACGAGTTGGCAACTCACCCCCGTTGTGCCAAATTTTATTACAGGTTCGATGTACAGGTTTCCCTGGTAGCTTGCTGGCACATCTATTCTTTCAGGGTGATTTGCACGGTAGGTTGGTTCACTTGTATCTGAACCACCATTGTATTTTATTCATTCATTTGTATCTAGTAAGCTCCATCAACCATACTTGTATTACTTGATAAGTTTATTGGACCAGTCTTTTATTTCGACCTTAGAGTCGCGTGATTAGTCGAAAATATTGTATATTTTAGCCGGCAATTTCCTTAACATTTGCATACACTTAGAAGTATTCGGCATTCATATTCTACATATTAGCAAATCTGTCACAAAATATGAGATTGCATGTGTTAGACTTTTAAACCGACACTTTAAAGGAAATTAACCGCATTTCATGGCATCGTATCATTTCTGTATTTGCGCAACACTTGTCTTGAGTCTGTGCAGGAAAATACGGAAGAAAAACCAAAGAGCTGATCAACATTACGCCAATTCAATCATTTCAGATTTGATAGCAATTCAGAAGGAATTATACAATTATATATAAAGCCCAAGACCACACCAGAGAGCCCAAGCCCCAACTCACCAAAGGCGCCGCGGAACCGCGGCGGGAGCTGGCTTGCGCCGCGGTTCCGCGCCTCTTTTGACACTTCAGCATGGAATTTTTGCTGCAGAATTTAGATCTCTGGGCCCACAGTCCTTTCTGACACTTCAAAGTCCAGAACTATCTCGAAGCTACTGCCAGATCAGCATAGAAGATTAAGAAAGGCTAATCCTAATTAAGCTCCTAACTAATCCTCTTCTAGAAGCTCCCTCCTAACTAATCACATCTAGAAGCTTCTCCTCTAACTAACTTTTGGAGGGAAATTCAAATTTCCTCAACAAACTTTTGGAGGGAAATTTGAATTTCATCCAACAAACTTTTGGAGGGAAATTCAAATTTCATCCAACAAACTTTTGGAGGGAAATTCAAATTTCACTCAACAAACTTTAGGAGGGAAATTCAAATTTCATCCAACAAACTTTTTGGAGGGAAATTCAAATTTCATCCAACAAACTTTTGGAGGGAAATTCAAATTTCACTCAACAAACTTTTGGAGGGAAATTTGAATTTCATCCAACAAACTTTTGGAGGGAAATTCAAATTTCATCCAACAAACTTTTTGGAGGGAAATTTGAATTTCATCTAACAAACTTTTGGAGGGAAATTTGAATTTCATCAACAAACTTTAGGAGGGAAAGTTAGAATTTGAAATCCTAGATCTAGGGTTAGTTATCTATAAATAGAGCCTAGATCTAAGGGTGGAGGTTGTTCACCATTAGTTAAAAATAATTCCCTCTTTCATCATCTTCTTCCACAAGTCTCGTGACAAGGCTTGTGCGAAACCCTAACCCTAATTCCACTCTAAATCCAAGATCTTGAGTACCAAATCAAGCGAGAAGTCTTCAACCTTTTAGGAGCCGAGCCGATCTTCAATCGGGCAAGTGATCCAAGCCGATCCGCGATCCACGGAGACGAGCGAAGCCAAGTCGATGATCAAGTTCTTCCTCTTGTAGTTCTTGAGCGAATGTAACTAAATTGTTGATATAAATAAAAGGTGAAATTCATTAATCTTGCTTTCTTTTAATTCTTGCATCATGATTAGATCTCAATTTGTAATTGTTGCTCTTGTTGTGATGTTCGAGTAAAACTCCGCTCGTTAAGGAGTCGAGACGATTGTAGAATGATGATGTAACAAATTCTAATACTATTTTTAAGTCCTACGAGTTTTGTAAACCCTAGCAAGTTCAAGAATCGATGACCTAGTTTCGTAGCGATGCTTTCTTGATTGTGATCGCTCGAAATTAGGGATCAACGATCGTTTCTTGAATTTACTAGAGGCTAGAATGTGAATGACATCGACGAAAGAACAAGGGATAAGATGAAACCCTAGTTTCACAAGAAATCCCTAATTCTCATCGATGATCATCGATCTAGTATCAATTCATCGAAGGATAAGAATACGTAATTGTAAGATTATATCACATCTATAGATCCGATCGATTCCTACGAGCCTCATTTCGATTCTTGAGATTTGGTTTGGAAAAATCAACAAACGATCAATTCTTGATTCTATCTTTTAATGCTTTCTTAGATCTAGTTTTTTCTCTTTCTTAAACTTCAAATACAAATCTTGAATTGTTTGTTTTCTTTTCATTAAAGTTTCAACGCATCTAATTCGAAAGACGAACGATTACACTTTCCCTGTGGACGATCCGCACTCACATACTAACTACAATCCGACACCGTAGTTGATTGCGGTCAAATAATTTTTGGTTGTGAATTCTTTACACCATTTCATACACACATCGAGAATTCTTTACAATCATCGCGCATGTATTATTCTGATCTGGTGGTTTTGTTTTCTTTTGAGTTTTGAGCCTCGCCTTTTGGCGTTGTATATTTTTGTGCTTGTTGTGGTTGTTTCCGCCTGTTGGCGTTGATGCTAGCTCCCGTTTGGGGATGCTTTTCATTGTTTATGTATATTATACTTGTTGTACCCGTTTGGGGGCCAGTTTTTACAGAGGAGACTCTGCCGAAATTTTTGAGAAAATATGCTGATGCTTTTAAACTTGTTTTCTTTTTCCTTCTTCTTCTTCTTTTATGGTTTAGATTTCTGGGCTCCGGCTTACTTAGGTTACGTGGCGCCTCTAGACGCTTCGTAATCTAAGTGCCGGTCACGTTCCGTACTTTCGGGTCGTGACAGATAGTTTCTCAGGAGGTGATGGGTATCATGCCGACACTAAATATCGTGTTGTTAAGGGTCTGGCTTTATCCACCCCCTAGACTCGATATGTGATGCTCTTAGACGAACAGACCGGACTGTACGGATATTGTCACTGACAGGCTCAGTAGGGGTTCAGGATGAGTTTGCTCGTCGGCCTCCCTTTCGCTCAATACCTGGATAGCCGTTACGTACAGCCAGTGCCGCCGACGTGCTTGTGGTTAAACCCACTGCCAGCGTATTGACGAGTCTTTAGAGTCCCACACAGAGGGTTTTCACGGTTCAGGCGATATGGTGTACATGAGGTATGTTGGTACATACAGGTGTCCGGTTAAATATGTGCACATGCTGCGCAGACTTTAATCGGACGGTTGATAATACTAGCGGCTTAGGATTAAGCTAGATTATTAAATCAGGTTTTGATTTAATAATTTACATATGTATTTATATATATGTATTCTAGTATTATTGTTCACTATTCGTTTTCTCTCTCGGCTATTCGTATTTTGGTACGAATACGCGTATATGTATTTCGATACATGTACCGGGAAGTATTCCGTATTTTATACGGAATAGCTTCTAGAAGATGCCACCTCATTTATATGATTTTCATTTATGAAAATTCATTTGTTTTTTTATAAATGAGGTGGAAAAGGAGGCATGGTCATGGACATGTTGAGTGGCATGGGTCAAAGCATGGTTGCACATTGTTTATTTGAAAAAAGGAAATGACATTTTTTTTTGTGGAGGAGAGAGGAGGGGCCGGCCACTTCATGGGTGTGGGATTGATTTTCATTTCGGCCAATGACATTTTACACACTCTCTTATTCACACAAAAAAAAGAGTTAGCCATTTTTCTTTCTCATGCCAAGTTTTTCATCACCTCCTTCATCTTCTTCTATGGTTGCTCCCATGAGCATAGATGTTGAGAGAAAAATGTAGTGACATTTTCTTACACCCCTACTCTCCATCGCTAGCGACTTTGGAGCGTCGGTTACCTCGTTCGACGAGGTTGGATCTTGCGTCGTTTCACTCGGGTGGATCATCGAAGATGAAGGAAGACCGGCAACCAAACTTTGTCAAAGAACCGCTAGGAGCTTGGAATGAAGACCGAAGGAATCAGATCAACTCAGTATAACGATTCTAACTCTTAGTTAGCATGCTAGTTTAGGGTTTAAGGTCGATCCGTAAATCGGGTAGCGGTAGCGCCAGTTTAGAAAAAAAAATTCCGCATATTGGCAGCGTTTTGATGGTCGGGGCGCTGCCGCAACCCTTCAATTCCATTCACCTTTTTATCCAAATGTTGATCCTAATACTGTCCAACCATTCAATTCCTATCCATCTTACCCAACTGTTGCACCTTCCCTAGACATTGCTTCTACACAACCATTTGGGAGTTTTCAGAATCTAAACAACTTTGAATATTTTACTGAAACCCCTTCACAACCCATATCTAGT
Organism: Agapanthus africanus; assembly: GCA_030015575.1. Taxonomy (NCBI): domain Eukaryota; kingdom Viridiplantae; phylum Streptophyta; class Magnoliopsida; order Asparagales; family Amaryllidaceae; genus Agapanthus; species Agapanthus africanus. The sequence goes on from JASDDO010000022.1 coordinate 418,087,562, forward strand.
CTGGAACAGTCGTTGGAAGATTTTATGGTAACGTCAAGACAACATATGATAGATCTGAATGCGTCCATGGCCGCCCTTATACAACCTAGTGACCCGGTAGCTAGTTTCCAACTAGCTCCAAATTTTCCAATGTATGATGAGGCGGTTGGACAGATTGAGAATTTGAGTGGTGAGAGTGAGCTATACACACTTCCAAATCAAACCTACCCATCCCCAATTGAATCCCATAACTCTGGTTTTGAATGTCTATCAAGTGTTCCAAATGATTCACCAGTTGAAGATAAAACGTCTAATGAGTTGTGCGACTTTGTAGTGTTTGATTTACCTGATTGTGAAGGGGTCCCTTTCGAGTGAAATCACCACCAATCCTTTTAACCTCTACACCTCCACTCTAGAACCTGAATTGATTAATATCCATGCTTTTGATGAGGTGTCTGAGAAATTTAATTTTCACTTGATCGAGAATATTGACGCTGGGAATATTTTGGATGATGAACCCACAAATTTGGATGAGTTTTTCTTTCCAATTCATCATCCCGAGACATTAAATGTTTCTCCCGAACTTCATATGCGTTTTGAATTTGATGAGAATTGTATGGAAAAGCTAAATTTTGAGGAGAGTATTGAGGATAGTATTGAGGATGAACCAGTTTTGTTGGATGAGTCGGATTTTCCAATTCATCCTCCTGAACCTTTAACTGTTATACTTCCTAAATCAATCCCCTTCATCCTTTCTATCGTTCCGACCGCGGAAGAAACTGTATCCCTTTTATTTTTAATGTCTGCTTTACCAAGTTCGACGTACCCATGTTTTCTCACGAATCTTGAGGAATTTGATCTCATTTCTCAGTGGGTTGATAATCGCTTTTTATACATCGGTCATTACAAATTGTGCTAATTTATACACTACATCTCCACCCTCAAGTTCGTATTCAACTTCTTTCTCCCACTTTCTCAGGTTCCTCTTCTATTCTTCCTATAATTTCAGTGAGTGTTGATGAATCACAATCCGATAATTCAAGTTTGATCATTCCAGAAAGTCAACTTGATTTGGATACTTTTGAAAACGAGGTAGATGAGTTTTTCGAGTCTCCTACCTCCATAATTTTTGACAAATCAAGTATGATAAATTCTGGCACAAAACTTACTGACAGTAAAATATTCAATTACATCGATGAGAGTTTTGAAGAACTTTTTGCTGACGAACTTGCATTCCTAAACGACACGGATTTTGTGATTAATCAACCTCCACCTGAAGAAGTCGAACCACCACCACCATTTCATTTTCTCTTCCGCCATTCTCCTCCTCCACCGAGACCGTATACTGCTTCTATCTCCACACGGTCTCGTGTGTCTCTCATTTCTTTTCTCTACACTCCATTATTTCACCAACCACACCATTATAACGATAAATTTTTTGAATGGTTGGTGCTAACCTTTGGCCCGTGTAAGGCCTTGTATAGCTTGATACTATGTTTTTCTCCCCCCTAACTATAAACTTTAACGTTTAAACAGTGGAAACATTGTTTCACTTAAGTTTGGTGGGGGGGAGGGCTTTTGTATATATATTTTGTTTTTCTGTTAACAATAAATAAATAAACAAACATGAGAGTGCCGACAATTTTGACCCTCTTGGTGTAGCCTGACAGTGAGGACACTGTCAAGTTTAAGTTTGGGGGTGTGCTCGGTAAGCTTTCTTCCTTCGCATTCATGTGTATAATTTTGCATTTGCATACTTATTTTAAAACCCATAAAAATTGAAAAAATTTAAAAAATTATAAAAGTTGAAAAGTTCAACTTTGGCCATATTTGACTTAAGTTCAATATGACGGTTGAATAGTAGGGAAAAACTAGATCCTAAACTTAGTAAATTAAAATAAAAATAACCTTTCTTAAAGTTTAACTGTAGAAAATATATGTCCTTGTAGTTTATTTAGAAATAGGCAAATTTTGAGTTCAATTCTTAGGCTAAGTCAAAATAAGGGAAGAGTATTGAATTTTTATTTGAAGTGTAAGTCTGAAAAATAATTCTGAACCTTAAGTCTAAATTCTGAAAATATATACCCTACAATTAGCACATACACGCACCTTGAAACTTGGAATAGTAGAGGATACCTTGAAATGCTCTTGTCTAAAATCCTTAGTATGAAGGAAAATAAAATAAAAGTATAAGAGTGAATAAAGAGATATAAAAAAATGAACACTGGTTTTGTAATTACTTAAGGCTGCGTAAAATGAAAAAAATATATATAGTAAGGGTGCTTTATCGCCTAGTGCCTTAGACCAACTGGTTTGGGAGTTACAGCTAAACCTTAGGTATTGCAAGACGAGGAATTACGCCTAAATACGCTAACCCATTTTGTAATCGGTCGTTCAGTACCTCAAGAAGTATTAATGGTCGCATGAAGGATGTGTGAGCAATTTCATCTAAAATTCACCAATTAAAAGTACTTTGGATGATGGACAAGAGTATGATAGCTTGAATTGAATTTCCAAGTATAGGGGTGATACATACACACATGTAGGGGTATATGATTGGGGTTTGGATGAGAGAAATGAATGAAAGATAGGGTTTATACCTTCAGTAGAGATGATAAAAATTCCTATGTTGAGATGGAACCTTAGAAGGAAAATTCAAAAGATGCTGAAAGTTTAATAAATTTGCAAAACATATACGATCTTAAGTTAAATGATAAGTGAGTGTGAAAAATACGGGTTAATGATTTCTAAGTTTAAAATAATAGAATTTCTTGCTAGAATTCCGAATTGAAGAATGAAAGTCAATAGGTCAAATTGATCGGATTTTGTGGGTAGTATCCGCTGAAAACCCTCAGGAGACAACACTCCTGATTCTAGGGACACCTAGAGGTTTAACGGCTTGTTGCACGAGCTCAGTGCAATCGCGATTCCTTTCTAAAGTGAGGTTAGGTTTTTTAGAGAATAAAATTGGCTTTGCTCGGGACGAGCAAAAGTTAAGTTTAGGGGTATTTGTTCATATCAGAATTTTGCATTATTATATCGCCCATTCTTAATCATATTACAAATAAATAGGTGCTTTTGATCCATGTCTGCTAAATAGTTACAAGTTCTCAGATCATTACAGTGAAATTCATGAAAATACGCTACAAATGTGAGACTACGACCAACAATAGATGAATCCGTATGATGCCGCCCACCATTTCAAGGAACAACTGAAAATCATTAGACAGTTCAATGCATAAAGTTCAAGGGCAACATAAGATTCAAGACTTCAACGCGAAACTTACGGTAAAAGTCCATAAATTCTGCACTGTTGGAAATCTTGAAGAGAATTGAAGAGATTCTCAGAGACCAAGTGAAGAAAACAGAAGATAAAAGCAACTTGAAGAAACCTTAAAGAATTGGGCCCATGAGCCCACCAAATGGTCACGGATTCGCGGCCAAACAGGCTATTCTGCCGCGGTTCCGCGGCCGTGAAATGCACGTGTCGGTGGGGTGTCGGTGCTTTGACTCGGTCTTTGGGGTTGTTTTGTAATTTCATGTATGGATCAGAATATAAACCTAGGGTTTTTTCCTATTTATAAATAGGAGGGCTCAAAGCCAAGTAAAGAGTGCCTTTTTTGGGTGCCTTTTTTGAGATGCCTCTTTTTAATTTCTAGATTAAATTTTAATTTCCTTGTAATCATCAAGAGGTCATCAATAAAGGTATTTTTTTTATCGTGCATTCTTTTATATGAATTTAATTCCTGAATTTTTATCTGTCTTTTATTATCTGCAACTTAGATAGTTTTTTAAAATTATAAAAATGAATCTTATCATAACTTCCCTAATGAGTGAGTAATTCCTCACTTGTTAGGGTTAGGATTGGGAAGGTTTGAGAGAAGTAAATCTCTCTCTCTCTTTTCTTTACCCATATAATTTTTATAATAGGACTCTATTTAAATTAACCACATACCGCTCACTACGGCACCCTATCCTACAAGATAGCGGTGATTCCCTAGTTAGACCGGTTGTGGTTGATTTAAATAGAGGTTAGGGCTAAGAGTTAAGAAAGGACGGATAAGGACCAAAAGGAAGAAACTATGTTTCTTCCTAGTCGTGCTAATCCCTTTTATTGACTATTACCCTAACACCTATATTCTTCACCAGGGCATTGAAAGCAGTGGGTAGAATACCCTTTCCAAACTAACCTAATTCTAATCCTAGCAAGACTTTTAATCAATTTAATCTCATTCTTAGATCGTAAAACAAAACCCGACTTGATCGGATTAACTCGTTAGAACATAAAGAAAAGGAATCCATCTCCCTGTGGACCGACCCGCACTCAACCGGCTAGCTATCAAGCGACACCGTTATTGATTGCGGTATATTCTTAACTTTGATTTTAAAACGCACGTGCAAAATCTCATCGATCAGTTGCTTTCTTCATCTCTTTCTTCAAGCTTTCTAGCTCTATGAAACATGAAGAAAAATTGTGAGAAAATAAAATCTAAAGTGAGCCTATTTCCTACTTCATCATCCTCTACTACTTGCCATTTAGTTTAGGGTGTTCTCTTCACAAAGTTCATCACCTAGTGAAGAGGTAGCTTGGGTTTGAGTCTCCTTGACGTAGATCATCTTCAGCCTCGAAGATTTTGAGCAAGATTGTTCATTTCTCCAAGGGAACCGATACTAGAGTTCGGGAGATCAACACTCGCAGCAAAGGGACTACTACACGGAGCTTTAGAAGTGAAGGACCGGTCTACAAAGGTTGTATTCCTCATTCATTTAGTGTAATGTTAGATTACATGTTTCATTTCGTCTATTTACTCTAGCTAGATCCTTGTTAATGGTTCTTTAGCACTCTTGAAAATTTTAATTTGGCATGGTTGTTGCTGTGAAAACCCAGTAGGATGCTAAGGAATCCTAACAAAGAGGTCACTCCCCGCATAGGGATCTTGACTCTTGCCTCCTGGAATGAGGTGCTAGATATTCATGACCGAATACCACTATGCAAAGAGAAAGAATATAACTGTATTTTTTCGAAATTTATTCTAACAATATCTTTTAGGTTTATTTTCTTGCGTTAATAAAAATTAATGCGGTCCCATCAGTTAATTCTATCACACCAGAAAAGAACGAAAATACGATGTACGTATATGCCATCCGCATTCGCCACGGGGCCCTGTCATCACTCGTTAGGTTACTTAACTAACGACAGAGCGGGGGCTGGACTAGCGCGGGTGCAAAATATATACAACATCTACTAGTATATATATAAGTATATATAACATTCGTCCCAGACATGATAATAAGCAACATCACAGAATCTCAGCCAATAATACAGAAAGGTGGATAATCTCGGAGCCCCGGGTTTCATTTGAGCCGCAAATAAAACCCGATGTTCCCGGTCGTGTAGATAGCCTGTGTAATGAAAACCTGGACCCCTACGAGCGTAGCAAGTTACCCGCCAATCCTAGAAGTGAGGCAACCCCCTTCAATAAAGTGAATGGGCCACCCAGCACTTCACGGAATCTGGTGACTTGGGCACCCCTCCATGGGTCATCCCATACCCCCTACGAGTGCGGCGAATAGGCCGCCAATTCTAGAATGAATCCCCCTCCGTCTCAACGCCATGAGATGCGGGCTTGTTGCCTTCTAGAACCCGACTATTCGTGCACTCCACCGTAGAGTAATCCTAGTACAAAAAATGAAAATAATATGTACAAATGGTGACATCGACCTCAACCCGGTCGTGCCCCAAACAAATAATATACAATCCGTCAAAGACGGCAGTCCACATGTCGGACGCTCGCCCCGCAATATGAATATACAAATGAGTCTTAAACTGTACCACTAATATTGCACCAAATGCTATCCACCACGACTATCCAACCACAATCACAGCACAAGCACAAAACATCAACGTGAATGTCATGTTCGCAAACTCGTCTAAAATGACATATAGCAGATAGACAAGTTTACCGATCAAATGACATTCACGGCCGCAGATGCTGATCTAAGTACTGATAATAATTAAACAGTTGTTAAAAATCTAACAACTTCGAAACACTCCAAATTGCTCCGAACTGAAAAACAAAAGAAAATCAAACTTGGGCAAAAACTAGCAACACTTGAAACCCAAACTTAAAGAGACAAGAACACTGGCCAAAACTCGATGCAAAACCCCTTAACAAAACCGAGCTCACCGGTTTTAAAGAGGTTGTGGCCGGCCAAAAATGAAGGGAATCGTGTCGGTTTTGGTCAGTGTTCATCTCGTGTAAAGAGCACTCTGCACTTACTTAAAAAAAAATTTGAAGCCTTTAAAAATTCGACAGAAACTGCAGTTTGGTTTCAATGTTACAGAGTCGTTTCGGTTTCGTTGTTTTAACATTGTTTAAACTTGCCAGTGTAGGGTTTATGGGCTGACTCTGATACCATGAAGGGTTACGCTAGCGCCCCGGCCTACTTCCGTGGCCAAATGCGGAACAAAATTTTTATAACGATACGAAACTTTGCGCTAGAATAAACCTAAATCGGATCTTACCATAAACCTAACTAGCATGTAAGGGTTCTGTCTACTATGATAGAAACTATACCTAAAGAAACCAAGTTCTTCGGGTCTTTGATCCTCTCCTTAAGCTCCTCGATGGAAGTATGGATCGTGCTTGAACTTCGGCCTCCTCGCGTCAATGATGATCCACCCGAGAGTGCTAACTAAGAGCTCCTACCTCATAATTGAGGTAACTAGAATACTTAGCTTGCTAATCTAAGTAGACTAGAGTGTATAGAGAATGATTATGAAATGCTTTGTCTCACTAACCCTAGGTTTCTTAACTCATGAGACAATTAGGGTTAGTTTTTAAAGAAGAGAGCAAGGAGAAGATGAGAGTGTAGAGTGAGCTTCTAAAAAATGAAGAATGGCTAAGTGATGGAGATAATAATGCATGCCACATAATATCTCCACAAATATCTAAATATTTTCACAAAATATCAATCATGGTAGAATAGTAAAACAATGAGTGACAACCTTAGCCATGCTTCATTTAATGAACTTGCACACCTCATTTCTCCACCTCATTAATCCATTAATAATAATGGTAAATCATAATAATGAGGTGCCTTCTTCTAGAAGTATCTTGCACAATTACAAGAATTTCCCTTACCGTATATACATACCGTATTCGTATTCCGAAAAATACGAATACTAAGAGTCAAAATAATCCAAGAATATAATACTAGGATCCGGCTTAAACCAAAGCCCGCTAGTATTATCCGCCCGAACATCATATGTGCACAAGTGTACGTATGTGATCGAACCCTGCTGTAAAACCATACGACCTCTACAACGTTTCGCCCGAAGCAGGGAAACCCTCAGACTCTAAAGACTTAACAGTACACTAGCAGTGAGCTTAACCATAAGCACGTCAGCGGCGCTAGCTGTACGTAACGGTTACCCAGGTACCTGTCGAAAAGGAAGGCCGACGAGCAAACTCATCCAAACTCCTACTGAGCCTAATCGTGACAATATCCGTACAGTCCGGTCTTTTCGTCAAAGAGTATCGCATACCGGGTCTAGGGGTGGTTAACGTCAGACCCTAATAACCCGATAAGTCGTGCCGATGTGGCTCAGGACCAATCCGGGAAACTACTGATCAACCTATCAGTAAATCCTTGCTGCCTTGGCCAAGGTCTTATGGTCCTGACCAATTGATCACTGTGCGATATCAACTCCCAATACCGGGAGAGAAGAATCCCCAACAATCGCTCACTACCTCCATGTGGCTCGGGACTGTACCCAACCAAAACCTGTTTGCACGACTCGGTAGAGACGTGGTAGGGTAGTGATCAAAGCTCAGTGGGAATCCACATGAGACAAATGCCGATCTCAGGTCCGAAGATTAACCTGTACACATGTCACCTGAGAACTTCTATCTGATGATAGGTATAGTACCATCTGGAAGTTCTCGGTGAGTTCGTCCAGTATACTCACACCCGGTGAGCACCTGTATACAATCTTAGATGCTTCAGACCAATGGCTGCGGGACCACCATCCCCCGACGGGGCTAGAAACGTATACACTAATCTACTATGGAGTATCAATGCCCAATCTCAATACTCACGCGACTAGGGACCATTTAAGGATGTGCTTATGGACTACCCTGCTCCCACAAGTATGATCGCCATCACAACACAGGTAGTCTAGCAAGATCTTACGGGCTTTATCAACATGTAATCGTAATATGTAATAACGAGTATGACATATGCCATGTTAAGATAAAAACAAATCATAATAGTATACTACCGTATCGAGTCTTTATCAATATGTGCAAGCTAGATATAACAACAATAGAAATAAATACACATATCCTGACAAAGACAAGTCAAATAATATACTATAAAACTGAGCAAGATTGTTCTGTACATACATATCCCTAGCATCCATATGTATACATATACAATACCGGCCTCTAGGGCATATATATCCAACATTTTTTCCCTCCAATGTCCATATCATGTACATATTTGTATCCGATTTTTACCAAATACAGATTGTAATTTTTGTTTCCTATAACTATCTTTATCCGTATTTGAATCCGTTTACGATTTTTATCAAATACAGATTGTAATTTTTATTTCCTATAACTATCTGTATCCCTATTTGAATCCGTTTACGATTTGTCGGATATGGGTATGTGCATCAATTCCATTTACATCCATATGAAAAATGCTCTAGCCTATATTTGGTTAGAAAGAAAGGGATTTGACTTGTATGTCTGATGAATTCTCATATTTAGATTGGATTTGAGTAAACAAGCATGTAATCTGACCTAGATTCTAATGTGTTAAAAGATCCAATAGACTGATATTTTTTCTTCCCCACAAGATTCAATTCTTCCCCACAAGATTCAAAATGGCGATTTTTAATTTTGGTGATGAAAGTTTTATAAGAAAGCTATGCTCCTTGGGAGCTTCTTTTTCTTTCTCATGGAAATCGAACCAGCAATCTTCAATTTTGATGATGCAAGTTCAGCAAGGCCATGCGTTTTGATTTAATTGACATAGTATTTGGATGCTATTATTGATTGACCTACCAACGGGGTTTTGCTGAGTTAATATTAATTTTCTCTATCTATACCTTTTTAGGTGGCTTTCAAAAAAAGAAAATGAAAAAAAAAATACTGTTGATTGACCTTTTTTGTGCTGCATCAACACATTTTAAATTTTTAAGAGCCAAGTACTGTCCTATCAAGTCAATCTCAGTGAGAACAACTTTTTAAAAGCAGCATATACCGCCCTTTGCATCCATCACTATAGATGCAGTAGTTGCCCTTTCCAAAGCATCACTAGTCATGGCCAGAGATCAATTTTGCTTTTGATTACTCAAATAAAAGATTGCAAGAAAACCCCCTCTACTTTTGGCCGAATATCATGAAATCACCAAAAGATTGAAATACTTGCACTGTTGCCGCAATGACCCTGGATATCTCAGTTGGTGAAATTCGAATGAATTTCATCTTAATATCGTTGATTTTTTTTCCTCCAAAATGCCCTTGAGCATATCTACCATTTTCTCTTATTGTTATACCAATTGGATGCATCAGTATCTGAGCAAGACAATATTCTAGGAATTAAAAATTAATTTTTATAACGGCAGGATAAGTTTTTCAAGCTCGGGAGTTTCTTGTTTCGGAGAAAAGCTAGACGGTTTCCTGCAAGTTAGGCTCTTATTTGGACATAGTGTTAGGATAACTGTAATTTATTTTCAAATGAAGGCAGAGAGTATGCAAATTATGATTTGCAAGACTCAAACTCTAAAAATGGAGCTTCGTAAACTTTGGTCAGATTGGAATTGAAATAACTGCAATTATTTTAAGTTTTGGACCGAGATAACTATAGTTATTAGTTATCTCAACTTCAAAATGGTTCCAAACAGATTTTGGTTAGCATTTTGGAGTTTAGCTTTTTAAACTTCATGAAACTCCAGTTTACTCAACTAAGCTGTGTTCCCAAACAGTACTTAACCTTAAACCTTTAATTACAAAATTACAAACCATGCGCTTGACAGCAAATAAAAAAAGGCCACCATGTAATTGTCATATAGTCAAGAGATATTGATGAAAATAGCCCCATTTCCGCCTTTTTCTTGCTATATATTTTGGCTCCGTTTTATAAGCTCGAGAAAGAACTCTCTCTCTAGCAGTAGCCTTCGATTAAGAATAAAATCCCTTTCCTTTCTCTCTCTCTCGATTCCCGACCCTAACCCTAAAAACCCTAGCTTTCTCATGGCGAATCCTCCAACGGATGGAATGAACGACGACTTCTTCGATCAAATCTTCTCCATGCCCGCCTCTTTCGCCGCCGCCGGCGACGCCGGAGCCCTAAGCTACGGCGATTCCTCCGCCGCCGGAGGCCCTTCGATGTTCTCTCTAGGGCTGAGTTTGGACCAGCAGCAGGGGCAGCCAAAGGACAAGCGTATTCGCGATGATGATCACCACTCTGAAGTGAGCAAAATCCCTTTTGCAAATTCGAAAAAATAAATTACATCCTTTTCATTTCATTTTCCCCTTTGGTAAAAAATGCTAACGTTGGTGGTGTTATAGGAGAGAGAGCATCCAGTGCAATTGGCGAGCTTGTTTCCGCCGTATGGACACACCCAAGTTCATCAAATCAGGCCAAACCCCCCTCCTCAAGTACGTTGATTTTACTCATTAGTTGTTTTAAGAGTGGTTTTATTGATGTTTTAAATGTTATGGAATTGATTATTTATATTCTTTGATTTAGGTTCTTCATGGGCAATCAATACAAGGCACAATGGCTGCGGCCCCACAACCTCCGGCTCCAAGGCCGAGGGTCCGAGCAAGGAGAGGCCAAGCCACCGATCCTCATAGCATCGCCGAACGAGTAATTTTCACCATTTTAACCCTCGGTTTCTTGTATAATTACTATTTACTTTTCTTTTTTATAAATTGAGAATTGCACATTACATCCGCAATCTATAGTTGTTTGTGACCCCGGAGATTGGTTTCAAGCTGGACTGAAATAACAGTTATAACCCCCAAACCGACATATTATTAGGGAGGTGTTAAGTGTTGTTGAATGGGGCATAGATGAAGGATGTTATATAAGTTCTTTATCTTTTTGTCACTTTACATGCAGAGAGGTCATTATTAAAATATCAAGATGCAAACTTGACAGTTGTCTTTTTCATGTGGGTTGTGCAGCTTCGGAGAGAAAGAATAGCAGAAAGGATTAGAGCTTTGCAGGAATTGGTGCCCAGCACCAACAAGGTAATTAAATATGTCAGCAATGTTCCTATTATATCTACAAATCTCGCTGCTCTCTAAATGCTTGCTAGGTTTTTCCAGTTATTTAGACAAATCAAATTTCTAAAATAACTTGGAGGAAAGCAACATAATGATTAGTGAGTTGTCGGAGTTTACCAAGACCAACTATTTGTGCTCAAACTTCTTGAAGCATTCATCAGGTGTTTTTGTCTAGTCAATTGAGCTCTTTAGTAATAACTTGATTTTCTAAGCAAGGGCTTCATTTTGAACTCAATATATGGAACTGTGCGACAAGATGCCTTTGGTTTCTTTAGTAATATATCTTATATCTAGTCTTTTCATACTTTAAAGCAGTGAAACACTTCAACAATAAAAGTGCATATTTCTTCATTTCAATGAATTCAATCACCTCCCAGCGTATTTTTCCGTGTTCTGTACATACGCGCGTAGTTCGCATGAGTACTCAGATATTAGGTAACATGTCACACAATTTTGTTCTTACTTATCTTCTCTTTTGAATAAAGAAGATTAGACTGCTAGTTAAATGAGTTGTCTTTATTTGAATATTCTCTCCTTTTCTCTTTCCACACAAAGTTAAGAATATTATTTTCTACCAAGATTTGATCACAAGCAATCTTGAAACCTGCTTTTCATTCATGCTAATGATAATAGCATAAATCTCTGCTAGTTGTGTCAATGGCTTCCATTTTCTTGTTGCAGACGGATAGAGCAGCAATGCTTGATGAAATTGTAGATTATGTGAAATTCTTGAGGCTTCAAGTCAAGGTATGGCCATTCAAATCATACATACATCATGAAGAAAAATGCATCATTATCAGAACTATTATGTAAGTAAAAGTTACTGTAGGTAGCAACAGCTGTCATAAGTTTTAAATCAAAAGTAAATGTTGTTGAGTTTCATGTAAAACTTTTCTTGTCTTCCAACCTTCTTGCAATACTGAATGCTTGTGCAATCTATGAAGCACAGATACTTGTAATCGCCTTCCGTATCATCCCCAATCGCGTTTCGGAGTCAGAAACGCTCGGACGTGTCCGTGTCCCTGAGTCGCGACTCGGCCATTTCCCATTATTTTTAATCGAAAAAACGGCAGGAAATGCTCCGATTCGCATCCCCATCGGCATTTCGGATCGGGTGAAGTTTCAATTGCAAACGGGGCGGATTAAAACCCAATATCCAATAAGCAATTCACTTACCACAAAAAATCTCCTAATTTTTAGGGCATCGAATGAGGCTTCAGCTTTCGGTCTCCTCCAGATCGAAGTCGAAGCTCGTAGCCACCGCCTCCTCCAAGATCGAAGTCTATCCTTGAAGCCGTCGCCTCTAAGATCGAAGTCGAAGATCGAAGCCTCCTCCAAGATCGAAGCCTCCTCCAAGATCGAAGCTTGAAGCCTCCTCCAAGATCAAATCCTCGTCGTCGAAGCCGCCTCTAAGATCGGAGCTCGAAGCTCGAAGCCTTCCTCCAAGATCGAAGCTCGAAGCTTCCTCATGCAAGATCGAAGCCTCGTCATGGACGCCTCTGGACTCGTCTGGACTCGAATTCTAGCCTCGATCTCTCCTCCAAGATCGAAGCTTTCATGTTCTCTCTCTCGCTGACTCTCTCACACCCAGACAACACACAATACAATAAAAAGCCCCCTTAGTTTTATTTAACTGGGGAAAAATAACCCCATTCGCAGTTCACACACACAATTAGAAATAATTATCCAAATAGGCAAATACAACACCTCTTACCAAATATTATACATCTTTAATTATTTGTTTATATCACAAATAGTTTGAATGCCAATTATATTTATCCATTGTTGCATCATAGTTTTGTGTTGTGCCAAATGCTTAATAAAACATTACTATTGTATTTTCATTTATTTAAATTATTCAATATTTATTGTTTGAATGCTAATTATATTTGTCTATTATAAATGTGCATTTTTGTTATCATTAATGGTTACTTATTATTTATAATAATAAATATTGCTTTGTTGTTAAAATTAGGTTGATTTTGTATTAGAATGGTTTCAAGTTGCGGTGCTACTAGTGAATCAAGTGATGATAAGGCTCTTTGGAAACCGGAATTGGAGCCTTACACAAGTTCATACACAAGCGTGAAAAATCATCTCTTGAAGATAAAAAGTACCGGAATTGGAGCATGTATCAAAATTCCGGCCGGCATATACAAGGATATGCTAAAGTAGGATAGAGAAGCACAAGAGTTGATTGAACAAAAACTTCCGGAGTTTATACCGGTGCTTCCTAGTAGTTCAACTGAATAGGAAGCGTTGCGAGTGTTGGTGATAAGTGAAGAAGAAATGATAGTGGAAATTGAAGTAGGAGCGAGAGCAATTCTATTTTAAATGCCTTTAACAAAGAGAAGATGGCGCATTTGGATGCGTTGATTGCTAGGGCATTTTATCTGGCTGGATTTCCATTTAACCTAGCAAGAAATCCGTATTGGATAGAATCTTATATATTCACCGCTAGTCATAATCTTGTCGGTTATGTATCCCGGGCTATAATTCGTTGAGAACCATCCTTTTGCTAAAAAAGAAGATGAATATTGAAAGGATGTTGGAGCTTATCCGAGCTATGCGGCTTGATAAGGATGTTAGCATTGCGAGGGATAGATGGAGTGATTCCTAAAGAAGGCCACCCATCAACTTCATGGCGATAACGGATGGAAAAGTGATGTTTCTTAAGAGGGTTAATTGCGAAGGTCAAACGAAGCACAAATATTTCATGGCCTCTTTGGTCAAAGAAGCGATTAATGAAATTGAGCATGAATACGTGGTTCAAGTTATCACCGATAATGCCACAAATTGCAAAGGGGCGGGCCAACTCATTGAAAGTGAGTTTCCATCAATCTTTTGGATTCCTTGTATGGTGCATACCCTTAATCTAGCTTTGAAAAATATATATGCCGCTAAGCATTCGGAAAACAATATGGTCACATATAAAGACTGCTCATGGATCACCGACATAGACGGGGATGTCATGTTCTTCAAGAATTATATAATGAATTATTCTATGAGATAGGCGATGTTTAACGAGTTTGTGAGCTTGAAATTGCTATCGGTTGCCGAAACTCGTTTTGTATCGATGATAATAATGTTGAAACAATTCAAACTTATAAAGGGCAGTCTTCAAACAATGATCATTAGTGATTGTTAGAGTGTAGAGTATTTAAAGTTGAGAGAGTGATGAGCTTTTTATAGATACACATGAGCCTTTGACATAAGTGAGTTCCAACAATAAAACTCAAGTCTTGTTGAGTTTTGACCTATCTTATACTTTATACCTATGTGTTTCTTTTGTTGTTTCTAATGTGGGACTATTTTTAAAGTCCTATCATTTGATTTTTACTTTCAACACTCCCTCTCACGTGCAAATATCACTTTTTCTTGGTGTGATTGTCATGTGGAAAGTACGAGTAGAGTTACGTGTAACCATCATTTTTAATTGGTGTGGTTGTCACGTGTAAAGTACTAGAAGAGTTATGTGCAACCATCATTTTTTCTTGGTGTGGTTGTCATGTGAAGGATCGATCCATTTGCTTTGATACCATGTAAGAGTATTTAAAGTTGAGGGACTGATGAGCTTTTTATAGGCACACATGGGCATTTGATATAAGTGGGTTCTAAGAATAAGATTCAAGCCTTGTTAAGGTTTGACTTATTTTATATCTTATACCCATGTGTTTCTTTTGTTGTTTTCAATGTGCGACCATCTTTAAAGTCCATTCATTTGGTTTTTACTTTCAACAGTGATAAATGGAGTGTATATCGTGACAACGATATAGAGAAGGCTAGGCATGTGAAAGAGAGTGTTAGATGATAAGTTGTGGGTATCAATTGATTATATACCTTCATTCATTACTCCTATCGATGATATGATACGATTTTATGACACGGATAACTTTGTCTCTATTTAATATATGATTGTGGGATACGATGACTGAAAAAGTGAAGAAGGCTATCTATGCGTATGAGCGGAAAAGAGAAGATATATCCATTTTTTTTTGTAGTTGTGTATACTATTCTTGTGGATCGTTGGAACAAGAATAATACCCCGCTTCATTGCTTGACTCATTATTTGAATCCAAGGTAAAAATCATAATATATCTTTATTAGTTATAAATTTATAATTTTTATATTCTTGTATTATTGAATTTTGATCACTTTATTTTTATTCATTCTACAAGATACTATAGTAACAATGGCTCGGCGAGGTTTTAAATCGAATTTCCCCTCAGAAGGATCCAGAAGTCAGTCAAGAGGGCTAAATGTTTGAAAAATGCTTTCTAACCTTGATGGATCGTAATAAGGTGGCTAAAGTGTATGCGGAATTCATTGATAAGTCAGAGGATTTTAACGATTATGATTTAATTCAAAATTGTTACTTTTTGGATCCAAAAAGTTAGTGGATTAATCATGGTTCGCCGGTCCCTTTACTTCAAATCTTAGCCAACCCTCGTCGTCTTCATGTGTGGAGAGAAATTGGAGTACTTACTCCTTTACTCATTCAATAAGAAGGAACCAAATGACACCGCAACGTACCGAAGCCTTGATAAATATCCACAGCAATTTTCAGATTCTAGAAGAGGAGAAATACCATAAAAGGGAGTCTAAGCTATGGGATATTGCAGGCGATCGATTTGAGTCATTTGAGGATGTAGGTATACTTGAGATCGCTAACCTCTCGCTTGATGAGCCGGGTTGTAGGTCTCCGTTATGAAAGAGGATGGTGGGCTTGATGTTGATGCGATGGAAAATTAGAACTTAATTGGTTGATGAATAAAGTGTTTGGAGTGTATCCATTTTGGGTTTTTTTTGTGGTTTTAGATTTCTATATGTAAATATGTGATGAAGTTAAACTATTGATGTATGGTGTTTAATGACTTGTTTTTTTAAGTTCTTATGGTATATGATATATGAATGCTATCTATATTTGAGAGTTCTATTTTTATATAGTTTAATGGTATTTTTTGTTATATGTGTATATTGAGCACTCCAAGAATTGAACTCGGACCTCTCGCGCTCAAGGTTCGAGAACTCGGTTTCGGTCGTTCGAATATTGACATGTTTTAGTTGGTATTGTTAGTTTCGTTTT